>CAJQUN010000029.1:5973443-6624387 GCA_907163345.1 Haberlea rhodopensis
GGCGCAAGTGAAAGATTTACAAGTGATCTTGAATGATATCCAAGCAGAGGGAATGAGTCTAAGTGATTCAGTTCAAGTGGCCGCGATGATTGAAAGTTGCATCCTATGTGGAAGGACTTTAAAAACTATCTCAAAGATAAGCAGAAGGAGACGAGTCTTGAAGACCTTGTGGTTCGTCTACGAATTGAGAAGGACAATAGGAATTCCAAATGGAATGCGGTAACGCACCATATGGAAGCAATGGCTAACTTGGTTGAACAAAATACCGGAACAAAAAGAAAGTTTGACGGTAAAGCTTCCAAGGGTGGGAAGGCTAAAAGTTCAAAGTAAAGTGCTATAAATGAGGAAAGCCCAATAATATGGCCAATGATTTTCTGAACAATATAGAAGATCGAGGGAAGACAAAAGATAAAGTCAACATAATCAAATATGACAATATTATCAAATGGTTTGTTTGATCTTATGCTTACCGCTTGATTAATATTTTGATTTGACAAGGACTGTATTTAACAAACTTAGTGTTTGTGGGAAAAATGTTATATCACTTTTCAAAATAAATGTAATGACGGTTATTGTCAATCCTTGGAGCAATAAAATTTATGTTATCACTTATTTGATTGAGTTTATAATTTATGGTGTGATTGGTTGATCATGTAAATTATAATTCATTATACATATTTGTAAAGTTAAATATATTACTTTAGGTGAATGTTAACTTAAGACATAAGTGTGAGACTTATGTGAGGGGGGTAAGTTAACAAAGCCGTCATTCATTCGGATGAAAGAAAAAATATACCTCTCTAATCAATTCACATTGATGTTTATTATTTAAAGTTTATGCAAACTAGAGGTGTGAGAAAATTAACTGTTACTTTATCGATTATTGCAAAAGATATTGTTATGGCTATTTGATACAAAGTAAAGACGAGGTCGTAGAAGTATTTGAACACTTCGAGAATGAGGTTGAAAACAATAAAGTAAATGAATTTTGCAATGAAGAATAATGAATTGATTCTATTTGTGTTGCATAAGCATTTTACGCTTGAGACTTGAATTTGCAAGATATTAACTCTTGAATTCAAGTTTTCTATGATTTGTACGCTTAAAAAACAAATGGTGAATCAAATGCTACAATTGTTTTTATTGGGCGTTGTTGTCTTAAATTTGATTTTATTTGAATTTTCTAAGCATTATACGCTTAAAGCTCGAACTTAAAAGATATATAATATTGAATTTGAGTTTTGTAAGTTTGGATGCTTAAAATGTAAATATTGTATCTTACTCGAGAGTATTGTCTAAGTTTCAAATTTTGTAAGCAAGCGCGCTTAAGTCAAAAGTTTGCAGATATAAAATCTATAATTAGATTTATAAATTTATAACACTTATAATTTGAAACTTGAAAGTTAAACGCCAATGAAATCTTGATGAGTTCTACATTATCCAAAATTTTGGAGGGAAGCAATACTATTGGTCAATCCTATTCTAATTATCACACTTAGGCAATGACGAAAAATCCTTATGAGCTGAGGACAAAGTTTTCTACAAATATTAAAGTGTGGGGGTGTCTGATTGAAGTAAGTTATAACAAGTATGTTTAATTATAGTTTCATTTTTAAGCCTTGAGCTAAAAATTCAAGTTTGTAAGAAATAAAATCTTGAACTTGAATTTTCTAAGAATAATTGAAAATTTGAATTGTGAATTAAAACCAAGAATTTATTATAGTTTCAAATTTTGTAAGCTATAATGCTTAGAATTCAAAACTCGAGATATCTAGATATAAATTAGGTATCTGACACAAATGGTTATGTGTTATCGTTGGTGATGCTGTTGTGTCATGGGAAAAAAACGAAGACAATTCTCTAAATAAAAAGTGTATAGCTCAATCCACTATGATTCATCGCGCTGGATAAAGAGGAGAAGAAGCCGGAGGGCTTCGATGTTTTTGTTAAGTGAAAATTTCTTATTGGCAAAGTAATAAATAAACCGCTACAACGAAGGACTAAAAATACATGAATGGTAATTTGTTTATTATTGAAAAAGACTCCATGTCGTAGAAATCTTCTATGCAAACATACATATATCTCAATCAACAATGAATCAAGTTAATTGCATTGGATAAAACTGGAGAAGAGGCTGAATGGCTTCAAGGTTTCTTAGAAGAAATTTCATGTTCGAAAGAACATGTGCCTGCAATTATAATATTGTTGGAATCGAAGAGGGGGGGGGGGGGTGAATGAGATTCCTTGGCTACTTTAGCATTTTAAAATGAGTTTGTAAAAATAAAATATTTTGCGCTTGCGGAAGCCTTTAGTCAATCGATAAATGCAAAGAATAAAATAAATAAATGCTTAAAGGAAATAAAGCAATAAAGAACAAGAGGATTTGTTATAGAAGTTCGGCGATGAATCGCCTACGTCTCCTCTTCCCGGTTAGATAACCTCCAACCGAGGTTCCACTAGAACAATAGATCTTGGCCTTGAGGGCTCCAAGTTAGCCACACAACAACTCTTCCCGAGTTTACAACGCTCTTCCCGAGCACACTACTCTTCCCGAGTACACAAGCTCTTCCCGAGCACAATACTCTTCCCGAGTATACAAAGTTCTTCCCGAGCTACCAACACTCTTCACGAGTCTTCTTGGCCTTAAGGGCTCCAAGGATAGCCACACACTTGCACCAACTAGACTAGTTGATGACTTTACAATTATCCAACTTGCTTTGGTGTTGGAGGACCTTTACAATGAATTAAACCAACAAACACCTTCACGGTGTACTCACACGAAGAAACACAAGCTCTAACAAAGAAGAGAATCACAAACTCCAATACAACAACAATGTATGGAGATTGTAATATAATTTGAAACACTAATTGATCAAGACTTTGTATGAGTTGTAGGCTTGTTCCTTAGCTTCAAAATGCTCCAAAGCATCCATATTTATAGTGTAGAAGGCCTCCAAGACTCCTACTAGCCGTTGCTACTCATAAGGCTGAAATCACTCCTCGATCGCCTCGGACATCGCCTCAGGCGATCACCATCGCCGCGCCCCAACGGTCACCAAAAATCACGCATCGCCTCAGGCGATCGCTGGATCGCCTCAGGCGATCCAATGCCAAAATTAAGGCCGTAGCCTCAGCTCCTTCAAATCTTGCATCGCCTCAAACGAACTCCAGATCGCCTCAGGCGTTCGTGCCATCGCCTCGGGCGTTCAGCCCATCGCCTCGGGCGATCTCCCTGCGCGCATGCCCGTGCCATGCCTCGGCGTCGCTCCAGTCGATGTGCGGGGCGAAGTGCCAGAAGGTTGCCATCGCCTCCGGCGTTGTTCACCATCACCTCCGGCGATCCTCCTCGCATGCTCGCCTAGCCATCGCCTCTGTCGATGTGCATGGCGATACCTGGCCTGACACCCATCGCCTGGGGCGATGATCACCATCGCCTGGGGCGATCCAGGCCAGAATATGCACACTTGATTTTCTTCAATCCAAACCACTTTTCATCACTTAATCTGCACACTAAGTAGATGCATTAGTATAACAGACACAAGTTTTGTTGATCATCAAAACTCAAAGATTGACCGGGGATAATTTTAACGCATTAAACGCACCCATGCGTTTAAGGCTCAACAAATATATTGTGACAACCAACATGCTGTAGAAAGTGCACAAGATAGTATGTATAATGATAAGTCTCGACATATAAGTCGCAGACATAATACTATATGGCAGTGATCTCTATATGCATAATCTTAATTGGTTATGTGAGAAAACGCAGACCCCTTATGAATGGTTAACCAAAAAATCATGTAAAAAGTTTACGAGGGGAATGGGATTAAAACTCCAAAATTAAAAATCTTTTAGTATGTGACTGGAGATCCCAAGATCTAGGTTCAAAAGGGACAAAATTACAAGATTGGATAAACACATTGGAGATCAATCGGTACGTGGATAGACGAATCCCTTTAACAATCCCTAAGACATATAATAAATATGATGGAGTATAGGAGATCACCTACATAAGTGATAAGTATGGCGGCTTCAAAGTTGGAAAGCACTTATGAAACTAAGAGTGGTCCATAGCCGAAACGTATACAACCGTAAAAACCAAAACAAATGTTAGAATTGTTATGGTGTTGTTCAATTGTCTCGGTTTACACAAACAATTAAATAGTTCAAGATTATAAGTTAACTATCAAGTCAAGTAAATCAGATTGAATATTAATACGGAAGGTTCAAAGCTGCAAGCTACATCTCCAGATGCTATAACAATTTGCTAAAGGAGCTCATTTGCATTTATGCATTAATTTTAATCCATGTGGGAGATTGTTGGAAAAATATACTTAATGAATTGAATTAGTATGAAAATTTTGAAAAATAAGAATGGAAGAAAAACAGGCGAAAAAGGACAAGAAAAACTACCTGGGAAAAACCCAGGCAGCATGGGCAGCGCTCGAGCTGTAAGACCCCAAGATATAACACAAATACTTAATCAGTAATGACATGGAAAATTTGAAATTTTTAAAAAGTCCCAACATCACAAAAGTTTCTATATCAAAATAAAACTCAAGAGTAAATCAAAGAGTGTTCATGTTCTTAGTAATAGTATCAAGAGAAAGTATTATACAACTTTGTATAATAAATCAAAATGATTTACAAAACATGACTAACATAACCACTATGTTACTAGTCATGACCATTAACTCCAAAAGATCTTCTGATACTCTCTTATGCACACTCCATTGCTATCAAGCCCTTCAAAAGTTTACTCTGTCACCTGCTCCTACAGGACAATTTCCACATAGGGTGAGCACATCAGCAATATTCATAAGCTTAATGAATAACAACACATACTTAAACAATAAATTGTAACAACACTCCCTGTATACAACGGAACCACACATGATGTAAGGCATTGCTTACGCTAAACAAATTATACTGCAATAATACGAGGATTTTAAAATAATTTTGACAATAAACTAAACATAATTGGACCATCCAAATTACATAACAAATAATTAAATCCTCAAACAGTAAATCTTACGACTCACTGTAATCATAATACGTCTATGAAATGAAATGACACTGAAAGATTATAGAAAGACATACATATTACAAATCACATACGACATGTAATAAACTAAGGAACACTATAACTAGTATATTAACTCATCTTGACTCTGCTAAGCCTCCGACCAGCAACTCTAACACCTCGAGCTCTCTGACAGCTACCCTGGCACCTGTTTCCATAATAACAGCCCCACACGAGGTGATCATACCAATAAACAGGCAAAGACAAACACAATATATATATAACTTGTACAATATAGAGTTATAAGTGATAAAAAAGAGTTACTCCCTGATTAATCCACAATGCGAAGAATACGATCTACAATCAATCAACAATATATATATATATATATATATATATATATATATATATATATATATATATATATATATATATAATAGCAGTATTATCCCGGACTCAAGAGGTGACTCGCATGTATGTAGCACTTTGCTCCTTTCGAACTCAAGAGGTGACTCACATCACATGCAGCACTTTGCTCCCTTTTGGACTCAAGAGGTGAGTCACATGTATGTAGCACTTTGCTCTTTTCAAACTCAAGTGGTGACTCACATCACATGCAATACTTTGCTCCCTGTTGGACTCAAGAGGTGACTCGCATGTATATAGCACTTTGCTCATTTCAGACTCAAGTGGTGACTCACATCACATTCAGCACTTTGCTCTCTTTTTTACTCAAGAGGTGACTCACATGTATTTAGCACTTTGCTCCTTTCGGACTCAAGATGTGACTCATATCACATGCAACACTGATAAGTGTGATTTTTACACTTAATTTGATATATGATTAGGGTGTTTTGTTGTGATTCCTCGAAATTATTACACGTTTTGGTATATATTTGTATATTTCAGGAATCTAGGTCTAAATGCATAAAAATGGATGAAATGGGCTTAAAATGCTGAAAAAGGACCAAACTGAGCAAATATAGAAAATGAGGGACCAAATCGCAAGATTGAAGATTTGAGATCGGCAATCGATCGGCAACTTACGAAGATTGATCGCCAGATTTCCGCGATCGATCGGCAAAACATCAAGATCGATCGCGGATATGAAAAATTTGGTTATTTTGATCGGCAAATGACGAAGATCGATCGCCAAACCCGAAAATTTCGAGATTTTGTTTCCTTCTTGGTTATTTTGTGTCCAAACTTTACCAAACTCCTTCACCACTATATATATTAGGACTTGGATGAAAATAGGGACTTTTTATCAGATTTTACATCCTAGGAATAGCCTCCATCCACCATCCTCCATATCACCATCATCCACCTCCATCCATCAACCATCCTAGGATTTTTGGAACACCTTCAACAAGGCGATTCAAGAGACGATCGAGAAAGAAGCAAGAGAAGGAAGCAAGGATCTACGAACGGAGTCGACATCGGGAGTTTATTCTTGTCTTATAATATTAGTTTTGATTTGTTTTGATTTACTATGTTGAACTAATTTATTTATCGAGGCTAGGCGAATCCTTTGTCATGAACCTATGACTTGATGATTTATTTGACTGAATTCCTTTAATTCTTTGTGTATAATTTATTGATCTTCATGCTTTTGAGGGATTGATCACCCTTGAATTATAATTGCAATTGAATTGACCATAGGATATTGCAATATGATATAATAAATTATACCGTGGGTTTTAGGTTGAGACGGACCAAGTAAAATCTAGCACACGTGTGATAGCAATAGATTTACCAAAATCGAAGGCTTGTAGTTTTCATATTTCTTTATTCGATATTAAAAAACGACACATGAGTGGTTTACTGCAACATTAATATTAGACTTGTTATAACTGGACAAAAGTATAACGAATGCATTAGGAAAACTCGTCACCTTTGAATATTTGGATATTCAATTGATAATTGTAGGGGATTGCATTGGTTAGCCAAAGTCTCGATAATCTTCTCTAGTGGATTTTTCTCGTTTACTTTTATTGACTTGATTGGATTAGTAGTTAATTTAATTAATTAGTAGTTTAATTATTAATTCAATTTTCGTAGGTTAGTTAAAAACATCTTATTTAGTACTTGCTTGTTAGTCCTTGTGGGTTCGACAATCCGTATTCTTCCTATCTATACAAAAACTTGACACCATGCACTTGCGGTACATAAATCGCTACACTGGAAATAACTGTTTAAAATAAAAGCGATCAAGTTTTGACGGTAATTTAACCATTTTTTTCTTTTGTATATATTTAATTCGAAAAAAAACTTTAATTGTTTTATTTATTTTTCTTGCGATGTACTTGTGATGCTTCATCAACAAGTCTTCACACGATTTGCCCAAATATATTCAGAGCCATTTTATGCAGCGTGGGGGAGATTCAATGAATTGTCCAACACATTCTGGTATCACAACTTTTCGAACTATACTCTCCTGCAATATTTCTTCAAAGGGCTGGATGCACAGACACGAGAATGGGTATTCAACGGAGCACTGATGACTGGGAGTCCCCTGGTTGATAGAGATGAGGACAGTGTGTTGCACCTGTTCAATGATATGGCGCACTTCGATTATCACTGGCATTGTGATCCTTCACTACAAGGTTGGAGTCTCCAATACCCACCGGAGCCTCACTACCCTAATGAGACGCCCCAACCATTTGAACATCACGAAGAGAGGAGAGATAGTTCTGCAGACGTCACGACTCAGATAGAGGATACCCTAATAAGATTCATGGCATCAACTGAGAACAGTTTGGAGTGCCAAACCAACTCTATGTATCTTCTGGAGAAGCAAATGGCGGTCTTTATGGAAACAATTTCAACTAGCTACCAGGAGGAACAGACTAGAGCTACCAATCAAGAGACGACTAATCGAGTTTGGTTATATGATGATGATCACTCAACCAACCAAGTTTGGGGGAGTGATCCTACTCATGTGGAAAAGTCAAGGGAACTTGAGACTCTTCAAGAGATTGAGCCCACTTCAGAGATGTTATCCGAGGAGTCTCATGTGAAGATGAGTCGAGTGTGATATTGGGGAATAAAGAGACTTTCGAAGATTCTGATTTGAGCCCATCGATGGAGATATGTTATATGCCATATGTGGATCCGTATTTTCCGTCGATGCCAACTTCACCGCACTACATCCTCCAAGATATGAAGCCAACTCAAGAATCATTCTCCCATACCTACCACTTCAAACCGAAAGTTATTGGAGCAACGAGCTTACACAGTTACAATCATGCCAATCTTGAGGGCATACTGAATCAAGACCCATTAGTGGTATCATACGATACGTACTATGGGCGACAACCGCTCTTTGATGGTTGCTTCTGATGGTCAAGCCGACGACTAGAAATCAACGCTTCTTGGGAGGAAACCCAAGCGTATCCTTTTGCAATTTAGTTTTGTTATTTGTTTTATAGTTTTTGTTTTTAGTTTGTTTATCTCTCGAGTCGACTATTTCACCATTTGCATTCTTCTCTTGCTAAGTACTCATTTGGAGCGATGAACCCCTACAACAGTGGAGCTTTCAAAAGCGAATCTTCCTCAACCCTCATGCAAGCGTCTTGATCAGGGGAGTTTACTGTTTCCCTTTGATTCATTTCAACATTGAGGACAATGTTTGATTTAAGTTTGGGGGAGTGACTTGCATATTTTTCTTGTTTTATCCACATGTTGTGTGCTTAATTGACACTTGAATTGTCTGATTATTATGAGCTAAAAAAAATTTATGAGTTCAAATTTGAGAAATGAATGAATTATAGTATTGACTATTCAATGAGGATTTTATCTCACTATGCATGTCAACTTGAGTTTTGATGAGTGTAAAACTTGTTTGTGAATATCTTGTTTTGAGTTAGCATGTCAAAGATGAGGAATCCATTGAGCACATTTGAGTCACGATCTTGTGAATTGCATTTGTAGTAGTGAAAATCTTTGTGAACTTGATGAATTATTTTTGAGCATCTTCTAGTACCTTAGAAACTATTTGATGATGACACTTCAAGGCAAAATTTTATAGTCATGAACTTGATGAGGAGATGATCTAGGCGATCTTTGGACCGTTTGAGCCTTTCAAGCTTACCATGTTTACATCAATCCCTAGTATCCAATTTTGAGCTTTATTGAAAAAGAATGGAGTATGTTGAACATACTATTAGCCCCAACAAATTTCTTTGGCAACTCATTATACCCACCTTTATGAGCCTAAATTGAAAGAATTTATGATTACCTAAAGGGAGTATAATGATTCTCATTAGATGCACATAAATTGCTATATTTTGATGAACTATTGTTGAAAAATTGATGAATGAGACAAGAAAAAAGATAGATAAAGCCTTGTGAAAAAAATGACTAAATAAGACCCAAAGAGGCCAAGGCTAAAAGAAAAAGAAGAGAAGCTCAATTTTGTGCTAAAAATATCAATTTTAGTTTTGTTTTGTTTTGATTATATCATGCTTGGATTGTTGCAAGACAAGTTTGAGTGTTGGTATTTATTTATGAGGAACTAAGTTTAATTATCGAGGCTAGGCGAACTTTTGTTTTGAACCTATGATTTGATGATTATTTATTTGAGGGATTGATCACCTTTGAATGATGTTAGTATCGTAATTGAGATCTAGAGATGATTTTATGATACATAATTAATAACTCATACCATGGATTTCAGATTAAATTTGAAAGATGAAGCCAAATACATTTGTGATAGAGTTGTTAAATAAGTACACGAGAGTGACTTATTACAATTTAATATTAGGTTTAATATATCTCGATAGAGTATATTAGATAAATTTGGAGAACTCATCAACTTGGAAATATTTGGATATTCAATCGAGAATTGTAGGGGATTGCATTGGTGAGCCGACATTTTGATAAACTTCTCTAGCGGAATTTTCTCGTTTACTTTGATTGACTTGGTTGGATTAGTAGCTTAATTTAATTATTAGTTTAATTATTAATTAAATATTGTAGGTTATATATAGTTTAAGTCAATCTTATTTGTTACTTGCTTGTTAGTCCATGTGGGTTCGACAATCCGTATTCTTCCTATCTATACTAAAACTTGACACTGTGCACTTACGGTATAATCGCGCTGCTTTGATATTTTATTGTTTAAATAAATCACGATCAATCCTATCCTCCAGGCATCATATTCAACGGTGCAAAAGGAGTGTTTAGGGCGTTACGAGACTCATCTAATCCGAAGGCAAGAGATTCACATACCCCTGCTGTAAGACCTTGTCTACAGTTAAAAGTAATATATGGTGAAAATAGAAAGGATATGACTCTAAGAGAGTATTTAAGGATTTTATAAAAATTTGGACAGATTCTCCCCATAAATAGAACAACCGGAACAAATAAGATACAAACTAAAATCCCCAAAAACAACAATATCCATAAGCATATATCCCAACAATAAAAACCAAATCACCATAATTCCAAAATCTAGCAAGATATAAGTGCCCAGCAAAGGAGAGAGTCTCAAAAGAGGAGATAATGAACAACTTTAACAACTTAATACATCTCAAATGTAAGGACATCAAAAGATTTCTATAACTATGCAACTAACAACGTCTAGCCCAAGTTCATCTCCGTTATCCTTCTTGGTGCCAACATTATCTCCCAAGCCCTCAAATTCTAGGCACCTGTTTTCCACGAAAACAACCCCTTCAAGGGGTAAGCATACCACAATAACGTAATATGATGAATGCATTAGATAAGGTATACATAATATAATGCTACAAGGTAACATGATACTTCCTGAGTCTATCAGAACAGGATGGAGTCTCTCGCATTGTCTCTATTCTCATAATTCCATCATTTATCAAACTCATAATACATAGCAATAAATTCTAAACTCGTCATATACAAGTCACATTCACATCCCACGCTCCAGCGGCCACCCATGAATTAAATTAGCACATCACTCGCTACAGGGGTGACCCCATTTAACTTTCACATTACATCGCTCGCTATAACGGCGACCCAAGCACTTTATTCACACATCACTCATTCCACTGGCGACCCCACATTATATTCACACATCGCTAATTTCAGAGGCGACCCCATTAACACATTCTTACGTCGCACATACCCCCGACGACCCAAAAGTAAATATAACACACCGCTCGACACAAAGACAACCCACACATAATGATAACACGTCGCTCAACACAAAAGTGGCCCAAAACTCTAGTGACACCTCGCTTTTAACAACACAGTGGAAAAATACATTCATCAATGCTTGTACATCACTACGTATCTTATCGTCGGTGATGAAGGTCATGTTATCCTCCTCATTGTCCAGAGGCCCTAGAAGGTTCTGAAAGAACCCAACAACTCAATATAAGAATCAATAGCTCAACAAGGTGATAAACGTATACATAAATCACCCCAACAATTATCCCATCAAGCAAGTCTTCTTACTAACTCAATAATCTCAAGTTGTAGCATATACGCATATCAAGAATGCTAAGTCATAATCATATATGCAAAATCATCGTCTATACACGTCAATACATGACGGAGTACCTTTATACATGCACAAACCTCATTTATATACTTCAATACAAGCTAGTGTACACTTATACATGAACATATGTCATCTTTACACACATTAACACACACATTTTCATGCACACAACACACACACACACCTTTTCCAGCACATATTCACACCTGCCAGCACACACTAAAAACATTTTATGCACACACTCACGCATAATGATAATACAGCCACCACACCTCAAAACTGCCCACAGGGAAGGACCAAATATATCCCTTACTAAGCCCTAATTCTTGAACATAAAACAACCTACAATTTTTTTTAAAAAAACTAGGTTTTAAGGGAAAACAAGGGCCAAGGTAGGGAGAAAGCTTACCCACAAAAGATTTCACCAAAAACTTGCTTGAATGGAGGTGAAAATTTGAACCTCCTTGGTGGTATGAGTGGCCGACGGTTTCTTGTGGTGGTGGTGGTGGCCCTCCCAAGATTAAATCTCCACCTTCTATTAATTCATCTAATGCTTGACATTAAACCTTTCATTAAAATTTCTATGAGTCTCCCAAGCATTTAATTTATACTAAAAATTTCACCCATGACCAATAAATCTGACCTGGCCCAACATACGAGGCCCAAGAAATTAAATCACGTACATGATCCCATAATTTAGCATTTAAACAAATAATTAAATGCAGAATAAACAGGGCATCACACCTGTCACGAGTGCTGCATATGATGCATTCCTTGTGGATGTACTCACTGTAGCGAATGTTGAAGGCTAGGTGAAACCGCTTGAACCTTCAAGTCAACCAGCACCTCTAGGTAAAGTGGGAGAGTTGAACCTTAAGACAATGACCGACAATTCTAGGGCTCAAACTAACTGCGATTTAGTTTCTTCTCCTTTGCAGGAATATCATCGCACTTGGGAGGAACTAATTACCAGACTAGGTATCAACCCAGAGAAAACAATTGTTGATATCTCTGAAAAGTATCTGAGGGTTTGGATGAAACCAGGAAGCCATCCAAACGATGTACATGAATGGTATAATTTTGGAGCTCTTGCTTCGGTTTATACTGTCGCACCAGCTTTCTCTGAAATCTCAAAATTATCGAAGTAGATCAGAGAAGCAGTTCACGAAACATGGGCAAATAACCCACATTTGTCCCGAGGAGATATTTGGAGTTGTATTTTTCATTGGAGCCCCTGAAGCAGCAAAGAAGGGCTTTATTGAAGCATTCCATTTCATAAAGCTCAGACGACCATATGGGAACGCCTGAAAAATATCAAAAAGGCGTTAAAAGAGAATACACCAGTTTTGGTTGGAGCAATCACAAAAGATGAAGCTTCAACCAAACGAGCATGGGGTCTTTGGATTTGTCTAACTGAAATGGACAAAGTCAAATACTCATTCAAGTTCTTTCAGAATTCAGCCAATGGAACATTCTTGCTGAATTCCATGACAGGAACAACAACAGGATTTGTCAAAGAACTCTTCGAAACAAAAATGAGGATTCTTTGGGAAACAAGATTCGGGCAAGCAAAGAGACTTATCGGAAATTCTGCAGCATGGCACATATTGGCCAGTGGAAAGATCAAATCTGTCAGGCGTGCCCGGAGCAAAAAGAGCCAAAGGTCAGGAAAGGGTTCATGCCCATACTTGACAGACACGAGGCAGGAAAAGACAAAGAACCTGCTGACAAGAGAGCACGTTTTCCTAGAGCTTGGGGATCACAAATATCAATATGTAAAGATTCCCCGACAAAGGAGATGCGTGTACCATAAAAATTACTGTGGTTACTGTTTAAACATAGCCAGATGCAATTATGGCGCACTCACGAGAAAAAGTTGGTACAAAAGACAAACGAGTGCACTCACAAGAAAGTTATGGCGCAGTTAGACAAAGGCGCCAGAACATGTGAAAGTTAAGGCGTACTCACGAGCGCACTCAACATTATTCAATATTTGGAATCCGCACCTGGAGTGCGGATTCATGCCTATAAAAGGCCACTCATACAGGAAGCTAAGTACATCGATCATTCTCCATAGTTTTCTGATAAATAAAATTCTAAGTGTTGTAATAGTTAATAGTTTCTAGTCTATGTATTTTCGTTTCAAGCCTATCATTTGATAGGCTAAACAAGCTGGTCTCCTCCCTAAAGGAGATTGTACTACTGTAATAAATATTATAAGTGTTTCCAGAATAAAAGAAAAGCTTTTGGCCATCTATATTACAGATTTCTTTAAATACTGAATATATCAGGTAATACTTTACGCCTTAAGGTAGGAAATAATTAAGATTGTGCTGTGCGGTTTCTGAAGGAGTCGAATAACTTGTATACTAACTTCGCCCGAGGGGTTGGAAATTGGGTGGTGAGGAGTGATCGCGCATTTCTTTACCAAATAAATTTAAGCAGTGAATGATATAAATCAACATCACAAATCGACCGCAAGCATATAATGTCAAGTTTTAATACAGTGATTCGTAAGTACGAGTGTCGAACCTTTGACTAACAAACAAGTACCAAATAAGACGCTTTAAACTATATTTAACCTACGATAATGAATTAATACTAAACTAATAACTAAATTAAACTACTCTAATCCAACCAAAACAATCGATTATCACGAGAAAAGTCTACAAGACAGAATTATAAAGATAATGATTCACCAAAGCAACCCCCTATAATTCTTTTCTCCAACCATCTCTAAGGTGACGGGTTTTCTGAATTTATTCAATATACTCTCTCACACTATATTGAATCTAACACCAAATTGCAAGTAACTTTCTGTTCACTTAATTAATAATTCGATATTGAATGGAATTTTATGTAAACCACTAACTTTAGATTAAATAACCTAAGGTTATCACTCGTATGTGATTTTATCTTTCGATCTCAATCTTAAACATACGGCATGAATTACTATGTCGTATTATAATATTATCTTTCGATCTCAATTATGGCCAAACCTTCAAAAGTATTAAGAACAATAAAACATGCACATAGAAAATTTAGGAATTCAATCACAATATCAAAGGAAAAGTTATGTTTAAGATATCTTTCAATCATCCAAAACACATTAAATCCAATAATCATTCAAAACTAAAACAGAAAAGTAAGAGCAAACTCCCAAGTCGACTTCGTTCGTTGATTCTCGATTCTTCTTCTCTTGCTTCTTTCTCCACCGTGGTCGTCAATTCCTAGGATGGGTTGAAGGTGGATTGTGGTTGATGGTGATATGGAGAATTGGAAGATGGAGGCTCAATCCTAGGGTTAAAAGTCTGATGGAATTCCTTTTTTCGTGAATCATGTAGTTTTTATAGAAGAGGAGATTTTAACCGCTTTTATTTTAAACAATTAATTCCAATGTAGCGATTTTATACCGCAAGTGCACGGTTGTCAAGTTTTAGTATAGTGAAAATGAAGTAAGGGTTGTCGAATCCACAGGGACTAACGTATAAGTACCAAATAAGATTAATAAAATTATATTTAGCCTATGATTAACAAAGGTGATTATCTAATGCCAAACTAAACTAACGTCCGACAAATAAACAAGAAACAATAAAATGTATGGTTCCGGATATGCGAAGGTAAGTCACTCGAGAAATTTACCAAGCTCGTCGTTCAACTATGTTATCTTTAATGATTCAACTGAATTATCAAATTATCAACCAATTGATTTTAAAGGTGAAAGGTTTTCTCTATTATTCGATACACTCTCTCGAGCTGTAAAGAAACTAACACTAAATTAGAATAGGTCACTCTCGTGCACCTATTTACTAATTCAATATTGCATAAATCGTCAAAACCTTATAACTCTAAATCTCTCGATTCCAAGTTCTCACGTATGCGATATCATCTCTCGATCTCAATCGTAACATACATCATAAATTAATGGAGCGTGTTACAACGTTATCTCTCGATCTCGGTTATAACTCTCAGATTCAATCAAAGTTAGCTAGGCTTTGATCTACACAAGCAATTAATTTATGAACAATAGCAATCAATGCGCTCAAACACAATTGAATCAATAATCAAACACAACGAAATTAAAAATCGATAAAATAAACTAAATTTAATTCAAATCAAATACATAAGAGTTTAATTGTCTCTCGACCTCAAAAACATCAAATGGAATTGAAAATCAAAGAAATCAAAGTTTAGAAATACGATAAATGGTGGATGAATCCGTGCGTTGCACCGTGATTTCTTCTCTTGCTCCTTCCTTGCATTCCGGAATGGATTGGCTCGACTTTGGACGAAGAACGGAGATTGAATCTCCTTCTTGGCGGCGGCTAGGGTTCCTCTTTTGTGTCTCTTGGGCGTCTGATATGATTCTCCCTTTGAATGAAATGATTTCCCCCTTTAAACCCTCGAAAATCCATTCAAAAATGGAAGATAAGATTTTCCCGGATTTGCGTATCGATCGATCGAGAATTGCGTCCGATCGATCGGTGCACTATTCATGTCAGCCTTTGAAACTTACTGCCTCGCTCGATCAATCGAGATTTCCTTCCGATCGATCGAGACTTTGATAAAATCAGCTCTGAAGTTACTGCCTCGCTCGATCGATCGGAAAATTGTTCCGATCGACCGAGACTTGAAATTCTTTTCTTCTCAGCACACTGTCTGGCTCGATCGATCGAGACAAAATCTCGATCGATCGAGACAAAATCTCGATCGATCGAGATTCCGAAAATCTCACTTCCTCAATTTCAACTCTTTCTCGCCTCGATTTCGCCCTTTTTCTTCAGTTTAGCTCATTTCTTCCATTTCCAACTAATTTTCCTGAAATAGACAATTAAACACCAAAAAGCATAATATCATCCAGGAAAAAAGTATGAAAAATGGGAAGAAATTACAGCTAAAAACACTTAAATTCTAAGCCTATCAACTCCCCCAAACTTAGACTTGATCGTCCTCGAGCAAGCAATAAGCTCAAAAAGAAAAGTTAATCTTCATACTATGCATGAATCATCTTTACAAGTCACGTAAAAACTCAGAAATCCTACTTACACATCAATAAAAGTCATTCAACATTCAACAAGAAGCAATTTCTCCTAAGTTAAACAATACATCGCAACATTGGAACGTGCGTGTGTGCTCTTGTCAAACATGAGTAATGTACATATCTTTAAGATCAAAAAGTGCTATAACAACTTCGAGTCAAGATTACTTTGAACTACTCTACAAATTTACTATCCAGCACTTCTCCACTAATGTAATTATTCCCTAGACTTGGATCAACAGGACTTTAAAAGCTTGTAACGTTAGGCCTTTTGGTGTCGGCTCCAAAGAAAAGGTAGGATGAATTCAAAGAAGAGAGTACAATAGAATCAGTTCAATACTTTTTTCGCACACTACTGAGCTTCTCTTCAACTTTTTCTAGCATTGGCCACTTTGGGTCTTATTTAAATTTTCTTTTCAAGGCTTTTCTCTACATCTTTTCTTTTTCTTTGCTCATTCTTTTGTTCACAATGAACTTATCAACATATAACAATTTAATGAAATGAATGAGATTCATTATACTCCCTTAAGGGTGGGTAAAAATTTTCTTTTAGGCTCAATCCAAGGTAGGTATAATGAGGTTGCCAAGAATGTCGAATGGGGGTCTAATCATATGCAATGCATATACCATTCTTTTTCAATAAGGCACAAGAGGGGACACTAAAGAATAATATATAACATGTAGGCTTGAAAGGCACAAACGGTCCAAAGATCGCCTAAATCATCTCCAAGTCAAGTTCCTAATTATAAATTTCGCCTTAAAGTGCTTTCAAATAAATTGTAGAGTTATCTAAGATACTCAAGACTCATCATAGTTAACACAAATTTTCACTTTAATCAATACATACTTCACTCAATCATGACTCAATAAGTGCTCAAATTATTCTTCAGTTTTGACATATGGTTAACAAAGGATATATACAAACAAGTTAAACCTTTTCATGACTCCTATCTAGATGAGGATTAATTTCATCATGTATTACCGTTGCAAATCTAATTCTTCATTTCTCAAGACTAACTCACAAAAAAAAAAAAATTTTGTTGGTAATGCTCAAGGATGAAATAGTCACAAAATCATGCAGTCATGCAAGTAGAGAAGCAAGACAAGTATCAATATGTGCAAAAGCAAGATATATACAAATACTCAAAACCCCCCCAAACTTAGTACGTGAATTGCCCTCAATGAACAAGAAAAATAAATAAATGCAAAGGCAAAAACACATACCATGACAACGATCGTCACTGATCGTCGTCCTCATCATGCTCCGGAGGGGGGACTGGGTAGTGGTGCTCCTCGCCCTGATATGGCAGAAATGGTGGGTACTCAGAAGGTGGAGGTGCATGCGGATGATAAGGTACAAAGTGCGGCTCAGGCGGGAACTGGAAACTTGGAAAGCCCTGGGCCATGGCAGTGTTCCATGCACTCTGATAGTGCATGAATTCCATCTGACGCTGAGCTATCTGCTCATGGTCCATCTGCAATGCTCTCTGCATGCCGTGAATGTCCCGCTGCATGCTGTGAATACTCTGCTGCCCCAGGCGAATATATTGGAGGTCCCTATGAAGAGAATCCAATGTAACACGTGTACGCTCTGCAGCAGAGGATGATGCTCCAGCCTGTGTAGTGTCCGACGGTCTTGGCTCGGCTCTTCGTCGGTCCGTAGGAGGTGGTGGACCGTCCACAATGATCGGGGTCTTCGGCGGAAGTAGCTCCTCGTCTTCCCCCCATGTCACTCCGTATCGCTGACATAAAGCAGTGATCGTGGATGGAAACGGTAGTGCGGAGGTCGGTGGGCTGCTCCCAATCTCTTGAATGTGATCACTGATGATCTCGCCGAAGTCCACTTCTTTCCCTGAGAGGATGGCAAATACCAGGACCGCTCTGTCTTTTGTCACCTCAGAAGTGTGGGTCGAAGGCATGACCCGCGAGGTGACAAATGAGAACCATGATTGGGCCTCTGGTGTCAAATGCTTTTTTAGAACCAACTGTGGCTCTCCTTTATCGTTCCTTTGCCAATCCACTCCCGGCATGCCAATAACTGCCAATACCTCATCGTAGTCTATCCTGCTATTCTTGAAAGATTGGTATGCACGTTATGCAGGAACGCCATCCGGTAAATATTATTTATTGAAGCTCGATCCACTAACACATCCTTCCCTCGAGCATAAACACTTACTTGGTGCCCTGGTTTAACAGGTCGAAGGTTTGTGTAAAATTCCCTTACCAGTGGCACCACAGCATCAATAGGTGTCTGGACAAATTGATACCACCCTTTTTGCCGTGCTGTCCTAATGACTGGGCACTCAATTTTTTTCATGCTCATGCCCCTTTCACGACTAAGGGGTTTCTTATGATAGGTGGGGTATAATTCCGCAATTGTGGCATTGACAAACCTCTGTTCGTCATGCTCTTGCTCCGAAGTAGTTGCCTCTGCTTGTTTTCTCTTCTGTGAGGTTGCCGCTTGCTTCGACCTCTTTGTAGGAGCCATCTATGTGCTAGGTTATTCCCAAATATCTCAATTGACTTCAACTAACACCACACAACACTGTAAATCCAACACCCTTCAACACCACAAAACTTCCTCCAAATTTAAATCCTTCCTAACCCAATTCTACTACAATTCAAGAAAATTGCACCAAAAGATAAAACTTTGAGATTTTGAAGCCAATTACCGCTTAAAAATCCGATCTTGGAAGAGTTTGGCCCTTGGCTTGGAATTCCCTTTTTGATGCACTTCTACCCAATTTGCCTTGCAATTCTTCAAATCTGCAATGAAAATCTCATTAGAACAAATATTACTTCCAAGAGTTGAAGTAAATTGGAAATTTTATGGAAATAGGATGAGATTAGGTGCATAAATTGGAAGAGGCGACTAGGGTTCTGTTGATGAGAGGAGAGAAAGTGTTTTGTAAAAGTGCAGATTTGTCTTCGGTGCCCTATATTTTTTTCAAAATTTTCTCTCGCTCGATCGATCGGAAAAAATTTTCGATCGATCGAGCGAGGCAGTAGGCAAAACGTTTTTTAAAAAAACTTCGGGCGATCGATCGAGATTTTGTCTCGATCGATCGCCAACACCAGAAACCAGAAATTTAATTTTCTCTCAACACTTTCTCTCGGGTTGCCTCGCCTACATCCTAATTGCTCTTACTTTCACATCTGCAATAAAAACACACAGACTTATTCACGGACAAAATAGAAACACAACTAACAACAAAACAAACTAAAACAAGGAATTGAAACAAAACTCGAGGAAGGAAGAGAAAGTTCTTAATTTATAGTCCCAAGCTGGACTGTCACCTCCTTGTCTTGTCAATTCGATGGCTCCTTTGGATTTTTTACAGAATCACTTGGGAGTGTACCTTGCGTTCTCCCCGAAATCAACGTGGCCAACTGCCCTATCTGCACTTCCAGATTTTTAATAGATGCATCCTGATTCTGCATCCTTACCTCCGTCGATGAAATCAACTTTGCCATAAGTTCCTCCATACTCGGCTTTTGTGTGAACCCTGCCTGCGGTTGTGGGTTCAACACATTCTCTTGATTCGACCATCTCAAATTCGGGTGGTTCCCCCATGGTTGGTTATAATTCGAATATGAATTGTTGGGTGGCCTGTTACCTACAAAATTCACAGTCTCAATAGATTGGTTAAACTGGTTATCTGCCTGACACTCGATGCTTGGATGACCGCCTCCACACAAATCACAGAAAACAGCTTGAACTTGCATTGCTGATGCTCCAATGCTATCTATCTTTCTGTTCATAGCCTCAAGCTGTGCCGAAATAGCAGTGATGTCATCCACTTGATGAACTCCTATTGGCTTCTGTGGCGTGTTCCTCTCTGACTGCCACTGGTAGCTGTTGCACGCCATTTCTTCCAATAAGCTATATGCCTCTTCCGGTGTCTTTCTCATTATTGATCCCCCAGATGCTGCATCTATCATCGAACGGTTAGAAGAAAATAAACCATTATAGAAAGTTTGTACCTGCAGCCATATGGGTAGACCATGGTGTGGGCATCTCCTCAATAATTCTTAAAACGATCCCACGCTTCATATAACGTCTCGGGGTCAAACTGCCCAAAAGTTGTGATATCGTTCCGCATCTTCGCCGTCTTGGAAGGGGGAAAGTACATTGATAAAAACACTTTCGTCATCCCCTCCCATGTTGTTATAGAACCTGCAGGTAGTGAATTCAACCATGACTTAGCTTTGTCTCGTAATGAAAAAGGAAAGAGCCTTAACCTGATGGCGTCGTCGGAGATGCCATTATGTTTGAATGTGTCAAAAATCTCCAAAAAGTTGGAGATGTGATTATTCGGATCGTCTGTGACCGCTCCCCCAAACATAACCGAGTGCTGTATCATTTGTATAATCGCCGACTTGATCTCAAAGTTGTTCGCTTGAATCGTCGGCCTCGTAATACTGGACAACGATCCATGAAATGCCGGTTGCGTAAATTCCATCATTGACCTTGGGTTCTGTGCTTCATTATTATCTGCCATCGCTCGAGCTTCTCGTAATCGCCTAAGTAGAGTTCTTTCTATTTCCGGATCGAAAGGCTCGAGAATGGGCTCCTCTCTTCTCAGCATGCACTAGAGAAAATGATTCATGTACAAAACAGACAAAAGGAGACAAGAACATACACAAATCAAAAATCAAAACAAATCAACTAACAAAAACAAAGAAATAAAAAAAATCGAAATAATAAAGAATTGGCTAAATTACAATTAACTAATCTCGTATGATATTATACAGATTAGTCCCCGGCAACGGCGCCAAAACTCGACCGCTTTTATTTTAAACAACTAATTCCAATGTAGCGATTTTATACCGCAAGTGCACGGTTGTCAAGGTTTAGTATAGTGAAAATGAAGTAAGGGTTGTCGAATCCACAGGGACTAACGTATAAGTACCAAATAAGATTAATAAAATTATATTTAGCCTACGATTAACAAAGGTGATTATCTAATGCCAAACTAAACTAACGTCCGACAAATAAACAAGAAACAATAAAATGTATGGTTCCGGATATGCGAAGGTAAGTCACTCGAGAAATTTACCAAGCTCGTCGTTCAACTATGTTATCTTTAATGATTCAACTGAATTATCAAATTATCAACCAATTGATTTTAAAGGTGAAAGGTTTTCGCTATTATTCGATACACTCTCTCGAGCTATAAAGAAACTAACACTAAATTAGAATAGGTCACTCTCGTGCACCTATTTACTAATTCAATATTGCATAAATCGTCAAAACCTTGTAACTCTAAATCTCTCGATTCCAAGTTCTCACGTATGCGATATCATCTCTCGATCTCAATCGTAACATACATCATAAATTAATGGAGCGTGTTACAACGTTATCTCTCGATCTCGGTTATAACTCTCAGATTCAATCAAAGTTAGCTAGGCTTTGATCTACACAAGCAATTAATTTATGAACAATAGCAATCAATGCGCTCAAACACAATTGAATCAATAATCAAACACAACGAAACTAAAACTCGATAAAATAAACTAAATTTAATTCAAATCAAATACATAAGGGTTTAATTGTCTCTCGACCTCAAAAACATCAAATGGAATTGAAAATCAAAGAAATCAAAGTTTAGAAATACGATAAACGGTGGATGAATCCGTGCGTTGCACCGTGATTTCTTCTCTTGCTCCTTCCTTGCACTCCAGAATGGATTGGCTCGACTTTGGACGAAGAACGGAGATTGAATCTCCTTCTTGGCGGCGGCTAGGGTTCCTCTTTTGTGTCTCTTGGGCGTCTGATATGATTCTCCCTTTGAATGAAATGATTTCCCCCTTTAAACCCTCGAAAATCCATTCAAAAATGGAAGATAAGATTTTCCCGGATTTGCGTATCGATCGATCGAGAATTGCGTCCGATCGATCGGTGCACTGTTCATGTCAGCCTTTGAAACTTACTGCCTCGCTCGATCGATCGAGATTTCCTTCCGATCGATCGAGACTTTGATAAAATCAGCTCTGAAGTTACTGCCTCGCTCGATCGATCGAAAAATTGTTCCGATCGATCGAGACTTGAAATTCTTTTCTTCTCAGCACACTGTCTGGCTCGATCGATCGAGACAAAATCTCGATCGATCGAGATTCCGAAAATCTCACTTCCTCAATTTCAACTCTTTCTCGCCTCGATTTCGCCTTTTTTCTTCAGTTTAGCTCATTTATTCCATTTCCCACTAATTTTCCTGAAATAGACAATTAAACACCAAAAAGCATAATATCATCCAGGAAAAAGTATGAAAAATGGGAAGAAATTACAGCTAAAACACTTAAATTCTAAGCCTATCAGAGATCACCTTCCTTGTAGGACACAAAATGTTTAAAAGGAAACAAACCTCCCAAAATTCGCCGCCTGGTGATCGTTCGGTAGTTGCTCGCGATCGATTGTCAGCTTTAATTCTTTTTATTTTTTTGTCTCTCGCCGATAAATCGTGCGATGCTGGAGCTCGATCGTAAGATGTAAATTCTCGTTGCCTATGTCACGCTCCTCGATAATCAATCTGTGCATTTGTGAAGATTGATTACTGCTTAAAAGTTATTCAAACTCGAGATTCATTCCTTCTTTCAACGTGTTCGCCCGTCTTGGTCCTTTTCATCGTTAATTAGCTCATTTTCTTCAATTTCTCATACTTCTACGTAAATTCCTGAAACATGCCAATTAACACCAAAATGCGTAATATCGTCCAAGAATCACTGTAGAATATACAGAGAAAACATAGACGTATACATGCAACAAGTGCACTGATCAAGTACCACAAACTTATCACTTGATCGTCCTCGATTAAACATTAAATCACAGGATAGAGTCCATTCTCGATACTTGAAACTAATTAGCTCATAACTTGCATTATTCTCAGAAATCTCACATACACGTATTCAAAAGTTGAACAATACATGTTTTCTATGAAATCAAGCAACACATCTCAAAATTTGAAAGTGTGTGTGCGTACTATTGTCAATCTCAATTTTCATGTACATATTCAAGTTCAAATCATGATAATCAACTCAAAGTCAAGATTATCGTTGAGCACCTCATAGACCTATTTTCAAACAGCTTCTCCACTAATGTAGTTACTCCCTAGACTTGGATCAAAAGGTCTTTAAAGCTTATATGTTAGGCTTTTGGTGTCGATTACAAATAAAAGATAGGATAAGCGCAAAGAAGTGAATATAATTATATAAAGTTCATATTTTAGCACATATCCAGCTTCTCTTTTTTTTTCTAGCCTTGGCCACTTTGTGTCTTATTCATTTAGATAATAATTTTTTTTTCACAAGGCTTTTTCTTTTCTTCATTCTCATTCATCAATATGTTTCAGTAATACGCTCATCAAGATATAACAATTTTACGTGCATTGAATGAGATTCATTATACTCCCTTAGGGTAAGGATAATTTTTTTCATTTAGGCTCAACAAGGGTAGGTACGATGAGTTTAGAATATTGAATGTGGTCTAATTATATGCAATGCATAAACCATTCTTTTTCAGTAAAGCTCAAAGTGGGACACTAGAGATTAATGTAGACAATGTGGGCTTGAAAGGCTGAAATGCGTCAAAGATCGCCTAGATCATTTCCAAGTAAAGTTTGTAACTATAAAATTTTCCCTCACAGTGTCATCATTAAGTATGTTCTAGGATAACTCTAAGATGCTCAAGACAAATCATCAAGTTCACAACAGCTATCACTATTCAACATGCCATCCACAAAATCATGACTCAATGTGCTTGATGTATTCCTCGTTCTTGACATGCTAACTCAACACATGATATCCATGAACAAGTCAAATAATCATTAAAATTCAAGTATGCATAGTATGACCAAAATCGTCATTGAATAGTCACTTCTATAATTCATTATTTTCTCAAGTTTGAACTCATAAAAAAACAATAGCTCATAATATCGTATGATTCAAGTGTCAATTTAGCAAAGAGCATGCATATTAAACAAATAAAGCATGCAAGCCACTCCCTCATGTTGGGATATGCCCTAAGACAACTCATTAAATGATTGATTTTGCATACAATGTAATATGATTTTATTAATGTCAATTCATTATTATATATTATTCTAGTATCTGTGTAATATGAATAAATATATATTAATGTCCTTAGAATAAAATTGTATTATTCTTAAAGATTGTCCCTAGTCAAGTATTATCATGAATTATGATAATGATAATGCATTGAGACTAGTATGTATTGATTGATGAATTTGTTCATGGATATGAGATATCGAATCAACACATGGGTACATGTTAGAGAACTATGTACTCGACAGACTGATATGTGAATTTGATATATGATTAGGGGTATTTTTGAAGTGATTCCTGGGAACTATTACGCGTTTTGGTATATATTTGTATATTTCAGGAATCTAGGTCCAAATGCATAAAAGTGGAGGAAAGAAGCTATAAATGATGAAAAAAGGACCAAACCGAGAAAACACGGAAAAGGAGGGACGCAAGTGCAAATGTTGAAAATCATTGCAGCGATCGATCAGTAATATCAGGCGATCGATCGCCACCAAAGAGTGCACATTGCGATTGATCGGTAAAAACATGTGATCGATTGCAGCATCAAAAATTCTAAAAAATAAACACAGTATGGTTTGGCGATCGATCGGCACATTGTCGTGATCGATCGCCAAACCCAAAAAATCGAGATTTTGTTCCTTATCAAGCTATTTTGTGTCCAAAGAATGCAAGACTCTTCCAACACTATTTATAGAATATTTTCAGACGTTTTGGTGGACACTTGGCTCATAATTCACCCTACAAACTCAGCCACCATCACTCTCCTTCATCACCAATCTTCCATACATCAAACCATTGAAGAGGAGACGCATCGGAAGAGATGGGGCTACGGATCGATGAAGCGGAGTCAACATCGCTAGTTTATGCGAATTTCTAAACTTTGTTTGTTTCTATTTAATTTCTTTATACGTTTGATGTTGAAAAACACAATTTTGCATTTGATTTTGAATATGTTTCTAGGCTAAGTTTGTTGTCAAGACTTAGGGGATCTCATGTTTTGAACCCACAATTTTAATTGAATTTTGAATGATTCTTATAATTCTTTTTGAGTTTAATTTGTTGTGTTCAGGCTTTCAATGGATTAATATCCTTGATTGATTATTTATTGCAATTGAACTGACCATAGGAGATTGTGCGATATAGTAAATTAAACCGTGGATTTCAGACTGATATCGAGAGACGAAGTCAAATACACGTGTGATAGCTATAGATATCTAGTAATCGAAAGCAAGAAGTTTTCATAAATAGACATACAATATTGAGTGTTAAATAAGTGCATGATCATTGCCTTGTTGCATCTTAGTATTAAACTTGTTGTAACCGGACCAAGGTAACAAGTGCTTTAGGAAAACTCGTCACCTTAGAACGTAAGAATTTAATTCTTAACTATAGGCGAATTGTGGGAGATTTCATTGGAGAACAGAAAATCTTGATAATTATCTCTATTTATTCTAATCTTATTCGTTCTTGTGTGTTGGGTTAATTATCGAGTTAATTCGTCACTTTAGTTAATTAATCATAACTAGTTATCGTAGGCTAAATATAGTTAAACTAATGGAGTTTTATAATTATTTCCTAGTCCTCGTGGGTTCGACAATCCGTACTTTTCATATCATTATACTAAAACTTGACACCATGCACTTGCGGTACGCAATCGCTACACTGAAAAATACTGTTTAAAATAATAGCGATCAAGTTTTTGGCGCCGTTGCTGGGGACTAGTTTTAATAATATCAAACGAGATTAGTTGACTGTAGTTTAGTCATTTGTTTTTTTTCTCTGTTGTTATTTTCGATTTTCTTGCTTTTCTACCGTTCTTGTTCTTTTGTGAATTTTTTTTAGGTTGTTATCTCTTGGTGCATGCTAGGAGTAGCAAGCCTACACTCGAGCCATTTGACCCCGAGATCGAACGCATTTGTCAAAAGAGGCTAAGGCAAGCAAGAGCACACATGGCTAATAACGAGGAGGTTCCAGTACCACCAGTTGCTAGATCACTTATGGACTACGCCCACCCTTCATTCCATGGATCACTGTCGAGCATCTCGAGACCAACCATACAGGCTAACAATTTCGAGATCAAGCCTGCTATCATACAGATGATCCAACATTCAGTCCAGTTTGGGGAGCAACTACTGATGATCTCAACGCCCACATCTCCAACTTCTTGGAGATTTATGATACATTTAAGCATAATGTCGTTACTGACGACGCCATCAGGTTACGTTTGTTTCCTTTCTCTTTACGTGATAAAGCTAAATCTTGGTTACAATCGTTGCCTGTAGGTTCTATTACTATGTGGGATGGGATGGCGCAGTTGTTCTTGTCAAAATTCTTTCCACCATCCAAGATGGCCAAGATGCACAATGACATCACTACTTTTGCCCAATACGATCCATAGACACTGTATGAGGCTTGGGAGCGCTTCAAAGATCTACTGCGGAGATGCCCACATCATTGCCTCCCTATCTGGCCGCAGGTACAAATATTTTATAATGGTTTATTTTCTGATAATCGTTCTATGATTGATGCAGCGTTAGGAGGAACTGTGATGAGGAAGACACCCGAGGAGGCTTATACGCTATTGGAGGAGATGATTGCTAATAGCTGTCAATGGCAGTCTGAAAGAAAAGTGCCAAAGAAGCAAGTCGGATTGCATCAAGTGAGTGAAGTCACTATCCTAACTGCCCAGTTGGAAGCGCTTAACAAGAAGATCGATAGTTTGAGCATGCATGCAATGCAAGTTCAAATTGTTACATGCAAACTTTGCCAAGGAGGACATCCGAGCACTGAATGCCAAGTAGGTAACCCTTTCGTTACAACTAATGAAGCTGTAAATTTTGTAGGGAGCCGACCACCACAGACCTACCCCTACCCAAATACATACAATACTGGGCCAAGGAACTATACCCAACCACCACTGTGGTATGCACCAAAGCCAATCATGGAGGAGATCTTAACCAAGTTCATATCGTCAGCTGAAACAAGGATGAACAATCACGATGCGTCGATAAAGAACTTGGAAGTCCAAGTGGGACAGCTAGCAAAGATCATAGCTGGACGAGCACAAGGAGCACTTCTTAGTGACACCAAGACAAATCCTAGGGAGCAAGCCCATGCTATCATGTTGAGGAGTGGAAAGGAGGTCGCTGAGAAGAATGATGTACAAGTTGAGTTAAAAGGCGAGGTGGACATCAAGCAAGAAGAGGGACAAACACGCAACAAAGGTAAGTCTACTAAGACCCCTACACCCATCACACCTGCTAAGGTAGATATCCCACCCCCAATCCCCGCTGCATATAAGAGAGCAAAAATAGATGCTAAGTTTGCTAAGTTTAGAATTGATAAAGAATCTCCATATTGAGATGCCTTTCATTGATGCTATTCTGCACATGCCGAATTATGCTAAGTTTTTGAAGGAGATTCTGTCAAAAAAGCGGAAACTGGGAGAGCATGAGATGATAAACTTAACTTATGAGTGTTCTGCTGTCATTCAAAATGATTCACCTCCAAAGTTAAAGGATCCAAGGAGTTTCACTATACCTTGCAAAATAAATTCTAAATCTTTTAATAAATCTTTATGTGATTTGGGGTCAAGTGTCAATTTAATGCCTTCGTCTGTGTACATGAAGCTGAGCTTAGGAGAACTCAAAGCAATCAATGTTTCAGTGCATTATGGCGGACAAGTCCATCAAGTACCCTCATGGGATAATGGAGGATGTGCCGGTCAAGGTTGATAAATTCACCATTCCGGTGGATTTTATCGTGTTGGACATAACTGAAGATGCAGACATGCCTCTGATTCTAGGAAGACCGTTCCTAGCTACTAGAATGTCATTGATTGATGTCCAAGAAGGGAAGTTGATACTCCGAGTAGGGGGGATCAAGTTACTTTTGACATGTTCAAAGCTTTGAACACTACACGCACTGAGCACCGATGTTTTAGTATTAATATAATTGATACAATGTATGTTGATGCGATGCGGGTTAAGAGCGAGAAGAAGGTGGAGGACACACCGAAGGCCCATCAAAGAGGAGGAAAATTTTGTGAAGGTGGCGTAGTTCAAATGAATAAGAAAAAGATGTGACTTTTCCCATGGAAGCCTGACGCACCATGGGTTGGACCGTTCAAAGTTGTCGATGTTCTAATACCTTCAACTGAGAGATGACCATGGGACACTGTTCATAGTGAAAGCGAAATGGTTACGACACTACCGCAATGATGATGTGAAATCATCCCCACTGCCCCGGGCGACACTTGAGCTTACATGGTAAAAAGTCCAGCTTGGGACTATAAATCAAGAACATTTTCTTACCCTTAGTTTTGTTTTTGGTTTGTTTTTTGTTTATGATTTTAATTGAGGTGAAAGACTCCATGTGCGCGATTACAATTCAACACTATACCCCACGAGCTGACGAGGAATTGGACAACGATCACTGATAGTCGTTGTCAAACGTAAATGCTTTGTCTCATTTTCCATGACTAATAGATTGAGGACAATGCATGAATTAAGTTTGGGGGAGTGCATTAATGTGTCATTCTTTTTCTGTGAAATTTGATCATTTCTTGAGCACCAACGAAAAAAATTTTCTTGCAAATGAGTTCAATCAGTAAGATAAGAATGAATCATAGTAGTGGTCTCTATTCCATTATGATATTAATCTCACTATGCATGTCAACTTGAGTTTTGATGATTGTAAGACTTGTTTGTGACTATCTTGTTTTGAGTAGCATGTCTAAGATGAGGAATTTATTAATCACATTTGAGTCATAATCTTGTGAATTGCTTTTTGAGTAGTGAAAATCTTTGTGAACTTGATGAATAGTGTTGAGTATCTTAGAGTACCTTAGAAACTATTTGATGATGACACTTCGACGCGAAATTTTATGGTTATGAACTTGACTTGGAAATGATTTATGCGATCTTTGGACCGTTTGAGCCTTTCAAGCTTACCATGTTTACATCAATCCCTAGTATCCACTTTTGAGCCTTGTTGAAAAAGAATGGAGTATGTTTAACATACTATTAGCCCCCATTGTTTAACATACTATTAGCCCCCATTCAACAATTTTTTGGCAACTCATTGTACCTACCTATTTGAGCTTAAACTGAAAATTTTATCCTTACCTAAATGGAGTATAATGAACCTCATTAGATGCACATGAATTGTTATATTTTGATGAGCTTATTGTAAAAAAAATGATTTGAAGCTCAATTTTGGGCTAAATATGAATATTACATGCTTATACTCTCTTCTTTGTGTTACCCTATCTTTTCTTTGAAGCCAAACACCTAGGCCTAACATTACAAGCTTTAAAAAACCTATTGATCCAAGTTGAGGGAGTGACTACAATAGTGGAGAAGTGTTTGAAAATACGACTATAGGGTGCTCAAAGATAATCTTAACTTTCATTGCCTAGCATGATTTGAACTATGAAAATTGCATGAAACTTGAAAGTGACAATATCACACACACACGTTCTAATTTGGAGATATGTTGCTTGATCTAAGAGAAAACACAACTTGTTAAACTTTCTGATTGATTCTTGTTCGTCTGTAAGTGAGATGTCTGGGTTACATGATTGACTGCGAATTGGTTTATTTGAATCTTCAATAATGAACTCTACTATGTGATCTTATTTCTTGCTCGAGACTATCAAGTTTAAGTTTGGGGGAGTTGATAAGTGTGCTTTTTACACTTAATTTGATATATGATTAGGAGTATTTTTGTAGTGATTCCTGGGAAATATTACGCATTTTGGTATATATTTGTATATTTCAGGAATCTAGGTCTAAATAAATAAAAGTGGAGGAAATAAGCTATAAATGATGAAAAATGACCAAGCCGAGAAAACACGAAAAATGAGGGACGAAAGTGCAAAATGTTGAAAATCATTGCAGCGATCAGGTGATCGATCGCCACCAAACAGTGCACATTTGCGATCGATCGGTAAAAACAAGTGATTCGAACGCCGCGTCAAAAATTCTGAAAAATAAAAACAGTATGGTTTGGCGATCGATCGGCACATTGTCGCGATCGATCGCCAAACCCGAAAAAATCGAGATTTTGTTCCTTATCAAGCTATTTTGTGTCCAAAGAATGCAAGACCCTTCCAACACTATTTATAGAAGATTTTCAGACGTTTTGGTGTACACTTGACTCATAATTCACCCTACAAACTTAGCCACCATCACTCTCCTTCATCACCAATCATCCATACATCAAACCATTGAAGAGAAGATGCATCAGAAGAGACGGGGCTACGGATCGACGAAGCGGAGTCAACATCGCTAGTTTATGCGTATTTCTAAACTTTCTTTGTCTCTATTTAATTTCTTTATGCGTTTGATGTTGAAAAACACAGATTTGCATTTGATTTTGAATATGTTTCTAGGCTAAGTTTTGTTGTCAAGGCTTAGGGGATCCCATGTTTTGAACCTACAATTTTAATTGAGTTTTGAATGATTCTTATAATTCTTTGAGTTTAATTTGTTGTGTTCATGCTTTTCAATGGATTAATATTTTTGATTAATTATTTATTGCAATTGAATTGACCATAGGAGATTGTGATACGATATAGTACATTAAACCGTGGATTTCAGACTGATATCGAGAGTTGATGTCAAATACACATGTGATAGCTATAGATATCTAGTAATAGAACGCTAGAACTTTTCATAAATAGACATACAATATTGAGTGTTAAATAAGTGCATGATCATTGCCTTGTTGCATGTTAGTATTAAACTTGTTGTAACCGGACCAAGGTATAACAACTGCTTTAGGAAAACTCGCCACATTAGAACGTAAGAACTTAATTCTTAACTATAGGCGAATTGTGGGGGATTGCATGGGTGAACTGAAAGTATTGATAATTGTCTATGTTGATTCTAATCTTATTCGTTCTTGTGTGTTGGGTTAATTATCGAGTTAATTCGTCACTTTAGTTAATTAATCATAACTAGTTATTGTAGGCTAAATGTGGGGTCCTCGTTACTTAATCCATTATGTATCAGTTCATTAAACATATGTGAGTAAAAATTAAGTAAATCATACACTGATTAAGAGTTTACTTATGTAGGTTGTTACAAGTTGACAAAACCATGTCATAATATACATCATATGTACAACAAAACAACCTAGATCAATATAACTCCTAAGCAGTGGTTCAGCTTGCAGCAGAATAAGACTCACAATCCCATCCTCCCACGTCTATGAGTTCCTACAGAAATAATCACACAACATGAGTATATATAAACAACCATCTCAGTGCGATATCAATAAAAAACATAAATGATAAAGCACTATAAACATCAACTGTGATTATTCTGTATCATGCATCATCAAATGCAAATATGTCATGACATGTCTCATCCAATCACCCTGTTATAACGAGATCGATATGATATGCCTATCTCATCTCAATATGTCAGTGGAACCTCCTCACATCTTCATATTAGCAGCACATATCATAGCACCGTCCTCTCATGTTATAACAGCCATAGCATATAACCAGAGTATATCTCTCATGGCAAAGCATATGGAGCATACCTATCGTGGCAACAATCCCAGCCAAAGCATATGCCCAACACTGGCATACCTATCGTGGCAATGATCTCAGCCAAAGCATATGCAACATACCTATCGTGGCACCCCCTCAACAATATGAATCTCATGAATGTACATGCATATGATACAACTAATCATATGTTACAATTTCCACATCATCATCACAATAATATCATATACTCGTACGTCAACACGTACCTGTTCTGCGACTCAAACGATATATAAATCAGGCGTCAATGTCTAACCAGCTCGTTGTCATGTCCCCTGTGATGATGCTACAACAACATCAACAATATATTATGTTAGACTAGGCTTTACAATCAAATTCCACATAAAGCTAACATTTTGAAAAATATACACTCTCGCGATCGATCTCCGTTTGTCCCGATCGATTGCCAACATGTTCTGTTTTATCGCGATCGATCGCCAATATCTCACGATCGATCGCCAAAGTGTTATGTTTCCTCGTGATCGATCGCCATGTTTTCACCGATCGATATCCAAGTTATTTCACCGCCTTATTTTTACTCTGTCTTTGGCGATCGATCGCCATAGGGCTCGCGATCGATTGCCGATGTCTGAACATTTCAGAACATGGCGATTTTGAGCATATCCTTATGGTTCTTCTTTTACAACTCAAATCAAACCATGAAAACTTACTCACCAAATTACCTAGCATCATATAAACATATTTCTAGCATATTTCCAATCATTTCTTTGCATGATAACAAGTCTTAATGCAAGTCATAGAAGAATAGTAACCTCACATGCTTCAAGTTTCCATTAACTAAGCACATATACATCATATGCTATGAAATTCTTACCAAGAAGATATGAAGTAACTTCACTCAACTTTCTAGCTTGTTTACCAAGTGAAATCCAAGCAAAAGATGCAAGAACAAGCAAGGGTTTTTGAGAGGTGCTTGTGTAGAGATTTGCTAGGTGAATTATGGTGTAGTATATTTTCTAAATCTGATTTCCTCTTTAAATATAAAGTCTCAAATGCATCTAAAATTGCATTGCACATGTGCATCACAATCCAAATGTAATTTCAAATATCATTCAACTTCATGTAACATGGCTTATTGTGCAACTATCTATCCTTCCTACCAATCATGTTCAACTAGCAACCATTCAACATCTCTATTATACTTCCCATATCGAACATGTATGAACCACATCTAACAATGCTATATAATGTGTCTTAGTTCATGCTATCTCCTACTAAACTTGCTTTTGTCCACATAAACATCAATTCTCTTGCATTCATACTCGGTTCAATCCGAATCCGAGCCCATATCATACCGTAATTATTTCATAATTACGCCATAACCATATCACACATGTATCTGTCATATCAAGGCATTACAATGCTCCCCTACTAATTGAATTTCGTTCTCGAAATTGCAGATACATAACATGAACATATACTGAATCCTACAATCCTACTGAAATTAGGCAAAAAAACATATCATATATGTAACATTGCAGTAACTACTCACCAACAGTATCATAAAAATGTAAAGTCATACCAGAAAATAAATCAGGATACTACTGTATCATATGCTTCTCCGTCTCCCACGTTGCCTCCTTGACTCCCCGTCAATCCCATTGTACCTTTACCATTGGTATCACTTTATTTCGCAATGTCCGCTCAGCTCTATCCAGAATTTTCACTGGTCGTTCCACATAAGACACGTCTGTATCCAACTGTACTTCAGATGGTTGCAATACATGACTCGGATCTGGTTCATATTTCCTCAACAGTGAAACATGATGTGATGCCCCGATGTTCGATTAACGTTAATTATATTTAATTTTGTTAAATTAATTTAGTAAATATAAAATTTGTACTAAAATGATAGATTTCATTTTTTTGATTGAAGTAGTGACACGAAGTCAGGTGTGAACTGTACATGCAATGTACATGCACCAGTACACCGGTGACACCCCGATGTTCATAATTGGTCGGGAATTAATATATATCGATGAAGGACGTAAAACACACAGTAAACACATTCAAAACACACAGTCGCGGACACCTACTAAAAGGTGCGAAAACACGCACTTCTCTCGCGATTCACCGACCACCGCGTATAAATCTGTTCCGTTCGCCGCCGTCCGACCACCTCTAGACGAGACCGACCTACCACCGTGTTCCTAACTCAGATACGAAACTTTCCATACCAGATAATTGAATTTTGGTGTTCGAAAAGTGCTTCGATTTTACTCTGGAACGGACGAGATCGTGCAGATTAGGGTTTCTGAGCTTTTGATTCGATTTCTTCGAGTTTACAACAAATTGGACGAAGCCAAGCACCGAATCTCTTCTCCTCACCTAGACGAAGCTTTCTGAACCGGTCACCGCCAGTACCGTTGCCGGAGATCGCCGGAATCGGAAGAAAACCGTGCGTGAACTGTGTGCGATTTTGGGTAAATTCGTTATTCGATTTTTCCGACTTTGCTTTGATAATTACCAGTTAATTTGGACAATAATTAGTAAAAATAAATTTGAATTGATTAAAAAATAATTTACCAAATTAAATTGTGATGTAATCGCATCAAATTAATTACCCTAAATTTGTTCAGCTATGACTACAATTGATAACCAATGTTTAATGAGTAATTTAGTGAATGGTGAATTTCATTAATATACAGTGAATACATCGACTCTACAAGTTCAAGTCGACCCTCAGATATCGAGAAGTAAAGGTATGTTGCGATCGGGTAACATACAACAGGTATCTGTATCAGTTGGTATATGATTTGATGACTTCTGTGAATTACTTGATTTTACGTGGCTACGTGATTTTACTTAAATTATGTGGCATTCATGGCATTCATAATTGCACATCGATGTATGAAAATAAATGTTTTGTTAACACATATCAGTTTTTATACATACATCGATGCATGACATACATGTTGAGCTATGATTCTTTGATACCCTATTCTTTTGGATTCGATCAATCATAAGGGTTGTACACGGTGCTATGACTGGCAATAAGTTTCCTGAAAGGCATAGAGATTCGTGGCCCTTATGATTGCTATGATTTGTTGATATGGGGATTGGTGGCGTTTGCCGGCGTCATCCTCTGGATTATCCCTATTTATTGAGACTGTTATAAGGTGGCGCCTTGCTGACGTCATCTGTATGATATGATCTGATGTCAAGAGCTGGGATGCGGTGACGCTTTGACGACGCACCATATAGACATTCCTTTGCTTGACATGCTCGAGCTTAGCTATGTAGTATTTGGACTTTCATTTATTGGCTCCGAGATACCCAGCGGATGGGTATATGATACCGACATGACATGACATGCATTGCATTTCATTTCATATATCATTTTATAGATACATGATGTATATTCCATGATCGTTCCATATTGGGCTTTTGCTCACCCCCAAGGGGGGCTGTTGTTGTCTTTGTGTGTGGACAATGGCAGGCAGTACAGGTGGTCAGGACCCCAGGGAGTACACATCCGGTGGGAGCCACACTTGAGAGGTTTATTTTCCTTCTTATCCCAGTCGTATATGTACCAGGGGTGTGTCCCTGGAGTGTAGGGAGTTTATGTATATTTAGTTTATTTTCGCCCAGTATGGATATGCGCTTAATAGTTAGATTTGTTTATGTTGGTTTGTGTTGATGAATATGAAACTGGTGGTAGTTATATATTTTCAGTATAAGTCTATTGGTATTTGTGGTATGTTTCTCGTGCGACGAGGTCATGCCGAAATTTTTAGGGCCACATGTTAATAAATATTAAACAAATCTTTCGCTGTTTACGCTATAAATATCATCGTGTGATAACTAATCACATTATTAGGATCGGGCCCTCACATTATGGTATCAGAGCATAACTGGGAATGCTCTTGAGTTTTGTGTACACTGACATAGGCACAAAAATATATGTGCGTATGTGTTTGAATTATCTGAAATTCTTTGCTCTTGTTTGATTGGACATGAGATAAATTGATATGTATTGTTTGTATATTTGTTTTGAATTATGTTGTTGCCATTTGAGTTTGTAGATGTTTAGAAAAGCAAGAGGTCGGGGTAAGGGAAAGGCACCTGCTATTGAAGCTGAGGCTGCCAATAGCACCAGTGTTGAGCGTGTGATTGATCAGTTTGAAGAGATGTCTATGGATCTTATCATGGCTCGATTTCAGAATTTGCATCCGCCCAAATTCGTGGAACAGAGGGTTCTGCACGAGCTGAATCGTGGTTGAAAGAGATCGAACAGCTATTTAGACTGATTGAGTATCCTGAATATCGTAAACTGCCACTTGCCTTATATCAGTTAAAGGATAGTGCACAATCTTGGTGGGAAGCCGCTGAGATTGGTTTGGTTGAAGCTGGAGTTGAAGTATCTTGGGATGTCTTTAAGGCCCAATTTCTGGAGCAGTATTCACCACCATCCTATTATACTGCTCAGGAAAATGAATTTAATAATTTGCAGCAGGGAACCATGACAGTTGAAGAATATGCCTCAAAATTCTCTATCCTGCTGAAATATGCACCACATGTAGCAGCAAATCCAAAGGCGAAATTTAATAGGTTTGTCAATGGGTTGCATCATACCCTATTTACTTTGGTGACTGCTGGCTCGCCTACTACTTATGCTGATGCAGTGGAACGAGCAAAGATGGTACAATCAGGACTGAGAAGGGGAGGTCCACAGTTTCTTCCTCCGCCATCAGTACCTACTCAGCAACCTACTCTGCGTCCTAAAGGCAAAATCTTTAAGAAGATTGGTTCTTCTGGTTCTTCTTCATCTAGATCTTCTAGTTCACGAGAGAGACATTTCTGTGGTCCTTCTTGTAGTGTTTGTGGTGGAAGGCATCCAGTAGAACAATGTCGTAAAGTCTTAGGTACATGTTTTCGTTGTGGACAAGCGGGTCATTTGATACGAGATTGCCCAAATCGAGACATGTTTCCTTCGCAATCTCAGCCACGATTTCCTGGTGGTCCCAGTACTTTTAGACCTATTGCTCCTATGCCATCTTTTCAGCAATCAAATGTTCCACAGTATCGAGGATCTCGAGGCCAGACTGTTTCGGGTCCCCCTCAGGCCAGAGTGTACGCCATGACTGAGGATCAGGCAAAGGAGGCTCCTGGTGGTCTTATTGCAGGTAATTGCACGTTATGTGATTATCCCGCACGTGTGTTATTTGATACAGGAGCATCTCACTCATTCATATCGCATGCATTTGTGGTATCGCATGATATTATCTGTACTTCATTAGATAGTACTTTATCGATAGCTACGCCAGCAGGAAGAATTATCTTATCTGAGCAGGTTGTGCATAATTGTGTGTTAATTTATGAGGATAATGTTCTATTCTTAAATTTGATTGTCCTCCCTATGCACGACTTTGATTGCATTGTTGGCATGGATGTTCTCTCTACAAATCGAGCTACTGTTGATTGTTGTCATGGGGTAGTTCGATTCCGACCAGTTGATGGACCTAAGTGGAATTTCTATGGCAAGGGTTCCCAAGGGAAAATTCCATTGATATCGTCTCTTGAAATGTCCCGACTTTTATATAGCGGGAATGAAGGTTTTCTTATCTATGCTATTGATATATCAACAACGGAGCCATCTTTATCTGATATTCCTGTAGTAAAAGAATTTCGTGATGTCTTTCCCGATGAGATTCCTGGTTTTCCTCCTCATCGAGAAGTTGAATTCAGTATTGATCTTGTTCCGGGTACTGCACCTATTTCCAAAACTCCTTATCGTATGGCACCGTTGGAATTGAAAGAATTAAAAGATCAATTACAGGATCTTCTCGATAAAGGATACATTCGACCGAGTGTTTCACCTTGGGGAGCTCCAGTTCTGTTTGTTCGAAAGAAAGACGGTACTATGCGAATGTGCATCGATTATAGGCAACTGTGAAAAATAAGTATCCATTGCCTCGTATTGATGATTTATTCGATCAACTTCAAGGCACTTCTATTTACTCAAAAATTGATCTTCGTTCTGGATATCATCAAGTGCGTGTTCGAGAGGAAGATGTATCTAAAACTGCTTTTCGTACTAGGTATGGTCATTATGAATTTTTGGTCATGCCATTTGGTCTCACTAATGCTCCTGCAGTCTTTATGGATTTAATGAATCGAGTTTTTCGAGATTTCTTGGATCGATTTGTTATCGTCTTTATTGATGATATTCTTGTCTATTCGAAATCCAAAGAGGAGCATACCGAACATTTGAAGTTGGTACTTCAAACTCTTCGCACCGAACATCTTTATGCCAAATTGTCCAAATGTGAATTTTGGATGGACAAAGTGGTATTCTTAGGCCACGTCATTTCTCGACATGGTATTTCTGTTGATCCAACTAAGGTTGAAGCAGTGTTAAACTGGCCGAGACCTACCAATGTTCCTGAGGTCCGAAGTTTCATGGGTTTAGCTGGTTATTATCGTCGTTTTATTAAAGGTTTTTAAAAAATTGCTAAACCTATTACTCAGCTGACACAGAAAAATCAGAAATTTATTTGGTCAGATGAGTGTGAAGCTAGTTTTCTTGAACTAAAGACGAGACTGACCACTGCACCTGTACTTACTATTCCTTCAGGTACCGGAGAATATGTGGTATGCACAGATGCGTCTTTAAAAGGTTTGGGCTGTGTATTGATGCAACATGGCCGAGTGGTTGCTTATGCGTCTCGCCAACTTAAATCTCATGAAAATAAATATCCCGTACATGATTTAGAATTGGCAGCAATTGTTTTTGCTTTAAAAATTTGGCGCCATTACTTATACGGGGAAACATTTGTTATTTATTCGGACCACAAGAGCTTGAAATATCTATTCTCTCAATCTGATCTTAATATGAGACAACGTCGGTGGATGGATCTGTTGAAGGACTTCGATTGTGAGATTCAATATCACCCTGGACAAGTGAACGTTATTGCGGATGCTCTCAGCCGTAAAGTTCATGATTCTGTTCTAGCTTCTGTTCGTATCGCTAAAGTACATGATGATATCTGTACTTCTGGTTGGACTTTTCACTCACATGGGAATTCTGTCACTGTTTCTGTATTACAGGTTGAGCCGAAATTGATTTCTAAAATCAAGAAAGCCCAACGAAATGATTATCAAACTCAGAAATCTAAAGAACTTGTATCTACAGGACATCCTTCTGGCTTTCAGATATCTTCTGATGGTTCCTTACGACTTAATGGTCGGTTGGTTGTTCCTGATAATTCTGATTTGAAATCTGCTCTTCTTCGTGAAGCCCATTGTAGCAAATATAGTATCCACCCTGGAGGCCGAAAGATGTATATGACTCTAAGACCCCAATTCTGGTGGAGACGTATGAAGAAGGATATAGCTGAATTTATTTCCAAATGTTTAGTTTGTCAACAGGTAAAAGCCGAACGAATGAAACCTGGAGGGTTACTTCATAGTCTTGAAATTCCCAAATGGAATTGGGAACATATTGCTATGGATTTTGTAACCCATCTTCCTCGATCACCCCGAGGTTGTGATGCTATTTGGGTTATTATTGACCGTTTATCTAAATCTGCACATTTCATTCCGTATGAGCGGACTTTTCCGTATAAGAAAATGGCTCGATTGTATATCGAGAATATTGTGAGACTGCATGGTGTGCCTATCACAATTGTTTCTGATCGTGATCCCAGATTTACTTCTAAATTCTGGAGTAGTTTTCAAGATGCTATGGGTACACGTTTGGCAATGAGTACTGCTTATCATCCTCAGACTGATGGCCAAACTGAACGTACTATTCAAACTCTTGAAGATATGCTACGCGCTGTGGTGATGGATTTTAATGTTGGTTGGCAAGAAGCTTTACCGTTGGTGGAATTTTCTTATAATAATAGCTACCAGACGAGCATTGGTATGGCACCGTTTGAAGCATTATATGGAAGACGTTGTAGATCACCTTTATTCTGGGAAGAAATTGGTGAAAAACAATTGACTGGACCTGATATGATACAAGAAATGAATGAAAAAGTTCAGTTAATTAGACAGCGTATGAAGGCCGCACAGGATCGTCAAGCAAGTTATGCTAACAAGCGAAGACGACCCTTAGAATTTCAGAAAGGTGATCGTGTATTTCTGAAAATATCTCCATTTCGAGGCACTGTTCGTTTTGGCATGCGAGGCAAATTATCACCTCGATATATTGGCCCGTATGAGATTCTTGATCGAGTTGGAGATCTTGCTTATCGATTGGCATTACCTCCAGCCTTATCCGCCATTCACGATGTATTTCATGTTTCTATGTTACGGAAATATGAACCTGATCCAGCACATGTACTTCAGCTTGATGAGGTTGAACTTGATCCTTCGTTATGCTATGTTGAATATCCCGTTTGCATTTTGGATCGGAAGGAGAAAGTATTGCGTAACAAATCTATTCCGTTGGTACGAGTACAATGGACACGACATGGCGTGGAAGAATCAACGTGGGAATTGGAAAGCAAGATGCGAGAATCTTATCCACATTTGTTTGATTCTGCTCCATTATATTCTATGTATATGAGTCTATATTCTGATCCGTATTCTGAATTTAGTTTTGGTATGTATTATGACTGGTGATATGATATATGTTTGTAATGTAATATCTATGTAAACTAGAGATTTCGGGACGAAATCTTTTCTAGTGGGGGAGAAATGTGATGCCCCGATGTTCGATTAACGTTAATTATATTTAATTTTGTTAAATTAATTTAGTAAATATAAAATTTGTATTAAAATGATAGATTTCATTTTTTTGATTGAAGTAGTGACACGAAGTCAGGTGTGAACTGTACATGCAATGTACATGCACCAGTACACCGGTGACACCCCGATGTTCATAATTGGTCGGGAATTAATATATATCGATGAAGGACGTAAAACACACAGTAAACACATTCAAAACACACAGTCGCGGACACCTACTAAAAGGTGCGAAAACACGCACTTCTCTCGCGATTCACCGACCACCGCGTATAAATCTGTTCCGTTCGCCGCCGTCCGACCACCTCTCGACGAGACCGACCTACCACCGTGTTCCTAACTCAGAGACAAAACTTTCCATACCAGATAATTGAATTTTGGTGTTCGAAAAGTGCTTCGATTTTACTCTGGAACGGACGAGATCGTGCAGATTAGGGTTTCTGAGCTTTTGATTCGATTTCTTCGAGTTTACAACAAATTGGACGAAGCCAAGCACCGAATCTCTTCTCCTCACCTAGACGAAGCTTTCTGAACCGGTCACCGCCAGTACCGCCCCCGGAGATCGCCGGAATCGGAAGAAAACCGTGCGTGAACTGTGTGCGATTTTGGGTAAATTCGTTATTCGATTTTTCCGACTTTGCTTTGATAATTACCAGTTAATTTGGACAATAATTAGTAAAAATAAATTTGAATTGATTAAAAAATAATTTACCAAATTAAATTGTGATGTAATCGCATCAAATTAATTACCCTAAATTTGTTCAGCTATGACTACAATTGATAACCAATGTTTAATGAGTAATTTAGTGAATGGTGAATTTCATTAATATACAGTGAATACATCGACTCTACAAGTTCAAGTCGACCCTCAGATATCGAGAAGTAAAGGTATGTTGCGATCGGGTAACATACAACAGGTATCTGTATTAGTTGATATATGATTTGATGACTTCTGTGAATTACTTGATTTTACGTGGCTACGTGATTTTACTTAAATTATGTGGCATTCATGGCATTCATAATTGCACATCGATGTATGAAAATAAATGTTTTGTTAACACACATCAGTTTTTATACATACATCGATGCATGACATACATGTTGAGCTATGATTCTTTGATACCCTATTCTTTTGGATTCGATCAATCATAAGGGTTGTACACGGTGCTATGACTGGCAATAAGTTTCCTGAAAGGCATAGAGATTCGTGGCCCTTATGATTGCTATGATTTGTTGATATGGGGATTGGTGGCGTTTGCCGGCGTCATCCTCTGGATTATCCCTATTTATTGAGACTGTTATAAGGTGGCGCCTTGCTGACGTCATCTGTATGATATGATCTGATGTCAAGAGCTGGGATGCGGTGACGCTTTGACGACGCACCATATAGACATTCCTTTGCTTGACATGCTCGAGCTTAGCTATGTAGTATTTGGACTTTCATTTATTGGCTCCGAGATACCCAGCGGATGGGTATAGATACCGACATGACATGACATGCATTGCATTTCATTTCATATATCATTTTATAGATACATGATGTATATTCCATGATCGTTCCATATTGGGCTTTTGCTCACCCCCAAGGGGGGTTGTTGTTGTCTTTGTGTGTGGACAATGGCAGGCAGTACAGGTGGTCAGGACCCCAGGGAGTACACATCCGGTGGGAGCCACACTTGAGAGGTTTATTTTCCTTCTTATCCCAGTCGTATATGTACCAGGGGTGTGTCCCTGGAGTGTAGGGAGTTTATGTATATTTAGTTTATTTTCGCCCAGTATGGATATGCGCTTAATAGTTAGATTTGTTTATGTTGGTTTGTGTTGATGAATATGAAACTGGTGGTAGTTATATATTTTCAGTATAAGTCTATTGGTATTTGTGGTATGTTTCTCGTGCGACGAGGTCATGCCGAAATTTTTAGGGCCACATGTTAATAAATATTAAACAAATCTTCCGCTGTTTACGCTATAAATATCATCGTGTGATAACTAATCACATTATTAGGATCGGGCCCTCACACATGAAACACATCGTGGATACTACTCAATGTTGGCGGTAATGCCAATCGATATGCCAATGTACCAATACGTTGCAACACCTCATAAGGACCAACATACCGTGGAGACAACTTTCCACGCTTACCAAATCGTACAACACCTTTAAAATGGGAGATTTTCAAGAATACTCGGTCTCCAACTTGAATTCAAGTGGTCTACATCGCTTATTGGCATAAGTAGCTTGTCTATCCTGAGCAACTTGCAATTTCAATCTGATCAGTTTCACTTTCTCTTCCATTTCATGTATTATATCTGGTCCATTCAGTGAATACTGATCCACATCATCCCAAGATAATGGCGATCTACATCATCGCCCATACAGTGCCTCAAATGGTGCCATTTGTATACTAGTTTGATAACTATTATTGTATGAAAATTCCACCAATGGCAACGACTCTTGCCAAGAGTTATCAAACTCTAGTACACATGCCAACTTCTGTTCCCAGTGCTGACTGTAATCCTTTCCAAAAATGAGAAGCAAATCTCGGATCTCTGTCCGATACAATGGAAACTGGTATGCCATGTAGTCTCACTACATTTTGAATGTATAACTGAGCCATTTTCAAATAAGTGAACGTCATACTATATGGTATGAAGTGAGCTACTTTCGTTAGTCTGTCAACGACTACCAAAATCACATCAAAGCCAGAATTCATGGAAAATGGGTTACAAAATCCATTGTAATGTGTTCCCATTTCCTTTGAGGAATCTCTAAACTCATCAATTCACCTCCTGGTGTTTGTCGTTCTGCTTTTACTTGTTGACAGATCAAACAACGTTTTACAAAATCTAGTACATCCTGTTTCATGCGTTTCCACCAGAATTGGGTACGCAAATCTTTGTACATTTTGTTCCTCCGGGATGTATACTGTTGCGGCTACAATGAGCACGTTGTAGTATTCATTGGCGTAGTCCTAAAGAAGCAGGTACTACCCAATAGCTTCGATGTTTCAAACTTCCATCACTTGTTATCACAAATTGAGATGTTTGTCCTTGACATATCCTTTCTTTCCAGTGTTGTACCTCATCATCAGTAGTTTGTGACGTTCTGATTTTCTCAAAGATATCAGGTTCAACCAACAATGTTGATACCCTTACTGGCACTGTCTCTACATCAAACTCATATCCCAATGTACAACAAGAAGTTATCAAGGCTGACAAATGAATCATATCGTTGGCAGTGTTGTGTACCTTGCGACTTAAGGCATCTGCTGTCAGATTCGCCTTTCCTGGATGATATTCGATCTCACAATCATAATCCCTTAAGAGATCCATCCATCTCATTTGCCTCATATTCAACTCTGTCTGAGTGAATAAAAACTTTTAACTTTTATGATTAGTATATATGGTAAACGACGTACCAAATAGTGTCGTCATATCTTCAACGCAAATACAATTGCTGCCAACTCCAGATCATGCACTGGATATTTCTTTTCATGTTGCTTCAGTTGTCTTGATGCATAAGCCACCACAGGTTTATCATGCATCAACACACAACCTCAACCAAGTAATGATGCATCAGTATAAAGAGCAAACCTGTCATGCTCTGATGGAATAATCAACACCGGAGCAGTAGTTAACAGATGTTTCAATTTCTGAAAACTCTGCTCACAGGCCTCTGACCATCTAAATGGTATTCCCTTCTGTGTCAGCTGTGTGCATGGTTTGGCAATTGTTGAAAACCCTTCAACAAACCGTCTGTAGTATCCAGCCAAACCCAAGAAACTACGAATCTCTGGCACAGAAGTAGGTGCTGACCAATTTAACACCGCTTCTATCTTTCTCGGATCAACTGATATACCATCTTTAGAGATCACATGTCCCAAAAATCCTACACTGGTCAACCAAAACTCACACTTACCGAGTTTGGCATACAATTGTCGTGTTCTCAATAGTTGTAATACCACATGTAAATGATGGACATGTTCTGTTTCACTCCGAGAATAGATCAGTATATCATCGATAAACACAATGACAAATTGATCGAGGTATTTCGGGAAAACTCGATTCATCAAACTCATGAAGACAGCTGGAGCATTCGTCACACCAAATGGCATCACTAGGAACTCATAATGTCCATAGCGAGTTCTGAATGCTGTCTTCTGCACATCTTCTTCCATCACACGTATTTGATGATAACCAGATCTCAAATCAATCTTAGAATAGATCATTAATCCATGTAACTGATCAAACAAATCATCAATACGAGGAAGATGATATTTATTTTGTATGGTTACCTTGTTCAACTGTCTATAGTCATTGCGTAGTCGCATTGAACCATCCTTCTTCTTGACAAACAACACCGGAGCACCCCAATGTGATACACTAAGACGTATGTACCCCTTGTCCAATAGATCTTATAATTGAGTTTTCAACTCTCTTAATTCAGATGGTGATATTCGATATGGTGCTCGTGAAATTGCAGAAGTACCAGGTACCAATTCAATGCCAAATTCCACTTCTCGACTTGGTGGAAATCTAGGAATCTCATCTGGAAATACATCTACATACTATGCAACCACTGGTATATCCTCTACTCTTCTTTTTAGTTTCTCATCTGTTACATCCATAGCATAAATAACATATCCCGTATATCCACGTTCTAACAAACGGGACATTTGAATAGCATATATCAAAGGAATCCTTGCACGTGATCCCTGTCCATAGAAGAGCCATTGATTTCCAGTATCAGACTGAAATCTCACTGTCTTCTGAAAACAGTCTACAACAGTTTTATATCTGCTCAACACATCAATACCAAGAATACAATCAAAATCCATCATATATAACACAATCAAACCGGTCTGTATTCCATCTCAGTATCAAACTGAATCACACAATCAGACACACTCTGACACGTCATCACAGTAGTTCCCATGGGTGTCGAGACATACAGAGGCATCAACATTGGAGATGAGCACATATGATACCGGTCAATAAAAGCTTGTGTAATAAATGAATGTGATGCACCAGAAGTAAAGCGGGATAAGTAAATAAACTACACTTACCCGCGATCACATCATCAGGAGCTGCCTCTGCTTGCTCCTTGTTCAGTGCATACACCTGAGTCTGATGTGGTCTTGCTCTCTGTCCTCCACCAGTCCGTAGAACACCCCGTGGTCTCTGCTACACTGTACTTTCTGACATATTCCCTCTCATCTGTTGTCCCCCAGCTTAAGGACAATCTCTTACCATGTGTCCTGCCCTCCCACAGTGAAAACAAACCAGAGTATCAAGTTGTGGGCAATCTCGTTTAAAATGTGGTCCTCCACACTTAAAACATTGTAAACCTCGACCACAGCTACTACCACTGCCTTGGGACTGTCCTTTGGCACCCCGGTCATTGCCTTTCCGCATCACAAACTGCTTCCCACAAAATCTAGAAGAAGAAGCACCTCCTCGTGATGCTTTAAACAGTTCTCCTATGGTTTCCTACTATCTCATGTAGGTGTTTGAGATTGTCCTACATCCTTATACACTCCAACTGCAATCTCAACCATCTCAGCTCTAGTCAGCGCTTCCTCAAATGACGTAGGGTTATTATAAATCACCATATCAAACAACTCAGGCCGTAAACCCTTCACAAACTGTCTGATCTTTGCCTTTGTGTTTGCAGCGATATGCGGTACATACCGTAACAAGGAAGAATATTGCAAAGCATAATCAGACACTGCCATGGTTCCTTGTTTTAAACTCATCCTCTTTTCTCTGCCTCGCAGCCACAGAGAAATAGTGATCAAGAATACGAGTTCTAAATACATCCCAATCCACAATCTGTCCTTGAGCTCTCAGCTCAATCAATGTGGCTTTCCACCACATCATTGCTTTCTTTGCTAACTGAAACTCAGCCAAGCGTAACCAAGTTGACTTGGCACATGGTGCTGATACAAAGATCTGTTCCATACGTTCCAACAATTCCTCTACTTGTTCCCCTGATTCAGTACCCTCAAACGAAGTGGCTGATAACTCAGAAACTGGGTCAATGTTAATTCCCCAGGTAACAATACATGTTCCACTGGCCCTTGCCCAAGTGGTGGTGGTGGCACATGCGCCAATCCTACACTAGCATTGCCACTCATGGCATCCCCAATGTCATCGTGAGGTACTCTATCTGCCATTACTGCAAATACAGGGTTACCAACAACAAACAAATATATAAAGCATGTTAGTATAACATCATATCAATACTCTCAACTTACTTTCAAGGTATTAGGCAACTCCCTAATATACTTCATCTACCCTTGTTCACCCCTTTCTCGAACCACTGCTCTGATACCACTAATGTGGGGTCCTCGTTACTTAATCCGTGATGTATCAGTTCATTATACATATGTGAGTAAGAATTAAGTAAATCATACACTGATTAAGAGTTTAGTTATGTAGGTTGTTACAAGTTGACAAAATCATGTCATAATATACATCATATGTACAACAAAACAACCTAGATCAATATAACTCCTAATCAGTGGTTCAGCTAGCAGAGGAATAAGACTCACAATCCCGGCCGACCCACGTCTATGAGTCCCTATAGAAACAATCACACAACATGAGTATATATAAACAACCATCTCAGTGCGATATCAATAACAAACATAAACGATAAAGCACTATAAACATCTACTGTGATTATTCTGTATCATGCATCATCAAATACAAATATGTCATGGCATGTCTCATCCAATCACCCTGTTATAACGAGATAGATATGATATGCCTATCTCATCTCAATATGTCAGTGGAACCTCCTCACATCTTCTTATTATTAGCACATATCATAGCACCGTCCTCTCATGTTATAACAGCCAGAGCATATACTCAACCGGAGTATATCTCTCATGCCAAAGCATATGCAGCATACCTATCGTGGCAACAATCCCAGCCAAAGCATATGCCCAACACTGGCATACCTATCGTGGCAATGATCTCAGCCAAAGCATATGCAACATACCTATCGTGGCACCCCCCTCAACAATATGAATCTCATGAATGTACATGCATATGATACCATTAATCATATGTTACAATTTCCACATCATCATCACAATAATATCATATAATCATACATCAACACGTACCTGTTCTGCGACTCAAACGATATATAAATCAGGCATCAATGTCTAACCGCTTCGTTGTCACGTCCCCTGTGACGATGCTACAACAACATCAACAATATATTATGTTATACTAGGATTTACAATCAAATTCCACATAAAGCTAACATTTTGAAAAATATACACTCTCGCGATCGATCGCCATTTGTCCCGATCGATTGCCAACATGTTCTGTTTTATCACGATCGATCACCACTATCTCACGATCGATCGCCAAAGTGTTATGTTTCCTCGCGATCGATCGCCATGTTTTCACCGATCGGTCGCCAAGTTATTTCACCGCCTTATTTTTACTCTGCCTTTGGCGATCGTTCGCCATAGGGCTCGCGATCGATTGCCGCTGTCTGAACATTTCAGAACATGGCGATTTTGAGCATATCCTTATGGTTCTTCTTTTACAACTCAAATCAAACCATGAAAACTTACTCACCAAATTACCTAGCATCATGTAAACATATTTCTAGCATATTTCCAATCATTTCTTTGCATGATAACAAGTCTTAATGCAAGTCATAGAAGACACATGCTTCAAGTTTCCACTAACTAAGCACATATACATCATATGCTATGAAATTCTTACCAAGAAGATAGGAAGTCACTTCACTCAACTTTCTAGCTTGTTTACCAAGTGAAATCCAAGCAAAAGATGCAAGAACAAGCAAGGGTTTTTGAGAGGTGCTTGTGTAGAGATTTGCTATGTGAATTATGTTGTAGTATGTTTTCTAAATCTGATTTCCTCTTTAAATACAAAGTCTCAAATGCATCTAAAATTGCATTGCACATGTGCATCACAATCCAAATGTAATTTCAAATACCATTCAACTTCATGTAACATGGCTTATTGTGCATATCTATCCTTCCTACCAATCATGTTCAACTTGCAACCATTCAACATCTCTACTATACTTCCCATATCAAACATGTATGAGCCACATCTAACAATGCTATATAATGTGTCTTAGTTCATGCTATCTCCTACTAAATGTGCTTTAATCCACATAAACATCAATTCTCTTGCACTCATACTCTGTTCAATCTGAATCCGATCCCATATCATACCGTAATTATTTCATAATTACGTCATAACCATATCACACATGTATCTGTCATATCAAGGCATTACACTAAATACAGTTAAACTAGTGGAGTTTGGTAATTATTTCTTAGTCCTCGTGGGATCGACAATCCGTACTTCTCATATCATTATACTAAAACTTGACACTGTGCACTTGCGGTACGCAATCACTACACTGAAAAATACCGTTTAAAAGAATAGCGATGACACACCCACCATGAGAATGCTACATGGATAGTTATATGAATGTCATAAACAATTCTCATAGTGACAATAGTGTATGTAATCCTTACGACTTGAGATCACCAGAGAACATAAGGAGTTGTGTATCTTGATATTGTCAAACCTTACCTGTAACAGGGTAAACTATAAAGACAATCATTGGATACACTACAAATTATGTAGAGGGATGTTGAGTGATCAAGATAGGATTTGCCCCTTTTATATAACAGAAGAAGTGTTTGGCCCTTGATCAAGTGAGACTAAAATGCATGGCCATGCTCGAATGAGTCGATATATGATATCAAACTTATTCGTTTATTCTAGTCTACTTGGGGATCAAGAAATAAAAGATTGAACTATACGAGTATGACTTATTCCATGACTCGTGTTTAATCTAAACACCTAGGACAAAGGGATTAAGTTACATGGTGAATATTATCACAAGCCATAGGTAATGTCGAGTCAATGACATTCTTGTAACTTGGATAGCCTTGATGTGTTGCTAAATATCACTCATTGCTTGTGACATAAAATTAGATTTTATGTCACTGCAACGTTACAAGATCCTAACGGGTCGCACAAAGATTAAATCACTGAAGGGAGTTAATATCATTGGATGAATTAAGTTTATCAGGAAGAGTCCTAAGCATGAATTAAGGGCCGATTATATATATATATATATATATATATATATATATATATATATATATATATATATATATATATATATCAAATATGCTCTATATACATAGACAGATATAATATTGATATGAACCATACGATTTTTCAAAAGTAGCCACCTCATGTTATGTCTATATATACGTGCATATTAGATTAAGAATGGAGACGTTAATTCTGATTATCAAAAGTCCTAACACTTAAACCTACGTAGGATGAGCTTTTGTTTAGAACAAGCAGCAGTCACCTTCGTCTCTTTCTTCAAGTTGATTTGTCAAGTCTAGCAACTTGATAAATTCAACATCCCTTCGATTTGATCGTGTGGATACCGTATAGGCAAAATTGAAAAGTTTTGCTCGTGACTCTTGTGGACGTCTTGCTTTGCAAATTCTGCATCAAATACGTTACAAATGTATAACTCTTGACACCTGATATGAAAACTTCATATAGTTCCTCGGTGGGAATCCGATTTTTTTTATTTCGCTGCATTGTATGCTTGCCGGATTCCTTACAGTGGTATCAGAGCCAGGTTCGAAGCTCATAGCGGGGTTATGTGATAAATTGTTTTATCATGCTTTGAGTTAATTTTATCATGTTAATTCGAAACTGTAACGATTAATAAGAACATATATGATATGTTATAATCAACATATGAGATATGTATGTGGGAAACCATCGTAAAATATATATGATATATTAACATGTATTTATATATAAGATACATATGTGTGTGTGCAACTGACCCTAGCTCGAAAGTCGGGCGGATGGAAATAGCAAGGCGGCGATCGCCCACAAAGGGCAGGCGACCGCACCCACGCATGGGTGGGTTGGGCGGTCGACCACACCCACGCATGGGCGGGTTACCGGCCCATGGCTGTCGGGGACCGCCCATGCTGGGCGGCGTGCGACCCGAGCGTGCAATATTTTTCCAAATTTATAGTTTATGAACATAGAATTAAATTTTAAAGTGTTTGAATTTAATTCATTAATTGTTATGTCCTAGCATGTTTTATGTGTTGTTTGAGCATGGTGCATGGTTATAGCCCAATGACCTATTAGATTGGTAATTTTATGAATGATTGTAATTTCAAATACGGCATGTGTGTCGTGCCTTCTCTATTTTTCTGAATGTATTCCCTCCCCTATGATCCCTCGAACGTAACTCGAGGTGTTCTCTATATCATGTAATTGTTATATAGTATAGTTTTAGCTTTTCTTGATGGAGATCAATGAAGTTGGACCATGGTGCCGAGACGAGGAGGTCATTCACAAATAGACCGTAGAGGTGCTTGGAGAAGTTACCCTTAGGTTGACTATTTAGATTTTCTCATTGGCTTGAGAAAATCAGTAGTTCGGGCTATAACCATGTCACGTTTATTTTATGTTGATGTATGTGATGCATATTTATCATTTGATATTTAATATTGATGGATGATATATATATGTATATATGTATATGTACATGACATATTTTCATTATCAATATTAATAAAATCGTGAGATCTGTAAATCCCTCTAATAATATTAAGTCAAGTTAGATATCTTCCAGTAAAAGTACTCGTCAAGACTTCGATTGAACATGTGTAGGTTTGCCAAAGCAAAGTACCGTGACAATCTTAGTAAGGCGCGATAGGATAAAAGTGATATCCGTGTGACTTTAAATTGTGATCGACTTAACTAGCGTTATCTCAATAGGGTTGGGAACCTAGAAGCATTGGGTTGGGTAATAATTCATTAGATGAATTATAACAAAGTGTTGTTCACCCAACCATCCAAGAGTTACATGTGATGTAATTGACAAAATGTTATCTACCTAAATAACCGAGTCTCGGGTGATTAGCCAAAGCTAACTCAAGGTTAGGTGAAATATGGATCTTGGCCACTAATAGTTCTGAGGGTTGATGATTTTAAACTAAATAGTGGGAGATTCATTTAATAGAAGACATTATTAAATAATTAAAATCATAAAACTTAATTTGCATATTAATATTGTAGATATCCATGGCATCAAACAACGTTACTAGTACACTATCTTTGCGATCGGTCCTTGAGAATGACAAATTGAATGGGACAAATTTCCTAGACTGGTAGATGAATCTGAGGATTGTCCTCAAACAAGAGAAAAAACAATATATCCTAGAGGAACCCTTACCTACTGAGGAACCTCCTGCTACGGCCATAAGGGCTGATAGGGATGCTTACAAGAAGCATCAAAATGACGCTCTTGATGTTGGATGTTTAATACTTGCAACCATGAACTCTGAGCTTCAAAAGCAACATGAGGAAGTGGATGCGTTTAATATGATTGAACATCTGAAGCAACTTTACCAACAACAAGCTAGACAAGAGAGATATGATGTCTCTAAAGCGTTATTTCAGTGCAGAATGGTAGAAGGAAGCCTTGTTGGAATTCATGTACTCAAAATGATTGGACACATAGAGAATCTTGAGAAACTGGGTTTTTCGTTGGACCAAGAGTGGGCCACTGGCGTGATCTTGCAATCGTTGCCTGATAGCTATAGTCAGTTTGTTCTGAATTACAATATGATTGAAATTGAGAAGACTCTACCACAGTTGCTTGGTATGTTGAGAACTTACGAGGCAAACACAAAGAAGTCTAAGCCCACAAATGTTCTTATTGTGAATGAGGGCAATGGAAAGGCTAAATCAAAGGGCTTTAAAAAAGACAAGAAAGTCTCTGTCAAATCTAAGCCGTATGCTACTGCTCTTAAGCCAAAGGGGGGAGTGGCTAAGGAAGGAAATTGCTTCCATTGCAGTGAGACCGGACATTGGAAGAGAAACTGCAAGTTATACCTGGAAGATCTTAAGAAGACGAAGGGAAGCGTGACTTCTACTTCAGGTATTTTTGTTATAGAAGTCAATCTATCTACTTCTTCATCATGGGTATTAGATACTGGATGTGGTTCTGACATTTGTGTTAATGTGCAGGAACACAAAAGGAGTATAATGTTGGCGAAAGGCGAAGTTGACCTAAGAGTGGGAAATGGAGCAAGAGTTGCTACATTAGCTATAGGAGATTATTCATTAACTTTGCCGTCTGGTTTAATTTTAGATTTACAAGACTGTTATTTTGTCCCATCGATTACTAAAAACATCATTTCAATTTCTTGTTTAGACGAGATGGGTTTTTCATTTATTATAAGGACAAATATTGCTCCATTGTGGGGTCCTCGTTACTTAATCCGTTATGTATCAATTCTTTATACATATGTGAGTAAGAATTAAGTAATTCTAATACACTGATTATGAGTTTTACTATGTCAGTTATTACAACGTTTACAAAATTTTGACAGAATTTACATAGTATGTACATAAAAACAACCTAAAGAAGTTCAACTCCTAGGTAGTGGTTCAGCTCGCAGCAGAATCAACTCACAAACCCGTCCACCCACGTCCAGGGGCGGAACCAGAAAAATAATTTAGGGGGGGGCGAAATTAACATTTTTAAATAATTAATTATCAAAGAATATATAAATATTTAATTGACATAGATGTAAAAAATAACAATCAATATTATATTTATACATATATTTTAATAAAAAATGATTATAAAAATAAAATTAATTTAGTAGAATAAAAAAATATAATATAAAATAAATTATCGAAAAATAAGAGTAATAAAATATATTACCAAAGTATTCAATACTTCATCCCTCTTATATTTATAGCAATCAAATTTTCATAAAAGGATAAAAAATAATATTTTAATCAGGATAATCCAATTATTGGTATCTAAATTTGAGCAAATGAAGATAATTTATTTATTTTTATTTAATTAAATAACTTATAAATTGATAATTATGTATGTATGTTAATGTTTTTATATTATAATTTATTTGGACTTTATTTTATGGACTACCAAAAGTATATTTCAAATGTATATTTATGAATTGTCAAATTTTTTTCAACTAATTTTTTTTAAAATAAAAGGTGAATTTTTTTTTTTTAAAAGGAACAAAATTAAGTGAAAAACATGCATGTGTGTGCACGTTCCACTATTTTCCGTTAAAGCTTTTCAATTTGCCATTTTTTTGAATTAATTTATATTATGTTTTAAAATTAGCCAACACATTTTGCTGAAGGAAAAAATAAATGTTACAGAAATGCAGAGTAAAGGTATCGAACTCGGGTCTCTCAAGAGACAAGGAATGCTGCAAACCACTACTCCACAATGCCTTTTTGTGTATGAGTAGCATAGCACATATATAAAACCACTTTAGCTGGGGGGTGCGGCAGCCCCCCTGCGCACCCCCCTGGTTCCGCCCCTGCCCACGTCTATGAGCCCCTACAGAAACAATCACACAATATGAGTATTGATAACAACTATCACAGTTCTATGTCAATAAGCAAAACATCATATGGTAAATGACCATCGTATAATCTCAACTGTGATTGTTATGTACCATGCATCACAATATGCAAATATGTCATGACATGTCTCATCTATCATTATGTTCTAATGGGACAAATATGATTTGCCTATCTCAGCTCAATATGTCAGTGGAACCTCCTCACATCTTCATATTGGCAGCACAAATGATATTTTCGTCCTCACACATTATAACAGTCCAAGCATATACTCAACCGGAGTATACCTCTCATGCCAAAGCATATGCTCAACATTACCATACCTATCGTGGCATCACTCTCAACAACATGCATGTAAATCATCATGAATGTATACGCATATGATATCATCAATCATATAATCCAATCTCAATATCATCATCACAATAACATCAATACTCGTACGTCAACACGTACCTGTTGTGCGACACAAAATATATAAGTAAGACGTCAATATTTAACCGCCTCGTTGTCCCGTCCCCTGTGATGATGCTACATGAATACCAACAATGTATCATGTCATAATATGATTCAAAATCGAAGTCTACAAAATATCTAATTTTTCAAAATATGAACCCTAGTGATCGATCCTTACTTTGATGGGAAGATCGCTTAAACATTCTGGCCATTAGCGACCGATTGCTATATTTCAGGCGATCGATCTCCTCACCCTTTATAAAAACATTCTACCTTAATGCGATCGATCTCTATTTTCACGCGATCGATCGCTACAAGCTCAGTAATCGATCGCTAAACACACTGAATCTCTTGTGTTTAGCTTCAAGCGATCGATCACCTCATATGGAGCGATCGATCGCTATGCTCTGTTTTTCTTAGAACATGACGATTTTGAGCTTATATCCATGGTTATCATCCTACACCTCAAATTAAACCATCAAACTGGAAAAATGCATACTCTAACATCATATGAACATGTCTCTATAACAATACAACTCAAGTGTGTACATTATAACTCATATCAAATCAAGAGTCACCAATTTCCTTGCTTCAACCCCAACTCATCATTTATCAACATAAAACAAGTATACTAAGCACATAATCCTTACCAAGAAGTTATGAATTCACTTCTCCCAACTTTTTATCTTGATTTCCAAAGTGAAATCCAAGAAAAGAAGCAAAAACAAGTAAGGAAGAAAGAGGAGCTTGTGGAGATTTACTAGGTGTTGGAAGGTGAAGTATGAGTTTCTAAATCTGATTTTCATGTTATATAATCTCCGATATGAAACTCAAATGCATGTGAAATCAAATTCAAATGCATGTCAACTCATGTCTACTTGATCCTCAACTACATGTCCTCCCTACCAATCATGTACTAGTACTACATTTTCACAACCATGTAGTTTATAAATTGATGTATCAACTAGCAACTAGTCAACATTTTCTACTATGCTTCGCATATATCATATATGTATGATAACAAGTCTTGCAATGCCATACAATTGATCCTCTTTCATGCCATTTCATACCATACTTGATTTATCACACATGAACATCATTTCAGTGTTTCCAATTATGTTTATTCATTGCAACATAACCATTCTTTCATTTTATCATTCATACTCGATTCAACTCGAACTCGAGGCCACGTCAATCCGTAACTATCACACAATTACGTCATAACCATCTCACACACATATAAGTCATATCGAGGCATTACAATTTATAAAAATAAGATGTTTTATGCTAATGCACAATTGATTAATGGTCTCTGTGTTCTAAATCTTGATATGCCTATCAATAACATAAATACTAAGAGGATTAAGACTAATGATTCTAATCCAACTTATCTCTGGCATTGTCGCTTGGGCCATATAAACGAGAATCGCATAACGAGACTTCATAAGGATGGAGTTTTAGATTTATTTGATTTTGAATCATATGAAACATGTGAATGTTGTTTAATGGGCAAGATGACTAAAGCCCCTTTCAAGGGACATGTTGAAGGGCAAGTGATTTATTGAGTCTCATACATAGTGATGTATGTGGCCCAATAAGCACACAAGCTAGAGGTGGTTTTCAATACTTCGTTACATTTACTGATGACTTCAGTAGATATGGGTATGTGTACCTAATGAAACATAAATATGAAACCTTTGAAAAGTTCAAGGATTTCAAGAATGAAGTACAAAACCAGCTTGACAAAAGTATCAAAATCTTCCGATCAGATCGAGGAGGTGAATAATTAAGCCAAGAGTTTCATGACTATCTAAAAGAGTGTGGGATAATCCCACAACTCACCCTTCATTATACTCCATAATGAAATGGTGTATCTGAAAGGAGGAATCGAACTTTGTTTGTCATGGTTCGATCTATGATGAGTCATGCAGATCTTCCGACTTCTTTTTCGGGACATGCTTTAGAAACAACAACATTTATACTAAACCGTGTTCCATCTAAATCAGTTGAAAAGACACCATATGAGATATGGACTAGGAAACATCCTAGTATGTCTTTTATGAAGATTGGGGTTGTGAGGCTTACGTGAGACGTCACGCCTCCAATAATTGGACCCAAATCTGATAAGTGTTCATTTGTGGGGTATCCTAATGAAACAAAAGGATACTATTTCTATTATTCAACCGAGAGCAAAGTGGTTGTTGCTTGGGCAGGTGTCTTTCTTGAAAGAGAATTTATTTCTAGAAGAACCAGTGGGAGACAAATAGAACTTAGTGAAGTACAACCACGACAAAACATTAAACATGATATTGAGATGGAAACAGAACAGTTACCACAAGTTGTTGTGGATGAAATGCCTGCTCAAGAGATACAAGCTCAGTGTAGGTCTGTAAGAGTACACCGGGAGCCACAGAGATATGGATTTCTCGTGACTCAACAAGGTGACTTACTACTCATTGATGAGGATGAACCTTCATCCTATCAAGAAGCTATAATGGGCCCTGATTCTGAGAAATGGCTAGAGGCCATGAAATCTGAGATGGAATCTATGTATGTAAACCAAGTATGGACTTTGGTTGACCCGCCTGAAGGGGTAATACCCGTAGGGTGCAAATGGATTTTCAAAAAGAAGACTGACATGTATGGTAAGTACAAACCTTTAAAGGACGTTGTTTGCTAAAGGTTTCAAACAAATTCATGGTATTGACTATGATGAAAAATTTTCGCCAGTTGCCATGGTTAAATCCATCAGGATCTTACTTGCAATAGCTGCATTTCATGATTATGAAATCTGGCAGATGGACGTCAAAACTGCTTTCCTTAATGGAAACTTACTTGAGGATGTGTACATGATACAACCCCAGGGTTTTGTCGATCCAAAGGATGCTAGAAAGATATGTAAGCTACAACGATCCATTTATGGATTGAAGCAAGCTTCTCAGAGTTGGAATATTCGTTTTGATGATGGGATCAAAGAGTTTGGTTTCATCAAGAACGTAGGTGACCCTTGTGTCTACAAGAAGGTCAGTGGGAGTATAATTATCTTCCTAGTATTGTATGTAGATGACATACTTCTCATTGGGAATGATAACCCTGCCTTGCAATCTGTAAAGATTTGGCTAGGGAATTGCTTTTCTATGAAAGACTTGGGTGAAGCCAGCTATGTGTTAGGTATCAAGATCTATAGAGATAGATCAAGAAAATTATTGGCCTAAGTCAAGGTACATACATAGATAAAGTGCTAAAACGGTTTAGCATGCAAGAATCAGAGAGAGGATTCGTGCCTATGACACATTGGATACATCTCTCGAAGGATCAATGTCCTTCAACACAAGATGAGAGACAACACATGAATAAGAATCCATATGCGTCAGCTATTGGATCTATCATGTATGCCATGATATGTACTCGTCCCGATGTTTCATATGCTTTAAGCATGACGAACAGATATTAAGTTGATCCAGGTGAATGTCACTGGATCACTATCAAGAATATCCTGAAGTACTTAAGAAGAACTAAGGATACATTTTTTATTTATGTAGGTGAGGAAGAAGTCAATGTAATAGGTTATACTGATGCAAGCTTCCAAACCGACAAGGATGATTTCCGATCGCAATCAGGATATGTGTTTTTCCTAAATGGCGGTGCTGTGAGATGGAAGAGTTCAAAGCAAGAGACAACAACCGATTCTACAACTGAAGCTGAGTATATTGCTGCCTCAGATGCAGCAAAGGAAGCCGTTTGGATCAAGAAGTTCATTTCTGAGCTTGGGGTTATGCCTAGCATTCTAGATACAACAATGGATGATTTCCGATCGCAATCAGGATATGTGTTTTTCCTAAATGGCGGTGCTGTGAGATGGAAGAGTTCAAAGCAAGAGACAACAACCGATTCTACAACTGAAGCTGAGTATATTGCTGCCTCAGATGCAGCAAAGGAAGCCGTTTGGATCAAGAAGTTCATTTCTGAGCTTGGGGTTATGCCTAGCATTCTAGATACAACAATGGAGCCATCGCATTGGCTAAGGAACCCAGATCTCACCAGCGATCCAAACACATACTTCGGCATTTTCATTTCATTCAAGAAATCGTTGAAAGATGAGATGTGAAAAAATGCAAAGTACCAACTGATGATAATGTATCTGACCCGCTGACGAAACCTCTGTCACAGTGGAAGCATGATCCTCATTCTAGATCTTTAGGCATTAAGTACATGTCTGATTGGTCTTAGTGCAAGTGGGAGATTTGTTGGGATATGCCCTAAGACAACTCATTAGATGATTGATTTGGCATACAATGTAATATGATTTTATTAATGACAATTCATTATTATATATTATTCTAGTATCTGTGTAATATGAATAAATATAGATTAATGTCCTTAGAATAAAATTGTATTATTCTTAAAGATTGTCTCTAGTTAAGTATTATCATGAATTAGGATAATGATAATGCATTGAGACTAGTATGTATTGATTGATGAATTTGTTCATTGATATGAGATATCGAATGAACACATGGGTACATGTTAGAGAACTATGTACTGGACAAACCCACCATGAGAATGCTGCATGGATAGTTATATGAATGTCATAAGCAATTCTCTTTGTGATAATAATGTATGTAATCCTTACAACTTGAGATCACCAGAGATCCCAACATAAGGAGTTGTGTATCTTGATATTGTCAAACCTTACCTGTAACAGGGTAAACTATAAAGACAATCATTGGATACACTACGAATTATGTAGAGGGATGTTGAGTGATCAAGATAGGATTTGTCCCTTTTATATAACAGGAAAAGTGTTTGGGCCCTTGATCAAGTGAGACTAAAATGCATGGCCCTGCTCGAAGGAGTCGATATGTGATATCAAACTTATTCGTTTATTCTAGTCTACTTGGTGATCAAGAAATAAAAGATTGAACTATACGAGTATGACTTATTCTACGACTCGTGTTTAATCTAAACACCTAGGACAAAGGGATTAAGTTACATGGTTACTATTATCACATGCCATAGGTAATGTCGCGTCAATGACATTCTTGTAACTTTGGTAGCCTTGATGTGTTGCTGGATACCTCTCATTGCTTGTGACATAAAATTAGATTTTATGTCACTGCAACGTTACAAGATCCTAACGGGTCGCACAAAGATTAAATCACTGAAGGGAGTTAATATCATTGGATGAATTAAGTTTATCAGGAAGAGTCCTAAGCATGAATTAAGGGCCGATTATATATATATATATATATATATATATATATATATATATATATCAAATATGCTCTATATACATAGACAGATATAATATTGATATGAACCATACGATTTTTCAAAACCCATTCAGTAGCCACCTCATGTTATGTCTATATATACGTGCATATTAGATTAAGAATGGAGACTTTAATTCTGATTATCAAAGGCCTAACACTTAAACCTACGTAGGACGACCTTTTGTTTAGAACAAGCAGCAGTCACCTTCGTCTCTTCTTCCAGTTGATTTGTCAAGTCCAGCAACTTGATAAATTCAACATCCCTTTCGATTTGATCGTGTGGATACCGTAGAGGCAAAACTGAAAAGTTTTGCTCGTGATTCGTGTGGATGATAGGCTTAGATTTTAAGTGTTTTTAGCTGTAATTTCTTCCCGTTTTTCGTACTTTTTCCTGGATGATATTATGTTTTTTGGTATTTATTTGCTTGTTTCAGGAAAATAGATTGGAAATGGAAGAAATGAGCTAAAATGAAGAAAACGGACGAAATCAAGGCGAAAAAGAGATGAAAAGAAGAAGTTTGATTTTTCAAAGGTTCGATCGATCGAGATTATTTCTCGATCGAGATTATTTCTTGATCGATCGAGCCAGGCAGAATGTTGAGCATCAAAAGTATCGAAGGATCGATCGATCGGAGGGAAAATATCGATCGATCGACCGAGGCAGTGAGTTTCAAAGATTGACGTGAACAGTGCACCGATCGATCGGACATAATTCTCGATCGATCGATACGCGATTTTTGAAAAATCTTATCTTCCAAATTTAAGTTGATCTTCGGGGGTTTTAAGGGGGATATCATTCATTCCCTTCCATATATCATATCAGAGGAAAATTCTAAGAAAAAAGAGAACCCTAGCCGCCGCCTCGCCGCCGCCAAGGAGAGCCATCTTCTTCCGGTTTTCATCCAAGCTTGAGCGTACAATCCGGAGTGCAAGGAAGGAGCAAGAGAAGAAATCACGGTGCAACGTACGGCTTCATTCCAGCCGTTTATCGTATTTCTAAACTTTGATTTATTTTATTTTCATTTTCATTTGATGTTTTTGAGGTCGAGAGACGATTAAACTTCTTATGTAATTGACTTGAATTGAATCTAGTTTATTTTATTGAGTTTTAGTGAAATTGTGTTTCATTTATTGATTCGTTCGTGTTTGAGTGGATTGAGTTCTTATGTTCATGAATTAAACGCTTATTAAGATCAAAGCCTAGCTAACTTTGGTTGAAATCTGTGAGTTATAACCGAGATCGAGAGATAACGTTATAATACGCTAAATTAATTCATGGTGTATGTTAAGATTGAGATCGAGAGATGAAATCACATACGTGAGAACTTTGAATCGAGAGACTTAGAGTAACGAGGTGTTGAAGATTTATGCAATATTGGATTAGTAAATAGGTGCACGAGAGTGACTTGTTCTAATTTGATATTAGTTTCTTTACAGCTCGAGAGATTGTATTGAATAATAACGAAAACCTTTCACCTTAAGAATCAATTGTTTGATAATTGATTATTCAGACGAATCATTAAAGATAATACAGTTGAACGAAGAGCGAGATAAATTTCTCGAGCGAATTACCTTTGCATATCCGGAACCCTTTGATTTTATTTCATTCTTGCGCTTTAGTTCTAGTTCTATTTTAATTAATCTACCCCCGTTTAAATCGTAGGCTAAATATAATTTTGCTAGTCTTATTTGTTACTTATACATTAGTCCATGTGGATTCGACAACCTTTACTTACATTTCACTATACTAAAACTTGACAACCGTGCACTTGCAGTAGAATCGCTTCACACTACACTTTGATATATTTTCTGTTTAAAAATAAAACGGTCAAGTTTTTGGCGCCGTTGCCGGGGACTAATCTGTATAATATCATACGAGATTAGTTTATTGTAATTTAGCCAATTCTTTATTATTGCTTTTTTGTTTTTTCTTTTTCTTTTTCTTTTGTTGATCTTTGTTAATAATTTTGTATATTTTTGTTGTCTCCTTTTGTCTGGTCCAGTACAGGAATCACTTTTGTAGTGCATGCTCAGAAGAGAGGAGCCCATTCTCGAGCCATTTGATCCGGAAATAGAGAGAACTCTACTAAGAAGATTACGAGAAGCTCGAGCAATGGCCAAAAATAACGAAGCACAGAACCCTAGATCAATGATGGACTTTGCACAGCCAGCGTTTCATGGATCTTTATCCAGTATAACGAGGCCGACGATTCAAGCAAACAACTTTGAGATCAAGCCTGCGATTATCCAAATGATACAGCACTCTGTAATGTTTGGGGGAGCTGCCACGGACGATCCGAACAATCACATCTCCAACTTCTTGGAGATATGTGACACGTTTAAACATAATGGCGTCTTCGACGACGCCATCAGGTTAAGGCTCTTTCCTTTTTCATTACGAGACAAGGCTAAATCCTGGTTAAATTCACTACCTGCAGGATCAATAACAACATGGGAAGGGATGACAAAAGCATTTTTATCGAAGTACTTTCCCCCTTCCAAGACGGCAAAGATGCGGAACGATATCACTACATTTGGGCAGTTCGACCCCGAGACGTTATATGAAGCATGGGATCGTTTTAAAGAATTGTTGAGGAGATGCCCACACCACGGTCTACCCATCTGGCTGCAGGTACAAACTTTCTATAATGGTTTGTTTTCTGCTAACCGTTCAATGATAGATGCAGCATCTGGGGGATCAATTATGCGGAAGACACCGGAAGAGGCATACAACTTATTGGAGGAAATGGCGTCCAATAGCTATCAATGGCAGTCAGAGAGGAACAGGCCACAGAAACCAATATGAGTCCATCAAGTGGACGAGATTACTGCTATTTCGGCTCAGTTGGAGGCTATGAACAGGAAGATAGACAGCATGGGAGCAGCAGCGATGCAAGCTCAAGCTATCTTCTGTGACTTGTGTGGAGGCGGTCATCCGAGCATCGAGTGCCAGGCAGGTAACCACTTTTTGCAAACTAATGAAGTAGTGAATTTTGTAGGAAACAAGCAGCAGAATAATCCGTACTCGAACTCCAACAATCCGGGGTGGAGGAACCACCCAAATCTGAGATGGTCGAACCAGGAGAATGTGTTGAACCCACAACCACAGGCGGGGTTCACACAAAAACCGAGTATGGAGGAACTGATGGCCAAGCTGATTTCGTCGACTGAGGTGAGGATGCAAATCAAGATGCATCAATTAAGAATTTGGAAGTGCAGATAGGGCAGTTGGCTACATTGATTTCGGGAAGGACGCAACGTACGCTCCCGAGTGATTCTGTAAAGAATCCAAAGGAGCAATTGAATTGACAGACGAGGAGGTGACAGTCTAGCTTGGGACTATAAATTAAGAACTTTTTTTTCCTTCCTCGAGTTTTTGTTTTTAATTCCTTGTTTTAGTTTGATTTTTTTTTTCGTGTTTTTAGTTTTTCCGTGAATGAATTACAGGTGTAAAAACAAGAGCAATAAGGATGTAGGCGAGGCAACCCGATAGAAAAGTTTTTGAGAAAAATGTCAATTTTTGTCTTCTGGTGCTGGCGATCGATCGAGACAAAATCTCGATCGATCGCCCGAAGCTTTTAAAATATGATTTGAGTACTGCCTCGCTCGATCGATCGAGAATTATTTTCGATCGATCGAGCGAGAGAAAATTTTGAAAAAATAGGGCACCGAAGAGCATTCTGCACAATCAGACTCATTTTCTCTCCTCTCCAACACAGACCCAAATCGCCTCTTTCAAATTTTTCATCTTCTCTCATCCATATTCCATCAAATTTCCAATTTGTTTCAAATCTTTGAAGTAATAATTGATCTGATGAGATTTTAATTGCAGATTTGAAGAATTACTAGCCAAATTGGGTAGAAGTGCGTCCAAAAGAGAATTCCACGCCAAGTGCCAAACTCTTCAAAGATCAGATTTTTAAATGGTAATTGGTTTCAAATTTCACATCTTTTTCTCTTTTGGTGTAATTACATTGTTGAGTTGAATTGGGTAAAGAAGGATCAAAGTTTGGGGGAGTTATTGTTGTGTTGAGGGGTGTTGGAATTGCTGTGTTTCTGGGGTGGTGTTTAGTTGCAGTTAAGCGAGATAATTGAGAATAACCTAGCAAGAAAATGGCTCTGAGAAAGAGGTCAAAGCAGGCAGAGGCTTCACAAAAGAAAAAGCAGGCGGAGGCTACTACTTCTGAGCAAGAGCATGACGAACAGAAGTTTGTCAATGTCACAGCTGCTGAGTTATATCCCACTTATCATAAGAAACCCCTTAGTCGTGAAAGGGGCATGAGCATGGAAAAAATTGAGTGTTCGGTCATTAGGACAGTACGGCGTAGAGGGTGGTTTCAATTTGTTCAGACACCTATTGATGATGTGGTTCCACTGGTGAGGGAATTTTATACAAATCTTCGAGTCGTCCCACCAGGGCACCTAGCAAATATTTTTGTCCGAGGGACGGATGTGCTGGTAGATCAAGCAGCAATCAATAATATTTACCGGATGCCATTCATACACAACTGTGCGTACCAATCTTTCCGGAAGAGTATAATCAATTATGATGAGGTACTTGCAGTTATTGGCATGCGGGAGTAGATTGGCAGCGGAACGACAAGGGAGAGCCACATGTGGTTCTCAAGAAACATTTGACACTAGAGGCCCAAGCATGGTTCTCATTTGTCGCCTCACGGGTCATGCCCTCGACCCACACTTCTGAGGTGACGAAGGACAGAGCGGCCCTGGTTTTTGCCATTCTCACAGGGCAGGACGTGGATTTGGGTGAGATCATTAGTGATCACATCTATGAGATCGGTAGCAGCCCACCTACCTCCGCACTACCGTTTCCATCTACCATCACTGCTTTATGCCAGAGATGCGGAGTGAAATGTGGGGAAGACGAGGAGCTACTTCCACCAAAGACCCCGATTGTTGTTGACGGTCCACCACCACCTACAGGCCGAAGAAGGGCTGCACCACGACCCTCGGACACTAGACAGGCCGGAGCATCATCATTCTCTACTGCATAGCGTACACGTGTTACATTGGACTCTCTTCACAAGGATCTCCAAGATATTCGCCTGGAGCAGCAGAGCATTCATAGCATGCAGCGGGACATTGACAGCATGCAGAGAGCATTGCAGATGGACCATGAGCAGGTAGCTCAGCGTCAGATGGAGTTCATGCACTACCAGAGTGCATGGAACACTGCCATGGCCCAGGGCTTTCCAGGTTTCCAGTTCCCGCCAGAGCCACACTTTCCACCATATCAGTCGCATGAACCCCCACCTGCTGAATACCCACCATTTCCACCACACCAGGGTGAGCAGCATCACTACCCAGTTCCCCCTCCGGAGCATGATGAGGACGACGATCAGTGACGATTGTCGTCATGGTATGTGTTTTGCCATTGCATTTATTTTTCTTGTTCATTGAGGGCAATGCACATATTAAGTTTGGGGGGGTTTATTTGTATATCTTGTTTTTGCATTTCTTGCTACTTGTCTTGTTTCTTTTCCTTGCATGACTGTACATTTCTGAGACTAATTCGTCCTTGAGCGCTATCACAAAAAAAAAAAATTAGAAAATGAGTTATTCTTGAGAAATGATGAGTTGGATTTGCAATTGTACTACATGATGAAATTAATCCCCATCTAGATAGGAGTCATGAAATTTTTTAACTTGTTTGTATATACCCTTTGTTGAACTTATATCAAAATTGAGGAATACTTTGAGCACGATTTGAGTCATGATTGAGTGAAGTATGTATTGAATAAAGTGAAAACTTGTGTTAACTAGGATTTGTCTTGAGTATCTTAGAAAACTCTACAATCTACTTGAAAGCACTTTGAGGCGAAATTTATAATTAGGAACTTGACTTGGAGATGATTTAGGCGATCTTTGGACTGTTTGAGCCTTTCAAGCTTACCTTGTTTACATCATTCCTTAGTGTCCCCTCTTGAGCCTTATTGAAAAAGAATGGTATATACATTGCATATGATTAGACCCCCATTCGACATTCTTGGCAAACTCATTATACCTACCTTGGTAAAAGCCTAAAAGAAAATTTTTATCCATCCCTAAGGGAGTATAATGAATCTCATTCATTGCACTGAATTGTTATATGTAAATGAGTTCATTGTGAAAAATAAAATGAACAAAAGAATGAGCAAAAAGAAAAGATGTAGAGAAAAGATGTAGAAAAGAAAAATTCAAATAAGACCCAAAGTGGCCAAGGCTAGAAAAAGTTGAAGAGAAGCTCAAAATTGTTGAACTGATTTTATTATACTCTCTTCTTTGCATTCATCCTACCTTTTCTTTGGAGCCGACACCAAAAGGCCTAACGTTATAAGCTTTAAAGACCTTTTGATCCAAGTCTAGGGAATAATTACATTAGTGGAGAAGCGTTGGATAGTAGATTTGTAGAGTAATCCAAAGTAATCTTGACTTTGAGTTTTTATGGCACATGTTGATCTTAAAGATATGTATATAACTCATGTTTGACAATAGCACACACGCACGTTCCGATATTGCTTTTTACTGTTTAGCTTAGGAGAAAGTGCTTCCTGTTGAACTTTGAATGACTCTCATTGATGTGTAAGTGGGATTGCTGAGCTTGTACGCTATGTTGTGATGATGATTTATTCAAAGTATTAAGTTTAACTCTACTATTTGAGCTTATTGCTTGCTCGAGGACGATCAAGTCTAAGTTTGGGGGAGTTGATAGGCTTAGATTTTAAGTGTTTTTAGCTGTAATTTCTTCCCGTTTTTTGTACTTTCTCCTGGATGATATTATGCTTTTTGGTATTTATTTGCTTGTTTCAGGAAAATAGATCGGAAATGGAAGAAATGAGCTAAAATGAAGAAAACGGGCGAAATCGAGGCGAAAAAGAGATGAAAAGAAGAAGTTTGATTTTTCAAAGGTTCGATCGATCGAGATTATTTCTCGATCGATCGAGCCAGGCAGAATGTTGAGCATCAAAAGTATCGAAGGATAGATCGATCGGAAGGAAAATCTCGATCGATCGAACGAGGCAGTGAGTTTCAAAGACTGACGTGAACAACGCACCGATCGATCGGACATAATTCTCGATTGATCGATACGCGATTTTTGAAAAATCTTATCTTCCAAATTTAAGTTGATCTTCGGGGGTTTTAAGGGGGATATCATTCATTCCCTTCCATATATCATATCAGAGGAAAATTCTAAGAAAAAGGAGAACCCTAGCCGCCGCCTAGCCGCCGCCAAGGAGAGCCATCTTCTTCCGGTTTTCATCCAAGCTTGAGCGTAGAATCCGGATTGCAAGGAAGGAGCAAGAGAAGAAATCACGGTGCAACGCACGGATTCATTCCAGCCGTTTATCGTATTTCCTAACTTTGATTTATTTTATTTCATTTTCATTTGATGTTTTTGAGGTCGAGAGACGATTAAACTTCTTATGTAATTGACTTGAATTGAATCTAGCTTATTTTATTGAGTTTTAGTGAAATTGTGTTTCATTTATTGATTCGTTCGTGTTTGAGTGGATTGAGTTCTTATGTTCATGAATTAAACGCTTATTAAGATCAAAGCCTAGCTAACTTTGGTTGAAATCTGTGAGTTATAACTGAGATCGAGAGATAACGTTATAATACGCTAAATTAATTCATGGTGTATGTTAAGATTGAGATCGAGAGATGAAATCGCATACGTGAGAACTTTGAATCGAGAGATTTAGAGTAACGAGGTTTTGAAGATTTATGCAATATTAGATTAGTAAATAGGTGCACGAGAGTGACTTGTTCTAATTTGATATTAGTTTCTTCACAGCTCGAGAGAGTGTATTGAATAATAACGAAAACCTTTCACCTTAAGAATCAATTGTTTGATAATTGATTATTCAGATGAATCATTAAAGATAATACAGTTGAACGAAGAGCGAGATAAATTTCTCGAGCGAATTACCTTTGCATATCCGAAACCCTTTGATTTTATTTCATTCTGGCGCTTTAGTTCTAGTTCTATTTTAATTAATCTACCCCCGTTTAAATCGTAGGCTAAATATAATTTTGCTAGTCTTATTTGTTACTTATACATTAGTCCCTGTGGATTCGACAACCTTTATTTACATTTCACTATACTAAAACTTGACAACCGTGCACTTGCGGTAGAATCGCTTCACACTACACTTTGAAATATTTTCTGTTTAAAAATAAAGCGGTCAGTGGACGTCTTGCTTTGAGGATTTTGCATCAAACACGCTACAAAGGTATAACTCTTGACACCTGATATGATAACTTCGTAGAGTTCCTCGGTGGGAATCTAATTATTTTATTCCACTGCGTAGTATGCTTGTCGGATTCCTTACACCCCAAACTTAAATCAAGCATTGTCCTCAATGTGTAAAAGAATCAAAATGATAACAGTAAACTCCCCTGATCAATGCGCTTGCATGAGGACTGAGGAAGATTTGTTGTTCAAAAGCTCCGCTGCTATATGGATTTATCACTCCAACCGAAAACCTCACAAGAGAAGAATGCAAATAATAAAATAGTCGACTCGGGAGATAATAAAACTAAAATACAAAATGGAAAATCAAATAAATTAAAAAAATGATATTAGCTTGGGTTGCCTCCCATGAAATGCTGGTTTCTTGTTTTCGGCTTGACCATCAGAAGCAACCCCAAAGAGCGGTTGCCGCCCATAGTAAGTATCATAAGATACCACAATTGGGTCTTCATTCAGTATGCCCTCAAGATTGGCAAGATTGTTCCATTGTAAGTTCGTCGTCTCAACAACACTTGTCTTGAAATTTTAGGCATGGGAGAAGAATTCTTGGAGTGGCTTCTTTTCGTGGAGGATATAAGATGGCAAAGTTGGTATCGATGGGAAGAATGGATCCACATATGGCACAGAACATGTCGCCATCGATGGGTTCAAGCAAGAATCATCGACAATCTCCTCCTTCTCCAACATCACACTCGGGTCATTTTCACATGGGAGCTCCTCGGATAACGTCTCTGAAATCAGCTCTATTACTTGAGGCTCGCATTCCCTTGAATCTTCCATATTAGTCGGATCACTCCCCAAAACTTGGTTGGTTGAGTGATCATCGTCGTGTAACCCAACTTGATTCGTAACCTCTTGATTTGTAGGTCTCGTCTCTTCCTCCTGGCAGCTCGTTGAAATTGTCCAGGTGACGCGTAGAGTTGGTTTGGCTCTCCAAACTACTCTCAGTTGACGCCTTGAATCTGCATACCATATCTTTTACCTGGGTTGTTGGGAAAACGATTTCTAAGTTTTGGTGATTACAAACACCTACTGGATGTTAAAGATCAACCGGATGCTAAAGACCTACCGGGTGAATACACCAACCGGACAAGCCATCAACTGGATAGACACCAACCGGACAAGCCATCAACTGGATAGTCATCAACCGGATGAAGACATCAACTGGATATTCATCAACCGGATGAAGACATCAACTGGATAGTCATCAATCGGATGAAGACATCAACTGGATAGTCATCAACCGGATGAAGACATCAACTGGATAGATACCAACCGGACAAGCTATCAACTGATAAAGACACTAACCGGATGAAGTCATCAACTGGTATGAAGTCATCAACCGGATAAAGACATCAACCGGATGAAGACATCAACTGGATAAAGTTATCAACTGGTAAAGACATCAACCGGATGAATACATCAACCGGGTGAAGACATAAACTGGATAACTATCAACTGCAAAGTCTCTCACTGAACAAGGACATCAACTGGTCTTAAGAGGATGAACGACCAGTTGAACAAAGAAACCAGCAGAAGTCTAAGCAACAAGACAAAGTAAGTACAACATTCTCTGACAAAGGTACAACAGAGCGGCGCACCCTGCTATATCTCCGCCACCATTACCGTCAGAGTGAAAAGAGCCGTTGTTTTACAAAATAGGAAAGAAGACAACAGGTATTTGGAAAGCTAATCCATTCCATATACAAAAAGGCTACCGTTGGACAACCAAACCTATAAATACGTCCAAGCAGAGAATGAAGAAGTGCTGAGCAACTTTCAAACTAAGAGAAATACTTCAAAGCAAGAAAGCTATACGACTGATATTTCAAACGTTCAGCAAAGAGCAGACAAACCGCAAAACCGAATCTGTGACAGATTATTTTCAATTGAAGTCTGCTGCTTAGAAACTCTCAAAGCTAGAAAGTTTTATTCTGTAGAGAGTGTTGTAAAATCACTTGTATCCAAAAGATAAGAAGAGTGTGATTGCTAGGAGTTTAGGCCAAGTGTGTTAGTGCCTAAGGAGGTTGTATACTGTAAAGTGTAAACCAAGTCTTCTAGTGAATCCTTCCTGCAAAGGAAGAAGGGGAGACGTAGAAGCGTTGTGCTTCGAACTTCCAGAAACAACTCTCGTATTATTCGTTTATTGCTTTATTACTTCAGTTTTATTCCTCACAAGTTTTGTAGACGTCTTCCGCACTATAATAAGTGTCTACTGACTTGCCTGTTATTGAGAAGCAACTGTAACACTTAACAGTTTACAGTTAACCAAGAAAAAGAAATCGAAATTATATCTAGTGTTTATTCAACCCCCCCCCCCCTTCTAAACACTACCCCGATCCCAACAAGTGGTATCAGAGCTTAGGTCTTCTCAATCTTGAGAAATTACTATTTACCAAAAACTGATGGCCTCATTCAGCAAGATTCCAATGTTCAAGAAAGACGAATATGATGACTGGAGGATCCGTATGCAAGCACATCTAAGTGCTCAAGATGATGATATGTGGTATGTGATCACCGAAGGACCGTTGAAGATCATGAAAATCAATACAGCTGCCTCTATCACAAGTGGTGATCCACAAATGGTAGAAAAGGAAAGATCTCAATGGTCAAATGAAGACAAAAAAAAGGCAAACCTAGACAACGTGGCTAAAGACATTTTGTTCAAAACTTTGGACAAAAATATGTTCAACAAAATCAAAATGTGCCCAACAGCCAAAGAGATCTGGGAAAAGATTGCTCAACTCTGTGAAGGAAATGATCAAACCAAGGAGAACAAGCTTACTGTGGCTTTACAAAAGTTTGAGCATATCAAAATGATAAATGGAGAAACTCTCAACGAGTATGATGAAAGAGTGACTGGAATAATAAATGAACTAAGCAGTCTGGGTAAGGAGTTACCCAACAGAGAAGTCACTCTCAAAGTGATGAGAGGTCTACCAAGAGAATGGGATGTCAAGACCATTGCTATGAGAGAATCGAAGGATATCAACAAGATAGATCTACATGATCTGTTTGCTGATTTAAAAGCCTATGAATTCGAATTAGGCATTCGGGTTGAAGATGAACCAAGTACAAGTCAACCAACAAAAGCTCTCACTGCATCTGAGTCTCTGCCTACTCCTACTGAAATGACTCCAGAAAAGATGTGTAACGATGCGATGGCAATGTTCGTAAAGAAATTTGGAAAATTCATGAAGAAGAACCAGAGACCTTATCAACCATATCCTCGAAGGCAAAGCTCCAAAGGAAATTCAGAAGAAGAAGAGCGAGTATGCTTCAACTGTCTCAAACCAGGGCACTTCATCGCAGACTGTCCTAAACCCAAAAAGGATGATCACAAAAGAGGATCCAAGGATTACAGAAAATCCAAGGAAACCAGAAGAACATCCAAACGGGACAGAGATCAAAAGGTTTTAGTGGCAGAAGATAGTAAGAGCAAATGGGCTGATTCTGAATCAGAATCAGAGGAGTCAAATAGCTCATCCAGCGAGAGTGAAGACGAAGAAGTCCACTGCTTAATGGCGAATGATGAAATGAGGTACATGAAACAACCTATCTGAATTTACACATCATGAACTCACCAATGCATTGCAGGACATGATAAATGAGTATCAGACGCTATACGAATCTTTTGAAATCTATAAGACTGAGCACTCAATTCCAACTAAAACGCTTGAAAACAAACTTGATTGTGAACAATCAAGGGAGTTGAATTGCTTAAGGGAAGCAGCCAGTCGCCTAGTGAAAGAAAGAGATGAAGCCAAGTGTGCGTACCAGAAACTCAGCAAACTGGTTAGCACTTGGAATGCGTCGACTACCAGAAAAGATGAAATGCTTGAGTCTATAAGGCTTGCTGGTGATTTAACTGGCATAGGCTTTAATAGCAATGACAGCAGATCATCTGGTAATGAGCCTCAACTGTGTCTAACAAAAGGCAAGGTTCAATCAATGAACTTTGTAAGATCTAGCACAGTATATGACCCGTATGAACTGGTTAAAGAACCTGTTAGCAACACTCATCAAGGAACAGGTACAGCACAGAGGTATCGGTTATGTAGAACCACTCAAAGAGGCTAAACCAAGGCAAAAGTTCAGAAATGAACTTAAAACCACTGGTCGAGCAGCTAGAGAGGTTAAACCCAACTGGTACTACAACTGTAAACCTGTCCAGAAGAGGTATATGCTGAATAACAGGAACTACAAACCAAAAGCACATGCATACACATATTATCACACTCCACAGCTAAAATCATCACCTACATTTATAAATGCACACACATTTCAGAACACACACCGACCTAAGTCATTCAGGGTCATACAAGTGTGGGTTCCGAAAGGACTAATCCTACCAGGACCCAAGTAGGATTGGGTACCAATCAGTCTATCGCTTTAATTGCAGGAAACTAGAATGCATCCAGTTCGGAGCTCAGAATGGTTCCTAGACAGCGGATGCTCTAGACATATGACAGGGAATGCAAGCTTATTGTCTGAACTAGTGGACTCCACTGGACCCAGAATAACGTTTGGAGATAACGCGAAAGGTAGAACCGTAGGTAAGGGTAAGATTATCTACGGTAACCTCATCATTAAAGATATTCTCTTAGTTGAAAATCTATGCTATAATTTGATTAGCATAAGTCAATTATGTGACAATGGTCATTCCGTAGAATTCAATCAGCATTCATGCACAATTAAATCTACTGATGGCAATGTATTACTTATAGGAAGAAGGCATGATAACACATATAAAATTGATTGGAATCTTAATCAGCCTACTTCCTTTACTTGCTTAGCTGCCCAGAATACTTCCAAAAATTGGCTTTGGCACAAACGGTTGAGTCACTTAAATTTTAAAACTATTGCTAGTCTGCGTAAACTTGATCTAGTTGTTGGACTGCCCCAAATTGAGTTCTCAAAGGACAAGATCTGTGCAGCATGCCAACTCGGTAAGCAAATCAGATCCTCTTTTAAGAACAAAGGGAGTAAATCTTCTTCTCGGTGCCTAGAGTTGCTGCATATGGATCTGTTTGGTCCTATACCAGTAACAAGTCTAGGGGGAATGAAGTACACCCTAGTGTTAATAGACGATTACACTCGTTTCACGTGGGTCTTGTTCCTAAGTGGTAAAGATCAGGCTACTCCAAAGCTGATCAAATTACTGAAAAGACTCCAAAATGAGAAATCATGTGGGATAGATAGAATTCGCAGTGATAAAGGTACTGAGTTTACCAATCAATCACTCGAATCATATCTAGATGACCTTGGTATTAAACACGAATACTCTGCAGCTAGAACTCCTCAACAAAACGGAGTTGCTGACCGTAGGAACCGCACTTTAAAAGAAGCTGCGCGAACTATGCTCGCGGAATCAGAAATATCGCAGAAATTTTGGGCAGAAGCTGTCAACACAGCATGTTATACGCAGAACAGATCGATGATTAATAAGCGAGCAAATAAAACCCCTTATGAGATCTGGAATGGCAGTAAGCCAAATATTTCTTATTTCCATGTGTTTGGTTGCAAATGTTTTATTCACAACAATGGAAAGACTCATCTCACCGCCTTTGATGCCAAATCTGATGCTGGAATATTTCTTGGCTATTCTACAGTTAGTAAGGCATTCAGAGTATTTAATAATAGAACTCTTAATGTAGAAGAATCAGTGCATGTAAAATTTGATGAACCTACTGACTGTACATTATCCGATATACAAATCAACAACTTGAGTAATCGACTGGAAAGCACTTATATTGACGAAAATGTTGATGATGAGATTGATTACAGAAGCAGGGCTGACTGCTCCTTAGAACCAGAAATCCCTGAAGCTCAAGCAGAGGAGTCTGCTGGCCAACAAGCACTGCAGCCAGCCATCAATGGAACAGTGGCATCCACCTCTACTGCAGTTGAAGGAACCAATGAGAAAGATGGGTCTATCAGAATCTCTGACTTACCTACTCACATCCAGTCAACTGAAGAACTCAACCCACTAGGACCTTCGCTCCGGTGGAAGAAGGATCATCCACCCGAGCAGGTCATCGGTAACCCTCTTGCTCCTCTACGCACCAGAGGACAAATGATTAACGAATTTCTTCATGCTGCATTCATATCTCATATAGAACCTAAGAAGATTGATGAAGCTATATTAGACCCAAGTTGGGTAGAAGCAATGCAGGAAGAACTAAACCAGTTTGAGCGAAACAGAGTATGGTATCTAGTACCACGACCACAGCATCACACTGTAATTGGCACCAAATGGGTATTTAGAAATAAATTAGACGAAAACGGAACAGTAATTAGAAATAAAGCAAGATTAGTTGCACAGGGCTACAGACAGGAAGAAGGCATTGATTTCGATGAAACCTTTGCCCCTGTAGCACGACTAGAAGCAATTCGCATATTTCTTGCATTTGCTGCATTTAAAGACTTTAAAGTCTATCAGATGGATGTTAAGAGTGCATTTCTTAACGGCAAACTCCAGGAAGAAGTTTATGTTGAACAACCTCCTGGATTTGAAAACCATCAGCAGCCATCTCATGTTTTCCGTCTGAATAAAGCTCTGTATGGTCTAAAGCAAGCTCCCCGTGCCTGGTATGAAACTCTATCAAAATATTTGACAGAGCACAACTTTGTTATTGGCACGGTGGACAAGACCTTTTTTAAATTTACAAAGGGAGATCATACGTTGCTAGTTCAAATATATGTTGATGATATTATCTTCGGGAGTACTAACCCAAAACTGTGCGAAAGATTTTCTAAAATCATGCAGGAACAATTCGAGATGAGCATGATGGGAGAGTTATCATTTTTCTTAGGATTGCAAGTCAAGCAATCTAGTGAAGGAATTCTGATAAATCAGTCCAAGTACACTAAAGAGCTACTGAAGAAATATGGAATGAGTACCAGCTCAGCTGCTGCTACACCAATGAGCTCATCCGCCAAACTCGACTTGGATAATTCAGGAATACCAGTCGAAGTTACAATGTATCGAGGCATGATCGGATCTTTACTATACTTGACAGCCAGCCGACCCGATATTATGTTTGCAGTATGTATGTGCGCCCGGTTTCAAGCAAATCCCAAGCAGTCGCACTTCACTGCTGTCAAGAGGATCCTAAAATACTTAAAAGGAACCGAGAATGTTGGTCTATGGTATCCAAGAGACTCAACTTTTAATCTCATTGGATACTCAGATGCTGACTATGCTGGATGTAAAATTGACAGGAAAAGCACCAGTGGATATTGTCAATTTCTTGGTGATCGGTTAATATCATGGGGATGCAAGAAACAGACATCCATCGCAACCTCCACTGCAGAGGCAGAGTACCTTGCTGCTGGAAGCTGCTGTGCCCAACTGCTCTGGATTCAGCAACAACTCAGAGACTATGGAATTGAGTCCACAGAGGCTCCTATTTTCTGTGACAATACGTCTGCCATTGCCATTACATACAATCCAGTTCTTCATACTCGTACTAAACATATTGACATTCGTCATCATTTCATCAGAGATCATGTTATGAAGAAGGAAATACGGCTGGAGTACATTTCCACAGAAAAACAGGCAGCAGACATCTTCACAAAACCCCTACCGGACGCTAAGTTTTCTTACTTTCGAAATATTCTTGGTTTAATTGAAATTACTTCTTGATTATTTTGTTTGGGTAATGGATTCAGGGGGAATTTGTTAGTTTAGTTGCATTTATTTAGGGGGAATTTCTGTTTTAATTTTATCATGGTTATTTAAGCTAAGCTGGTAATACAATGGTCAACTGCAGTGGGGGTATTCGTACCAGTAGGACTCTGCATCCAGTAGATGTTTTCCTACCAGTCGAACCCCACATACCAGTTGATGTTACCAAATATGCTTTGACAAAAATAACCCTCGATACTAATTAACCTAATGAACGTCGGAATTCAAAATTACTTTTGTGTAAAAATAAATTATTTCACTCCCGCCTAAATCCTGTCCTTTTATTTTTGGTTAAAATCTTTTTAATCGTTAGATGATTGCCACGTATACATGTGTCCGCTCATCTACAGTACGACGTTACATATACTTCCTTTTTCACCGCCTTTAGTTTTCTCTTCTCTTCATCTTCTCCAAACATCTTACTGCAACAATCGTTTCTTTCAGAAAATTTCCTTTAACAGATTGCTGCTGCTCCTTCACCTCAATCATTCAAAATGACGAAGAATGTTCAACCGAGTTTTATCACAAATGTTGTTCACGTCGATTTTAACTCCATATATACTTCATCTGATGAGGAAACAAAGGATTTAATTCAAAAGCTGGATACCTCAGGGCTATTAGTGATCCTAAGCCAGGCTCCCTCATTTTACCAGGATGAACTACAAGAATTCTTTGCCACAGCAACTGTTGTGGATGACACCGTTGTGGCATCCATCTCTGGGCAGTCAGTCACCATCACTCAACCAGAATTTGCCACTCATCTGTGCCTACCCTCCACTGGACTCACTGACTTTTCGACTATTCCGGCAGACCTAAGAGAAGAGATGCGGCTCACAGTGTCGGACTCTGACCATCGTATTCAACGACCTCCTTTCAGGAAGGTATTAATGAAGAGCCACTATCGACAACTGGCAGACATAATCTCCAAGGGGCTCCTCTGTAAGGCAGGATCATTTGATATAATTACCCCTGAGAAGTTTGACGTCATGAGCGCTATATGCAAAGGGTTGGAGATCAACTAGTCAGCTGTACTATTTCAAATACTGACTAGCCTCGTCGTATCTGGCAAGGGTCAATCCGGTTTTGCTCTCCCACTAAGCAGTCTATTTGAGAGCAAACACATCAAGACAGGGGCTCTCTCTCATCTTCATCCAGGGAGACTAGTCACTCACAAGTACCTTCAGCTTCATCGCCAACGAAGTGGCAGAGAAGGTGGAGCAACAAAGCGCCGGTTGACTCAAGTCATTAGTGACTCGGAACAGACTGTCTCTGAATCCGCTGAGTCTCCTCCTCCTCCTCCTCCTCCTAAGAAGCCAAGGACCAGAAAAATTGCTTCTCTAGATGCTCGTCAGAGAGACACTGCCGCCTCCGACACTATCTCCTCTGCCGGACCTACAGGTGTTATTTCTGACAGAGAACCCAGCCCTGTCATCCCTTCAACTAGGGAACCCACTGCTGCATTAGCCATGGTGTCTGCTCCATTAATAGACACCCCTTCAGCTCAGGTGAGCTCTCAGCAGGCCCCAGGCTCTATCAGCTTCAGGACACCCAAGTCTACTTGTCCTTACTGTCATCCCAAGGCCACTCCAGCTGACAAAGGAAAATCTCTTATTGCTCCAGTGTCCACTCCTGTTGCATTCGAGATTCAAATGGTCATGGATGCAGTTAAAGCCCAACTGGAACCCCAACTGGAGATTTTTGATCGTTGGGTAAAGGCTCGAGTACAGGTTCGCTTTGATGATATCGATCCTATTCTGGCTCAGGCAAAGCAAGATGAAAACAAAATCCTGACCTATCTTCAAATCCCCGAACCTGAGAAAAGTTTGAAGCTGCGTGATGTCTTTAGTATTATGAACTATGTGGGCGGACTCCAAGCTCTTGTTACATCCCGCATTCAAGTGTTTGATGGACATTCAAGAACAGCGAATCATGATCGAGCAGTTCTAAACGCTCTAGGCCTCAAGCTGGAAATGGCTGAGCTTGCTCTTCATGATCTTCGCATATCCACTGGGATTCATTCATGCTCCTCTTCTGAAATTGTTGCAAGCCCAGATCAGCCAGATCTACAAATGGCTATTGCAAATTTAGAGGTTGTCCTACTGTGGAGCTTACTTCTACTGTTTTGGAGACCTCTCCTACTGGAGCAGACGCCACACCAACTACTTTGGAGGCAGCATCCTCTGCTCCCAGCTCTCCACATGATCAACAGCCCCACCAAATGATTGTTGATCACACCAATGTCGATTCAGTTATTCAGAATGTGGTTCAGCAGGTCACCATCTCCTCTGCAAATAATGAACCAAGTGAATCCTCTCATTCCAATGATCATACTCAAGCGTCTGCTGCTGGGATTGATCAAGACAATGCTGAACTGGATGCTCCGCACGTGGAAGAAACTGGAACTATAGATGTAGCTATCTCCGCCTCAACTGCGGCCCCTAATATTGACGCTACTACTTTACCATCCACTGCAGTCGTCATTGCTCATCCCAATGCGCTTGCCCCTGCTACTGATATCCCAATGCTTGCCGGCGATCCGTCCATGGATCAGGAACTATCCGAGGGTTTCTTTGTCTTCACAAACCCTCTGGACGAGCCACCAAACATCGCTGCCCAGCTAGTCATCTCTCCACCGCTATTACAGCACTGACCAATGATGTTCATAAGCTTAAGCAGGAAGAGAGGGCTGCAACTCTTATTTTAGGAACTCTTCAGCAGCAAACGGACTCTAAATTCCAGCAAGTCTACGCTGACCTAAGTAGTTTAACTACTACTGTCACTAGACTTCAAACCTTTGCTGAGAATGCGGTTGCAGAAGCAGTTTCTCATATTGGCCAGGCGCGTCTTCAGATCAATCAGAACAATGAATCTCTTCATACTGCCACCTCAATGGCTCTTGGAGAAAAGATTGACGACGCCAAAAAGATTTTGACTGATCAATTGGCCACCATGCAAGCAGCGTTTGCGTCTCAAATTCAAGATATCTGCAACAGTCCGCCTGCTGCTCCTCAAACTATCCGCAGGCTGCCTGAACCAAGTCGAACTGCTCCCTCTTCTCAGAGAACTTCAAGTTCAGCTGCTCATTCATCCCCTGCAACTGGAGCACTCCCTCAGTCCAGACCCACTGCTCAACAAAGATCTCGAAGTCCGCGCCAACCGCCTACCGAAAAACTCGACTATTCCAAACATTGGTTCGGGCGCAAATAGTATCATTTTCTGACTCTCTCTTACTTACTCCTATTTACTTCTGTGTTAAATTGACTGTCTCTCTTTATTCACTATTTAACATAAATGCATTCACATTTATTGCTACCTTGTTTTTCCTATAAATAGAGGTTCTTGTTTGATCACATAACACACATTCACTCATCATGCTTACTTTTAAGTTATTTCTCATTCCCTGGTTTTCTGTTAGATCCTTTCCCACTTCATGGGTTTATTACTTATCTAAATCAACCCCTCATGGGTTGATTACTTATCTAACCCAGCTCTGATAAGTTTCAGCGCTTTGATCCTGTTCTGGTGCTCCTCATCAGTCAGGAACTACTAACAGCAGATGCCTGGGTGCTGATGACAAAAAGGGGGAAGACAGAGATAGAGTATTCTCGACAGAGATAGAATATTTTTATTAGGCGATTCCATAAAAACTAAAGGAGCTGCCTGATGAATATACATATGACTCTTCCTCTTCCCGACCTTCTCTCTGAAACAAGGTGGATCGAGCTCTTCCTCTCCGCAACTAGGTGGATCGAAGCCTTCCGGTCTACTTTGTTTATTTAAAGAGAAATTTGTCATGTAAAACTAGACTTGTATTAGATTCTATTCAAAGTGTAAGAATTCATCTTATATAAAGATGAATTTCTCTCAATTGTCCAGTTTGATTACAACTTGTAATCTGCTTATATTTAATGAAATTTCTTTTTCATGATGTCTTCAAGTATTTTCAGGACTCTTATCTTATTTACTCTAGTAGGAAATCGATTACTGCTTAGTTTTGTCATCACCAAAAAGGGGGAAATTGTTGGGAAAACGATTTCTAAGTTTTGGTGATTACAAACACCTACTGGATGTTAAAGATCAACCGGATGCTAAAGACCTACCGGGTGAATACACCAACCGGACAAGCCATCAACTGGATAGACACCAACCGGACAAGCCATCAACTGGATAGTCATCAACCGGATGAAGACATCAACTGGATAGTCATCAACCGGATGAAGACATCAACTGGATAGTCATCAATCGGATGAAGACATCAACTGGATAGTCATCAACCGGATGAAGACATCAACTGGATAGATACCAACCGGACAAGCTATCAACTGATAAAGACACTAACCGGATGAAGTCATCAACTGGTATGAAGTCATCAACCGGATAAAGACATCAACCGGATGAAGACATCAACTGGATAAAGTTATCAACTGGTAAAGACATCAACCGGATGAATACATCAACCGGGTGAAGACATAAACTGGATAACTATCAACTGCAAAGCCTCTCACTGAACAAGGACATCAACTGGTCTTAAGAGGATGAACGACCAGTTGAACAAAGAAACCAGCAGAAGTCTAAGCAACAAGACAAAGTAAGTACAACATTCTCTGACAAAGGTACAACAGAGCGGCGCACCCTGCTATATCTCCGCCACCATTACCGTCAGAGTGAAAAGAGCCGTTGTTTTACAAAATAGGAAAGAAGACAACATGTATTTGGAAAGCTAATCCATTCCATATACAAAAAGGCTACCGTTGGACAACCAAACCTATAAATACGTCCAAGCAGAGAATGAAGAAGTGCTGAGCAACTTTCAAACTAAGAGAAATACTTCAAAGCAAGAAAGCTATACGACTGATATTTCAAACGTTCAGCAAAGAGCAGACAAACCGCAAAACTGAATCTGTGACAGATTATTTTCAATTGAAGTCTGCTGCTTAGAAACTCTCAAAGCTAGAAAGTTTTATTCTGTAGAGAGTGTTGTAAAATCACTTGTATCCAAAAGATAAGAAGAGTGTGATTGCTAGGAGTTTAGGCCAAGTGTGTTAGTGCCTAAGGAGGTTGTATACTGTAAAGTGTAAACCAAGTCTTCTAGTGAATCCTTCCTGCAAAGGAAGAAGGGGAGACGTAGAAGCGTTGTGCTTCGAACTTCCAGAAACAACTCTCGTATTATTCGTTTATTGCTTTATTACTTCAGTTTTATTCCTCACAAGTTTTGTAGACGTCTTCCGCACTATAATAAGTGTCTACTGACTTGCCTGTTATTGAGAAGCAACTGTAACACTTAACAGTTTACAGTTAACCAAGAAAAAGAAATCGAAATTATATCTAGTGTTTATTCAACCCCCCCCCCTTCTAAACACTACCCCGATCCCAACATGGGTCATTTCTCCTTCAGAACTATTGATAAGTGCCATATTTAGCACTTATATTCGATGTTTTCTCGTTAAGTTTTATATTGATTCTTGAACGATATGACGCTTTTTGGTATTAATTTGCATGTTCCAGGAATTTTGTGAAAATGTGAGGAAATGAAGAAAAGGAACTAAACAATGATAAAAAGTGCATAGGAGTGGAGAAGACCCAATTTGAGGCTTGAAAAGATGGATTTTGAAGTGTCAAAACGGTGCACCAGGCGCTAAGGCGCCGGCTAAGCAGGCTCCCCAGCGGCAGGAAAATAAAAAAATTAACCCCGAGGCAACATACCTGGGGCAAGGGTGCCTGATTTTAGGCACCCCAGCGCCAATCAAGACCACTTTTGCGCACATTTATTTGTTGTTCTAAGCGCCCCGGTGCCGATCTTCATGTGCCCCAGTGCCCACTCGTAGGAAGGAAACTTTTATTCCCATTTTTTAAAGATATGCTTGGATCTTACCATACATGGGAGGACTCATGGATGATTTTGGCACTATAAACCACCCCATATATCAGATTTGGAGATACCATCATGAATGTTTGGGGAGAACCATTTAATCTAACCAAGGAGTAGCCTCCATCTTCCATCCTCCATCATCCATCTTCCACTTTCACCATCATCCACCTCCATACCATCTTTCATCCTAGGACTTGGAACATCTCTAACAAGATAATCGAGGAGCATGGTCGAGAAAGAAACAAGAGAAGAAAGATCGAAAATCAACGAACGAAGTCGACTTGGGAGTTTGCTCTTACTTTTGTGTTTTAGTTTTGAATGATTATTGGATTTAACGCGTTTTATATTATTGACAGATATCTTAAACATTGTTTTTCCTTTGATGTTTTGATTGAATTACTACATCTTTTATGCACATGTTTTATTGTTATTAGGTTATTTAATCTAAAGTTAGTGGTTTTCATAAAGTTTCATTCAATATCAAATTGTTAATTAAGTGAATGAAAGTTACTTGTTGCAATTTGGTGTTAGGTTTAAATATAGGTCGGTAGAGTATATTGAATAAATTCGGAAATCTGTCACCATGGAGATGTATGGATAAAAGATATGTAAGGGATTGCTTAGGTGAATCACTGTCTTGATAATTCTTTCTTGTGGATTTTTCTCATGATCGTTGATTGTTTTGGTAGGATTAGAATAGTTTTATTAGTATTTAGTTTACTTACTTTGAATTCGTAGGTTAAATATAGTTTAAAGAAATCTTATTTGGTACTTTCTTGTTAGTCCAAGGTTTGACACTCGTACTTACGAATCACTATATTAAAACTTGACACCGTAAGCTTGCGGTCGATTTGTGCTGTGGATTTATATCATGCACCGTTTAATATTTATTTGCTAATGAAAAGCGCGATCAACTATCCCTTTCCTCTCCTTGATGCTCGAAATGTTGGTGTGTAAATTGAGGGTGAGGCTCTGACGGGTATTGGTGGCTTCAACCCTATGGTGAAGGATCACAATGCCAATGTTGGTCGAAGTCCGTCATATCAGTGAACAGGTGCAACACACTGCCCTTATCTCTATCAAATAGGGGACTCCCAGCTGTCAAAGCTCCCTTCAATACCCATCCTTGTGTATCCGTATCCAATCTATTGAAGAAATGTTGAAGAATGGCATAGTTCAAAACACCATGGTATCGGAATGTGTTCGCCAAATTGTTGAATCTCTCCCAAACTGCATAGAATGGCTCGGAAGGTTGTTGGATAAAACTTGTGAATACTTATTGATGAGACATCACAAGTACCTAGCAAGAAAAAAATATATATATATATTTTTTCGAAAAATAAATAAACAAAACAATGGTTAAATTACAGTCATATAACCTCGTATGGTATTACTAAAGTTAGTCCCCGGCATCGTTACCAAAAACTTGATCGCACTTTTAGCAAATAAATATTAAGCGGTGTATGATATAAATCAACAGCACAAGTCAACCGCAAGCATACAGTGTCATTTTTAATATAGTAATTCATAAGTATGAGTGTCGAACCTTGGACTAACAAGCAAGTACCAAATAAGACGCTTACTATATTTAACCTACGATAATGATTTAATAAGTAAACTAATAATTAAATTATTACTCTAATACAACCAAAACAATCGATGATCACGAGTGATGTCATAGGATAAATCAGTTTCTTCGGTAAAATCCCATGCAACCGCCAAGCAAGAGATATCCCGAACAAAAAAGCCGCGAACATAATTTGCCCGAAGAACATCAAAACCGGCTCGGTATATTGGTCAAAGGGCAGCGGAAGACCCGAACATGACTGACAAATCAACCTGCGCAAATGAACGTGTAATAATGGAACGGGATTTCTCGGACACATTTTGATCCAGTAATGCCCCGATCAGAGGAGATCATGTTCCGTATTTATCGCGTGCCAACCACTAGGATCAACACTATAAATACACACCGATTGTCTCATTTTAAGATGTTGAATTTTCTAGGCAAGAAAAGACTCCGATGAGAGCATATTGTAGTATGTTCGGTTTTCACTCTTATACTATTTTCGAAAGTTATAATTTATTCTAAGTCCTGTAAATCAAAATAAAGTTATAGTGGTGATTTATACCTGACTAGGTCCCGTGGTTTTTCCTTCGATTTGGAGGTTTTATACGTAAACATTGTGGTGTCTTTCATTTATTTTCTGCATCACCTAATTCTATCGAACACGGAAAATATCAAATAACATCATTGGCGCTGTCTATGGGAAATCAAGCTAAGACGTTGAAGAAAAAGAATTTTGCATAGATTAAGGAAGGAGAGACATGGCCAGAAGTAAGGGTCACGGACAAAGTTCAAGGGGGTATATCCCAAATCCCCCTTCATATTCATTCCCGTTACGTGAAGAAGAGGAAGATGATGTGGAATCATCCCAAAAAGTTCCTCAAGCTAATCCCCAAGCATTTTCTAATATGGGAATGCCAATGGAACAATTGACTGAGATTATTACAAAAACTATAGGGGAGGTCATGAAGCAATTTATGACCCCGCCCTAGCAAGGAAGAACAAGTAAATAAAAATATCTGACATCTTCAGAAGAACGGGAAGATGAGACTAAGGAGGTTAATGACCTTTCCAGTCAGATAGGAGAATAAAGTAATAAAACTTTGCATCGTCAGATGGAGGATCTATAAGATGAGTTGCAACAGATGGAGGGGTGCATCTACTCAATACGGACGAGCACATCATTTGCTCGATTATTGATGATCCCTTGACATCTAAATTTCGAATTTAAATGTTGTAGCACAGATCCTGAGGAGTATTTGTCACGATTTGAAAACGCCTTACTTCTTTACCAGCTTACAGATGGGGTGAAGTGTAGGGGTTTTTCTGACTACCCTAGCAGGGGCTGCTCAATCTTGGTTCAATCGACGGGGATCATAGATACATTCTCGAAGTTTAGCTCGTTGTTCTTACATCAATTTGCGAGCAGCAGAAGTTGCAAGAAAACAGCCCTCAGACTGTTTGGGCTTAAACAAATGGAAAATGAGTCTATTCGAGACTTCTTAAAAAGATTCAATCAAGTGTGCCTTGATGTTCCTCATGTGACATCGGAGTTACTCATCAGCGCCTTTACTCAAGGGCTACAAGAAGGAGATCTGTTCAGCTCACTAGCCAAAGAACCACCCTCTGAATACGATGAGTTACTGGGAAGAGCTTCTAAGTGTATCAACTTAGAAGAAGCTCAGATGATGAAACAAAGAAGAGATGTGAAATCTAGAAATGAGCCAAATCGGAGGGATAAACATCTGGAAAAGTCGAAAAAGAGTTTCAAGCAATACCTCCCGATGAGACCTCCCGGAGAGGTGGCCATGACTCAAAAGGGACGAAGAGAGGTCGAGGAGGACCGTTCCGATGAGGATATTTCGAGGGAGAGGAGTAACAGATCTTGGGGAAGGCAAGAACGCCATGATGGACCGTTTTTCAATAATCCCCCCCCCCCCCCCCCCCCCCCTTTGAATAATGCAAATCTTGGAAGGGGAGCGCCCAAGCCGGTACCATGGGCGAACATAGGAGAAAGCCAAGAAGAAAATGACGTTCAAGCAGTAGGCGAACCCGCCCCAGTTAACATTCCAAACCGAGGGACCATACATATGATCTATGGGGGAGTTTCATGAGGAGATTCTAACTAAGCAAGAAAGAGCTATGCTAGGAAATTGCAGGTTATGTCAATAACACTGGAGAATGCCCCAGCAGGGCCGTCCATACCTTTGGACCCGAGGATCTATAGGGGGTGCAATTTTCCCATGATGATGCACTAGTTATATCAGCCACAATAGCTAATTATAACGTGCAGAAAAGTTTTATTGATACTGGAAGTTCGGTCAACGTGCTTTTCTTAAACACGTTGGCCCAAATGGAGTTGGGGAGCGTGCCCATGCAAATGGTAAATACTTCTTTGCCTTGATTTGCTAGAGAAGTGTAAGTCATGTGGGGAAAGTTTCATTGACCGTCACAATGGGAGAAGAACCGAGGACGAAAACAAAGATGATTAATTTTCTGGTGGTGGATGTTCCTTCCTCATATAACATAATTTTGGGCTGACCAGCCTGAGTGCATTTCAAGCACTGTCGTCCACTTATCATTTGACAATGAAATTCTTTGTAGGTGAGGAGGTCGGACTAGTTCGAGGAAATCAGAGTTCCTCGATAAAGTGTTATGTTCAAGAGCTAAAGCATGAAAAGTTAAAAAAGAAAAAGGACGAGAACCTTGGAGCACGTGGTAAAAGAAGGAGAGAGGAGGATGAGATGACCGAGGAGAGAATAGCCATAGTGGAGATCAACCTTAGGCATAAAAAGCCCTCATATTCAGAAAGAGCCATATTCTGCACCCCCCCCCCCCCCCCCCCGCGACAATCTTGAAGGACATAAAATAGAAGTTTCTTACTATTGAATTGGGTCACCCAGCTAAAACAACAAAAGTGGTTTCCCAATTAGAACCAGAGTTGAAGGAAAAGTAATTGAATGTTTGAACAGGAATGTGGACGTGTTCGCAAGGAGTATCACCGACTTCATTGGAGTATCGTCGGAGGTCGCCGAGCATCACCTCAATGTGGAGCATGATGCTCGGGCCATATAGCAGACATTTCGGACCCTAGAAGGATGCCATCATTGGTCAGCAGGTGGGGGAGTTGCTGCAAGCTGGTCATCTCAGGGAAATCAATTTCCCAACATAGCTCTCGAATGTAGTTCTCGTGCCAAAGTCAGGAGACAAATGGAGAATGTGTGTGGATTTCCGAGATGTGAACAAAGCATGTTCCAAAGATTTTATGCTCTGTCGAGGGTTGATAAACTTGTAGACTCCACCGCCGGACATGAACTACTATGCCTGATGCATACCAGGGATATCACCAGATCCTTCTGGCCCAAGAAGATCAACCTAAAGTTAGCTTCATCATGGCAGGAGGAACTTTTTACGTGGTTATGCCCTTCGAACTAAAGAATGTAGGAGCCACTTGACGAAGGTTGATGAACAAGATATTCAAGGAACAGATTGGAAGGAATGTAAAAGTATATGTAGACGATGTTGTTGGAATCGAAGAGGGGGGTGAATGAGATTCCTTGGCTACTTTAGCGTTTTAAAATGAGTTTGTAAAAATAAAATAATTTTGCGCTTGCGGAAGCCTTTAGTCAATCGATAAATAGAAAGAACAAAATAAATAAATGCTTAATGGAAATAAAGCAATAAAATGAGACAAGAATTTGTTATAGAAGTTCGGCGATGAATCGCCTACGTCTCCTCTTCCCGGTTAGATAACCTCCAACCAAGGTTCCACTAGAACAATAGATATTGGCCTTGAAGGCTCCAAGTTAGCCACACAACAACTCTTCCCAAGTTTACAACGCTCTTCCCGAGCACACTACTCTTCCCGAGTACACAACGCTCTTCCCGAGCACAATACCCTTCACGAGTATACAAAGCTCTTCCCGAGCTACCAACACTCTTCACGAGTCTTCTTGGCCTTAAGGGCTCCAAGGATAGCCACACACTTGCACCAACTAGACTTGTTGATGACTTTACAATATTCCAACTTGCTTTGGTGTTGGAGGACCTTTACAAGATATCAAACCAAAAGCACCTTCACGGTGTACTCACACGAAGAAAGCAAGACTCAACAAAGTAAAGAATTACAAGCTCCAATACAACAACAATGTATGGAGATTGCAATGCAATTACAAATAATAATGATCAAGACTTTTGTATAAGTTGTAGGCTTGTTCCTTAGCTTCAAAATGCTCCAAAGCATCCATATTTATAGTGTAGAAGGCCCCCTAGGCTCCTACTAGCCGTTGCTAAACAAAAGGCTGAAATCAGTCCAGCATCGCCTCAGCCATCGCCTCAGGCGATCTCCATCGCCGCGCCCCAACGGTCAGCATAAATCACGGATCGCCTCAGGCGATCGGTGGATCGCCTCAGGCGATCAAAATTAAATCCCAATGCCGTAGCTTCAGCAGCCTAAAATCTTGCATCGCCTCGGGCGAAGTCCACATCGCCTCAAGCATTCCAGCCATCGCCTCGGGCGTTCAGCCCATCGCCTCGGGCGATCTTCCCTGTGCGCATGCCCGAGCATGCCTCGGCGTCGCTTCAGTCGATGTGCGGGGGCGAAGTCCCTGTGGCTGCCATCGCCTCAGGCGAAGGTCACCATTGCCTGGGGAGATCTTCCTCGCATGCTCGCCTAGCCATCGCTTCTGTCGATGTGCGTGGCGATGCCCCTCCTGGCACCCATCGCCTGGGGCGATCCAGGCCAGAATATGTACACTTGATTTTCTTCAATCCAAACCACTTTTCATCACTTAATCTGCACACTAAGTAGATGCATTAGTATAACAAACAGAAGTTTTGTTGATCATCAAAACTCAAAGATTGACCGGGGATAATTTAACGCATTAAACGCAACCATGCGTTTAAGGCTCAACAATCTCCCCCTTTTTGATGATCACAAAACTTGATAAACTTGAATAAGTAATATGCATGTAATGTGAGTAAAAATAACTCCCCCTTAACAATTGCATAACACATACAAGTTAAACAAGTAAATCATTAAACAAAAAACTCTCCCCCTCAAACCATGCATACATAAGCTCTCCCCCTTAAACTATGCATGTATTAAGGTTCAAGTTTATCACAAAATTCTCCCCCTTTTTGTGATAATCAAAAAGTATAAAATTCAAATAAACATAGCTCAAATATGTTGACACATAGCCATTTTTTAACAATTTTACACATGGTCCTCACCAAGCATATAATAGCTATTAGATCAAATCAATTAGAGAAATACACATGCGTTTAAGGCACTTAACAATAAATTCTAAATGTTGCAATGTGTGCATATGTTCATGCATTCAAGCCCAATAGACAATAAAATTATCAAAGCATTTTAACAAATTATAGCACATTTTCACATAGCATTTTCAAATTTGAATGCAAGACATATCAAGATACTTACTATAAAAAGATAAGCATACATCATGCACTTAACAATTATGCTAAGGGGTTATGCATTTTACTCCAATGAATATTGAGCTTCAATATTTATTGATCACAATTGATTTGTGTCAATGAATTTTTGAATTGCTCTTTTAAAATGAATCAAATAAATTTTACCCTTGATGACAAGAGTTCGTTCTTGTCATAGGTCCAACGCCTCTCGCCTCTTCTATGGTGGTGAATAGAATAAACTCCTCCTTTGAGTTGCTTGGTCCTTCATCCTCCAATCCATGGTTGTCCCTACAAGACAAATTAACAATAGAAGGATCTTTGGTACCCATTTGATTTTTGGGTCCTTGTGGGTTAACTTTCAATGGCACTTTTGGAATCCATTTCCACCTCTTATTAGGTTGATATTGGATTCTAGCATACCTACATTTGTTCTTGGTATGACCATTTTTGCAACAATAATTACAAGTAGTAAAGTCATGCTTTGCTTTGGCCAACAAGCTTGAAAAAGATTTTGATTTGCTTGAAAAGCCTAACCTGGCTTTATCAAAGCTACAACGTTGCAAGTCAAGCAATTCATTCATCTTTAAACTACTATCACTAAACCTGACAAGAGAAGTCTTTAAATCAAGCACTTGGTTTTTCAAAATAATATTTTCTTTTTCCTTCTTATCCAAGTCTAGCTTAAGCATTTTGTTGCTCTTCTTGGTTTTACCAAGACAATCAATGAGTTCATTATAAGACTCTAAAAGTTCATCAAATGAAGGTACCTCATCATTGCTTTCATCTCCCTCATCTCCAAGAGCCATTAGACAAAGATTGGTGGCTTCTTCTTCATCAGAGTCGCTATCACTCCATGTGGCTATAAACGCCTTCTTCTTGCCTTTGTCCTCATTCTTCTTCCTTGGACATTTGTTAGCATAATGGCCTTTTTCTTGACAATTATAACAAGTTACCTCATTTTTGGATTCTTGTTTGGTAGTATTGGAGGTCTTTGACTTGCTATGTTTGTTGAAGAGCTTCTTGAACTTCTTTGTGAACAACCTCATCTCTTCATTATCATCATCATCTTCTTCATCATCGGAGTGGTCTTTCCTTCCAACCAAAGCGATCCCATTTCTTTTAGATCTATCATCCTCTTTTACCTCTCTCCTTGTGGCAACTTCAAGCTCATGGGTCACCAATGTGCCATGGAGCTCATCAAGATCATAAGATGCGTTCTCCCCTTTGTTGGACTCGATGATGGCCGTCCTTTTTGCATCCCATTCCTTAGGCAAGGCTCTTAGGGCTCTCCTCCATATTTGCTTTGGAGGGTACTTCTCTCCAAGTTGGGCAAGCTCATTGATAATTAGGGTGAGCCTCCTAAACATTGAATCCACTTCTTCTCCGGACTCCATCTCAAATGTCTCATATTTGAGTTGTAGGAGATCTATCTTTGTCTCCTTTACTTGGTTGGTTCCTTCATGACAAATTTGTAATTTGTCCCATATCTCCTTAGCCGTTGAGCACATCGAGATCCGGTTGTACTCCTTCATATCTAAGGCACAATGCAAAATATTAATAGCTTTAGCATTTTGTGATATTAAAATCATATCCGCTCTAGTGAAATCGTCCATTTCTTTGGGAACATTAATTCCCCCAACTTCCTTTAAAGGAATATGTGGACCTATCACAATGATTTTCCATAGATCATAATCTACGGATTGGATGTATAGAGAAATTCTATTCTTCCAATAACCGTAGTTATCACCCGTGAAAAGCGGAGGGCGATTCGTCGATTGACCTTGAGCAAACTCATTTGCTAGATTAGCCATAAAAAGATTTTGATTTAAAAACAAAAATCAAATGGCTCTGATATCACTTGTTGGAATCGAAGAGGGGGGTGAATGAGATTCCTTGGCTACTTTAACGTTTTAAAATGAGTTTGTAAAAATAAAATAATTTTGCGCTTGCGGAAGCCTTTAGTCAATCGATAAATAGAAAGAACAAAATAAATAAATGCTTAATGGAAATAAAGCAATAAAATGAGACAAGAATTTGTTATAGAAGTTCGGCGATGAATCGCCTACGTCTCATCTTCCCGGTTAGATAACCTCCAACCGAGGTTCCACTAGAACAATAGATCTTGGCCTTGAAGGCTCCAAGTTAGCCACACAACAACTCTTCCCGAGTTTACAACGCTCTTCCCGAGCACACTACTCTTCCCGAGTACACAACGCTCTTCCCGAGCACAATACCCTTCACGAGTATACAAAGCTCTTCCCGAGCTACCAACACTCTTCACGAGTCTTCTTGGCCTTAAGGGCTCCAAGGATAGCCACACACTTGCACCAACTAGACTTGTTGATGACTTTACAATATTCCAACTTGCTTTGGTGTTGGAGGACCTTTACAAGATATCAAACCAAAAGTACCTTCACGGTGTACTCACACGAAGAAAGCAAGACTCAACAAAGTAAAGAATTACAAGCTCCAATACAACAACAATGTATGGAGATTGCAATGCAATTACAAATAATAATGATCAAGACTTTTGTATAAGTTGTAGGCTTGTTCCTTAGCTTCAAAATGCTCCAAAGCATCCATATTTATAGTGTAGAAGGCCCCCTAGGCTCCTACTAGCCGTTGCTAAACAAAAGGCTGAAATCACTCCAGCATCGCCTCAGCCATCGCCTCAGGCGATCTCCATCGTCGCGCCCCAACGGTCAGCATAAATCACGGATCGCCTCAGGCGATCAAAATTAAATCCTAATGCCGTAGCTTCAGCAGCCTAAAATCTTGCATCGCCTCGGGCGAAGTCCACATCGCCTCAGGCGTTCCAGCCATCGCCTCGGGCGTTCAGCCCATCGCCTCGGGCGATCTTCCCTGTGCGCATGCCCGCGCATGCCTCGGCGTCGCTTCAGTCGATGTGCGGGGGCGAAGTCCATGTGGCTGCCATCGCCTCAGGCGAAGGTCACCATCGCCTGGGGCGATCTTCCTCGCATGCTCGCCTAGCCATCGCTTCTGTCGATGTGCGTGGTGATGCCCCTCCTGGCACCCATCGCCTGGGGCGATGATCACCATCACCTGGGGCGATCCAGGCCAGAATATGTACACTTGATTTTCTTCAATCCAAACCACTTTTCATCACTTAATCTGCATACTAAGTAGATGCATTAGTATAACAAACACAAGTTTTGTTGATCATCAAAACTCAAAGATTGACCGGGGATAATTTAACGCATTAAACGCAACCTTGTGTTTAAGGCTCAACAGATGTCCTCGTTAAAAGTAAGAGAGCATTGGATTTGGTATACGATATGGAGGAAGTCTTCGGCACCTTGCAAAGATTTGGCATGAAATTAAATCTTGCTAAATGCACATTAGGATTACATAGTGGAAAAATTCTAGGGTACATGTGTGATGTCCAGATTTATTATAATCATTTGTTGGACTAAATATGATTTAGATTTTATTGATAATTAATTAATTAGATGTGAAATTGACCACGTGAAGGTCAACTGACAAGTTAATCGGATCATAAAATATTTTGAGATTGTAAAATATACTCCGATAATATTTTAGAGATAAGTTAATTAAAATGAAGAATTTATGTTTTGGGTTTTTGGGGTGTGTATAAATCCCAATCGTTGTCTATAAATAATATATCAGTGCACCGGCGACACTTCGATGTACAAAACCGGGCAAGGATATAAAAATAAATATGTTTTGTTGGGCATTTTCGGAGCACACAGAAAACATGTAAATACACGCACTAAAACCCGATCCCCTTTTCTTCTCTGCTGAATATCGCGCACATCCGACCCCTCGCCGCTCAAGCCGCCCGCGCGCCGCCGTCGGACCTCCTTCCGGCGCGTCCGAACCACCACCGTCTTCGTCTCTTCCAGGCGCATCTTTCCATACCAACAATTTGAAGTCTCGTCGCGGATTTCGTTCGGATCTTGCAAGGAAACGCAGCGGTTCGATTTCCAAATTTGTCCGATTTTGGGACGATTTTCTCCCAATAATTTTGTGGGTAATCCTCCTCATCCTTCAATCGTTTTTCCCCTGAAATCCCTCGATTTTTTGAAAGGGTTTGCGTGTGTGTTCTGTGTGCAGATTAGTGTGTGTGCGTGTGTGTTCTGTGTGCAGATAAGTGTGTGTAATGTGTGTGCATGTGCGTGTGCTGCTAGGTGTGTGGGTATGTGGTTCCAACTTGTAGTTTGGTATCTAAGTGATGATTCATGTTTGGAGGTTCTATGCCTATAATTATATGTATTGGAGTATATATATATGCTATGAATTGTTGGGGGTCTAATTATAACTCACTTTAATGAATGGTTGATTGTTGAGAATAAATTGTTAAATTATGTCTTGGCTTAGTATTATTGTTGGTTAAAAGATGAAGACTAAAATCATGCATGGAAGGTGTTTGTTAATATGCTTAAATGTGATTCAAGTGTGGGTCTAAGCCTTGTTGTATGTGGTGAAAATAAATAACTTCTATGGCTTGTAACCATGGTAATAGTGTTGGTGGGAATTTGGACTATGGTGCGGGATGTGTTATCTTTGGAAGTATGTGTAGTGTGTAAATAAGTGGGTTAGATACATGCTAGTATGTGTTAACATGGAATAGAGTTTATGGTGATGTATATGCTTGAATGTGTATCATGATATGTATTGTTGACTTATGTTACTTTATTGAATTACTACTCTTAGTAGTGAGTTCTAAATCAAGAATTATGAAACCAATGCATCTTTAATTTATTTAGAGTTGAATTTAAAGCAATAAAGGATCTTATGTTAGGATTAAGGGAATTTGATATAAATTATGGAATATCTTATAAACATGGATTCTTCCTTTCATGTCTTGGTTTGAATCACCTCGATGTGGGTTTGAATGTTTGGAGCATGTTAATTGGCTTAATTGGATTGTTTTGGTTAGACACTGGTTGGATGTTATTATTCAAACACCCTACACTCCCTTTTCCCCTGTTGAACTGCTGTGGCTAGTGAACTGCTACGTGAGTTGGGTGTGATCTAGTACGTATGGGTGTATGTTTTCTGCATCATGTGTGTTGATGTAGCGGTTGGTGGGAGAAAATGGGTGATTAATGTGAGGATGTGTGCATCCAAAGTATTGATTATGATTTGATTCATAATATTGAGTTATTGATTTGTGATATGGAAATGAAAGTAAGAACTATTTGATGGATATTCATTGCTTGGGTTATGAGCTAATATTGAATTGATATTCGATATAGACTCTACAGGAGACTTCGGACATTGATGATAGCTTGTTCACGTTGTCTACTATAAGGTACGTGGTGACGTACGATCAGGTATATCTAGTATCTATACATTCATGTATACATGCAATTTGAATATGATGATTCAGGTGAGTGTTTGACTTTAATAATTAAGTTTCCTATACGAGTTATGGGGGACACATAATGGTACGTGATCCGATTTTACTTGTTGAGTAGTGATGCCGTGGGCACGTACGATATGAGAAAGTATCGAGAATGAGATAGTGGGATAACCATGTTTACAGTGGGATAACCAGGTTTACATTGATGTTGAATTATTTATGTTGAGCATAAATAATACATTGTTGTTGTATTGAATTCATAGTATCGTTGGGTATCATATTTTCAATGATAATACTGAACTTGACATTATGAAAATGCGTGAAATTGAAACAGGAACAGTGCGTGGAAGCTATACAATTTCGGAATTGTACAGGGAGTATATGTTATGAGTTTTGAATAATCTAAATTGTTGCTTTATGATTTTGTATGTTGATTTGTGATTGAATATTGAGTTGGAGTGTGCTCACCCTGTGTGGGGGCTGTTTCTGTTGAAACAGGTACAACAGGTACGATGTTGCCTTGGGGTGCTAGGCTCGAACTTTGTTGGATGATGCTTCCAGAAGCATACTATGAGATTGAGCCGATATACGAGGTTGAGCTGTTGGTATGTATATTAATTATGCATCCGGATGAGTATCCGTTATTCGTTGCTCTTCTGTGAGCACTTGTATCTGTATATGGATTGTATAAGGGTGTTGAAACCCACTTTTGTTGTCTTATTAGTGTGGTCTTCCCTGGCTGGGAATTTACTTAGTGTTTCTGCATTCTGCTAAGTATTGTGTTCTCCCTGGCTGGGAGTTATTTTGGTAATGTGTTTATTTTGGGATAGCTCAATTTATGGGGAGACTCAGCCCAAATTTTTATAAAAGTCCACAATATAAAAGTGGTGTAATGGGGATGGTATTGGGTGAAACCCCTGAGTCTATTTGTTGGTCGAGATGATCATATAATGTTGAACATTGGTTATGTCATGGGATTATGGGAAACATAAAATGATTCCTTTTTTTCAAGAATGAAAAGAAAATGAAAAAAATTTATACACATACGACGTCATAAATGAACTAATGATGAGTTTAAGTGTTGGGGCCTTACAACATGGTTACTGAAAGGGGTGTTGAAGCCAATTACGAGAATATATGGGCGATTCAAGAGCTGAATCCTCATCGGACCCTGAACGAAGTAATAGACTAGCATGACGAATAGCTGCTTTGAGTAGATTCATATCCCGATCAGCTGATCAGAGCCTACCACTCTTCAAAGCACTAAGGCAAGGAGCTCGGTGAATGATCAGTGCCCAAAGTCTTTTGAGGACTTGTAGAAGTATCTAGCTGAGCTATCCTTGATGAAGAAACCCGAGCACAATGAGACCATCCTTTATCTGCGGTCGAGGAGGTCATTAGCTCAGTTTAGTCAAAGAAAAAGCAGGGCAATAACTACCCGTGTATCATGTAAGCCTAGCATTACAAGGGGCCGAAAAAAGACACTCCGGGGTCAAAAAGTTGGCTTTGGCTCTTATAACAACAACCAGGAAACTTCAGCCATACTTTTTATCCCATCTTATTGTGGTAGTGGCCAGTACTCCACTGGGAAAGTTGTTATCGAAAGCAGAAATCTCTGGAAGAATGGTGAAAGTGGCTACCGAACTCAGCGAGTTTTACTGGAAGAATGGTGAAATGGGCTACCGAACTCAGCGAGTTCGACCTTATATATCAGCCCCGAACTACTATCAAAGCTAAAGTCTTATCAGATTTTCTAGTGGAGTGGCCCATATGCCCGAGGAAAAAGAATGGAATCTTTATGTGGATCGATCTGCTACTCAATTCGGAAGTGGTGCAGGTGTGGTTCTTATCAGTCCCGAAGTGGATATAAAGGTAGCCATCCAGTTCAGTTTTAATTCCTCAAACAATGAAGCTGAATTTGAGGCTCTCATTTTGGTGCTATTAATAGCACTTCACACAGGGGTTCAGAAGGTAGCAATGTATACGGACTCTATGCTCGTGGTACAACAAGTGAATGGTGTATGTAAAGTGAAGGAAGAAAAGCCGAGGTTGAAACTGCTAGGACACTAATGGGTACGTTTCAAGAAGTAAAACTGACACAAGTCCCAGTAGAAAAGAATAACCGAGCCGATTAGTTGGCCAAACTGGCCATTTCAATGCACGAGTGGAAAAACAGGAGCGTGCTGGTACAAGAGTTCTTAATCTCTCATATATCTGTCAATAGAATAATGAGTCTTGAGCTATGCATCATGGGAGATTGGAGAGAACACATCATTAAATTTTTGAAGAGTAATGGTGTGGGACCCGACTCGGGACATATTACTTTATCCCTTTATCTGGTACCACACTCTCTCTGAATATTCTATACGAGCCTTTTCGAAAATAGCGGAAGCATTTAGTCAATCATTCATTTACGGTAGCGGAAGCGTTTTTTTTTTTTTACAAACTAGATAATAACAAAATACAACCCAGTACAAACTCTAACAACGGTCCGACACTTAATAAAGACAAAATACTAAAACAGTCCCGGTAAGCCAACAGTTCCATTTTTCCAAATTTCCCTATGGTTCTGGCTCCGGTACTCCTGTATCTAGAACTCACAATAAATAACAAGGAAAACAGAAGTTAAGTCTTTGGGGACTTAGTGAGAGAATAACATTTGCTTTAATATATGTAATTATCAAACAATGTAATGTATCAAAATGATATGTCATGTAACAAAGATCTTGCAATCAAGTAATTGACAATAATGAACAGTGACGATATAGGATTTTAGAGTGAATATCGTGGGCTAAAGAGATGGCTCCCACCGGAAAGTTCGGTGTAGCACTTTTCCCCACATATTCAGATGGGATCTGTACATTCAGTCATTTACGAGCCAAGGTGAACCATTCTCCGGACCTTAAAACGGTGCGCGTTGTTCAGATGTACCATATACCCGGACTGTCATCCGTTGTTCATTGGACTCACTTTCGGGGCCGAAGCCACATTGTCCAGTGGATAAATATCCATGGCTCCATTCATTCAGTCAAATGATTCGTTCAATCAAAGGATCGATTAGTAATCGATAACATTCAAGATAATTAAACATGCAGATCAAGATGAGCAATGGAACGAGATAATGTACAATATGATGACAATATATAAAAGGTGAGATAAGGAATAACAAGATACTATAAATTCCAGGCCATATACCAAAAGGGCTATATAACAAGAATCGGTGGTACACCTCACCTTACTATGCTATCTTGACTTGTTGGCTCGATTTTGAACTCAAATGCCAAAAAACATTCCTATGAACATAATATAAGGTAATTTATAATGATTGTCAACCTAAAGGCATGGTTTAACATTTTTAAGAATCATTTTTGTACAAAACTTATCAGGATAATTTTAATCAAACATTGGAAAATTCATTAAAAACAAGTTTAAGTCGAAACTTTCCAGAAATGCCTTAAATCAGTCCAACAACGTTCACCGAGCGGAATTTCGTCAAACTCGTCGGCGCGTGTGTTACACGCGGCTAAAATTTTTACAGCAGGTTCGCGTTGTTTCGATCTACAACGTTCGTATAGAAACCATTTTGAAATTCGCAATCGATTTTGCCCGAAATCGAAGATTGAATTTGCTACCTTGAAATGGGTTTCTGAGATTCTGGCAGCACATTATTCTTCGTGTTCTTGAATTTTCTGAGCAATATCAGCTTGTGATTTTTCAACACCCCCCTTACAGAAGATGATCTGGGTGTGTGAGGAGTGTTGTGAAATATTTTCGAACTTTTCGGACAAGCTTTGGTAATTTTCCTCATAATTTTTTCTATTGCCACCATATTTTCTACATAATTCCTACACAAAATTTCTCCTATTTTTCCAACCTCTCTACCTGAAATATTTGTGGGTTCAATCTGATGAAATTGGGGGGTTTTATAGGCAAATTGGAAGGGCTTAAGGCACAATTGGGGAGACATGTGTCTTGGCCAAGAAGTGACAAGTGCTAAGCTAAATATTAATATTTTAATCCTTAAATATATTTATTATTTAATATATTTTGCTCTTTTAATAATACTAAAGTTTGTTTTGACAATGAATTTATCTATCTTTGTGTACTTTGTAAATATATTAGAGTAGCAAATGAAATTTATAAATCACTTTGTTAATAATTTCTTGATTAGTCTTTTAGTACTTATAATTGTTTAAGTTATTTATTATGCTTCTATCTATTTTATTGGTATGTATATTTAGATATAAAGTCTATTAGTACAAATTATATCCATAGACTTTTTTTTTTATTAGAAAAGTTTTTATTGAATAATATTTTGGTCAAAATCAAATATGCATACTCAAGAATATAAAGATATTTTCATATAATTCTTTATGTAAATTTAATATTACAAGTAATATACGGATTCACTTTGTGAATGATTTTAGTTATTGGTATGTTTCACAAATATATAATTTTCAATAAATAGTTATATTGTTTATTTTTTCTTTTATTATCTATTTTGATGTATGAATTTTTAATATATTAAGATGATTCTTTTAGTAACATTTAAGATACCTTCAACTTATTTTTGTCAAATTTTGTAATTGTGATTTTAGAGGTATTACAAATGGCATCCCCTCTGATCTAAAATAGGCAGCTCGGGTGAAGATAATGGGGGATCGGTTCATCTTGATAGAAGAAAAAACCGTTCAAGAAGGGCTTCTCGGTCCCACATTGTGCTTCTAAACAAGGAGGAGAATACTTGCTGAAGGAAAATCATGAAGGTTCTTGTGGGAACCACCTGGGTGCAAGCATGCTATACCAAAAAGCAAACCGAGCTGGATACTATTGGCCGACCATGAAGACAGACGCCGAAGACATCGTCAAAAATGCACTAATTGCAAGAAGCATGCCAATTTATCACATGTACCAGCGGAAGTCCTTAATAGCAGCATCACTTCTTGTCCCTTTGATCAGTGGCAAATGGATACTATGTGACATTTTCCCCCAGCAACTGAACAAATGAAGTTTCTTTTAGTCGCGGTTAAATACTTCACCAAGTGAGTGGAAACTGAGCCCCTTGCCAAGATCACTGAAGAGGAAGTGATTAAGTTCTTGTGGAAAAAACATAATATGTCTGTTCTTCATACCTTGGAAATTGGTCTCAGATAATGGAAGACAATTTCAGGGGAAGAGAGCTCAGGATTGGTGCAAGGATGTGAAGTATTCACCTCGGTAGCTTATCCTCAATCCAATGGACAAACTAAGGTGACAAATCGGATCCTATTGCATGGGATTAAAACTAGGTTGGAAGGTGAGATAGGAGCATGGGTTGATGAATTACCAGGTCTACTATGGGCATACCGAACTACACCGCGAATATCTACATGAGAAACTCCATATAGCTTGGTGCATGGTTTGAAGGACCTGATTCCCGCTGAAATCAGTGTAGAATCTCTCCGAGGGCAATTATGATCCCGAAATGAATGAGGAGGCGAGAAAATTAGAATTGGATGAAGTGGACTTGTTGAGAGAAAGAGCGGCTGGACGTACTTGAATGTACAAAAAAAAAGGACCACTAATGCTTATAATCGGAGGGTTCGCCCAAAGGCTTTTCAGGTCGGGGATCTGGTATGGCTGAGAACTAACCCCGCTGGGGATGTAAAGAAATTATAGCCAAAATGGAAGGCCCTTATAAAGTAAAAACAATGATCGAACGAGGGTCGTATAGACTGGAAGATCAGCTGGGTCGAGAACTGGCAAGACCGTGGAATGTTCATAACCTTAAGAATTACTTAATATAGTAATTTGATTGTTGTTTCTTATGATTTTTAGAGTATTTTGGATATTAATAAAGTAAGTTTGCTTTTGTATAAGCTTGTTCAAAATTTTATTAGTTTATTCGAGGGATCGGAATATTCGGTACATGTTCTCTCTCTCAGAAGCATTTCCCCATCCTCTTAAAAGGTTTCCTCCTCTGAACATTTTTCCAAAAATCGAACATTCATTCAATTTCGTTGAGTCAATCTCGTCTTTATTCAAGCAACTACAAGACATGCACAATCCAACTTGGAAAGGCGAAGCTCCGGTGGTGAGAATTTGGGAAAGTCAGCAATCCAGACAACCATTCATAAACACATTGTTGTAGTTGTTGCGCCAGAATCTATCCACCACGTGTATCTAGGTACCGAAGATAAATTAACCTCAGAACAAAGCAAATTAAGAAGCATGTCTTTCTTAGCATGTCATCCAATGCATTCATTCTTTGTTGTTTTCATTTGAGGTGTTGTATCTGCAACTTCTTTATCCTTCTTCCTTTTATTTTATTTAACTTTATACATGATTGAAACTAGACATGTCAAGAACGTATCAATTTAGCTTTTCGTTCTTTACAAATTTCATTCCAATATCCTTAACAATCTTTACATGTAGTTATCTTTTCACACATAGTGCCCCTGAATACTTCTAGAATACCTAGCTTGAAGATCATAAGACTCATGCGATTTGAACGTTCCCACAACTCAAAGTATGGTTTTCCTCAGTGGTACATTTATCCATAAGAGCAGTAGGTTGTCCAACTCCTAGCACAAGATCTAGATCCATGCAGCCGAGAACTAGCATAAGGTTCTCCTTCCAGTCCTTAAATTGGTCCCATCAAGCATGAGAAGGAGATTGATGTTGGCAGTGATGTGTATTCATAATTGAACAAAAAACTATATACAAACCAAACATGCTCATACAAATATCTTCAAAACAAAGGACCTACTTCAAAGATAGGTTCAAGGCCTATTTTATTTTGGTGTCACGGGCCCTATTTGGCCCTAGGCGAACATGTCAGCCAAACTGCCGCCAATTCCAGATGCCGCGCTCGAAGGCCGTTGCTATTCCTCTCCGGTGCGCCTAACAGATGTGACCGGTACATTATGGATGCCGGGGGTGGTAGCGGCTGCCGCCGGCCTAATAAAAAAAATGAACCTTTTTTTATGGCAGCAGTTTTCCCCTTCTACCGCAGACTGCTATTGTCCGATGTAGCCAAGGTCCGCGTCGAACTCCTCATTGCCGGCGGAGTTGGTCGTCGGCCACCATTTTTAATAGGTTAAAAATAACCAAAAAAATGCCCGAAATAGAAGAAAATCCATATTAAATATTCGAAATTATTCTCAAATTCAACAGTACCAAAATAATAATAAAAAACATCAAATTCAAGAACACAAAAATATTAATCTTAGATCGAAAATCAATCAATTCTCAACGATTCAACATGAAGTGTCTCTAATACTACTGTTAGAAAAAAATAATCTTATGATGATAAATCATCTTCAAAACCTATAAACATTCATAATGGATCACCAATAATCAATAGGAAATATGTGAAAGCATGCCTAAATCAATAACTAGTGATCACTCTTAGTGCCCTGCGGTTTGTCTTCCAGATCAACAAGTAGGATGCACCGGAGAAGAGGGTTTTCGTGATGGTACTTTTGATGATGCCATGTTCAACCGCCCATAGGTCATGGTACTTTATTATCTAACTTATGTTTAATTTGCATCAAAAGCTGGAGGAAGGACTTGAAGTAAAGACTACATGTCATCTTGTTAATTATGATTGTGCGAGAAAGTAACACTGAATTTCTCTCAAAGTGTATCTCAGAAATCAAAATAACAATGGCTTCAAAACAAGTTTTATGTCGAGGCGAGATTTGTAATCTTCATCCTTAAGACAATATTGCCCCGATATGGTGCTAACGGCTTGCAATGGCAATTTGTCTTCCAAGATAAAACGATTATGACTTGTGATATGAGTACTCCAAATCACAAGTCCTCAAACCACAAAGGTTCAAAGCACTCAACTAGTAAAAATGATGAACAACAAAATGCTCTCTATTTCCACTTATTATATGAATGAATTTCAAAAATTCTTGTTTCTCAAATGAGGGGAATGTTATATATATAGTAAACCAAAAGCAAGCCCGAATGGACACCATTTGAGGCACTATATCGCCAAAAGTTGCACGCGAAACGTGAATGGACATACCATTTCACAAAACAAATATAGTGCTCGATCGATCGAGCTACTGTTCACGAAGGCAACAAGTTTCTGGCCCGCTCGACAGATCGAGCAAAATATCGAGCAAGGAGCTCGATTGATCGAGCTACTGTTCACGAATGCAACAAGTTTCTGGCCCGCTCGACAGATCGAGCAAAATGCTCGATCGATTGAGCAAGTTATTTTAATTCATATATGCACGTTTTCCAACAATTCCCCACATGAATTAAATTAATGCATGTATGCAATTGAGTGCTTTGACGAACTATTATGGCATCTGGGGAGATAGTCTGCGGCTTTGAATCTTCCGTAGTAGTATTCAATCGGATTTACTTGATTTAATACTGAACTTATAGTCTTGAACTATTTAGTCGTTGGTGTAAACCAATAAAATTGAACCCACACCATAACAATTATAACCTCCGTATTTGTTTCTTACGGTTGTGTCTGTTTCGACCATGGACCACGCTTGGTTTCATAAGTGTTTTTCATTCTTTGAAGCGGCCACACTTCGCACTTACGTAGGTGATCTCCTAGAAGAGTATCCCGCTATACTCCAACATATTCTAATATGTCTTAGGAATCGTTAAAGGCCTTCTGCCTATCCTCGTACCCCTTTTGCAGGCTACACCCCTTATCATAGGAATGGGTCGGAGATTAATTCTCCAATGTGTATATACAATCTTGTAGTTTGCTTGTCCCTTTTGAACCTAGTTCTTGTGATCTCCAGTCACATAGGTTGGGTAACCACCACAAGATTTTGATTATAGGGTTTTAATCTCATTCCCCTCGATAAACTATGCACTTGATCTCTAGGCAAGTCTTTCGTGAGCGGATCCGCAATATTTTCCTTTGACTTCACGTAGTCAATGGACATAATGCCATTTGAGATCAACTATTTAATAGTGTCTACGATGTATATGTCTAGACTTATCATTATACATGCTACTCTGTGCCCTTCCTATAACAGATTGGCTATCACAATGTATTTTAATTGCATGCACATGTTTTTCCCAACAAGAAATTTCTTCCAAGAAACTTCTAAGTCATTCGCTTTATCCAAAGCTATGAATTCAGATTCCATAGTGGATCTAGTAAATCAAGTTTGCTTGGTAGATTTCCACGACACTGCAGCCCCTACAATGGTAAACACATAACCACTTGTTGACTTGGAGTCTTGAGTGTCCGATATCCAATTTGCATCAATGTATCCTTCCAATACAGCAGGATATCTTGTACATTACAATCCATAGTTCAGGGTGTATCTTAAATATTTAAGTACCCTCGTCAATGCCTTCCAATAGTCATTGTTTAGATTGCTCGTGAATCTACTTAGTTTACCAACCGCATATGCAATATCATGACGTGTACAATTCATGAGATACATGAGACTGCCAATTATCCTTGAGTATTCTAATTGCATGACAGGGTCTCCTTTGTTTTTAACCAAATGTAGATTCGGGTCATAGGGTGTTTTTACAGACTACGTATCATTCGCGAGAAATTTCTCGAGTATTTTTTCTCAACATAATGAGACTGCGACAATACTCGTCCTTCGGATATCTTGGAGATTTTAATTCCAAGTATCACATCAGCTTCACCCATGTCTTTCATTTCAAAATGTTTTATTAACATTTTCTTTGTCGCGTTGATAATTTCTAAGTTGCTTCCCACTATGAGCATATCATCAACGTACAAGCATACTATTACATATGCTTTAGGCGTGTTTTTCATATAAATGCATTTGCCACACTCGTTAATTTTGAAACCAGTTGACAACATTGTTTTGTGTCAAATTTTTCATGTCATTGCTTTCGCGCTTGCTTAAGCCCATATAATGACTTAACGAGTCTACACACCTTTTTATCTTGTCCAGGAACAACAAACCCCCTCGGGTTGTTTCATATAAATTTCCTCCTCAAGTTCCCCATTGAGGAATGCTGTTTTTACATCCATTTGATGTATCTCTAAGCGATAACAATGATCACTCTAATGGACGTAATTCTCGTGACTGGTGAATATGTATCAAAGTAATCAAGGCCTTCTTTTTGCCTATATCCATTTGCCACGAGTCTCGCCTTGTACTTATCAATTGAACCATCAGACTTATATTTTCTTTTAAGAATCCATTTGCATTCTAATGGTTTACTTCCAGTTGGAAGGTCTACCAATTCCCACGTGTGATTTTGCATTATGGATTCTATCTCGTCATTAATAGCCTCTTTCTACATAGGAGCATCAGGTCTAGATAAAGCGTCGCTAACCGATCTTGGTTCATGAAGTCGGACCATAAGTCTTAGCCACTTTGGTCCTCTTGCTACGTCGTGGCTCTATTTCCTTAATAGAGTCATGGTTAGCGTCTTTATACACCCTTTTCTTAGGGCTCATTTCCTTATTCGTTTTGTAAGAGAACATTTCTTCAAAAAATACCACATTTTTTGATTCCATGATTGTACCTTCATGCACATCACTAATTTCAGATTTGTGTACTAAAAATCGATATGCACTACTATTGTTAGCATAACCAATAAATACACAATCTATTGTTTTAGCCCAATTTTCACTTGCTTTGGTTTTGGTACTTCTACCCTAGCCAAGCACCCCCACACTTTCAACTATTTGTAGGAAGGTTTGTGGCCTTTCCAGAACTCATAAAGAGTTTCATCATTACTTTTGTGTGGTATTTTGTTTAGAATATAGTTGGCCGACATGATTGCTTCCCCCAACAAGTTTTGTGGTAATCCAGAACTTATCAACATAGCATTCATCATCTCTTTTAGAGTACGATTTTTACGTTCGGCAATATCATTTGATTGTGGTGAATAGGGGGTAGTGGTTTGGTGAATAATGCCATACTCAGTGCAAAATTCTTCAAACAGTGCTCCATATTCTACCTCATCTATCGCTTCGAACATTCTTTATCTTTTTGCTACGTTGATTTTCAACTTCATTCTTATAATGTTTGAATACTACCAAGGCCTCGTCTTTGCTTCTTAGAAAATAAACGTAACAATATCTTGTACAATCATCAATGAAAGTGGTGAAGTATTTTTTTCCCACCTCTAGTTTCTACAAACTTTAGATCACATAAATCCGTATGAATTATTTCAAAAGGTGTCGTGGTTCTTTCAATTGAATGGAATTGCGGTTCCGTTAACTTGGCATCGACACAAGCCTCACACTTATGTTTCAAGTTAACATTCATTTGAAGATTTAAGTTTACTTCAGTAATTTGTTAAGTGAACATAATTTACATGACCTAAACGATCATGCCATAAATTACAAGATTCAATCAAATAAGTAGAATCATTCACTTTATTACTTTCAAATTTACGTTTAACCGTCATTACATTCATTTTGAATATGCTTTTCTCCATATAGCATTTTCCTACAAAAACTCCATTTTTGGAGAGTACAATTTTTCCAAATTCTAAAACTAGTCTAAAACTCGCATTGACTAGACCCGATCTGGATATCAGGTTCTTTCGGATGTCGGGAACATGTAGGACATCAATCAAAGTCAATTCCTTTCCCGAAGTCATCTTTAGAACCACCATCCCCAGTCCAATTATCGGAGATGTAGTGGAGTTTCTCATATAGAGTTGGCGCTCACTTATAGGAGTGTATGTGGAGAACATGACATTGTCCGAACACACATGTCGGGTTGCACCAGAATCAACGAACCATTCCATAGGATTGTCCACCAAGTTTGCTTCAAAGATCACAGCGGTTAACATTAGATCATTCAACTCTTCCGAGATCCGATCATGTTCGGTCACGTTGACTTTATCTTTTGCTTTTCCACGAGTATCTTTGTTACGACAATCCTTTGCCATGTGATTGGCTTTCCACCTATAGCATTTTCCTTTGAAATTTTTTGCCTTGCCACTGTTGGAGGCCGTACCGTCAAACTTACGCTTTGATCCGGTTTTTTTGTTGAACTAGGTTAGCCCGTGGTTGCATTTGAAACCTACCCGCCTTCCTCTCGGAAACTTTGTTGTCCTCCTCGATTCGTAGTCGTACCACAAGATCTTCAAGACTCATCTCCTTTCGTTTGTGTTTCAGATAGTTCTTGAAGTCTTTCCACATATGAGGTAATTTTTCAATCATAGCGGCGACTTGGAATGAATCACTTTGACTCATTCCCTCCGCATGAATGCCATGCAAGATCACTTGTAGATCTTGCACTTGCGCCATCACGGGCTTGGTATCAACCATCTTGAAATCCAGGAATTGTTCAACTATGAATTTCTTCATGCCTGCGTCCTCGGATTTGTACTTCTTTTCCAGCAATGCCAGAGTTCCTTTGATGTTTTCACAAGGCAATAAACGTTATACAATTTATTGTCCAACCCATTTAGGATGTAGTTCTTGCATAGGAAGTCGCTTTGATTCCATGCATCCAGTGCCGCCGTCTTGGGTGCTAGTCTCTCCTTCTTCAATCGTAGGAGGCTCCTCGGTTAAGAACCTTGCCAAATTTAGTGTGGTCAAGTAAAATAGCATATTTTGTTGCCACCGCTTGAAATCATTCCCATTGAACTTTTCAGGCATTCACTATGATGAACATGAGTCGTTGTTGCACTCGATGAAGCCATTTGTATTCCTCGATATTGTCTTAAGATTGTTGTTAATATTTCTCTCAAAGTGTATCTCAGGAATCAAATTAACAATGGCTTCAAAACAAGTTTTATGTCGAGGCGAGATTTGTAATCTCCGTCCTTAAGACAATAATGCCCCGCTATGGTGCTAACGGTTTGCTATGGCAATTTGTCTCCCAAGATACAACGACTATGACTTGTGATATGAGCACTCCAAATCACAAGTCTCAAACCACAAAGGTTCAAAGCACTCAACTAGAAAAAATGACGAACAACAAAATGCTCTCTATTTTCTACTTATTATATGAATGAATCTCGAAAATTCTTGTTTATCAAATGAGGGAAATGTTATATATATAGTATACCAAAAGCAAGTCCGAATGGACACCATTTGGAGGCACTATATCGCCAAAAGTCGCACTTGAAACGTGAATGGACATACCATTTCACAAAACAAATATAGTGCTCGATCGATCGAGCTAATGTTCACGAAGGCAACAAGTTTCTGGCCCGCTCGATCGATCGAGCAAAATGCTCAATCGATCGAGCAAGTTATTTTAATTCATATATGCACGTTTTCCAACACTATCTCTATAAGGACTATCATTCTCATCCCCATTTATTGAAAAATATTTACATGGAACGGATGTTTGTAAAGACCAAGATATATAAATATGTATGTATATATTTGTATGCGTTCGGGCGTATAGAAATGGAACCGCATTTATTAACGTTAGGGTGGGTGGTGGAGTTGGGAGAGTTTTAGTTTTCTCTCTGTATTATCTCTGATAATGAGATGTCAAAAAAAAAATATAATAGTACGTGTGGTATGGGGACCATAATCCATATAACTTCCCGTTATAGTTTGTATTTATAGTCCATCATAAGAATATAAATTATCATTACGTTTCACATATTAAAGACTTACATCTTATCAGATACTTAAAACCCAAATCACCTAAACTTAAGTAGATCACTTTTAAATCGGCTTGCCAAACAATCACACTTCTATTAATTAATTTAATCTAAAATAATATCAAATTTATATAATCATTTTCTCAAATGTTCAGATCTGTGAGAGATGATTTAACCTTTAGTTGTGCATTTTACCACCACCTATCAAACGTGTAAAACAACTGATATAATACAATGTATACACTTAACATCTGGTTAGATGACATAATAAATGATTTTCAAACATCATTTTAATAGAATATATAAAGATTGTGCGTGTTCTTTCAACTCCGACTTCTTAGCCATTTTCATTCCAAGAAACATCCTTCTAAAAAAAGAGGGACGAAGCGCCTGTTCGAAGTGACGAAGGTCTATGCTACCGTAAGAAAAAAATGTACTTTGAGGTTACGAAGTACGTTCAGCTAGTTAAAGAAAGCTCAGCTTATGAAATCTTTAGCCGTTAAGTTAATTAAAGTTGTAGCGGTGAGGGGTCAATTATTCTAGAAAGTTATAATTGATACCCCGAGTGAGTAAGAGATCGGTCTATTTTCATTCAGTTCGTAAATGAAATCTGTCCACCGGGAGGTCTTTACTAAGAGATCAGCTAGCTCGGTATTCGGCCGACCTCCGGACCGCCAGATAATTACTGACCTCCCAAACTTGCGAGTTACAAGCTGATGGGCAGGTTGGTGCAAGGCCGACCTCCCGAGCACGCTGTAAACTTCTATAGACATTATAAGCCAAGCTCGTGCGGATTTGGGTCCATATCGTAATGACTTAATCTCTTATTTATAGAAGGAGAGATTTATGGAAGCGAGATCTTCGGGATTCGGTTTAGGTTATAGAAGATCATAAGGATCTAAATAAGATTCTTTAGATACTACGGGAAACAACTCTTTCAAGAAAATAAGTATGAAATATGATAACTTTTTCTCTATGAATACCAGGTTTACTTGTCACTTTTATTCATTCACTCATATCGTTTAATTACATCACATTTTTTTTTCGATTTCTATACCTGATTTGAGCGTCGGAGAGGATAAGCCGAAAAAAACTAATGGTTCTGTTCTCACTATTGTTTTGTGATCTCAGACCATCTTTATTTCCAATGTCACAGCTTTTTGCCATAGTCTCGATCTCGAACATTGAAAGAAAGAAAAGAGTTAAAGAGGTAATCCCATTTTTATTAACATCAATAATATAAACCAAAATTTTCTGCTATAACAAAGACAATTTTCTTAATCCATGGCATGCAGCTTGGCCTTCAAATCTTTTATAAACTGATCAAAATTTCTATCTGAAGATCCACCATTTTCAATTGCATTTCGTAAAATGTCATTCATTTTTCTTGTCTCCCTCCTCAAGCCCTCCGAAGTACTCCCACTCATCAATTTTCTCACATTCGCTGCTACATGGACTCGATTTATTGACACCCCATCACTAAGGTTAATCCCAATCTTCCAAACATCAACCAACAATTTCCTGTTAGTAGGTTGATCATACGATAACGGATAACAAATCATCGGAACCCGATACCATATACTTTCCAGGATCGAATTCCAACCACAATGCGTCAAGAACCCTCCAATGCCTGGATTCGAAAGAACCTGGATTTGATTACACCATGGAATAATCAGCCCTTTATCCTCCATTTTATCCTTAAACCCATCAGGCAAAGAATCTGCAGTCCCCGCTCGAACAACCCATATAAAATTTACTTCACTTAGTAAAATGCCGTGAGCTATTTCTTGAATTACCCGTTTACTAACCTCAACCAGGCTTCCAAATGAGATGTATAAAACCGAGCCTGGCGGCTTAGAGCTAAGCCAGTCGGTGCAGTCTGGCTCAGGCCACAAACTCAGGCTCGTAATGGGATTGGCTTTGGCAAGATTTTGGGAGAAATTAATGGGTCCGATCGCATAATTTGGCTGTTTTTTGTTTAGAACTGACAGTATTGCTGATTCAAGTTCGTCGATTGTGTTGTGCAAAATGAAATCTGCCTTCTTCACTTCTCGAAATGAGTTGATGACAATTTTGGGAGAAACAGTATCCAAATCTGCTTCTTTTAGATATGGCATCAAGTCTCTAGTGTTGATTGATTCAATTCCAGGAATGTAATTAATTTCCTCCTCGATATTATCTGACAGAATCAATAAATTAAACTAAGGATCAGAGATTAAGGAGCCTCTACACTTCTCACTTGGGAAGAAATTCAGATTATTTTTAAAAATAATTTAAAATCTATTAAAAAAAGTAAATTCTTGTAATTATCGTTAATACTAAATACTTAAATGTGGATATAAACGCATTTAATACAGCCAACCATGTTTGACTATTTCCTCTTTTCAATATTTTTTGACTAAATGGCTTTGTTTCTTCCAACTTCAAACTTATCCATTTAATCTTCATTCAATCTTGTTCATCAGAAGTACTCATATTAATAGTTTCAAACTTATCCCAGAAACGTGGATGAACGAGACACTAATGAATAAGCAATCATTGTAAACTTCAATGGAAATAAAAGTACCTTTACATGGAAAATGACCATTTTCTTTGAGAAGATCACAGTGATAATCCAAAGAAAACACCAAAGCTTGTTCAGTCCAAAACGACACATTCACCAAATTATACTTATTGGCTATGGTTGCCGGCCATGAATACAAAGTGTCAGCGACCAAGAAAGTGGCCAAGAATGGATTAGATTCGATTATCTTCCCAACAAACTCATCGACCCGAGCGGGGAAATCTCGCAGTATAGATTCCATGTACTCCTCTCCGTGCAAAAACCGATCGAATTCAACAGGAAAGCCATCACTTATTGTCGTGTAACGTATGTCCAGACCTGATTCACATGCTTCGGAGAATAAGTTGAATTCGTTTTTGTTGTGGGATTTGGATAACTTGTGGTGAACAAATTCATTGTGAACAAAAGTGACTCTGAATCCTTTGGAAGCAATCTTGAGAGCTAGATTCACAAATGGAGTGATGTGACCTTGGTAATGAAGCGAGATCATAATGGCATGAGGCTTCTTTTGCATCTTCTCAGTGGCCATTTTTGGTTTCTTGATCTGAGTGTTTTGATGAGAGGAAATTGAAAAAAGGTTGAATAGAAAGACAAAGATTCTTTGTAAAAGTTGGAACAGGCTGTCTGATGTGATTCATAGACTTCTATGATTTGTACTTATATTGTTGGCTAAATTAATAAAATACTATAAAATTAAAAACAATTAACAAAATAATGTAAAAATAAATATACTTACATTTGGCTAATTTAATATAATAATATCAAAAAAATAAAAAATTTAAAAAATAAAGTACAAAAAAAAATGTTACGTTTCTAACGTGATTCGTGTTCCGGGTTCGCGTTTCTTATACGTTTCTAACGTGATTCGCGTTTCGGGTTCGCGTTTCTTAAGAAACGCGAACCAAGAACGCGATTCTGACAAATATTTTTTTTTAAAATGAGGAGAGAGAAACGTGGTCCGGGACCGCGTTTCTCTCTCATCCAAGAGGAGAGAGAAACGTGGCCCCGAACCGCGTTTCTCTCTCCTCAAATATAATTATTTTTGTTTTCGTTTCTCTCTCTTGTTTCTCTCTCATGTTTCTCTCTCATATTTTTTATTTTATTTTTCCTGATTTCGATTTCTCACTCCTGAATCATATTTTTCTCTCCTCCAATTTTTAATATTTCTTTCTCATCCATTAATATTTTTAATGTCCGGAGTTGTGAGATAAAAATGTGAGAAATAAATTTTAAAAATATTTAAAATATTTAATGTCTATGATACGTGAATAATATTTTTTTATATATATGTTCTAATTTCTACATATACATTATATTCTAATATACTAAAATTTTAAAAAAAATTTAATTATCAAATATTTGAATAATAAAATTGAATATGATGTAAAGTCGTAGACACTTAAAATATGAACATATTTTTTATATATATATGTTCTAATTTTATAAATCGAGTTGTTTCCTAAAAATATGAACATATTATATATTTAAAATATGAACAAATATATTGTTATTGTTTAAAAATATTATAAGTTGTAGTTATTGTTAGTTCCGAACCTTATCGATGAGATTTTAAAGATGACAAAACATATCAGACCGGATCGAGAGAAATCAGACTGACCAGATCGATCGCCCAAAACAGTTCAAGCTGATAAGATGACAAAGCATATCAGACCGGATCGAGGGTAATCAGACTGACCAGATCGATAGCTCAAAACAGAACAAGCTGATAAGACATATCACATATCAGACCAGATCGATGGATATCAGACTGACTATATCGAAGCTTCAGATCGATCTCAATCTTTATCAGATCAGAGCAGTCAAGGATGTATAAAGATTGACTCTTCAGTCCGAATCATTAACGGCTATTTATTGTAGCATTTAATGTCGTAATTAATGCTACAAAGGACCAAAGACTAAAGATTGCCATAAAAGGTAAGAAGACAAAGAAGAGCTCACCTGACAGTCGCCGAAAGCATGAACCAGAACGGCAAGTATCCTGAAGAAGAAGACTGTAGCTTACTCAGATAATAAGCAGAGTCAAGAATTGCACATTAAGGGAAATAATGTCGTTGGTACATACAACTATAAAAGGATGCAACAACAATACAGAGACATAGATATACAAGGACACGAGAGACTGATCAATCGAAAAACGCACAAGAAAGCAAATCAGCACAAGCTTACAAGCTCAGAAGCTCTCGAGCTGAAATTATTCTTAAGCACGATTACTTTGTAATATTTGATCATTTAAGATCACTGTGCGCATCTTGTGTAGTCTGTATTGAAAAACAGAAGTGAGAAACAAATTGTAACTGTCAGACAGAGAGTGTCTGAACAGATCGAGTGACTAGGAGTTTCAGACTGGTGTGGGGTAAATCCAGCCTGAATCGGGTTTGTACAACAGGATTGTATAAATCAAAGTCTTCTAGTATAAACCTTCCTTAATTGGAAGAAGGGGATACGTAGAAGGATTACACCACCTTCGAACTTCCAGAAACATTTTCTGTGTTCTTGTCTTTCTGCACTTGTTCTTTCATTCAAGCCATCGAGCCGCTCTTACAAATATAAGATCAGACCGTTCCGCACTTATACATTCAGTGGTCTGTTCTATAAAAGAGTTGATTAAGAAACAGATTTCTTTCACTAATCCGAAAGAAATCACAGGGGATTAAATTTTAGAAGGAGTGTTCATTCACCCCCCCTCTAAACACTCCGGACCGATCCTAACAAGTGGTATCAGAGCAGGTCATCTTAATCAGCACAAAGACACTTGAGCTGATGGCATCATTCAACAAAATTCCTATGTTCTCAAAAGAAGACTATGATGACTGGAGAATCAGAATGCAAGCTCATCTGGCAGCTCAGAACGACGATATGTGGTTCGTCATCACTGATGGACCAATAAAGATTCTGAAAGTCAATACAGCAGTCGTCATTACTGGTGGTGAACCACAAATGGTAGAGAAGGACAGATCCCTCTGGACAAATGAGGAAAGAAAGAAAGCAAATCTCGACAATATTTCCAAAGACATCTTGTTCAAGACATTGGACAAGAACATGTTCAGCAAAATCAAAATGTGCTCTACTGCCAAAGAAATTTGGGAGAAGATAGCACAGCTATGTGAAGGCAACGACCAGACCAAAGAAAACAAGCCGACTGTTGCTCTTCAAAGATTTGAGAGCATAAAGATGAAGAGTGGAGAAACTCTAAACGAGTTTGATGAAAGAGTAACTAGCATCATTAATGAACTGAATGGTCTGGGCAAAGAATACTCAAACAGAGAGATCGCTCTGAAAGTTATGAGAGCCCTGCCTAAAGAATGGGATGTTAAGACCATTGCAATGAGGGAGTCCAAAGATCTGAACAAGGTTGAACTTCATGATCTGTTCGCAGATCTTAAAGCATATGAGTTCGAACTGATAAGCAGAGGTTAAGCAAAGCCATTCATCTCTCAACCAAACAAAGCACTGGCAGCTATTCCAGACCAGATCGCCTCCACATCAGATCGATCTATTGAACAGATAAGTAATGATGCTATGTCATTATTTATCAAGAAATTTGGTAAATTCATGTCTAAAAATAAGAGGAACTTTAAACCCTCTCATCATTATAAGCCAAGAAAGGACGATGCTGTTAATGATCAGGATTGCTACAATTGTGGTAAGACCGGACATTTCATTGCAGATTGCACCAGACCGAATAAAGAAGAACGGAAGGAGAAGCATCGCGATGACAGGAAAAAAAAGCACTACAAAGATCGCAAAAATCATGGAAAGTCCCAAAAGGTCCTAGTAGCTGAAGAAGGAAATAGCAAGTGGGCTCAGACTGACTTCGATTCAGTAAGCTCCGAATATTCTTCCAGCGAAAGCGAAGAAGATATTCAATGTCTAATGGCAGATGAAGAGATGAGTCAGACAGACGAGGTATTTGACTTTGACTCAAATGAATTTACACGTGAAGAGCTCATGTCCACACTGCAAGACATGGCTAATGATTATAGGATCTTAGCTGAATCATTTGAGAAGAATAAAGCTAAAGTCAGTGATCAAATGGATGAGCACAACAAACCAAGCTGCTCTGAGCAGGGTGAGTGCAACAATCTCCAGATCGAGCTGAATAAGCTGAAAATCTCCTATGATCAGCTCCATGAAGAAAATAAGAGAATTAGCACACAAAATGCTAAGCTTTCTCATATATTCAAGACATGGACAAAATCCAGAACATCTTTGGAAGAATTACAAGAGGTGCAAAGAAACGTTGGTGATTTCACCGGCATAGGCTTTGACACCAAAGAATCCACCAAAGATGAATCTGAACTGTTGCTGGTAAAGAACAAAATCAAACAAATGACATTTGTTAAATCCAGCACAGTATATGAGACTGAAGCACCTACGATTCAAACGGGAGTCTCGTTCGTGAATCAAGGTTTGAGAAAAGGAATTGGGTATGCCAACCAAGCCAAAGAAAAGGCACCAGCAAGCTTTCTTTCAGACCAAATCTAAGGGTGCAAGATCGAAGGCAAGAAAGACAATACAATTACTATAATTCAAAACCAGTTCAACGAAGATATAGACTACCTCATGAGAATCAAAGGGTTCCATATCGCACACATTATCACACACAACATCGAAACAGACCAGCTCACAGCACACCACACACACACAAGCCACTAAAGCTGATACAGGTGTGGGTTCCCAAAGGGCTAATCCGTTCTGGACCCAAATAGGATTGGGTACCAACAATAAATATGTTTGATGACAGGTACCGAAGAAACTTGCATCACACTGGTACTTGGACATCGGGTGTTCTCGTCACATGACTGGAAACATCGAGCTGCTGTCTGAAGTCACAGAATGTACTGGACCCAAGATCATTTTCGGAGATAATTCGAAGGGTAAGACCGTGGGCAAGGGTAAGATTGTCCATGGTAACATTATTATCAATGATGTGCTGTTAGTTGAAAATCTGTGCTATAATCTGATTAGTATAAGTCAACTTTGTGATAATGGTTATGCTGTAGAATTTCACAAACACACTTGCACTGTTAAATCATCAGACGATATAACCATGCTTGTAGGAATCAGGAATGTAAATACATATAAGATTAACTGGAATCATGCTCAACCTGATAATCCTACTTGCTTCATCGCTAACAATGATAATAAACACTGGCTATGGCATAAACGCTTGAATCATATCAATTTTAAGACTATTTCTAGCCTGTGTAAACATGATTTAGTTATCGGTCTGCCCAAGATCGACTTTGCTAAGGATAAGATCTGCGAAGCTTGCCAAATGGGCAAACAGATCAGATCATCCTTCAAAAACAAGAATGTCAAATCCTCCTCCCGTTGTTTAGAACTATTGCATATGGACTTGTTTGGTCCTATACCAATAACAAGTTTAGGGGGAATGCGGTATACTCTTGTTGTTATTGATGATTACTCACACTTTACATGGACTATATTTTTTAGCAGTAAAGATCAGACCGGTCCGAAGTTGATCAAGCTGCTGAAACGCACTCAGAACGAGAAATCATCCAGCATAGACAGGATTCGAAGTGACAAAGGCACTGAGTTTTCAAATCAGAATCTTGAATCCTTTTTAGAAGATCATGGAATTAAGCATGAGTTCTCAGCCGCTCGAACTCCTCAACAGAATGGAGTTGCAGAACGAAGAAACAGAACGCTCAAAGAAGCAGCAAGAACAATGCTTGCTGATTCTGGAATCTCACAAAAGTTCTGGGCAGAAGCTGTAAATACTGCATGCTACACTCAAAATTGGTCTATGATTAATAAGAAGCTGAATCTCACTCCATATGAAATATGGACTGGTAACAGACCGTCTATTTCTCACCTTCATGCATTTGGCTGTAAATGCTTCGTTCACAACAATGGTAAGAATCATCTTACAACATTTGAAGCTAAGTCAGATAATGGAATATTCTTAGGATATTCATCAACTAGCAAAGCTTATCGAGTTTTTAATAATCGAACCTTAACTGTAGAAGAATCAGTTCATGTAGTTTTTGATAAATCTTTGTGTGTTGAGGGTAACAAAGAATCAATTCAAAATCAGATGGAAAACATCCATCTTGAAGCTAACAGTGATGATGAGATTGTAGCTAACAGGTCAAGAGACAACCCACCAGAACCTGAAGTACCAGCCAGATCGGATCAAGGCAATGAAGCTTCTTCAGATCGAGCTGATTCGGATGATCCAAACTCTCATATCAAAGCAGATGCTGATCATACCGCTACTACTACTCATCCGGCTGGACTAGACAATCCAGAGTCAAGCTATCTATGGACTAAGAGGCATCCACCTAATCTAGTGATTGGAAGTCTCTCTGCACCGATTAGAACCAGAGGACAGATGATGGATGAGTTCACTCATGCTGCCTTCATCTCAACTCTGGAACCTAAGAAGATCGATGAAGCTCTGACTGATTTCAACTGGATTAAGGCCATGCAAGAAGAGCTTAATCAATTCGAACAAAATCAAGTTTGGAGTCTAACCCCCAGACCAAGCGATCTGCCTGTTATTGGAACCAGATGGGTTTTCAGAAACAAGCTGGACGCAGATGGAACTGTGGTTAGAAACAAGGCCAGACTGGTGGCACAAGGATTCCGACAAGAAGAAGGAATTGACTTCGATGAATCTTTTGCACCAGTCGCCAGACTTGAAGCAATCAGAATCTTTCTTGCATATGCTGTCTTTAAAGACTTCAAGGTATATCAGATGGACGTCAAGAGCGCCTTTCTTAATGGTAAGCTTCAGGATGAAGTTTACATTGAGCAACCTCCTGGATTTCAGAACCACTCATTCCCTAATCATGTATATCTACTAAATAAAGCAGTATATGGTCTGAAACAAGCACCAAGGGCCTGGTATGACACTCTATCTCAATTTCTGCTGAACCATGACTTTCAGATCGGCTCAGTAGATAAAACTCTCTTTAAATTTATTAAGGGGAACATACCCTATTGGTTCAGATTTATGTTGATGATATAATCTTTGGGTCAACTAACCCCAAATTATGCGAGAAATTTTCCAAGTTGATGCAGGGACAGTTTGAGATGAGCATGATGGGAGAACTCTCATTCTTTTTGGGTCTCCAAGTCAAACAGCTCAGCAATGGAATTTTCATCAACCAAACCAAGTATACCAAAGAGCTGCTTAAGAGATTCGGAATGGAAACATGCTCAACTGCATCCACTCCAATGAGTCCTACAATCAAGTTAGACAAAGACGAAGGGGGAACGGCAGTCGAAGTAACTATGTATAGAGGACTAATCGGATCGCTCTTATATCTTACAGCGAGCCGGCCTGATATTATGTTCTCAGTCTGTATGTGCGCCAGATTTCAGTCAGGACGAAAGCAATCACATTTTATTGCTGCTAAGCGTATTCTGAAATACTTGAAAGGATCTCAGAACGTTGGTCTTTGGTACTCCAAAGATTCTAACTTCAGCTTGATCGGATATTCAGACGCAGACTACGCTGGCTGTAAGATTGATCGTAAAAGCACCAGTGGAACATGTCAATTTCTAGGTGAAAGATTGATCTCTTGGTTCAGTAAGAAGCAAACATCAATTGCCACATCTACAGCTGAAGCGGAATATCTTGCCGCTGGAAGCTGTTGCGCTCAAATGCTCTGGATTCAACACCAGCTCAAAGACTATGGCATCCAAGCTGTTGACTCTCCGATATTTTGCGACAACACAAGTGCAATCGCTATAACATATAATCCAGTTCTGCACTCTCGAACAAAGCATATTGATATAAGACATCATTTTATTCGAGATCATGTTGGCAAAAAGGAGATTCGGATCGAGCACATCTCAACAGAGCAGCAAGCAGCAGACATCTTCACCAAACCGCTCCCTGAGGCTAAGTTTAATTATTTCCGTCAAATTCTTGGATTAATTGACTTATCTTAATAGTTTAGATGTTCTCTTCTTCTCGCGCCTAAAGAATGTTGTTGGCACAGATCGATAATACAATGTTTAGAAAGACACAGACCGGTCCGAACTTTCAGACCGATCTATGTCAATCTGATGTTATCCTATGATCTGTCTGGACAATAAATCTTTTATTTTGTATTTATTTAAAACAAAAAACAGCCCGGACTGATTGCATTTTAACCGCCTTATCTTTCTTTTATCCTGACCGTTTATTTTGAATTATTTTTTTATCAGTCTTCGAGACAAAGACACGTGTCTTCTCTCTCTTATTTAGCGGGCTGAACATTTCATTTTCATTCACTTTTTACCATTTACCGCCTGTCTGCTCTCTAACTCACTCATCTTCCCTCAAAACTTTTCGTCTACTTTTTCCATTTTACTCCAATGGCTACCATAACTCACAACTCTCTCTCCGTTGAGTTCAATGACATTTACAGGGCTGAAGATTCAGAGATGGTTTCCATTTCCCGAGCTTTGGAATCGTCTGGATTGAGAAACTTTTTGGAGTGTGGCACAGTGGTTTACGAGTCGGAGATTCGTGAACTGTTTGCCAATGCCATATCCCAGAAGTCATTCATCTCCACATCTGTCAAGGGCAAAACTTTTGAAATCTCGCCGATGACGCTGGCCAAGACCTTTGGTCTACCCAACTCCGGACTGACTGAGTTTGGGCAGATTCCTCAAGCCTCTCTCACAGCTCTTCAGGGGAAGATTTCTATTTTTGGCCATCGCCTGCAGCCCTCATTCAAAAAGAAGGAAATGCTATTTCATTTCCAGGTGCTATGCGAAATTGTGGGCAAGCAATTATTGGGCAAAGCTGGGAGTTTTGACGCCGTCACTGCCGAGAAGTTCAGGGCCATGGCTGCTATTGTTTCCGGACAGAAGATGAACTGGTCCGTGATTCTTTTTGGAGTTCTGATGGAAACAGTGATCGCCTCCAAACAGGCCGTCTGCTTTGATGTTCCTCTTAGCAAGCTCCTAGAAACTTTGGACATTGAGCTAGGGAAGCAGTCTGCTCTGAGTCCCTTCAAGATTCTCAACTCCAAAGGACTAGCACTGCTGAAGTCCAAGAGTGCTCCACCTACTCCCACCGATCTGGTGGCTGTCAAGATTGAGGAGGGAGAAGCCCAGGCTGCTGCTCGCAAACCACTCAAGCAAAAGTTAACCATGCAGACTGACTCTGAAGAAACTCAGTCTGCTCCCTCGCCAGCAGCCAAGCCTCTTCCCAAGAAGCCAAGAACCCAGATTACCAAACCAAAAGCCTTACCCATATTGCCTCCAACAAAAGCCACCCCTGCACCCCAACCTACAACCCAAATCTCAACCACTTCAACCACTGTACCAAATGTAACCATCCGAGTCCCCTCTGCCATTCCCGTGGTGAAAGGGATTGTTATCACTGAGTTGGGAGACTATACCCAATCCGGGATCAAGTCCCCTCCCTCCACCGGCAAGGGCAAAACCATTCTCTCCGAACCACTTTCCTCTAATCCCAAATCTGCAGCACAGACAGCAATTGATATTGCTATGGAGGATGTTGAAGAGAAAGTGAAGGAGCTCATTATGGTTTTTGATGAGTACGTCGAATACAGAACGATCAACCACATTGAGATGTTCTTCGGCAAACTCAAACGCCTTCAGAAAATGGAAGAAGAAGTTCTGATGGGGACAGAGACCGATGATGTTCGGATTGCTGTGCAGCGCAAAGAGCTATTCCAGGCCAATCAAAGATTCAGACTGGCGGCTCTGCTCTTAACTGCTAAGAAAGCGAACTTCGACTCGAATGTTCCAACTGCCAGAGATGATGGGGCTGTTATTGCTCAATTAGAGATGGATATTCATGCTCTCCAGTTAGCTGTCCGATTTCAACGACAGAAAATCAGCATATCCACTCCAGCAACCAGCCCGGATCATCCCTCTGCCAGCAAGACTCTGGCAGAACCTTTCATTGAGGTTATTCCCTCTCGAGCAGCAGAATAGACTGCAGATCGCGAAGCAGATCAGACTGCAGACATAGTAGCAGATCAGACAGCGGAGCATCCATTGCCTAATGCTCCGTCTGCCACAGAAGATGAACCACTGAATGTTTTGTTGGACTCTCCAACAACATCTATTCCATTGGGATCGTCAGACTCCCACGTTCACATCAGTCCAACCGCAGAACTTGCAACAGTTGGCGCACCAGAGTTCGTCGATCCGGATCTGGTGGTATCCACTGTTGTTGCAGCTCTACAACTTGAGGAGCCTTCCAGACCCAGCACTCCTCCAGTCCAATCAGATGAAGATATGGCTTTCTTACAAGCATTTTCTTCGGATCTGGTCACCTTGATCCGGTCCGAAAGTCACCAAGCTGTTGTATCTTCACTTGTGCCGATTGCTGAAGAAGATGATCATGCTTTATCGTCATCAGATCACTCTCCAAGCCGACAATCTGATGAACCTCCATTTCTGGCAAGGACTCTTCAGCACCTATCTGACAACTGCATGTCACTCTCTCAACGTGTTCTAGAAGTTCATCAAGGTCAGAGGCTTACAGCTTTGGACTTTGATTCATTCAAAGAGAAGATGACAGTCAGTATCGGCAGCCTTCAAGGAGGACTGAACGATTTGTTCTCTCAGCAAGCCACTTATAAGAACAGCCTGAGAAAAGAGCAGATCGAGCTGGCCACTGAAGTCAGAGCATCCGTCGCCAACTCCCTTCGCGCTCAAGATACTCGTCTTGACGCTATCAGCGCTCAGCTAGCACAAGTTGTAGATTTTCTCCAAGATATTGCTGCTGACAAAAAGGGGGAAAAGAAAAAAGACTTCAAGCCGCATCAGTCTCAGTCTTCAAGAAAATAGATTGTTTATATATTCAGACTGTGTGTATGCAAGACTGTTGATCAATAAAGAAAATCTTTCTTTGTTAAGTCCTTGTTCATTTATTTTGAACTAAACTAAAAGGCTTAATAATAAAAGACTTAATCGATCCAACTTAATTATGTTCATTTATTTTGAACAAGAAGAAGTAATCGATCCGAAAGTATACGCTTCAGAGTTCTTATCAGACTGGTTAAAAAGACTTGGAAGCTAGGTTTTGTCATCATCAAAAAGGGGAAATTGTTAGTTCCGAACCTTATCGATGAGATTTTAAAGATGACAAAACATATCAGACCGGATCGAGAGAAATCAGACTGACCAGATCGATCGCCCAAAACAGATCAAGCTGATAAGATGACAAAGCATATCAGACCGGATCGAGGGTAATCAGACTGACCAGATCGATAGCTCAAAACAGAACAAGCTGATAAGACATATCACATATCAGACCGGATCGATGGATATCAGACTGACTAGATCGAAGCTTCAGATCGATCTCAATCTTTATCAGATCAGAGCAGTCAAGGATGTATAAAGATTGGCTCTTCAGTCCGAATCATTAACGGCTATTTATTGTAGCATTTAATATCGTAAATAATGCTACAAAGGACCAAAGATTGAAGATTGCCATAAAAGGTAAGAAGACAAAGAAGAGCTCACCTGACAGTCGCCGAAAGCATGAACCAGAACGGCATGTATCCTGAAGAAGAAGACTGTAGCTTACTCAGAGAATAAGCAGAGTCAAGAGTTGCACATTAAGGGAAATAATATTGTTGGTACATACAACTATAAAATGATGCAACAACAATACAGAGACATAGATATACAAGGACACGAGAGACTGATCAATCGAAAAACGCACAAGAAAGCAAATCAGCACAAGCTTACAAGCTCAGAAGCTCTCGAGCTGAAATTATTCTTAAGCACGATTACTTTGTAATATTTGATCATTTAGGATCACTGTGCGCATCTTGTGTAGTCTGTATTGAAAAACAGAAGTGAGAAACAAATTGTAACTGTCAGACAGAGAGTGTCTGAACAGATCGAGTGACTAGGAGTTTCAGACTGGTAGTGGGGTAAATCCAGCCTGAATCGGGTTTGTACAACAGGATTGTATAAATCAAAGTCTTCTAGTATAAACCTTCCTTAATTGGAAGAAGGGGATACGTAGAAGGATTACACCACCTTCGAACTTCCAGAAATATTTTCTGTGTTCTTGTCTTTCTGCACTTGTTCTTTCATTCAAGCCATCGAGCCGCTCTTACAAATATAAGATCAGACCGTTCCACACTTATACATTCAGTGGTCTGTTCTATAAAAGAGTTGATTAAGAAACAGATTTCTTTCACTTATCCGAAAGAAATCACAAGGGATAAAATTTTTGAAGGAGTGTTCATTCACCCCCCCTCTAAACACTCCGGACCGATCCTAACAGTTATATATCTCTAAAATATATTGACTATCCCCAAGATCTTATCAAAGTTCCTTTGAAAATAAGGTCACACAAACCTTATTTCTCACATCATATGAATTTTATTTACAATAATCAAAATAAACATTCAGTATATATATTAATAAAATATTAAAGCTCATGAGCTATCGAACAAAATAATTTGGCGTCGAGTTCAGCTCGAAAATCTCGCGAACATGCTTGGTTCGTTTACGGCCCAAGGGTGTGAGATCGGGAAAAAACATTTTTTTTAAAATTAAATATTTTTTTATTTGTTCATATTTTAAATATATAATATGTTCATATTTTTAGGAAAAAACTCGATTTATAAAATTAGAACATATATATAAAAAAATATGTTCATATTTTAAGTGTCTACGACTTTACATCATATTCAATTTTATTATTCAAATATTTGATTATTAATTTTTTTAAAAAATTTTAGTATATTAGAATATAATGTATATGTAGAAATTAGAACATATATAAAAAAAAAGGTTATTCACGTATCATAGACATTAAATATTTAAAATATTTTTAAAATTTATTTCCCACATTTTTATCTCACAACTCCGGACATTAAAAATATTAATGGAGGATAAAGAAATATTAAAAATTGGAGGAGAGAAAAACATGATTCAGGAGTGAGAAATCGAAATCAGGAAAAATAAAAAAATATGAGAGAGAAACAGGAGAGAGAAATAGGAGAGAGAAACGAAAAAATAATAATAATTTTTGAGGAGAGAGAAACGCGGTTCGGGACCACGTTTCTCTCTCCTCTCCCGGACCACGTTTCTCTCTCCTCATTTTAAAAAAAAAATTTGTCAGAATCACATTCCTGGTATCGCTTTTCTCCGGAACGCGAATCACGTTAGAAACGTAACATTTTTTTTTTTACTTTATTTTTTAATTTTTTTATTTTTTTATATTATTATATTAAATTAGCCCTTACATTTCTATTGTCATTTACAATATAATTTGGGAATGTGAATTTAATTGTTCATAATTTATAATCTCAGATCGTAATTCTACTGTTCTATAATTTTTATAGGATTGCAAATTCAAAATTCATAATTTGCGGTTTTAGATTACAAATTTTCTATTGTTCATAATTTACAAATTAAAATAAAAATTCTGTAAATTTTCAGCTGTGAAAAGTCTGCATACCTAATGTCCAAATTTTCACAAATATGAAATTTGCTAACCAAGTAAATGTATAAGTAAAGTTATATAAAAAATAATTTCATCATTGCATTAGACACACTATTTAATATACAATTTTTAATTATAATGTATCAAATATATAAATATTTAAAACATTAGAGATTAAACCCCGTTGAAAATATTACGGGCTGAACCAGGTCACAACATAAATTTGAGGGACCATTTGATGTATTATCCCATTTTTTAGTTATAATGTATCGAATATATTTTTATCTTTAAAATATGGTATATGATAATTTTTTATTAAGAAAATAAGAAGCATAAAACATTATTACTTCTTTACTATGAGTTTTAATTGATCTTTTTTAAATTAAAAAGCTCAATAAAACATTAATACAATATTTAAATACAAATAAATTTTAAAGAATAATTTATGTATCCAAAAAAATTTATATTTACCACATTTAGTCGACCAAAAATTTCCTATTTTATATCAAATCAAGAATTTTCAACACTTTTTATTTAAAAAAAAATCAACAGTAGACAGTTCAAATTCCCGGATTACGAATTCTCAAGAAAAGATACCACATTTTAAAGATACCATATTTTAAAGATACAAATATATTTGATACATTCTAACTAAAAAAATGTGGATAATATATCAAATGGTCCCTCAATTTTGCGTTGTGAACGGGTTCAGTTCTTAATATTTTCAGTGACCCGGTTCATTCCCTAATATTTTAAATATAAATATATTTTATACATCCTAATTAAAAATTGTATATTAAATGGTGTTTCTAATGCAATAATGTAACTTTTTTTTATTTATCTAAATCCACCTATACATTTAACGGATTAACAAAGTTTCAATTGTTGAAATTTTACATATTGGGTTTGCGTACTTTTCACCGTTGAAAATGTGCAAAATTTTTATTTTAATTTGCAAATTGTGACAATAGAGATTCACAATCTCATACTGCAAAACAATATATAATTTTCAATCCTGGGTTTTTTTTTTTATAAAAATGATTTGTATAAAAGTGAATTTGCAAAAATAATTTGAAATCAGAAGACTCGCATGAACCCGATTTGGGTCCCATTTATGAAGCAACTCAATATGATTATTAAAATGGATGTTAGGTTAGTTTATGTATTTTTATTAAAAGATTTTATGTTTTAATATTGAATTTGTGTATAAGTAAAGTCTAAACCGAGGGCATTCATAGGCATGTGGAGCGAGAAGAATGTATAATCTTAATTTTTTAACATATTTGTGCGTAAAATGTAAATTTGCACCTAAAATTATTATTAAGTTAATAATCTTGTTAGTTCAATCAAATCAGTTGTTGGGTTCAACAATTGCTTATGTTTTGTGATCGATCGAACACGTGTCGTTTGTGCCAATGTATGGTTGAAAAGATTGAAGTTGTACCATTATCCTTAACTATAGTTATTGGTAAATCGGTAAGCGTTCGATCCAATAATTGCTATCAGAACCAATGTCGTGTGATCGATTCCCATGAATTGCAGAGAGTGCAATTATTGGGGAAGAGATTGTTGGGTTCAACAATTATCTCTGTTTTGTGATCGGTTGAATAAATTGCGTTTATGCCAGTGTATGGTTGAAAAGATTGAAATTGCGGCAAAGCGGTATAATCAATCGCTCGATTCAATATCAGTCATTTATGACTTATGGGCTAGAAATTTACCATCACCTAGTTCAGGCTGTACTCACAATTTTTCATTTATTTAATTTTCATATCCCAAAAATTCTACCAATTAAAATTTGTAATAGCAAAAACCTCAGTCAGTTTGTTTTTTAAAAATGAATTAGAAATCGGAAGACTGAACACTAAGTGAATAAACATAATTCAAATCAATATACATGTTAAATCAAATTAAATATCAATACAAATTGCAAAAAAAATGTCAAACATAATATTTTCGCATATTGAATATGTTGAATTTCACATTGATATTTCAACATTTATTTTAGTAATATAATTAATAATGCAGTTTATTTACACACAACAAATTGATTTGAATATCTGTAAACCTCAATTAACAATAAGTAGCATCCAAAATTGATTAAAAAATTAGCATCCAAAACTGCATCCTCCAGCATTGTCAACAATGTCACGAGCAAAAATTAAAAATAATTTAACCCATGAGCTTTGTCAACGACCCTGCACCCTGCAACCGTCTCCGTTGCGATCATGCAGGGCATCACAACTACGCATCTCTTACCCATTCGGTTACAACTTGAGTATTACACAAATAGATTTTGAAATAAAACTCTCGATACCAAAACGAAGACTAAGAACGACTCAAAAGAATAACTCTTGTCAATATATTGGTTTGTATTGTCGTCCTGGTGAAATCTATACCACACATTTAATATATGTATTGTGGCCTCGACATACTGGTTGAGGAGTTTTGGACAATATCATTGTAATTTCATTTCAAGTTTTATAAAGTGGTAGACGTAATTATTGCAATTGCAACAACCATTGTAATAGGATGCATTACCAATTTACCAATTTACCAATTTAAATATTCATTTACTGAATATTTTTTTTTAAGGGACAAACTATTATTGTTTTAAGGTAGAATTATATTTTTTTTAAAAACATTTTTTTAGGTTAACTTTTTATTTTCGTGGGACAAAGGGGTGCACTTGCCCTCCCCCCTCCCCTTAATAAAATTACAACATTTTTTTTTTTAATATCAAACAGATGAAGAAGTTGAATAAAAATATTTTATTTCATCAAATCTTGACTACAAATATTTCCCAGAAGTCGAAGTACTCATATCCATATTAAATTTTAACAAAAATTGAACTAGCCAATCAAAATAACCAAATTGACCAAACCAAAATATTTTTCATAAAAACTTTCCCCTTATATCAAGTCCGGTTTGGAAAATATAATGATAAATTAATTTTTATTTGTAACAGTCCCAAATCTCGAGCAGGATATTAGCAGCATAATTATGTAATTTTACCTTAAATAAAATATGTGTTAAACTAAAGATGAGGAATAGGATAGTGGGTAAATTCAGCTGAATCGGGTTTGTACAAATCTTGTATTACTCAAAGTCGTCTAGTGAAATCATTCCTTAAGTGAAAGAATGGGAGACGTAGAATGATTTGCCTTCGAACTTCCAGAAATATATCTTGTTCATTTACTTTATGCACCTTACATTTGTTTCTAATCATCAAATCGATTTTCCTAAACCTAGCAGACCGATGCCGAACTTAACCAAAAAGTAATCTGTGAAGTTCAGATTGATTGAGAAATCGAGTTCATCTGCTAATCCAGTTGAAATCAACCATATATTCACAAAAGATCGAAAATTAGCAAAGTGTTTATTCATCTAGCCTTGATAAATAAATTAGTTCGTTGAAAAAGAATGGAGTATGTTTAACATACTATTAGCCCTATTGAACAAATTTCTTTGGCAACACATTATACCCACATTTATGAGCCTAATTTGAAAGAATTCATCCTTACCTAAATGGAGTATAATGATTCTCGTTAGATGCACATAATTTGCTATATTTTGATGAGCTATTGTTGAAAAATTGATGAATGAGAAAAGAAAAAGATAGATAAAGCCTTGTGAAAAAAATGACTAAATAAGACCCAAGTGGCCAAGGCTATAAAAGAAAAAGAGGAGAAGCTCAATTTTGTGTTAAGAATATGAACATTACATGCTTATACTCACTTCTTTATGCTATCATATCATTTCTTTGAAGCCAAACACCTAGGCCTAACGCTACAAGCTTAAAAAGACCTATTGATCCAAGTCTAGGTAGTGACTACATTAGTGGAGAAGTGTTTGAAAATAGGACTATTGGGTGCTCAAGATAATCTTACTTTTCATTACCTAGCATGATTTGATCTATGAAAATTGCATGAAACTTGAAAGTGACAATAGCACACACGCACGTTCTGATTCAGAGACACGTTGCTTGATCTAGGAGAAAACACAACGTGTTGAACTTTCTGAGTGACTCTTGTTGTCTGTAAGTGAGATGTCTGAGCTACATGATTGACTTGCGAATTCATTAATTTTAATCTTTAATATTGAACTCTACTTGGTGATCTTATATCTTGCTCGAGACGATCAAGTTTAAGTTTGGGGGAGTTGATAAGTGTGATTTTTACACTTAATTTGATATATGATAGGGGTGTTTTTGTAGTGATTCCTCGAAATTATTACACGTTTTGATATATATTTGTATATTTCAGGAATCTAGGTCCAAATGCATAAAAGTGGATGAAATGGGCTTAAAATGCTGAAAAAGGACCAAACTGAGCAAATATGGAAAAGGAGGGACCAAATCGCAAGATTGGAGATTTGAGATCCGCGATCGATCGGCAACTTACGAAGATCGATCGCCAGATTTCCACGATCGATCGGCAAATGACAAAGATCGATCGCGGATATGAAAATTTGGTTATTTTGTCAACAATGTTTCTGCGATCGATCGGCAAATGACGAATATCGATTGCCAAAATCGAAAATTTCGAGATTTTGTTTTCTTCTTGGTTATTTTGTGTCCAAAAATTATCAAACTCCTTCACCACTATATATATTAGGTCTTGGACGAAAATAGGACTTTTTATCAGATTTTACACCCTAGGAATAGCCTCCATACATCCTCTCATCCTCCATATCACCATCATTCACCTCCATCCATCAACCATCCTAGGATTTTGGAACACCTTCAACAAGGCGATTCAAGAGACGATCGAGAAGGAAGCGAGAGAGGGAGCAATGATCTACGAACGAAGTCGACATCGGGAGTTTATTCTTGTCTTTTAATATTAGTTTTGATTTACTATGTTGAACTAATTTATTTATCGAGGCTAGGTGAATCCTTTGTCATGAACCTATGATTTGATGATTTATTTGATTGAATTCCTTTAATTCTTTGCGTATAATTTATTGATCTTCATGCTTTTGAGGGATTGATCACCCTTGAATAATTACTTTATTGTGATTGACTTGACCTATGCTATAATAAATTATACCGTGGGTTTTAGGTTGAGACGGACCAAGTAAAATCTAGCACACGTGTGATATCAATATATTTACCAAAATCAAAGGCTAGTAGTATTCATAGATCTTTATTCCATATTAATTGTTCAATAAGGACACGGGAGTGGTTTACTGCAACATTAATATTATACTTGTTATAACTTGACCAAAGTATAACGAATGCATTAGGAAAACTCGTCACCTTATAAATATTTGGATATTCAACCGAGAATTATAGGGATTGCATTGGTGAGCCAAAGTCTCGATAATCTTCTCTAGTGGATTTTTCTCGTTTACTTTTATTGACTTGGTTGGATTAGTAGTTAATTTAATTAATTAGTAGTTTAATTATTAATTCAATTTCGTAGGTTAAATATAGTTAAAAGCATCTTATTTGGTACTTGATTGTTAGTCACTGTGGGTTCTACAATACGTATTCTTCCTATCTATACTAAAACTTGACACCGTGCACTTGTGGTATATAAATCGCTACACTGGAAATAATTATTTTAAAAGCGATCACTACCCTAATGATACGCACCAACCATTTGAGCATCAAGGAGAGAAGAGAGATAGTTCGGCAGATGCCACGATTCGGTTAGATGATACATTAATAAGATTCATGGCATCAACTTGATCGCTTTTATTTTAAACAGTTATTTTCAGTGTAGTGATTCTATATCTCAAGTGTACAGTGTCAAGTTTTAGTATAGATAGGAAGAATATGGATTGTCGAACCCACATGGACTAACAAGCAAGTACCAAATAAGATGCTTTTAACTATATTTAACCTACAAAATTGAATTAATAATTAAACTACTAATTAATTAAATTAACTACTAATCTAACAAAGTCAATAAAAGTAAAAGAGAAAAATCCACTACAGAAGATTATCGAGACTTTGGCTCACCAATGCAATCTCCTACAATTCTCGATTGAATATCCAAATATTTCTAAGGTGACAAGTTTTCCTAATGCATTCGTTATACTTTGGTCCAGTTATAACAAGTCTAATATTAATGTTGCAGTAAACCACTCCCGTGTCCTTACTGAATAATTAATATCGAATAAAGATCAATGAAAACTACTAACCTTCGATTTTGGTAAATCTATTGCTATCACACGTGTGCTACATTTTACTTGGTCCGTCTCAACCTAAAACCCACGGTATAATTTATTATATCATATTGCAATATCATATAGTCAAGTCAATCACAATAAAGTAATCATTCAAGGGTGATCAATCCCTCAAAAGTATGAAGATCAATAAATTACACGCAAAGAATTAAAGGAATTCAATCAAATAAATCATCAAATGATAGGTTCATGACAAAAGATTCGCCTAGTCTCGATAAATACATTAGTTCAACATAGTATATCAAAACAAATCAAAACTAATATTAAAAGACAAGAATAAACTCCCGATGTCGACTTCGTTCGTAGATCCTTGCTCCCTCTCTCGCTTCCTTCTCGATCGTCTCTTGAATCGCCTTGTTGAAGGTGTTCCAAAATCCTAGGATGGTTGATAGATGGAGGTGAATGATGGTGATATGGAGGATGAAAGGATGGATGGAGGCTATTCCTAGGATGTAAAATTTGGTAAAAAGTCCATATTTTCGTCCAAGACCTAATATATATAGTGGTGAAGGAGTTTGGTACGTTTTGGACACAAAATAACCAAGAAGGAAACAAAATCTCGAAATTTTCGGTGTTGGCGATCGATCTTCGTCATTTGCTGATCGATCGCGGAAACATTCTGGACAAAATAACCAATTTTTTCATATCCGCGATCGATCTTCGTCATTTGCCGATCGATTGTGGAAATCTGGCGATCGATCTTCGTAAGTTGCCGATCGATCGCGGATTTCGAATCTCCAATCTTGCGATTTGGTCCCTCATTTTCCATATTTGCTCAGTTTGGTCATTTTTCAGCATTTTAAGCCCATTTCATCCACTTTTATGCATTTGGACCTAGATTCCTGAAGTATACAAATATATACCAAAACGTGTAATAATTTCGAGGAATCACTACAAAAACACCCCTAATTATATATCAAATTAAGTGTAAAAATCACACTTATCAATATCTCGGTAAGGTCGGGGAGCTCAAAACTCTTCCTATTAACGTCTCATAAGTTTCATATCATATTTGTCATATTATTAATTTCTCAAAATCTATATATAAAGTATTGATGTCATATGACATATTGGTTTTCTCGGGTAAAATCCCCTGCAAGAATCGAACAAGCAGACTATAACCGAATAACAATGCACCGAGCAGACTATAACCAAACAACAATACACCGAACATATTAGAGCTAAACGGCTGGTAAACCCTGCTCGGTATTTTTGGTCAAAGATTAGCTGAAGACCCGACTGTAAACAACAGATTAACCGGTGGAGATAAACGTGCAATAGTGGAATGCGGATTTCTCAGACACACTCGCTACATTAGCGCCACTATCAAAGAAGATCTGATCATAGCTTTCCTGCCAAGTAATCACAATGATCGGGCCTATAAATAGAGGCGAGGAACCTCATTACAGAGGTTGGACTTTTTTAGGAAAAGAGGTCTCTGAAGAGACAACTATATTGTCTGTTTGGTCATCCCTTGTTATTTTTTCAGAGATTCTGAAGTGTTGATTTTTCATTTTAGATATTGTGTCAAGTCCTGTAATAGTAGAAAGAGTGACTTAGGTACCGTGATGTTTCCCTTCATTTTGGGGTTTCCACGAAAAAATCATGGTGTCCTATTATTTTTCTACTGTATTTAACTCTACCAAGTAGTAAAAATACACGATCACATCATTGGCACCGTCTGTGGGAAAATCGAGCTAAGGCGTTGAAGTAGATGAGGATAGCAGATCTGTCAAAAGAGAACTAAATTGGGCTTTCTCGGACATGTGGTTTCCGGAGCGAGACCTCTTCCACTACTGTCCTCATCATTAAATTTTCTCCTCTTTCGTTTCTAGATCTGAACTCTTCTCAGCAGTTAAAAATATATACAAGTGGGAAGGGCATTAGGACATTGATAGAGTTGAGATTATAGAGAAGAATGTGTGGTCTAGTAGCAGGATTGCTGCGAACCAACAAAATTACATCGCTCAAGTTCATGTAATGGATCTCTGTATCAAAAGAGAGGCGAAGGTGTATCAACTTGATTCTTTAAAATAATCAAGAGAAGAATCTTGAGGCCATTTTGTATTTCGGGGAAGTACTTATTATTTTGATACACGTTAAATATGGTCGGGACATGCTATATTTGGACATCTGCATCTTGCTTGTGCTCGACCCATGTAACCTAGGCACGCATAGTTTGAAACATCAGGCCAACTACAATCTCGAACACATTAGGAATCTCATGCCTAGTTCAGACTCGGGTCCTCGGCCACCAGCTCGTGCTACCGAGCTCATGATTTTATCATTTAAACCAAGGGCACTTAATATATTTTAATGTCGCGTGATGCAGTTAAATTGCCAGATATCATTATTGGATGATCTCTGTCTCGTACTTGAATATTAATGCAGTACTTTTTACCAGCTCAGGACGCGTTATAAATTTGTCATGTACATCTTGTATATGTTTGACCCATGCCGAATCCTGCCTCATTAAGGCACCTTATGTGATACCCCCGAAATAATTATATGCATTTGGGCATTAATTATGTTTATGAGAGTAATTATGTTGATTAATTAATCTAGTGTTGGAATTAATTATTACGGTGGAATGCTTAGTCACATGATGGGCATGACCCGGTTGTGCGTTTCAGGGTGCATGTTATGCATGTTGGGAAATTGGGTGTTAACATGGTTTAATTGTGATGGCTAATAATTATTTGGTAAAGCGTGTATTTAATTGAAGTTTTGGTGCATTTTTGGAGAATGCTTTTAAAATATCATGTTGGCATATTTTATACATCATGCTAATTATTGGGGTACATGTTTTAAATTAAACCCCCACTACCCCACTCACCCCCCATCACTCTTTACCAATCCATTCACCCTCCAAACCCTATCCCCAAACCTTTTTTGATTTTGGCAAAAAGGATGAAGGAAAATCTTTGCAAAAGCTTTGTTTGTGAGATTCTTAGTGAGATTTGGAGTTCATAAGAGGTATGGTCTTGATGTTTTTATGGTGTTTGGTTTTGATTTGAGTTGGTATTTGAGTTTTGAAATGGGTTTGTTTTGGGTTGGTGTTGTTTTTGGTTGGGTGTTAGATTTTTGGTAGTATTGAGGTGTATATTGAAGGTTTATGGTGTTTGATAGGCTTAGATTTTAAGTGTTTTAGCTGTAATTTCTTACCATTTTTAGTACTTTTTCCTGGATGAAATTACGCTTTTTGGTGTTTATTTGCTTGTTTCAGGAAAATAGGTTGAAAATGGTAAAAATGAGCTAAACTGAAGAAAACGGGTGAAATCGAGGCGAAAAAGAGAAAAAAATGAAGAATTCAGATTTTCAGAATTTCGATCGATCGAGATTACTTCTCGATCGATCGATCCGGGCAGAGAGTTCAGCACCAATTTTATCGAAGTGTCGATCGATCGGAAGAAAATCTCGATCGATCGATCGAGGCAGAAACTTTTAAAGGCTGAAGTGAACAGTGCACCGATCGATCGAAAAATATTTTCGATCGATCGAGACGCGATTTGCTGAAAATCTTATCTTCCAAAAATAGCTTGATTCTCGGTGGATTTAAAAGGGTATCTCTTCCATACCATATAATATCATATCAGAGAGGGTTGAGAACCGATTTTCATCACCTAAAACCCTAGTAGCCGCCGCCTAGAAGAAGGAGGAAAATTCATCTTCCTCCGTTCTTCATTCAAGCTTGAGCGAGCCATTTCCGGAGGGCAAGGAAGGAGCAAGAGAAGAATTTACGGTGCAACGCACGGATTCATTCCAGCATTTATCGTATTTCTAAACTCGGTTTCATTTGATTTTCATTTTCATTGGATGTTTTTGAGGTTGAGAAACAATTAAACGTCTTATTGATTTGTTTTGAATTGAATCAAGTTTATTTTATCGAGTTTACGTATAATTGTGTTTGATTTATTGATTCGAATGTGTTTGAGTGAATTGATTACTTATTGTTCATGAATTAAATGCTTATTAAGATCAAAGCCTAGCTAACTTTGATTAAATTTTGTGAGTTATAACCGAGATCGAGAGATAACGTTATAATACGCTACAGTAATTCATGATGTATGTTTAAGATTGAGATCGAGAGATAAAATCACATACGTAAGCGCTTTGAATCGAGAGATTTAGAGTAACGAGGTTTTGAAGATTTATGCAATATCGGATTAGTAAATAAGTGAACGAGAGTTACTTGTTCTAATTTGATATTAGTTTCTTTACAGCTCGAGAGAGTGTATTGAATAATAACGAAAAACCTTTCACCTTAAGAATCAATTGTTTGGTAATTGCTTATTCAAACGAATCTTTAAAGATAACATAGTTGAACGAAGAGCGAGATAAATTTCTCGAGCGAAATTCCTTTGCATATCCGGAAACCATTCATTTTATTTATTCTTATTTTATTTAGGTCCTTTAGTTATAAATTTGCAGTAGTTAATATACCCTCTTTTTAATCGTAGGCTAAATATAATTTTACTAGTTTTATTTGGTACTTATACGTTAGTCCCTGTGGATTCGACAACCTTTACTTTCATTTAACTATACTAAAACTTGACACCGTGCACTTGCGGTAAAGAATCGCTACACTGAAAATTTTCTGTTTAAAATAAAGAGGTCAGTGTTTATATGTTGTTGGTTTGATGGTATTTGTGTTGGTGTGGATTGGGAAGAGTTTGAGGTGCAAAAATGGTGAAAAATTGGGTTACAGACAGCGGCGATCGATCGTCCGTTTTTGGCGATCGATCGCGCGCAGGCAGTTTCGCTCCAGGGGCGCTTGGCGATCGATCGTCATATTTGGGCAATCGGTCGGTGGGGCTGGCGATCGATCGTGCCAAATGTGGCGATCAATCATCAAGAGCAGAAATTTTTTGGATTCGGGCAGTGTGATCTCACGATCGATCGGGGCCTTGTGGCGATCGATCGCGAGTCACCAAAAAGTGTGATTTTGGTTATTTTTGTGGGATTTTTGGTATTGGGCTATTATTGGCTCCTAATATTGGTTTGTGTGAATGTGTAGAACCATCCCATGTGGCAACACAGCCAAGGAGATAAAGTCCTTCGACATCTCCATTTTGGAACTAAGGTACGTAGTGAGACGTACGGGCATCGGACGGTAAAACGTATTTATACACATTGAATTGGTTATGCATTATGGTTGCATACATGGATTTGATTATGCATTATGGTTGCATACATGTTCTTGGTTATGCATCATAGTTGTATACATGGTTTGGTTATGCATTATGGTTGCATGTGTATATTGGATGCATTGGTTCATGTGATTGTGAGTCAAGATTATATTCCAGTGATGGAGAATACTTGCCGCCAGTGGCGTAGCGATGTGAATACTTGCCGCTGTCATACCGTAGCGATGAGAGAATATTTGCCGCTAATATGAAGCGAAGAACACGACAGTTGTCATATTATTAGCGAGGGATATTAGTGCCGCTGATATTGTCTAACAAAGGGGTATTTCCGCTGTCATGTTAAAGCGAGGGGTATTATGCCACTGATATAATAAGACTTGGAAATTGAACACGGTATACATGGAATGGATGCATGTCATGACATACATATTGGTGTTATAATCTATTGGATTGATTGTGGTACAGGAACAACCAAAGGGAGTATTAAATGTATTAAATACAGGAAGTGATTTGTATTTACGGTTTATGCATTTCTAAATTACAATCATATTATTGTGAATATGGTTTGTTAAATTCTCATGGTTTTGGGGTTGTTTCTTGTAGGTACTTTTGGGCGGAAGGGATAAGGCGGGTTGATGCGGTGAGCTTGTGAGGGGTGCCCTTGGTATAGCAGGCTTAATTCTTTTGGATAGTTTCTACTCTAGGAGTAGTGTAAAGCTATAGGATTAACATTCAATTGGTTGGGAATGTAATTAATCCCTTTTGGAAATTTTAGTTTGGCATTGTAATCTTAACAGCTCAAGGCATCAACACGAACTTTATACTCTATAGATGTATGTTAGCTCTATTTACGCCTTTAATGCGCATTTAAGGAACCAGGGTCCTTACATTAGTGGTATCAGAGCAGTGGTTAGAGAACCCGGGATTGAGTGAAGGGTAGCCTTAGCAATTGGTTGGCTAGGTGTTTATATTTGGGCATGTTTATGCATGTAATGCATTTTGATGTATAAAATTGTTATACTAACATGCTTATTATCATTCATGTTATCTAACGGCCTAGCATATATATTGTTTGGAATTGTTGTTAACCCTTATGTTACAACATGGCGGCCATGAACTTGGGAACCTCAATGAAGAGGTAGGTGATGTAGGAAGTGTGAATGCAAGCATTTCTCAGACGAATCCTTTACCTCCACCGAATGTGGGCGTGGAACCGGTAGCACATTTGTTATTGCCTGGGGAGCTTAGTCTGACTCAATTTCTGACTTTCCATCCGCCCAGATTTGAGGGGACAGAAACAGGGGAAGAAGCTGAAGAGTGGCTAGAAAGACTGGAACAGATATTTGTGTCTGCGTCTTGTGCTAGGACGGCTTGGTTAAGACTAGCAGAATTCGAATTGTCTAACAAGTCTTCCATGTGGTGGAAGACGACAGTGATGGAGCTGAGGGCTCAGGGCATGTTGATAGACTGGACTTTATTCAGAACCCGGTTTCTAAATCGGTACTTCTCTGCTGCGGCTAGACAAAAGAAGGAGGATGAATTCATGAACCTGAAGCAAGGGAGCATGACAGTCTCGAACTATGCCATGCATTACTCATCACTATTGAGGTATGTTCCTCACATCGCTACGAACGGGCATGCCAAGATGAGGCATTTCTTGAAAGGACTAAGGCCAAAACTATTTGATAGGGTTATCTCCAACAACCCCACCTCCTTTGATGATGCTCTTACTAGAGCGGAACTGGAAGAGATAGGAGTCAGTGCTTACACGGACGTTGCACCCCCACAAGTTCCACCACCGAGGTCGGTGTCTAATAATCTGAGGCCACGAGAAGAATCATTTAAACCTCGTGGGGCTTCTTCTTCTTCTTCTTCTCGGTTTGGTGGAAGGCAAATGGATAATCGGAGGGGTAGTGCACCTAGCAATAGAGGACAGACTCAAGTAAGCAGGAGCGGAGTAGTGAAGTGTCACTTTTGTGGAGGACCACATCACATGCGAGACTGTACGGCTTGTTATAAATGTGGCAAGATGGGCCACATATCTCGGTTCTGTCAGAATGGTGATGGTCAGGTGGATCTCAGAGGAGGCGGAGGGAGGTTTTCTAGCGGGACAGTGCAGCAGAGGCAGCCAATGGTGCCTCGACAGATAGGAGGTCAGGCGATGGGGCCACCTCAAGGACATGTTTATGCACTGACTAGGGAGCAGGCAGATGCAGCTCCAGAGGAGGTGATAGCTGGTACGTGCCTTTTATTTACATATTTCGCCTTAATTTTGATAGAAACAGGTGCTTCACACTCCTTTGTGTCTGCGGACTTTGTGGAGAGACATCATATGTGCACGTCTCCGTTACCCACGACTCTTTTGGTCTCGACACCCACCGGGAGAAATGTTGTTGCTGATCATCTTCTTACGGACTGCCTCATTTATTTTGAGGGCAATGAGTTGAAGGCAGATTTGATTGTGTTGGGTATGTCAGATTTCGATTGCATTGTGGGCATCGACATACTGAACAGATATCAGGCAGTAGTAGATTGTCGGCAGAGGATAGTTCGGTTCAGATATGATATGGGGATTCAGTGGACTTTCTATCGGAACGGTTCTCGTGCCAAGATTCCGTTGATATCGGCGATCAAGATGTCCCAATTATTGGAACATGGACACACGGGCTATCTTATCTATACCGTGGACATGACGGGAAAGAATAAAGAGTTGAGGGTGGAGAATGTACCCGTGGTAGCAGAATTTGCTGATGTGTTTCAAGAGGAAATCCTAGGATTCCCACCGACTAGAGAAGTCGAGTTTGGGATTAAGTTATTACCGGGGACATCCGCTATTTCTCGTGCCCCTTACAGGATGGCACCGGCAGAGTTAAGGGAATTGAAGGAACAGTTGCAGGAACTCCTTGACAAATGATACATATGCCCTAGCGTATCGCCTTGGGGCGCACCGGTTCTTTTTGTGAAGAAGAAGGATGGTTCGATACGTTTGTGCATCGATTACCGGCAACTGAATAAGGCCACGGTAAAGAACAAGTATCATCTCCCAAGGATTGACGATTTATTTGATCAGTTGCAGGGTACTAAGCTGTATAGCAAGATTGATTTGAGGTCAGGTTACAACCAGATTTGGGTCAGAGAGGAGGATGTGCAGAAGACATCAATTCGGACTCGGTATGGGCACTATGAGTTCCTAGTTATGCCGTTCGGTGTGACGAACGCCCCGGCCGTCTTTATGAGTTTGATGAACAGTGTATTCCAGCCATATCTTGACCAGTTCGTCATAGTGTTTATTGACGACATACTCATCTACTCTTGGAGTGAGGAGGAGCACGTGAGGCACTTACGGACGGTGCTCCAGATCCTCAGAGATAATCAGTTATTTGCCAAGCTCAGCAAGTGTGAGTTCTGGTTGAGCAGTGTGGTGTTTTTGGGGCCTGCTATTTCTAGCAGTGGGATATCCGTGGATCCTAGGAAGGTAGAGGCTGTGATGGAGTGGTCTGCACCCACTTTTGTGCCCAAAATACGGAGTTTTCTTGGTTTGGTAGGTTATTATCGACGTTTCGTCAAAGGGTTTTCTAATATTGCTAAGCCATTGACCCAGTTAACTCAAAAGGGAATACCGTTCTATTGGTCTGAGGCTTGTGAGCAAAGCTTCCAAGAGTTGAAGCATCGGTTGACGACGGCGCCTGTGTTAGTGATTCCCACGGAGAACAAGAGGTTTGCTCTGTACACTGATGCGTCACTACAGGGCTTGGGATGTGTTTTGATGCAAGATAAGCATGTGGTAGCTTATGCATCGAGACAGTTGAAGCCGCATGAGGCTAGATATCCAGTCCATGACTTGGAGTTGGCGGCTATTATATTTGCCTTGAAGATTTGGCTGTATTATTTATATGGTACGTCGTTTACCATTTATACGGATCATAAAAGTCTGAAGTTTTTGTTTACACAGGCGGAGCTAAATATGAGACAGATGAGATGGATGGATTTACTCAAGGATTATGATTGTGAAATAGAGTACCATCCTGGAAAAGCAAACTTGACAGCAGACGCCTTGAGTCGGAAGGTGAAGAGTACTGCTGAGGACGCCATGTATTTATCGGCTATGATGACTTCTTACTGCCATCTGGGCTATGATTTTGATGTGGATGCATCGCCGGTATGGGTATCGACCTTATTGGCAGAGCCGGACATTTATGAGAATATCAGGAGAGCCCAGAAAACGGATGATGAGGTTCAAAGATGGTCATCATTGGTACTTCAGGGACAGCCATCGAAATTCAGAGGGGTTGATGATTGTTCTTTGAGGCTCGGTAATCGTTGGGTAGTCCCGAGTACACCGGAGTTGCATAGAGGGATCTTACAGCGGGCTCATAGCAGCCGATTTAGTGTCCACCCAAGAGGGAAGAAAATGTATAAGGATCTTTGTGATCAATTTTGGTGGAAACGGATGAAGCGTGGTGTGATCGCTTTCGTTAAGAGGTGCTTGATCAGCCAGCAGGTGAAGGCAGAGAGGCAGAGACCTGGTGGCGAGCAAAGGAGCTTAGAGATACCGGAATGGAAGTGGGAGCACATATCTATGGACTTTATGACCCACTTGCCGAGGACTACTTCTGGTTGTGATGCCATTTGGGTGATCATTGATAGGCTGACGAAGGTAGCCCACTTCATTCCCTACAGTATGACGTACACATACTTGAGGATGGCTCAGCTGTATGTCCGGGATATAGTGAGACTGCACGGGATTCCAGTGTCTATTGTATCTGACAGAGACCCGCGGTTTACATCTCATTTTTGGGGAGATCTTCAGTCAGCTTTGGGTACTGAGGTGAGGTTGAGCACAACTTATCATCCCCAGACGGACGGTCAGACCGAGCGTATTATACAGACGCTCGAGGAGATGCTACGAGCTTGTGTATTAGAGTTTGATGCTTTGGGGCAAGATTCATTGGCCTTGGTAGAGTTCTCTTACAACAATAGCTATCAGGCGAGTATTCAGATGGCTCCGTTTGGGGCTCTGTATGGTCGGCGTTGTAGGTCGCCATTATACTGGGATGATTTGACCAGCAAAGCAGTGGGAGGACCCGAACTGATTCGGGAAATGGAGGATAAGATAAAGGTTGTCCGTCAGAAAATGAAGGCAACCCAGGACAGGCAGACAGCCTATGCAAATAAACGGCGGAGACCGTTGGAGTTTCAGTTGGGAGACAGGGTCTTTTTGAAGATATCACCTTTCAGAGGTGTTGTGCGGTTTGGTATGCGCGGGAAATTGTCTCCAAGGTATGTTGGACCTTATGAGATTTTATAGCGCATCGGTACCTTGGCTTACCGTTTGGCTTTGCCACCGTCGTTATCTGGTATTCATATTCCATGTATCCATGTTGCGGAAGTATGAGCCGCATCCGTCACATGTGTTGCAGCCTTCTGAGGTGCAGTTAGATTCTGATATGTCCTACATAGAACGGCAAGTCAGGATTCTGGACAGAGCTGATCGTAGACTTCGGAACAAAGTGATACCGAGCGTCAGGGGTGTCGAGGAGGCCACGTGGGAGACGGAGCGGCATATGGTGCAGCACTACCGGGAACTATTTTCTAGTATGTGATTTATGTTTAGTTCGGTTTGGTAAGTGCATGCGATTTCGAGGGCGAAATGTTATAAGTAGAGGAGTATTGTGATACCCCGAAATAATTATATGCATTTGGGCATTAATTATGTTTATGTGAGTAATTATGGTGATTAATTAATCTAGTGTTGGAATTAATTATTACGATGGAATGCTTAGTCACATGATGGGCGTGACCTGGTGGTGCGTTTCAGGGTGCATGTTATGCATGTTGGAAAATTGGGTGTTAACATGGTTTAATTGTGATGGTTAATAATTATTGGGTAAAACATGTATTTAATTGAAGTTTTGGTGCATTTTTGGAGAATGCTTTTAAAATATCATGTTGGCATATTTTATACATCATGCTAATTATTGGGGTACATGTTTTAAATTAAACCCCCACTACCCCACTCACCCCCCATCACTCTTTACCAATCCATTTCACCATCCAAACCCTATCCCCAAACCCATTTTCGATTTTGGCAAAAAGGAGGAAGGAAAATCTTTGCAAAAGCTTTGTTTGTGAGATTCTTAGTGAGATTTGGAGTCCATAAGAGGTATGGAACCCTCCTTGATGTTTTTATGGTGTTTGGTTTTGATTTGAGTTGGTATTTGAGTTTTGAAATGGGTTTGTTTTGGGTTGGTGTTGATTTTGGTTGGGTGTTAGATTTTTGGTAGTATTGAGGTGTATATTGAAGGTTTATGGTGTTTATATGTTGTTGGTTTGATGGTATTTGTGTTGGTGTGGATTGGGAAGAGTGTGAGGTGCAAAAATGGTGAAAAATCGGGTTACAAGCAGCTGTGGTCGATCTCCCGTTTTTGGCGATCGATCGCCCGCAGGCAGTGCACTCCAGTGGCGCTTGGCGATCGATCGCCATATTTGGGCGATCGATCGACAGGGCTGGCGATCGATCGCTGAGAGCAGAAATTTTTGGATTCGGGCAGTGTGATCTCGCGATTGATAGGGGCCTTGTGGCGATCGATCGCGGCCAAAAAGTGCGATTTTGGTTATTTTTGTGGGATTTTTGGTATTGGGCTATTATTGGCTCCTAATATTGGTTTGTGTGAATGTGTAGAACCATCCCAGGTGGCAACACAGCCAAGGAGATAAAGTCCTTCGACATATCCATTTTGGAACTAAGGTACGTAGTGAGACGTACGGGCATCGGACGGTAAAATGTATTTATACAATTGAATTGGTTATGCTATGCATTATGGTTGCATGTGTATATTGGATGCATTGGTGCATGTGATTGTGAGTCGAGATTATATTCCAGTGATGGAGAATACTTGCCGCCAGTGGCGTAGCGATGTGAATACTTGCCGCTGTCATACCGTAGCGATGAGAGAATATTTGCCACTAATATGAAGCGAAGAACACGACTGCTGTCATATTATAGCGAGGGATATTAGTGCCGCTGATATTGTCTAAGCGATGGGTATTTCCGCTGTCATGTTGGGTATTATGCCACTGATATAATAAGACTTGGAAATTGAACACGGTATACATGGAATGGATGCATGTCATGACATATATATTGGTGTTATAATCTATTAGATTGATTGTGGTATAGAAACAACTAAAGGGAACATTAAATGTATTAAATACAGGAAGTGATTCGTATTTATGGTTTATGCATTTCTAAATTACAATCATATTATTGTGAATATGGTTTGTTACATGCTCATGGTTTTGGGGTTGTTTCCTGTAGGTACTTTTGGCGGAAGGGCTAAGGCGGGTTGATGCGGTGAGCTTGTGATGAGTGCTCTTGGTATAACAGGTTTAATTATTTTGGATAGTTTCTACTCTAGGAGTAGTGCAAAGCTATAGGATTAATATTCAATTGGTTGGGAATGTAATTAATCCCTTTTGGAAATTTTATTTTTGCACTATAATCTTAATAGCTCAAGGCATCAACACGAACTTTATACTCTATAGCGGTATGTTAGCTTTATTTACGCCTTTAATCCGCACTTAAGGAACCAGGGTCCTTACACCTTAGGACTCTCGTTCCTAATTCGGGTTCTCGATTGGCATCTACCTTAGCCAAATATGTGGTGCTCAGCATCTGGCCTAATACTCAGCTCAGCAATAGACCTTGATGTTGGGGCTCAGTCGCCATGCATTGATCATGATTATTCCTGTCCGAATAATATTTGAATTTCATAGACATATATTTTGTGTCAGGCTATCTTACTATTATTTCAGGACATGATCAACAGTCAGGCGTGCAATCTAGTTGTAAGGCCTATCATATTGAGCTCGGGCATGCAATCTAGCAATAAGACCCTATTATCTATAAGCTCAGGAGATTCGAGCATGTTTGTTAATGCTTGGGATGTTCGAGTATGTTTCATTGGTGCTCGGGATGTTCGAGTACATTCTATTGTTCGGGATATTTGATATATGTCCGTTGTTAGTGGGTTAAATATGAGATCAAGATGTTTGGTCCGTATTTGAACCTAAAAAGTGACTCATTTTTGGTGCTCGGGATGTTCGAGTGTGATCTCTTGTTGTTCGGGATATTTGAGATATGTCCGTTGTTGGCGGGTTAAATATAGGATTGGGATGTTTGGTCTGTATTTGAACCTAAAACGTGACTGATTGATTGTTGCTCGGGTGATGAGCTTATTTTATTGTCCGTTGTTGGCGGGTTAAATACAGGATCGGGATGTTTGGTCTGTATTTGAACCTAAAACGTGACTGATTGATTATTGCTCGGGTGTCGATCTTATTTCATTGTCTGTTGTTGGCGGGTTAAATACAAGATCGGGATGTTTGGTCTGTATTTGAACCTAAAACGTGACTGAGTGATTGGGCTCGGGTAGCTAGCCTGTTCAGTTTACTCGTGGGATCGGGATGTTTGGTCCACGTTTAAACATAAAATTATCAATGTTATTGAGCTCGGGGTAGCGACCTTTTCGATTTACTCGTGGGATTGGGATGTTTGGTCTGAGCTCGGGGTAGCGAGCCTGTTCGGTTTACTCGTGGGATCGTGATGTTTGGTCCACGTGTAAACCTAGATTATCCATGTTATTGAGCTTGGGGTAGCGAGCCTGTTCAGTTTACTCGTGGGATCGGGATGTTTGGTCCTCGTTTAAACATAGAATTATCAATGTTAATGAGCTCGGGGTAGCGAGCCTGTTCAGTTTACTCGTGGGATCAGGATGTTTGGTCAACGTAAACTTAAAATTATCAATGTTAATGAGCTCGGGGTAGTGAGCCTGTTCAGTTTACTCGTGGGATCGGAATGTTTGGTCCATGTTTAAACTTAAAATTATTAATGATAATGAGCTCAGGGTTGCGAGCCTGTTCGGTTTACTCGTGGGATCGGGATCTTTGGTCCACTTTTAAACCTAGAATTATACATGGTATTGAGCTTGGGGTAGCGAGCCTGATCGGTTTACTCATGGGATCGGGATGTTTGGGTCCACGTTTAAACCTAGAATTATACATGTTAGTGAGCTCGGGGGTAGCGAGCCTGTTTGGTTTACTCATGGGATCGGGATGTTTGGTCCACGTTTAAACCTATAATTATCAATGTTAATGAGCTAGGGGTAGCGAGCCTGTTCAGTTTACTCGTGGGATCGGGATGTTTGGTCCATGTTTAAACATAAAATTATCAATCTTAATGAGCTCGGGGTAGCGAGCCTGTTCAGTTTACTCGTGGGATCGGGATGTTTGATCCACGTTTAAACTTAAAATTATCAATGTTAATGAGCTCGGGGTAGCGAGCCTGTTCAGTTTACTCGTGGGATCGGAATGTTTGTACACGTTTAAATTTAAAATTGTCAATGAGAATGAGCTCGGGGTAGCGAGCCTGTTCACTTTACTCGTGGGATCGGGATGTTTGGTCCGTATTTAAACCTCAAACGTGACTGAGTGATTGATTGCTCTGGTATCGAGCTTGTTTTATTATTGTCCGTTGTTGGCCGATTAAATATGGGGTTGGAATATTGGATCCATATTTGAACCTAAAATGGGACTAAGTATTGGTGCTCGAGATGTTTTCCCTGGAGCCCGATCACATTTCATCTGCTCAGGATGTCTTCCCTTGAGCCCGATCATACCTATTTTCTCGGGATATTTTTTATGTTCGGTGCTCGGGAAGGATTCTTTATTTGTGTTTCTGAAGTTCTGGATGGTTATTCAATGGGGTATTCAATGAGCTCGAATGTATTATTTTTTGTACTCAGGACGATCTTTATTTGCTCTGAATATTTCTTATACTGGAGTTCGGACGTATTTATCTACTCGGGATGCTTATCTATTATCTGTGGAGCTCGGTTATATTTACGAGCATTGTGAGCTCAGTTTTTGGTTGCGCAGGATATTTCTTATTTCAGCCCGAACTTTATTTACTCGTGATAATTTATATCTCGAAATTAGTTGAGCTTTATTTCAAAATTCACAAGTTTCGAAAAATACATTGAAACGACAACTGTGATTTTACCCGATGTATATAAACCAAGATCTCGACTTCGCTCATCTTGCTTTACTTCAGGGGGTGATGTGATGTGATGGAGAAATTAGACCACATCGGGTAAAATCGTTGCCGAAGAAGAAAAACCGAACAGGTCAAGATTTGGATCTTACCCGAAGACAATAAAACAAGACTTCAATACTTTCATCTTGATTTACTTCAAGGGGGTGAGGTGATGTCATATGACATATTGGCCTTCTCGGGTAAAATCCCCTGCAAGAAACCGAACAAGCAAACTATAACCGAATAACAATGCACCGAACAGACTATAACTGAACAACAATACACCAAACATATTACAGCTAAACGGCTGATAAACCCCTGCTCGGTATTTTTGGTCAAAAATTAGCGGAAGACCCAGATGTAAACAACAGATTAACCGGTGTAGATAAACGTGCAATAGTGGGGTGCGGATTTCTCGGACACACTCGCTACATTAGCGCCACTATCAAAGAAGATCTAATCGTAGCTTTCCCGCCAAGTAATCACAAGGATCGGGCCTATAAATAGAGGCGATGAACCTCATTACGGAGGTTGGACTTTTTTAGGAAAAGAGGACTATGCAGAGAACACTATATTGTCTGTTCGGTCATCCCTTGTTATTTTTTCAGAGATTCTTAAGTGTTGATTTTTCCCTTTAGATATTGTGTCAAGTCCTGTAATAATAGAAAGAGTGGCTAGTACAAATTATACTGGACTTAGGTCTCGTGATTTTTCCCTTTATTTTGGGGGGTTTTCCACGTAAAAAATCATTGTGTCATATTTATTTTTTCTACTGCATTTAACTCTACCAAAAATACGGGATCACATCAAGTATCATTTTAATTTATTTTCAATTTTCAATTATTGATATTATTTTTGTCGTGTATGAATATTTAATTAGATTTTTTATTGTGATTATGTATAAAGTATGTAGATATACCAGTATACATTCGACTATTGTAGACTTAAACTATATTTAGTCAATGTTTTGTACAAGATTGATAAATTAAAGTAACAACTGCAACATGCTATTAGAATAATCCTAAAATAAAAGTTGCCTAGGAAATTTGACCTTTCATGTGATATCTGTATCTACGGAATTTTTTCTTCAAAAATAAAGATCTTATAAATGTTAAAACAATGTCGATGCCTCCTTCATTGATGATGATGCCATCATTCTTGTGATCGCTCCTACCCACCGCAGCTCTGTCTTTTTATCCTATACTGACTCGCTTGCCACCTATGATGTCTCTGCTGAGGAGATTGCCAGTCTTCACTTGGCTTTCCTTCTCCTTCATTCGGCAAATGTGGAAAATGTCATTTTTGAAAGTGATTACTTAGATGTTGTTCAACAACTCAACCGAGTTGCCTCAGATGTTAACTGGTCCACATCAGATTTCATTGCTGATATGCGTACCATTCTGATGTCTCATGGTCAGTGGAAGACCGGGAAAATCCCAAGATTGAGCAGCAAAGCTGCCCATGAACTTGCAAAGTGGGCTCGATACAAAAACTGGAAAGGTTTACTGCCGAATGCTGCTATTTTGGACTGTTTTCATGATTCGAATGTTATTTTTAATTCTTGTAATTGTAAGGATTGTAATGAACTCAACTCATTTTGCTCTTCTGCATATTAATTTCATTTTCGTCCAAAAAAAGATCAAAATTTAAATGTTATGTATTATATTATATATTATATAAGAACCATAATTCAATTAGTTTGTAACAGATCAAATCATCACAAACTCCCTGCCCAATATTTATTGGCATTTTGTCATCATCTACCTTCTTATCGGTCCAATTTCTATATATCGGGTCTTACAAACATCAACATATATACAACATTTACATACATATTTATGTATATTGGTCTTTACAAACACCCAGTCCATACAACTAGGAATGGCAACGGGGCGAGTATGGGACGGGTTTGGTCAATCCCAGGACCCGCCCCGCTACACATAAAACCCGGACCCGCCCCGCCCTTCTTAGACCCGCGAACCCGGCGGGTTTACCCTCCCCGCCCCGGTTTCAATTTTTTTTGTTATTTTTTTTAAAAAAGAATTTAGCTAGAAATCAATTTTGAAACACACAAGTTGAGTTTTGTGATTAAATTTCATATTTTCTCTAGTAAATATTTATAATAAGCATTTTAAAACTATCTTTAAACTACTAAATATTTATGAATTTGCTCTTATTTTCATCAAAATGTCCAACTTCTTTAACATAGACACATGAATTTTGATATAAAATTAAATAATGACAATTTACTGTTCAATCAAAGAAATAAAAAGTATAATCAATATCATACTTTTTAAAAAAAAATTAAAAATGTATAGCGGGGCGGGTCCGGGTGGGTTCGGCCAATCCCAGGCCCCGCCCTCCCCGCTTCCAAACCCAGTTGAAGCGGGTCCAGACCCCCCCCGGTGAGGCGGGTTCATTGCAGGTCCAGATATGGACCCGTCCATTGCCATCCCTACATACAACTATTTTCCACCTTCTTACCAATGAACCAATATATATATGGAAAATAGTTGTATGGTGTGTATGTGAGATTCGATATATAAAATAATTTGGATTTTTTAACTAAATAACCCAAATTAAATATACAATTATCAAATAACCCAAATATAACAAATTTAAAAACTAACATTACACGCCAACCCAGTTGGCGTGACCATATAAAATACTGGTCACGCCAACTGGGTTGGCGTGTCCAGCTTCCAAAGTTGGACACGCCAACCCAGTTGGCGTGGCCAACTTTTCAAAAAGTTGGCCACGCCAACTTCTATTTTTTTTAAAATAAAAAAATAAATTTAAAATAAAATACAATAAAAATATATATAAGTATAATATTTATATGGATTTGGTTTGTGCACAACTCATAAATCAACTCATTAGTCTAAATTGACTGATTTATTATTTTATATACCTGTTTTGCGTTCAACTTATACACCAACTAAAAAAAACTTATTTTAAAGAATAAAAACATAAAATAATAAATCTATCAATTTAGACTAATGAGTTTATTTATGAGTTGTGCACAAACCAATTACACACAAAAATTGGACTTGTATATATTTTTATTATATTTTATTTTAAATTTGTTTATTTATTTTTTAAAAAAAAAAGAAAAAAGAACAAAAAAACAATAAAAATAATGGAAGTTTTCCACGGCAACTTGATTGGCAGTTAGCGTTTTGGATCATTTTATTAAATTTTTATATTTTAGGCTATTTTGTTAAATATTTTTTAAATGTAGGTTATTTAAATAAATAACCCCAAACCTGAGCCCAAATATATGGACCTCAAATTATCTATAATATTTTTTCTAGACATTTAAATAGGGTTTTTTAATCACCCGAATTTTTTTTTTAACAAAATAACCCATTTTAAAAATGTTTAACGAAGTAATCCGAAACGCCAACTCGGTTGGCATTTTCTAGAATTTATCATATATATTTTTATCGATGTCGTATCATGTAAATTTTAAAAATCCATGTCGCCGTGTTCGTATCGCATCTTGTCCGTGTCACGGTGTCATTCTCTGTGCATCATAACTTTGTATTGATTAAAATGGTTCGATCCAGTCTTACAGTCTATTGCTGTCTTTATCGTTTGAGGACTGAATAAGCTCATTTTGTATGAAATTGGTTTGTGCACAACTCATAAATAAACTCATTAGCCTAAATTGATAGATTTATTATATTATGTTTTTTTCTTTAAAATAAGTTCTTTTTTGAGTTGGTGTATAAGTTGAACGCAAAACAGGTACATAAAATAATAAATCAGTCAATTTAGACTAATGAGTTGATTTATGAGTTGTGTACAAACCAAATCCATATAAATATTAGACTTATATATATTTTTATTGTATTTTATTTTAAATTTATTTTTTATTTAAAAAAATAAAAAAAACAAAAAAAATAAAAAAATTAGAAGTTGGCGTGGCCAACTTTTCAAAAAGTTGGCCACGCCAAGTTGATTGGCGTGTCTTGGATAAGCCAACCCAATTGGCGTGTCTTGGATACGCCAACCTAATTGGCGTGACCAGTATTTTATATGGTCACGCCAACTGGGTTGGCGTGTAAGGTTAGTTTTTAAATTTGTTATATTTGAGGTTATTTTGATAATTATTTAGTTAAAAAACCCCAAATAATTTCCCACGAATTAAAAAATATATCTGATGTCATATGACATATTGATTTCTCGGGTAAAATCCGTTTATGAAGACACATACCCTAAAATTGCCGAGCAGAAATTATACCGAAGAGATGCTTGTCGAACACAGGATACTGATCAGCATATGGTCGGGCATCCTTTGCCCTCTTCGGGATTTTGGTCAAAGAGTAGCGGAAGACCCGGTCATAATTAAAACTAATTAACCGGCTGAGATGGAACGTGCTTTAATGGGGCGGATTTCTCGGACACGCTTGGCTCCCATCAAGCCACGATCAAAGGACATCATGTGGCTGATTTTCCGCGAGTTAGTTACTAAGGGCAGTCCTATAAATACCCTCAGATAACTTCATAGCAAGGGTTGGATTTTTCTGGGCAAAAAGACTCCGAAGAGAGCAAGCTTGAGTCTGTTCGGTCTTTTTTATAATTTCTACAACAGTAGTCGTGTAAGTCATTGAATAACTTTTTCTTGTGTCCAGATCATCTTGTAAATCAGTAATATTTATAGTGGAACTTTATACTGGACTAGGTCCCGTGGTTTTTCTCTCAATTCGAGGGTTTTCCACGTAAAAAATCTTGGTGTATTCCTTTTATTTTTCGTACACATTTAATTCTACCAAACACGTAAAATAACGGATCACATCATTGGCGCCGTCTGTGGGAAAATTTGATCTAAGGCGTTGAAGTAGGACGAATTTTCTAACGAAAAATAAATCAAAGGGCAAGATGGCCAGAGGTAAAGGCAGGGGGCAAGCTTCTAGGGGAAACGGATCCAATTCTCACCCATACATGTTCACTGAACCCGGAGAAGGGCCAGAAGATGCAGGATCATCTCAACATGTTCCTCAGTCATTTCCTGTTGGGGGAATTCCCATGGAGCACTTGACGGAAATGATAACCAAAACTGTTGGAGAGATTATGAGGCAATTTATGGCCCCCCCCCCCCCCCCCCCCCCCCAGAAACAAGAAAATGTACAAGATGAAGAGGGGGAAGAATTGGATTCCCGGCAGGAACCTGAAAAAGAGCCTGAAAGAGAATCTGAAAAAGAACCTGAAAAAGAGCCTAAGGAAGTTAGACATATTTCTAATCATTTGAATGAAGAAGTTGATAAAGCTTTAAATCGCCAAATGGAAGAGCTGAAAAGTGAGCTGCAGCAGATGCGTAATAAGATGGAATGACGTCTGTATCCTCCGCAGAGGAGTACTCCATTTGCCTCCCATGTGGTTGATGATCCTTTGCCCCCAAACTTCAGGGCCTTAAATGTGGGAAATTACGATGGTGGTGCAGATCCCGAAGAATATCTGTCTCGATTTGAAAACGCTTCGCTTCTTCATCAACTTACGGATGGAGTGAAATGTCGGGTTTTCCTGACCACATTATCGGGAGCAGCGCAAGCATGGTTTAATCAGTTGCCAGCAAGAATCATAGACTCTTTCCCGAAGTTTAGTTCTCTATTTTTGCATCAGTTTGCAAGCAGCCGGAGTTGCAAAAGAACAGCTCTTAGTCTATTCGGGATTAAGCAAGCGGAGAAGGAATCTCTTCGAGATTTTCTGAAAAGATTTAGTCATGCATGTCTTGACATTCCGCATGTCACCTCGGAAGTATTAATCAGCGCGTTCACTCAAGGATTAAAAGAAGGAGACTTATTTCGATCTTTGGCAAAAAAGCCACCTTCTGATTATGATGAATTGTTGGGAAGAGCTTCTAAATACATTAACCTGGAAGAAGCCCAAAGGATGAAGCAAAGAAGAGATGGCAAAACTGGGGAAGAGGTAAACAGAAAGAATAAACCGGTGGAGCCAATCAAAAGAAGTTTTGACCAATTTCTACCGATGAGACCCCATCGGGAAGTAGCAATGAATCAGAGTATGCCGAAGAGAGGGCGGGGTGGACCTCATAGGGGGGGAACTTTCCGAGGAACAATGATCCGAGGAGGGTCCTTCCGAGGAAGAGGATATCGAGGAGGGGGGTTTCGAGGTGGAAGATCTAATGAGTCTGATGGAGGGCGGGGATTTAACGAGGAGTTCAAAGACAATAATTTCACTCCTAGAATTAATATAAATCCTGGAAGAGGAGCACCGCAACCAGTCCCTTGGTCAGCTCGAGGAGAAAGAGTAGAGGGAGAAGAGGAAACCTTGAACAATATTCCGAGTCGGGGAACTATACACATGATAGCTGGAGGAACGTCAGGAGGAGATTCGAACAGAGCAAGAAGGAATCACGCCCGGAGGCTTCAAGTGCTATCTATTGACCCCAGTCAAGTACATGAGGGTCCGTCTATATCTTTTGGGCCTGCAGATCTGCAAGGAGTTCATTTTCCTCACGATGATGCATTGGTTATCTCTGCCACAGTGGCTAATTATAATGTGCAGAGGATTTTCGTGGACACAGGAAGCTCGACGGATGTACTTTTTCTTGGTACGTTAAGCCAAATGAACCTAGGAAGCTTATCTATATCGAAAGTGAATACGTCCTTGCACGGATTTGCAGGGGAAGTCATAAACCCGATAGGGCAAGTGTCTTTACCAGTTACAATTGGTGAAGCATCAAGGATCAAAACAAAGATGATAAATTTCCTCATTGTGGATGCACCATCTTCTTACAATATAATATTGGGAAGACCAGCCCTAGCTGCTTTTGAAGCCGTTGCCTCCACCTATCATTTAATCATGAAATTTCCAGTAGGAGAGGAGGTGGGGCAAGTAAGGGGTGATCAAAGCTCGTCCCGGAAATGTTATGTGCAAGAGTTAAAGCAAGAAAAAGAGCAGAATAACGAAGGAAGAGAACGAAGGGGAAATGAAAAGAGGAAACGGGGCGAGGAAGAACGAATAACACCCGAAGTGGAGTTCCTCAACATCAAGCTGGGTCACCCTACTCGAATTACTAGGGTAGGATCCCAGCTTGATCCAGAATTACGAGAAAAAGTGGTTAATTGTTTGAATCAGCATGTGGATGTATTTGCATGGAGCACATCTGATTTAAAGGGAGTTAAGCCTGAGATTGCCGAACACCGCCTCAATGTAGACCCTAATGTTCGGGCAATAAGGCAAAAGAGAAGGCATTTTGGACCAGAAAAAGACGTTGTCATTGCCAAGCAGGTAGAAGAGTTGTTAAAAGCAGGCCACATTCGTGAGATCGGCTTCCCTACATGGCTTTCGAATGAAGTGTTGGTGCCTAAAGCTGGTGATAAATGGAGAATGTGTGTGGATTTTAGGGATGTGAATAAGGCATGTCCCAAGGATTGTTATCCCTTGCCCAGGATCGATCAGCTTGTAGATTCTACTGCTGGACACGAGCTGTTGTGTCTTATGGATGCTTATCAGGGATATCATCAGATCCCTTTGGCACAGGAAGATCAATCAAAAGTAAGTTTTGTAACAGCAGGGGGAACTTTTTGTTATGTAGTAATGCCTTTTGGATTGAAAAATGCTGGGGCCACCTATCAAAGGTTGATGGATAAAATGTTTAAAGAACAAATTGGTCGGAATGTGGAAGTGTATGTGGATGATGTCCTGATCAAAAGCCGAAAAGCCAAGGACTTGGTCAAAGATATGGAAGAAGTTTTCAACACTTTAAGAAAATTTGGCATGAAGTTGAATCCCGCAAAATGTACTTTCGGTATTCGTAGGGGCAAATTTCTAGGATACATGGTTACGGAAAGAGGTGTTGAAGCTAACCCGGAGAAAATCCAAGCCATACGAGAAATGAATCCTCCGAGGACATTGAATGAAGTGCAGAGATTGGCAGGAAGAATAGCGGCATTGAGCCGATTTATATCCCGATCAGCCGATCGAAGCTTGCCTTTCTTCAAAGCATTAAGGCAGGGAGTCAAGTTCGAGTGGAATGACCAGTGCCAAAAGGCCTTCGAGGATTTGAAGGATTATTTGGCTCAGTTACCATTGATAAACAAGCCTGAGCCCAAAGAAACACTTCTCGTGTATTTATCGGTGGCAGAAGAAGTCATTAGTTCCGTGTTAATCAGAGAAAAATCAGGACAACAGCAGCATGTATATTATGTCAGCCGAGCCCTGCAAGGAGCCGAGCAGCGATACACTGAAATTGAAAAGTTGGCCTTAGCTCTAGTCACCACAGCGAGAAGACTTCGGCCATACTTCCTGTCTCACCCTATCATGGTAGTAACAAACACTCCTTTGGGTAGGCTTTTATCCAAATCCGAAATATCAGGGAGGATGGTAAAATGGGCCACAGAGCTGAGTGAGTTTGAGGTCACTTATCAACCCCGAACTACGATTAAAGCACAAGCTCTGTCAGATTTTCTGGTAGAAGTCACCCATACCTCGGAAGAAAAAGAGTGGAGCTTGTTTGTGGATGGATCATCTACTCGATTGGGAAGTGGAGCAGGTGTCATACTCATTAGTCCTGAAGGGGAGGAAATCAGGGTTGCCGTCCAGTTTGGATTTTTATCCTCAAACAATGAAGCTGAATTTGAAGCTATCATTTCAGGTCTCCAAATAGCATTGGACGCTGGAGCCATGAAGATAAAAGCTTTTATGGACTCGATGCTAGTCGTTCATCAAGTGAAGGGGATATATAAGGTGAAAGAGGAGAAACTTCGAAAGTATGTAGAAAAGGTGCGGGCGATGATAGCTCAATTTCAAGAAGTGGAATTGATGCAAATACCAATGGAGGAGAATACCCGTGCCGATGAATTAGCAAAATTGGCTAGTTCAGTACACGAATGGAAGAACAGGAATGTGCTCGTGCAAGAGCTCTTAATTTCTCATATATCCGTCAATAGCATCATGAGTATGGAGCCATGTATTATATCCGATTGGCGAGAGCATCTTATTAAATTCTTGAAGACAAAGGTTATGCCTTCTGACCCAAAGGAAGCTGCTAAGGTTAAAAGAATGGGGAACCGATTTGTGTTGATAGAAGGCAAGTTGTTCAAGAAAGGATTCTCAATTCCTTTTTTACAATGTGCCTCGAAGGAAGAAGGGGAGCATTTATTAAAAGAGATTCATGAAGGATGTTGCGGGAATCATGTAGGAACTAACATGTTATATCAGAAATCTATCCGAGCTGGGTATTATTGGCCGACGATGAGGGAAGATGCTGAAGAAGTTGTGAAAAAATGCATTAATTGCCAAAGGCACGCAAATTTATCCCATGTACCTGCGGAAATTCTTAATAGTAGCATCATTTCCTGCCCCTTTGACCAATGGGGAATGGATATTGTTGGGCCATTTCCTCCCGCTACAGGGCAGAGAAAATTTCTCCTGGTAGCCGTTGAGTACTTCACTAAGTGGGTGGAAGCCGAACCATTGGCTAAAATAACTGAGGAGGAAGTCATCAGATTTTTATGGAGAAATATAGTATGCCGCTTCGGAATACCTCGAAGAATAATTTCCGATAACGGAAGACAATTCCAGGGAGGAAGAATACAAGAATGGTGCAAAGATATGAAAATTAAACAAGTCTTCACTTCAGTCGCTTATCCTCAAGCAAATGGGCAGGCAGAAGTGATTAATCGGATTTTATTACACGGGATCAAAACAAGACTAGAAGGGGCTCGAGGGGAGTGGGTAAATGAATTACCCGGGGTCTTATGGGCCTATAGAACGACTCCTCGGGTATCTACAGGAGAGACTCCATATAGCTTAGTATATGGATCTGAAGCCCTCATTCCAGTAGAAATTGGAGTTGAATCTCTTCGAGTGCAGAGCTACGATCCCGACCAGAATGAAGAAAAAAGGAAGTTAGAATTAGACGGGATTATGGAATTGAGAGAGAAAGCCTTGGCTAAAGTGGAATTGTATAAAATAAGGGTGACCAATGCTTACAATCGGAGGGTTCGCCCGAGGGCTTTTCAAGTAGGAGATCTGGTGCTGCGAAGAATCAATCCCGCGGGGGAGGTAAAGAAGTTAGCCCCCAAATGGGAGGGTCCTTATAAGATAAAAGGGGTGATTGGAAGAGGAGCCTACAGGCTGGAAGATCGCGAAGGTCGGGAACTGGTGAGACCTTGGAACATTCATAATTTAAGAAAGTATTTTGTGTAATCTTTCAGTTATCGTTACTATTCCCGTATGTATTTCCGAAATAAATAAATTTCCTGTTATCGATCAATGTTCGGTTTAATCGTTGGATCGGGATGTTTGGTCAACGTTTAAACTTGAAAACACCATCGTTTACTCGTTGGATCGGGATGTTTGGTCAACGTTTAAACTTGAAAATACCATGTTATTGTGCTCGGGGTAGCGAGCTTATGTTATTATAGTCCATTGTTGGCAGGTTAAATACAGGATCGGGAAGTTTGGTCTGTATTTGAACCTAAAATGGGACTAAGTGATTGTGCTCGGGGTAGCGAGCAATGTTCGGGTTAATCGTTGGATCGGGATGTTTGGTCAACGTTTAAACTTGAAAACACCATCGTTTACTCGTTGGATCGGGATGTTTGGTCAACGTTTAAACTTGAAAATACCATGTTATTGTGCTCGGGGTAGCGAGCTTATGTTATTATAGTCCATTGTTGGCAGGTTAAATACAGGATCGGGAAGTTTGGTCTGTATTTGAACCTAAAATGGGACTAAGTGATTGTGCTCGGGGTAGCGAGCAATGTTCGGGTTAATCGTTGGATCGGGATGTTTGGTCAACGTTTAAACTTGAAAACACCATCGTTTAATCGTTGGATCGGGATGTTTGGTCAACGTTTAAACTTGAAAAGACCATCGTTTACTCGTTGGATCGGGATGTTTGGTCAACGTTTAAACTTGAAAACACCATCGTTTACTCGTTGGATCGGGATGTTTGGTCAACGTTTAAACTTGAAAATACCATGTTATTGTGCTCGGGGTAGCGAGCTTATGTTATTATAGTCCATTGTTGGCAGGTTAAATACAGGATCGGGAAGTTTGGTCTGTATTTGAACCTAAAATGGGACTAAGTGATTGTGCTCGGGGTAGCGAGCAATGTTCGGGTTAATCGTTGGATCGGGATGTTTGGTCAACGTTTAAACTTGAAAACACCATCGTTTAATCGTTGGATCGGGATGTTTGGTCAACGTTTAAACTTGAAAACACCATCGTTTACTCGTTGGATCGGGATGTTTGGTCAACGTTTAAACTTGAAAACACCATCGTTTACTCGTTGGATCGGGATGTTTGGTCAACGTTTAAACTTGAAAATACCATGTTATTGTGCTCGGGGTAGCGAGCTTATGTTATTATAGTCCATTGTTGGCAGGTTAAATACAGGATCGGGAAGTTTGGTCTGTATTTGAACCTAAAATGGGACTAAGTGATTGTGCTCGGGGTAGCGAGCAATGTTCGGGTTAATCGTTGGATCGGGATGTTTGGTCAACGTTTAAACTTGAAAACACCATCGTTTAATCGTTGGATCGGGATGTTTGGTCAACGTTTAAACTTGAAAACACCATCGTTTACTCGTTGGATCGGGATGTTTGGTCAACGTTTAAACTTGAAAACACCATCGTTTACTCGTTGGATCGGGATGTTTGGTCAACGTTTAAACTTGAAAATACCATGTTATTGTGCTCGGGGTAGCAAGCTTATGTTATTATAGTCCATTGTTGGCAGGTTAAATACAGGATCGGGAAGTTTGGTCTGTATCTGAACCTAAAATGGGACTAAGTGATTGTGCTCGGGGTAGCGAGCAATGTTCGGGTTAATCGTTGGATCGGGATGTTTGGTCAACGTTTAAACTTGAAAACACCATCGTTTAATCGTTGGAACGGGATGTTTGGTCAACGTTTAAACTTGAAACACCATCGTTTACTCGTTGGATCGGGATGTTTGGTCAACGTTTAAACTTGAAAACAACATCGTTTACTCGTTGGATCGGGATGTTTGGTCAACGTTTAAACTTGAAAATACCATGTTATTGTGCTCGGGGTAGCGAGCTTATGTTATTATAGTCCATTGTTGGCAGGTTAAATACAGGATCGGGAAGTTTGGTCTGTATTTGAACCTAAAATGGGACTAAGTGATTGTGCTCGGGGTAGCGAGCAATGTTCGGGTTAATCGTTGGATCGGGATGTTTGGTCAACGTTTAAACTTGAAATTACCATGTTATTGTGCTCGGGTTTGCGAGCTTATGTTCGGTTTAATCGTTGGATCGGGATGTTTGGTCAACGTTTGAACTTGAAATTGTATCACCTTATTATGCTCGGGATGTCTTTTCCCCGAGTTCTGTTATATTCATTACTTTGGGATATTTTCTAAAAAGTTCGCTTGTTGGAGAGACTAGTTTGCACAAGAGTGTAAGAAGACAGGGAAAGTCATAATATCATGGTCCAAAGATTACAATTTTAAAACAAAAAGAGTACATCCATAAATTTACAATTGGAGGAATTCATCGGGAACGGTATTCAAGGCCTCATCAACATTTATAAAGTCTGTTGAAGTTCCTTCAGGAGGATAGCCAGCGGCTTTAAATTGACGAACAGACGCTTCAAAGCCATAGTTAAGGAACTTAGCAGCGCGTTCGCCCAGAATATCACCATACTCCTCAGACTTCATAAACTCTTCTTTCTTAATGAGCCAGGATTCCTCGATCTGAGTAGCCCGAGATAGTTTTTCCTGATCAAGCTGTTCAGAAAGGGATTTGTTCTCTTCAGCTCGCAGTGATCTCTCTTGTGAAAGTTGCTCTAAGAGGGATTTATTCTCTTCAGTCACGGACCTGAATTGCCCGGATAAAGTGGTGTTAGCCTCCTCAAAGTCGGCTAATTTACCATGCGCTTCCTCGAGAGCTGCCACTGCCTTATCTCGACTAACAACAGCAGCAGAGTATCGCTCTTCCAGTAGCTTTATGGATTTCTTCATCTCCTCACCGATACCTTCTAGCTGTTTAAGATGTTTCTGATTCTCCCCATCTGAGGATCTCATGGATTGGAAGCGAGTCATAATCTCGCCAGCCATTAGATTGGTCTGCAAGCAAATAAACGAAGTTAATATACCGAAGACAAAAAGTTTATCAGATGGAAATGGATATAAGGTACCTGAGTGAGGGAGGTGGAAAAATCATTTATCAAATTGCTGAAGGCTAATCCTCCCAGGTATTTGCGATCGGGAGAATTGGCCCAATTGCAAATAATAGAATGGGAAATTTTGGGGTCCGGTTTTCTCAGAATCGGGACGTTGGGGGGATAAATCCAATCAGGTATGTGATATCTGGAGGTTGGACAAGAAGAGCTAGAACCACCAGGAGCAGGTTGAGAAGTAGCCCGAGTTTGAAGAGATGGATTAGCTCGGTGGGTAAGGGAGATTCGGGGGGGAGTTTTCTTGGCAGGAGGAAGTTTAGAGGAAGAACCTTGGCCCTCGGGGGCCGCCCTCTTCAGTGATCGAGGAATCAAGGCTTCCGTCTCCGGTACTTCAATTACCTCTTCGGGGGGAGCATGTGTAATGGATGGGGGAGGATTTGTTCCAGTGGTCGGTTTGGTAGCCTTCTCTGGTGCGGCAATTTTCTTCAGGCTAGCAGCAATCTTGGCTTTCAGCATCTTGTTTTCTGCAAGAAAGAAACATCATAGCAATTATTCAAGCATGCTAACACAAAATGCGCAAACAAAGCAAGATGCTCGGTAAATACTCACCGAGGGGCATTTTTAGGGAAACACCGTTAGGACTAAGCTGGAACAAGTACAGCAGTCCGTCGTCAATCAGCTCCCCAAGGTTAAAACACTGATCGCCAAGCTTACGACGAACCGATAGATATGTTTCTCCCTCAAGTAGCCCCTTGATTGACTTGCCCTTCGGTAAGTTTTCTTTCCACTCCATGGGACAGTCCCAAGGTTGGAGTGGGCGAGCAAAGAAGAAAAATCTTTTCCAATTTTTTATGGAAGAGGGGTAATTTTTCAGAAAACCCATCCCTGTTCGAGAAGAAAAATAAAAAAGCCCGATCTCTTTTCGATTTAATTGAAAGAAACAATGAAAGAGTTCGGGAGTCGGGGAAAAGCCAAAAAAGGATAGGACTATGTAGAAACCCGCCAACAATCGATAACTGTTGGGGAACAACTGACTTAGAGAAATGGCAAAGTAGGAAGCAACATCTACGAAGAAAGAAGGGATAGGAAAGCGAAGTCCCCCTCGAAGTTGGTCTATGTAGAAGGGAAAATAACCCACGGGAGGCAAGTGGGGGCGAGATCCCGGAGGGGGAACAATAATAGATGTCCCCTCTGAAATCCCCCATTTAATTTGGATACTGGATATGTGCCGTTGCGATTTAATCCCTGATTCAAATATCTCAAACCAGGGAACGCGGGCTTTTATCAGATCCCGCTCTGTCGCAGCCTGAAGCTCCTCTCTACGAACGTCGGGGGCTGTCGACGAGCTTGAAGTCTCCTCACTATCAGAGGAAGAAGAATGTCGAGGAGAGGGACCCAGGATACCCTCTTCCTCGAACATGTCTATAGTTTTCGAGATATCGTCAGAAGAAGACATACTCGATGAATGGAAAGAAAGTAAGTATGGAGGAAAAGATTGGTCGGACGTCTAATGCTAGCTCGGAAGCAAACTGCAGTAAAGTAGGTTAAATCAGCAAAATGAACGAGTATTTATAGTGGGGTGCCACTGGAACAGTCGTTAAATCAGCACCGTCCAAATAAAATCCCATGAACGGTTATATATGTGCCTTGGGAAACGAAACGTCGCAAGATTTTTGAAATTTTCAGGCGGGAAAATTAGGCGGTTAAAATATCCCGAGCATATCAAGATTTTACCCGAAGACAATAAACCAAGATTTCACTACTCTCATCTTACTTTACTTTGGGGGGGTGAGGTGATGTCATATGACATATTGATTTCTCGGGTAAAATCCATTTATGAAGACACAAACCCTAAAATTGCCGAGCAGAAATTATACCGAAGAGATGCTTGTCGAACACAGGATACTGATCAGCATATGGTCGGGCATCCTTTGCCCTCTTCGGGATTTTGGTCAAAGAGTAGCGGAAGACCCGGTCATAATTAAAACTAATTAACCGGCTGAGATGGAACGTGCTTTAATGGGGCGGATTTCTCGGACACGCTTGGCTCCCATCAAGCCACGATCAAAGGACATCATGTGGCTGATTTTCCGCGAGTTAGTTACTAAGGGCAGTCCTATAAATACCCTCAGATAACTTCATAGCAAGGGTTGGATTTTTCTGGGCAAAAAGACTCCGAAGAGAGCAAGCTTGAGTCTGTTCGGTCTTTTTTATAATTTCTACAACAGTAGTCGTGTAAGTCATTGAATAACTTTTTCTTGTGTCCAGATCACTTGTAAATCAGTAATATTTATAGTGGAACTTTATACTGGACTAGGTCCCGTGATTTTTCTCTCAATTCGAGGGTTTTCCACGTAAAAAATCTTGGTGTATTCCTTTTATTTTTCGTACACATTTAATTCTACCAAACACGTAAAATAACGGATCACATCAATATCAAATCCATAAAAACCACATGGTGTCGCACAATAGTTCAAACACAATTAAGATAAACAATTCATTTATTAGTCATAATCTCAATCTCGATTTTATCAATCACACCAATCATTGTAACAATCAAAATATAATTTATTCATATACAATCGAAGATGCAACCTTTATTTACACATACATGACATGACATCACCCAAATTTGTGCTAAACATAAATCATGAAACAAACACATTGCTGCTCAAAAAAAGAAAAAAAAAAGAAAAAGAAAAAGAAACAAACACATTTTTTGTAAATGTTTGTCAACCACGGAAAGTTAAAGCTTGATTCAGTTGTTTTAAATGTAAATTCAACATATTTATTCTCATCAATTTTGTACTTGAAAAAATAAAATTACAACCACATTGTTAATGTAATTAAATAAATAGTAGAGATAAATTATGTAGGATTTGCAGTTTTTTTTTTTTTTTGTTTTTGTGGTAACAAAAACTGCTCTCACAATTGTTACAATGATAGAATATTATTTTTTTTAAAAAAAAATTAGGTACTTCTGGGGATCTTTTATCGGTTATGTTTCCCGCTTATCCTTTTTTATTCCTTCATTTTCTTGAGAGAGAGCTTTCTAGTTCGACCTATTCACGGGCTTTATAGTTTAAGGGAACCTGAATTGGCTTTGATTGACTCCCTCATTTGCATCTAAGTGGTTTACTTTTTCAGTCCACCTTTTAATCTGACATTTTATCGCCATGTCTTTGCCTATTTTTGCATTTGTATTTGTTACTCCTTTTCGTTGGTCAGGTCGGCTGGCTTTCAGTTGTACTTATCGTTATCTTAATATAATATTTATTGTTTTAAGTTAGGTACTTTTGCAAGTTGAGACATCCGACAATCTGGTTTTGCAATTTTTTTCGAGAATATCATTGATGCATTGTTTCGATTATTTTGAGGCTTAACTTGAGTCAATGGAATAATTTATTAATTGAGAGAAAAGACTTTGCACCACACCATAAACAGAACACAAAAAGAAGAGAGCAAATAATCCAATTTACGAAGCCGAACTTAGTGGTACCCTCATATTGCATTTGGACGAAAGATTTGGAACTCAGAATTGGAATTGGGGATTTTAAATTCATAATAATTAATTATTGGTTTGTTTGAGTAAATTCATTAAAGATAATGGATTAAAATAATCAAATATGTATTTTTTTGAATAATTGTAGTGGATTTCGAAGCCATCTCAATATAAAGTCATTTTTTTCAAATACTTTCTCAAATCCAAATGCATATAATGCATTTCAAAGTTATTTAATTGTTGTGATGAATTTATATTTGGTGAATTTCAAATCCATCATTTTGTTAATTTAGTTAAATATAATGGTAACTGATATGAATTTAAAAGATACACGAGATTGATGTCATTTCAAATCCATTATTCAAATCATTCCACCAATCAAATACTTTCATCAAAATGAACCTCATTGTTTACGAACAACACACCTAAAACGAATAACTACATGACATTAAGTCTGATCTTAATTGGAAAAAAGATAAGATAGGCGTGTAATCTTCACAGACATAACAATAATCTAACAAATTGAAAGTTGCACATAAACTTGTTATAAGGGAGTCGAAAATGATTTTTCGGCTCAACCCCTCCAATTTAAGTTAGCACTACGAAAGTATAATTCTTATGCACAAAAGATTAATAAAAACATCTAATTTCCGAATGAATAAAACTATAAAGCAAACCTGGTATATATATGCAATTTTTTAGGCGCTAAACCGGTAAGTCGAAGGATTTTTTCCATATTTAGGACTCTAGATCCTTAGGTAATCAAATCAAATCAAATCAATTCTCGGATTTGTAGTAGTCCCTCATTTTGTGGGATATGAAAGATATCATCCTAAAAGAACACGACTCTAGATTGATCGGACGTGAGCTACCCGAGCACGAGTTCTGACCTCAATTCTGCGGAACTTCCCAACTCTTGGGTCATCACCACAGAAATGGCAGATCTGCCCCGGGTCTACCCCTCTAGCTCTTATGGAAATCATCCAACTCAACCAATCTGAGTTTCAACCCATACATCCCGAGTTCCAGCTCATCCATTCCGGGCTCTTCTCCAGTTCCAAGTTCATAACAACTCGGCCTTTATCTCCTCTTTCCTGTACTTTAACTCGAGAAAATCCAAGGTCAGGCCCTTACACGTTTCACATCGGGTCATCTGGAACCAATGAATTCTGGGTCAGGTCTTGCTATACCAGTATTCTTACCGGGAATCAAAGTCGAAGAAGAATCACCAAAATCAGCCACAAAATAAATTAGATCTAAACCTCCAATCTTCCAATCGAAAACTCAAGTCGACAACACCAGATCTTATTGTGTTCGAGCTTCAAGATTCCGAGAACCTAATTTCGAGTTTGATTGATTCTCAATATTTTGTATTCACCGTGTTTCAGTTTCCAAAATTTAATCAATGAATGTTTGTTTCTTGAGAAATCATCAAGTATTAAGCAAGTGAAGTGATGAACAAAGATGAATCGATAATCTTGTGTAATAATAAAATGAACTCAATATTTACGTGGTTCGGTTCTATGAACCTACTCCACAGAAAGAAGCCACACAAACAAATTTTCACTATCAAGAATAAGAGTGTACAATGGAATGACAAGTTTTCAAGATCATCAACTTGCTTTACAATTACCCATAAATATAGCAAGCCTTATGCCATTAGTTCTAATTGTCCTTAACTAACTATAAATGTTTTATCCAAGTGAATTGGCCTGCTTCAACTTGCTTCCAGTCTCCTTAACCAGCTTCTAGTCACCTTCGTGTAATTGATAGTGTCTGTAGATTTCCAGAAGTTGAACCAACTTCAACATTTCTCTACCTTGGTTCTTCTATGTCTTGATTTTTGTTCTCCTTTGTGGCTCCTTCCAGCCCTTTTAGGTCTAGGTATTAAATACATTAACCAAGTTCAAACAATGTTTAAAATTGGACACTAATCAAGTTTTTTTGTCAACATATCTGCTAGGTTGTCTTCTGTTGGTACTTTCTCAACCTTGACTTCACCTCTTGCATTCCATCCCGAATGAAGTTAGCCTTATATCGATATACTTTTACCTCTCATGATACATTGGATTATTCATGAGAAGTATTTTACTTTCATTGTCGCAATACACTACCATATCTTGTTGGGTAAGTAATACCCATGTCATTTGCAAGTACATGCGGCCATATACTTTCTTTCAATGCCTCGGTTGCAGCTATGTATTTTACTTCAGTTATCAACAAAGCCACCACCTTCTGTAGGCCGGCTTTCCAACTTACTACTCCATTATAGACTATAAATAGTGACTTGCTAGTGTCCAAACAACCAGCATAATTTGAGTCACAAATCCTTCAACCACTCTAAGTGAATTATACTATGCTATGTATTGAATACCCACGTCCTTAGTTCCCTTTAAATACACTAGTTTGAAGCACGTGCTACGCACGTAGTGTCCGTGAGATTATACATAAATTTAAAAAATAAATTAAAAATATAATATTGATTTTTTTGGATATGCTTATTAAAATTTTCTATTAATGAAAATAAGCTGAGTTATTATTAATATTTTATATGATTAGTTATTCTGATTTTAAGTGGTGGTGAAGTTAAAATCATTTTTATTTTGGTTGTTATAAGTTAATTAGTTAACTTTGAGTTATTATCAAATAATTTTTTATAATTAATTATATAGTTCAAATAAACTTATAGATTAATTATTAATAAATTTTCATCTAATTATATAATTTTCATAATAATATTTAAAACATAACAATCAAATAAATTATCATAATAAATAATAAAAAAATGGGTGAAGTTGCTTTACTATTAAACTTCTAATTGCTTGATTATTACTTTAACTCCATTAGAATTTCCAAAATGGGAGTGACAACTTAATAATTTTAATTATTATTATTATTCTCATCCTAATGTTTATTATCTTCCATGACCATTTTCTTATTCTTATTTCTAAGCTCATTAAAGCGAATTGATGTAGTAATTATCTTCCCTTAACGTTTTTATATTTTAATTTCTAATAATAATTAGGATGAAAATTGACCAATTATGTGATGAAATGTACATAATCAATTTTATAATTATTTTAAATTATAATTTAAGTGGGATGAGAAAATATTCAAAATTTTATCTTTCTAATATATCTAATTCTTAATTAGTATGCAGTACATTCCTTGAGTGATTCTTTTAATATAGAATTGAAAGATTGGTACTAAATTTATGTTGAAAATGGACTTATTTTTGGTTCTTTTAGGAAGTTAACTAAAATTGATGTAGATATAATACAATAGATTATTAGCTTCATATGTTGGTCACTTTGATTTTATTGTTAAATTGAAATAAGGTAAATAATAGACTTCTTGGATGTGTATATGCAACATAGTATTGCTGAAGCAACTTTGCTTACTTTCTCGTAACAATCTCCAATAAATCAGTTTAGGCTGTTAGTTAGTGCATAAAGATTAATACACATCATTTAGTGCATAAAGATTAATACACATCATATTTTAAGGAATAAAAAATATAGAATAAAAGGGCAAAATAGTTAATAGTGAATTTAATCACTATAACTCTACCATTTCTTTGTTATTCACTTGTTTTTTTCCTTTTATGTAATATCTCCAATAAATCAATTTATTGCTATTGTCATATACGTTTCATTAGTCAAGGAAATTCAAAGGACCAATATTAACTGTTAATTAGTGCATAAAGATTAATACACATCATATTTTGGAATAAAAAATATAGAATAAAAGGGCAAAAGAGTTAATTGTGAACTTAATCACTATAACTCTACCCTCTTAAAAAAATGGGTGAAGTTGCTTTACTATTAAACTTCTAATTGATTGATTATTACTTTAACTCCATTAGAATTTCCAAAATGGGAGTGACAAATTAATAATTTTAATTATTATTATTATTCTCATCCTAATGTTTATTATCTTCCATGACCATTTTCTTATTCTTATTTGTAAGCTCATTAAAGCGAATTGATGTAGTAATTGTCTTCCCTTAACGTTTTTATATTTTAATTTCTAATAATAATTAGGATGAAAATTGACCAATTAATTGAGGGAGAGAAAAAGTTGGAAGTTATAAGAGTGTAAAGAAAGTAACACAATTGTACTGATAGGGATATAATGATAAATAATACGATTAATTGAAGGGAGTGAGAAAAATGGAAGCTATGTGATGAAATGTACATAATCAATTTTATAATTATTTTAAACTATAATTTAAGTGGGATGAGAAAATATTCAAAAATTTATTTTTCTAATATATCTAATTCTTAATTAGTATGTAGTACATTCCTTGAGTGATTCTTTTAATATAGAATTGAAAGATCGGTACTAAATTTATGTTGAAAATGGACTTATTTTTGGTTCTTTTAGGAAGTTAACTAAAATTGATGTAGATATAATACAATAGGTTATTAGCTTCATATGTTGGTCACTTTGATTTTATTGTTAAATTGAAATAAGGTAAATAATAGATTTCTTGGATGTGTATATGCAACATAGTATTGCTGAAGCAACTTTGCTTACTTTCTCGTAACAATCTCCAATAAATCAGGTTAGGCTGTTAGTTAGTGCATAAAGATTAATACACATCATTTAGTGCATAAAGATTAATACACATCATATTTTAAGGAATAAAAAATATAGAATAAAAGGGCAAAATAGTTAATAGTGAATTTAATCACGAGGGTTATTTAAAAAAATAACCCAAAAAAAAAATATTTTTAACAAAATAACCCAATTTAAAAATTGTTACCAAAGTAACCTGAGACGCCAACTCAATTGGCGTCTCCATTAGGAGACGCCAACTCAGTTGGCGTCTCCTACTTTTTTTTTTTTTTTTTTTTTTAATGTTGGAGACGCCAACTGAGTTGGCGTCTCCAACAAATAAATTTTTTTTTTAACATATGTTGGAGGCGCCAACTGAGTTGGCGCCTCCAACATATATTTTTTTTTAATTTATTATTATTATTATTATTATTATTATTATTATTATTATTATTAAAAACCAACCAAAATTCAATGTAGTGTTCAAGTCAATCACTATCTCAAACACTATTATTGATAATACAAATATTTTCTCAAATATATAATGTCTTGTGAATTGTCGGTTGAGTCCAATCATTATCTCATATTCAAAATTCAAATAATAACGTGATCATGAGTTAGAATACTCACTTTGACCATTTAAAATTTTGAATCACATTCAAATAAGTATAAAATACTATCTTTTGATCTGAACAAAGATTAATATGTGTCCCACTTGGAGGTGTAGTTGAAGTTAGAGATGTAAATGAATCGAATCGAGCCGAATATGAAATTTTTTTTAAGATTCGAATTCGGCTTGAAATAGTTATATTCGAACTCGGATTTGATTCAAAGTTCGAATAGTTTTAAAAATTTGGCGCGAGTTCGGTTCGAAAAGATTCGAGCATGTTCGTGAGCTATTTCAACAGTTTTTTTATTATCAAATTCTAAAAAAATTTGCAGCACGGAATGGCCGACGCGGAACATTATTAAATTTTTTAAACATAAAATTTAGGGATGTCAATGAGACGGGTCTAAACTCGTACCCGTAATAATAATGTTCCGCGACCGCCATTCCGAGTCGCTATATTAAATAAATATATTTTGAACATTTCGGGTATTTATTCTCGAGCAATTGTTCAAATAGCTCGCGAACATGCTCGAATCTTTTCGAACCGAACTCGCGCCAAATTTTTAAAACTATTCGAACTTTGAATCAAACCCGAGTTCGAATATAACTATTTCAAGCCGAATTCGAATCTTAAAAAAAATTTCATATTCGGCTCGATTCGATTCATTTACATTTCTAACTTCAACTACACCTCCAAGGGGGACACATATTAATCTTTGTTCAGATCAAAAGATAGTATTTTTATACTTATTTGAATGTGATTCAAAATTTTAAATGATCAAAGTGAGTATTCTAACTCATGATAACGTTATTATTTGAATTTTGAATATGAGATAATGATTGGACTCAACCGACAATTTACAAGACATTATATATTTGAGTAAATATTTGTATTATCAATAATAATTTTTGAGATAGTGATTGACGTTGAACACTACATTGAATTTTGGTTGGTTTTTAATAATAATAATAATAATAATAAATTAAAAAAAAAAATTATTTGTTGGAGACGCCAACTCAGTTGGCGTCTCCAACATTAAAAAAAAAAAAAATAGTAGGAGACGCCAACTCAGTTGGCGTCTCCTAATGGAGACGCCAATTGAGTTGGCGTCTCAGGTTACTTTGGTAACAATTTTTAAATTGGGTTATTTTCTTAAAAATATTTTTTTTTGGGGTTATTTTTTTAAATAACCCTATAATTCTACCATTTCTTTGTTATTCACATGTTTTTTTCCTTTTATGTAATATCTCCAATAATTCAATTTATTTAGGCTGTTAGTTAGTGCATAAAGATTAATACACATCATTTAGTGCATAAAGATTAATACACATCATATTTTAAGGAATAAAAAATATAGAATAAAAGGGCAAAATAGTTAATAGTGAATTTAATCACTATAACTCTACCATTTCTTTGTTATTCACATGTTTTTTTCCTTTTATGTAATATCTCCAATATTTCAATTTATTGCTATTGTCATATACGTTTCATTAGTCAAGGAAATTCAATGGACCAATATTAACTGTTAATTAGTGCATAAAGATTAATACACATCATATTTTGGAATAAAAAATATAGAATAAAAGGGCAAAAGAGTTAATTGTGAACTTAATCACTATAACTCTACCCTCTCTTTGTTATTCACATGTTTTTTTCCTTTTATGTAATTGGTTGATATTTTGTTTTTACATTTATGTCTATTTTTTATTTTTATTTGTATTATATGAATGAAGGAATGAAGGATAGAATAAAAGGGCAAAGGGCAAAATAGTTAATAGTGAATTTAATCACTATAACTCTACCATTTCTTTGTTATTCACATGTTTTTTTCCTTTTATGTAATATCTCCAATAATTCAATTTATTGCTATTGTCATATACGTTTCATTAGTCAAGGAAATTCAAGGGACCAATATTAACTGTTAATTAGTGCATAAAGATTAATACACATCATATTTTGGAATAAAAAATATAGAATAAAAGGGCAAAAGAGTTAATTGTGAACTTAATCACTATAACTCTACCCTCTCTTTGTTATTCACATGTTTTTTTCCTTTTATGTAATTGGTTGATATTTTGTTTTTACATTTATGTCTATTTTTTATTTTTATTTGTATTATATGAATGAAGGAATGAAGGATAGAATAAAAGGGCAAAAGAGTTAATTGTGAACTTAATCACTATAACTCTACCCTCTCTTTGTTATTCACATGTTTTTTTCCTTTTATGTAATTGGTTGATATTTTGTTTTTACATTTATGTCTATTTTTTATTTTTATTTGTATTATATGAATGAAGGAATGAAGGGTGTATATGTAATTTCACAATTGGAAAACCATTCAAACATCCACACATTTATAGGTATATAGATTTTATTTTTATTTGTATTATATGAATGAAGGAATGAAGGGTGTATATGTAATTTCACAATTGGAAAACCATTCAAACATCCACACATTTATAGGTATATAGATATAGATTATGTAATTGGTTGATATTTTGTTTTTACATTTATGTCTATTTTTTATTTTTATTTGTATTATATGAATGAAGGAATGAAGGGTGTATATGTAATTTCACAATTGGAAAACCATTCAAACATCCACACATTTATAGGTATATAGATATAGATTTTATTTTTATTTGTATTATATGAATGAAGGAATGAAGGGTGTATATGTAATTTCACAATTGGAAAACCATTCAAACATCCACACATTTATAGGTATATAGATTAATACGCACTTTAAATATTGTCAATGCTCCTCCCAGGATTGGACATGAACCTGCTTTTCAAGCTTATTGCATATGCCAAATCTGGCCTAGTGCAAACCATATAATACATGATTGCATTTGCATATGGGACTTTGTTTATATAAGTTTCTTGTGAGAAAGGCATTTTGTTTTGACTCTTATCATGCCTAATATCAATGCCCAAAATCCTACTTTATAGACCCATATCTTTCATTTAAAACTCATAATTCAATTTTTCTTTTAACTTGTTGATCTCTGATATGCCATTGCTTGCCAGTATCATATCATCAACATATAGCGTCAAGTAAATTCTATTTGTAGCTTTGATTTAAAATAGCCACAACTGTCAAACTTTGATCTGTTATATCCTATGATGCACGGACACTCCTAAAAATCACTCGGTGCACTGTAAGACAATTTTAGGAAACTTACATACCTCAGACACGGTTGTGACACGTGTCAGATATGATACGTGGCTTATCATTAATTTTCAAAAAGAAAAAAAAAAGGATATGGCCGAGGGGCGTGTCCGACACGAGAAGTACACTTTTGAAGGTTAATTGTACAATTAAAAAGTTTTTGACCAAAATGAAATTTCCAAATATTAAATCAAAACAAAACTTATTCTAAACCTTTCAGTCGACGTTTTCTCTGTTTGAGTTCCTCTGTTCGAATTTCTCCAATTTTCAAATCTTAAAATCACAATTCATGATCTTTCAATTCTGATAATTGAATCCTTGTTCTTGGCAACTGCAAATCACAAATTCACATCGGTAAATGTTCGTCAGTTCAATTTTATGGTTTTGCAGGCTAAGTTCTAGTGTTTAGGTTACGATTGTGTACATGTTTTTGATTGGGGTCTTACGGTGATAAAATGCAGGTAATTAATTTCATTGAAGTTCACCCTTCCCTTTTGTGTGTATCCCCAACAACTAGTCTAGCTTTATATCTAGCAGTCTCAACTCCAGAGATACATTCCTTTCTTTTGAACATTTATTTATTCCCAACTAGTTTTTGGTTTGACGTCGGTCAACCACGAGGTCTTGTTTGTGCCATTTTATACAATATTTACAATCTTATCATTGGTAATCTAGATATGTTAAATCTTCATACAAATCTTTAGAACTTATCAAAGATATCATAAAATTTAAATAGGAAGATAATTCAATTACAAGATGCTGAAGATCTTCTGGAAGAATCTTGATTGGCGGCAAGATCTTTTGATGGGCTAATACGCCCCCGCAAAATCAAGATTCCATCAGCAATAGAGATTTTGGAGCGCATAGTTTGAAAACGTGTGCGAGGCAGAGGTTTGGTAAGGACATTCGCCAGTTGATCATGGGTGGACACATGAGAAACCATTAGAAACCATTTGTTGGCAAGATCACGAACAAAATGAAGATCAACGGATATGTGTTTTATGCGGGAGTGCATAACTGGGTGTAGGGAAAGATGAGTGGAGCCAATATTATCACAGAAGATATGAGGCACTGGAGTGAGAGGCAAGTCAAGTTCCGAAAATAAATGCTAAACCCAGCGAACTTCAGCTGCAACATTGGCTAGGGCTCGATATTCAGCCTTTGTGGATGACCGGTAAATAGCACGTTGTTTTTTGGAGCTCCATGAAATCGGATTAGATCCGAGAAAGATGGCATAAACAGAAGTAGAGACATTGTCACTAGGATACCCGGCAAAGTCGGAGTCCGAGTACGCAGTTAAGGTCAGTGAGGAACCGTGGCGAAGAAGCAAACCATGATTGAGAGTTTCTTTAAGATAGCGCAAAATACGATTGACACCAGCCCATACGTGAGGAGAAGGATTACTCATACTTTGTCTCATATGATTGATAGCAAATGCAATGTCAGGCCGTGTAATAGTCAAAGAGGCTGAAGTAGTCATGGGTGTGGTGAGGGGCTTTGTGATCGCGATTTATTTAAACAATAGTTCTCAGTGTAGCGCGATTATACCGCAAGTGCATGGTGTCAATTTTTAGAATAGTGGATGAAGTGTCGAACCCACGAGAACTAATAAGTATGTACCAAATTTAACTAGTTTAACTACATTTAACCTTCGAATATTTAACGAGAATTATAATATATTGACTAATGACACAATATCTAACCCAACAAGTAGTAAAGAGTGTAGAAATCAGTTGAGACAATTATCAAAACTTTGGTTCACCCATGTAATACCCCACAATTCCCCTATTAGTTAAGATTTAAATTCATACGTTCTAAGGTGACGAGTTTTCCTAATGCATTAGTTATGCTATGGTCCAGCTATAACAAGTCTAATATTAACGTTGCAATAAACCACTCCCGTGTCCTTATTGAACAATCAATATTGGATGAAGATCTATGAAAACTGCTAGCCTTCGATTTTGGTAAATCTATTGATATCACACGTGTGCTAGATTTATGTTGTCAGTCTCAATCTAAACCCATGGCTTAATTTATTATGTTGTATTACAATATTGTATAGTCAAGTCAATCACAATATATAATATCATTCAAAGGAGATCAATCCCTTAAAAGGGATAAAGAACAATAAATTACGCACATAGAAATTGTAAAATTAATCAAAAACCTTAAGTTAAATTATGGGTTCAAACATGGGATCCCCTAGTCTTGATAAACAAACTTAGCCAAAAATTCAAATAACAATGTAAAACAATGTGTTGCAACAAATTAAACATTAAAATCTAAAATAACTAAGAACAAAGTTTAGAAATACGGAAAAATGCTACGCTTTGACTCCTTGCTTCGCTGCATCGTCCCGTCTCTCCCGATGTCTTACTCTTCAATGGTTTGTGATAGTGGAAGATTATGATATGGTAGAGGCTATGTTTAGGTCTGAAAAGTGGTGTCGAAAGTTCAATTTTCGTCCAAGTAAGTTCCTTATATAATGGAGGAGAAATCCATCATCTTGTAGGACACAAATTCTTCAAAAAGGAATCAAATCCCGAAATTTCAGCAACTGGCGATCGATCGCCAAACCCCCGTGATCAATCGCCAACTTTATTCAGCTTTTAAGTTTCTTTCTACCCTCAGCGATCGATCATCAACCTCATGGTGATCGATCGCATGAATTGTAACCTTTTTTAAAAAAAAAACTCAAATTCTCGTTCTTCTTCGACATGTTAGCTCGGTTCCTTTTCATCGTTAATTAGCTCAAATCCTCAACTTTTATGCATTTATACCTTTATTCTTGGAACATACAAAAACTACACGAAAACGCATAATATCGTCCAAGAATCATAATAAAATACATATAAATTCATAGCAATATAAGTGTAAAAATAACACTTATCAACTCCCCCAAACTTAAACTTGATCCTCCTCGAGCAAGCAATATGATCAAAATGTAGAGTTCAACATTGATAATTCAAAATGAATCAATTCATGGTTACTAAATAGCTCAGACATCTCACTCACAAACAGACAAGAATCAATCAACAAATTGACCAAGACGTGTTTTCCCCCATATCAAGCAACACATCGCTAACTCGGAATGTGCGTGTGCATTGTCAATCTCAAGTTTCATACACGTCTTCAAGATCAAATTATGTTAATTAACTCAAAATCAAGATTATCGTTGAGCACTCCATAAGCCTATTTCAAACACTTTTCTACTAATGTAGTCACTCTCTAGACTTGGATCAAAATGACTTTTAGCTTGTAATGTTAGGCCTTTAGTGTCGGTTACAAAGAAAAGATAGGATAGCACAAAGAAGATAGTATAATCTTGTAACGTTCATATTTCAGCACATATCGAGCTTCTCTTCTAAATTTTTCTAGCCTTAGCCACTTTGGGTCTTATTTATATAATATTTTCTCAAGGCTCTTTCTTTTCTTCTTTTCCATTTTCTCATTCATAGCATTTTGCACTAAGCTCGTCAAGATATAACAATTCATGTGCAATAAATAAGATTCATTATACTCCCTTAGGGTGATGATAATTTTTTTTTCCATTTCAGGCTCATAATAGGGTATGCATAATGAGTTTATCAATAAACATTGAATTATGGTCTAATTATATGCAATGTATATACCATTCATTTTCAATAAAACTCAAAATGAGACACTAGGATTGATATATGCTAGGTAAGCATGAAAGACTCAAACGTTCCGGAAATCGTCGAAATCATTTCCAAGTCAAGTTCATAACTATAAAATTTCACCTCAAAGTGTCATCATCAAATAGGTTCTAGGGTACTCAAGTTGCTCAAGATATATCGTCAAGTTCACAACAATTATCACTATTCAACATGCAATCCACAAGATCATGACTCAATATGCTCAAAGCATTCCTCATTTTTAACATATTAACTCAAACAGGGTATTCACATACAAGTTCAACAGTTGTCAAGACTCAAGTCACACATGCAAGATGAGATCAATATCATCATGGAACAGTAGTCACTACTATGATTCATTATTTTCTCAATTTATGAACTCATTTTCAAAAAAATAATAATTTGTTGGTGCTCAATAAACGATAATAAATCTATCATAATCAGCTCGCAAATTAAAGTTTGTGAAAACATGCAACAGTGATAACCTACTCCCCCAAACGTAAATATTGCATTGTCCTCAATGTAATAATCACGGACAATAAGACAAGCAAATACATGTGACAACGACCGCCAGTAGTCGTCGTCCACCTCATCGTCATCTAATGGGGAAGATGGTTATAAAGCATTAACAACTCGCATGGAGTCACTCACCAAAATAAAAAAACAAAATGCAAAATAAAAAACGGAATTCAAAAACAAAGATAAGTGGTAAGAAATAGTTCTTGTTTTATAATATCAAGCTGAACTTTTACCTCATCCTCCTCAAGTGTCAAAAGGGCCAGTGGTGCATGAATTTCTATCATCCACATGGTAGTGTCTCAACCACTTTTCTTTAACATTTTGACTCGATTCATTAAGACCAACTCTCCCTCAAAGAATTTAACTCCCTTGGGATGAGATTGTGATGCGATCATCACCTTCTTCTTGCCATTTTTCTCGTCCATTTTGCCTCCACACTCAGCCTTCGTCCTCTCCTTGCAAGTACCTTGCACCATATTAATATGAAGAGTATCAATCACATTAACTTTAAAACACATATGGTTGTTGTGTGGATGTGTCAAAGTTTGAAACATACTAAAAGTAATTTGATCATCTCCTACACGGAGGACTTTCCTTCTTGGACATCGATTAATGCCCTTCCCGTCACTAAGAATGGCCTTCCTAGGATCAATGGCATCTCAGCATCTTCCTTCATATCCAAAACAATAAAATCCACCGGAATGGTGAATTTATCAACTTTGATTGGCACATCCTCCACGATCCCTTGCGGGTACTTGATGAACTTGTCATGCCATCTTCAGTGACACCCTGATAGGTTTTAGCGCTCCTAAACCTAACTTCCTGTATATAGACAAAAGCATCAGATTTACTCTTGCACCCAAATCACACAATGATTTGTGAAATGAAGTAGAATTTATTTTGCAAGGTATATTAGAACTCACTGGATCCTTTAACTTTGGATGTGAATTGTTTTGAATGATAGCAGAACATTCATCAATTAAATTTATAGTCTCGTGCTCTCCCAATTTCCGCTTGTTTGATAGTATCTCATTTAAAAACTTAGCATAATTCGACATTAGCCATATAGCATCAATAAAAAGGCATATCAATATAAAGATTCTTAATCAAATCAAGATACTTAGCAAACTTGACATCTAATTTTGCTCTTTTATATGCAGTGGAAAATGGGAGTGAGATTTGTACCTTAGTAGGTGGTGCGATGGGTGTAGTGGTCTCATGAGACTTACCTTGTCGCATTGTTGATCCCTCTTTTTCTCGGTCAACTCGTCATCATGTTCCTTTCTTACATCATTCTCTCTGTTAGTATCCGCAGCAACATCCTTTCCACTCCTCAGTGTTATGGCATGGACTTGCTCCCTTGGATTCTTCTCAGTGTCACTGGGCAATATTCCCGGCGCTCCTCCAGCCAATATATTTGTTAGCTGCCCTACTTGTGCTTCCAAATTCTTTATCGAAGCCTCTTGATTTTTAATCTTGTCTCCGTCAATGTGATGCATTTTGTTATTAGCTCCTCCATGCTTGGCTTGGGTGCATATCCCGTCAGTGGTTGTGGGTTCGTCACGGTTTTGTTGATTGGTCCATGGCAAGTTTGGATGGTTCCTAGACTCCGGATTGTATGCATTGGAGTAGGGTTGTTGAGTGATGGCATGTTTCCTACATAATTAGCACTTTCAATAGATTGAACAAAAGGGTTACCTACTTGGCATTCAATGCTCGGATGTCCTTGGAAAAGCTCGCATGTAACTGATTGAACTTGCATTCCTTTCATGCTCATGCTGCCTAGCCTGTTTAATGCCTCAATTTGAGCGGCCAAAGTAGTAACGCCACTCACTTGATGAATTCCAGCTTGCTTCTTCCGCACGTTCCTTTCAGACTATCAATGATAGCTATTGGCAGCCATCTCCTCCAATAATTCATATGCCGCTTTAGGTGTCTTTCTCATGATCGTACCTCCTGATGCTGCATCAAGCATAGAACGGTTAGCAGAAAATAAACCGTTATAAAAAGTTTGTACCTACAATCAAAAAGGAAGACCGTGATGAGGGCATCTCATCAGTAAGTTCTTAAAGTGTTCCAAGGCCTCATACAATGTCTCTGGGTTGTGTTGCACAAAGGTGGTGATATCATTGCGCATCTTGGCAGTCTTGGATGGTGGAAAGTATTTTGATAGGAACATTTGCACCATTCCATCCCATGTAGTGATTGAACCTGTAGGCAATGATTGCAACCATACTTTAGCTTTATCTTTTAAAGAAAAAGGAAATAAGCATAACCTAATGGCATCGTCAGTAACGCCATTAAGGTATCACAAATCTCCAAGAAGTTGAAGATGTGGGCATTAGGATCATCAGTGGTCTCTCCCCCAAACTGTACCGAGTGCTGGATCATTTGTATGATGGCAGGCTTGATTTCAAAGTTATTCGCATGTATGCTTGGTCTAGTGATGCTAGAAATATTGCCTTGGAATAGATGGTTGTGCATAATCCATGAGTGATCTAGCAGCAGGCACTTCCTCATACCGCTTGGTGTGCGTTTATCGTGTACGCCCAAATTAACCACACTCTTAGTAATACTAATGTAGTAGTGAAAGTAGAGATCGATCCCACGAAGAAGAGTATTCTCTTATGTTAACAGAAAACCAACTAACAAAGTAACAATTAGGGGTTTTTCCAATTTTTAACTCTAACTTAATTAAACTAAAGCAAGCAAATCACTAGATTATCAAGATTAAAAAGCAATTCTTGGTTTTTGGTAACTTCACCTTTGGGAATTATTCACTTGATCATCAAATCACTAAATATTCGATTTCATCCAATTATTCACGAATTGGAAATTTAATTCCTCCCTTACCTTAATCGTAGTCAAACAGAAAACAACATTCAAATTCGACTATTATCAAATCCTTAACCAAAACTACAGCCGTTATGATTAATTCAATGATAGATTCAAAACTAGTAAGTTTGATGAATCTAATCAACAAAAGCTACAGCCGTTAGAATTAATCATCCAATCGTTTTTCCTAAGAATTTAACAACACCAACAGCAGGTAATTATCAATCTTAGTTGCTTCTATTAGCATTAGATTGTGTATTTGATTACTAGGTGATCAATCTATCAAACAAAAACAAAAATCATAATAATCATGATATGAAAAACAAATTAAAATTGAATTAAAATCCAACAATCAAACCAAAATCTTCATAAGTGTTTTGATTCCAAAGGCAAGTATCCCTCAACCAAGAATCATAAGTTTTAGCTACTCATAATCAAACTAAAAACAACAAAATCTAGTTTATAAAACATGAAATAATCAATAGGAAAGTTACTAAAGAGAAACACGCTTCCGGCCCGTCGATTCCGTCTTCTTTCTTTGATCCTCCAAAGCGTTCTTCAAAAGTTTGAGAGTAAAAATCTATTCTAATTCTCAATTTCTCATGTAAAGTCTGAATAATGGTCTAAAGAGGCTGAATTTTCAAGTTATTGTAGGTGAATATGGTAGGACATGGTAAAAGCTTCACAAAGATGGTAAAAGACCATATTTCCTAATTTTCTTAGACTCTCTAGCGATCGATCGCGCCAAGCTAGCGATCGATCGCGCGCTTTACTTTTTTTTCCAACCAAATTCTTTGGGCGATCGATCGCTCTTTGTATCGATCGATTGCGTGGCTCCAGTAGACATTTGAGATCGATCGCTCATATGTACCGATCGATTGCTGACCCGCATATTTTGTTGCTCAACTTTCTGTCCATAGGCGATCGATCTCCTTCTCCAAAAGATCGATATCTTCTCCAAAATTACATTTTAAGGCCATTTGCTGATCTACCTTGAGTCCTTATCATCTCCAAAGCTTTTCTTGATCTTTATTCGCCTTTTTTAGCTCGATTTCTTCGATGTCATCTACAATTACACAAACATACAACTAGATAGTATATGTATCGAATTATCCATCAAAATATACCGAATCGTAGATAATTAAGCGCAATAGATGTGTCTGTTCCTAGTCACATCAAACTGCCCCATACTTAATCTTTTCTCGACCTCGAGTAAATCAGACAGAACTAAAATATTTTGGTTAGCTCATGTATAACAACCTATCTTCTCCTCACATTAATGCCTCAACAATCTCAAACATGCATAGTAATGAAAGGCGGTGAAAAGTTAACAGTGGAACATGTTCAATCCCTAAATTTCTCATACTTAACAATGCAGCGAACGTGTACGTGTGGTCATAAACAAGTTTCATATATAAATCATAGATCCAACAAATGTAAACCCACAATAGTTCAAGTTGTACACCAACACGTATAAGCTCACTTGCACACTCTTCTCCACTATCTTAGCTACTTGCAAAAACAAATCAAGTAGGTCTTTATTAGCTTATAGCTTGGCCTAGGTATTGGCTTATGAAAGAAATGGTAAGGTGTATCAAACAATAGAGTATAATGATATGCACAATAGTTAGATTATCTTCTTGCATGATTTTTGCAATGTATACTTTAATCATTTTTCTTTTTTGTGCATTGGCTCCCCGTGGAGTCATATTTTTATCAAATCTTTTCAAGACATCTCTTTTCTTTCATGCATTTCATTCTTTTGACAATGAAGCTCAAAACATATGAATCAACGAATACATAAGTGCATGTGAATGAAACACCTCATATTCCCTTCAAAGGTTTTGATTTAAATCATATTTAGGCTCATTAGGGAAGGATGATAAGCTAATCAAAAAATGTTGAATGGGGGTCTTTTGTATGCTTAGCATACAACCATTCTTTTGCATTAATGCTCAAAATGGGTACTAGGGATGATTTTATATACATGGTAGGCTTGAAAGGCTCAAACGCATCAAAGATCGTCTATATCACTTTCATGTTTGCAAGTAGTCTAGACGCCTCAAAGAGCATGTAGTTAAGTTCTAGCATGTATTAGAGACTTCTTAAGACTATCACAAAATTCACACAATCTTCACTAAGCTATGCACACTTCACAAGTCATGACAGATTCGTGCTCAAAATATTCAACTACTATGTCAAAGCATAATTCGCATTAGAGTTCAAAGTGTTCCAAGGTAACAATTTACCTATGCTCAAAAGCATGCATGATGTCAATTAGGTTTCATCATTGGCTAGTGACTCTAAGCATGCATTCATTACTAACTATGAGCACAATTTTTTTTTTGACATTTTTAGTTTTTTTTTTGTCTTTTTATAATAAGAAAGCAATAACACACCTACTAATCCCTCCCCCATACTTAAATCTTAAATTGTCCCCAATGTAAGGCAAAAATACAAAGAGAAAAGTCTAACTAATAAAGCAATAAAAAATAAAAAAGGAAAAAGGAAGCTAACTCCTCTTGGGTTGCCTCCCAAGCAGCGCCTCTGTTTAACGTCAGTGGCCCGACTTCAGTCCTCGCGATCAGTTGAAGATAGGTGGATCCTCTAGAGCCACCTTTATATTCACTTGTCTCCCTTCCTAGTTTTGGACACCCTCGTAGTAATGTTTCAATCGATGACCATTCACCTTGAATGTCCTCGTGGTGTCCAAACTTTGAATCTCAACTGCACCATGAGGATAAAACATTAGTAACAATAAAAAGGTCTATTCCATCTAGAACGAAGCTTACATGGGAATAGGCGAAGACGCGAATGGTAAAGGAGAACTTTTTGACCAACTTCAAAGCTTCTCCTTGATATCATCTTATCATGGAAGTCCTTCGTCTTTTCCTTGTAAATCCTTGCACTCTCATATGCCTCATTATTTATCTCCTCTAATTCTTGCAATTTCAACTTTCGATGCACTCCACTTTCATCATAATTCATGTTGAAATTCTTCACAACCCAGTATGCTTTATGTTCCAACTCTACATGAAGATGACAAGGTTTACCAAAACTTAATCGATATGGGAACATACCTATTGGAGTCTTGTATGCAGTCCGGTAGGCCCAAAGTGCGTCATCCAGTCTTAAGCTCCAATCTTTCCTCGTTGGGTTGACAGTCTTTTCCCATATGGCTTTGATTTCTCGGTTAGAGACCTCGGCTTGGCCACTTGTTTGCGGATGGTAGGCGGTGGAGACTTTGTGGGTCACATGATACTTCTTGAGTAGTCTTTCCACCGTCCGATTGCAGAAGTGTGTACCTCTATCACTGATTATGGCTCTCGGGATTCCAAACCTAGAGAAAAGGTTGTGTTTGATAAAATTCGCAACAACCTTGGAATTGTTAGTACGGGTGGCAATAACTTCCACCCATTTCGAGACATAATCAACAGCAAGTAGTATATAAACAAGATCATAAGAGATATGAAAGGGTCTCATAAAGTCGATGCCCCATACATCGAAAATCTCACAAATAAGAATGGGTTGTTGAGGCATCTCATTTCGTTGTGATCTATTATCGGTCAATTTACAGTGAGCACAGTTCAGTAGTCATCACGAAATAGGGTGGGCCAAAAGAACCCACATTCTAGTACCTTCCTAGACGTCCTCTTGGTACCAAAATGTCCTCCACAAGCATATGAATGGCAGAACTTAAGAATGTCACTTACCTCAGTCTCATGGATGCATCTTCTAATGATTTGATCCTCGCAGTTCTTCCATAGGTAATGATCATCCCATACATAGTACTTGGCATCGCTTCTTATCTTAGCTCTTTGAGACCTAGACAATTTAGAAGGTAATACATTAGAATTTAGAAGCTAAGAAATTCACAATATGAGCATACCATGGTAAATTTTCGCTTATGGAGAGTAGATGCTCATCCGGAAATTCCTCCAAACAAAGCTCATCATCCACGTGAGGTAGACGGGTTAAGTGATCCGTTACTTTGTTCTCGCTACCCTTCTTGTCCTTGATTTGTATGTCAAACTCACTCAAGAGCAACATCCATCTTATCAGCCTTGGTTTTGCCTCCTTCTTCGTCATCAAATAGCGAAGAGCTGCATGATCAGAATAAATAATGACTTTGGTACCAAGTCAATAAGATCGAAATATTTCAAGAGCAAAAACAATTGTTAAAAGCTCTTTCTCAGTAGTGGAATAATTCCGTTGAGCATCATTCAAGGTCTTTGATGCATAGTAGATGGCATGTGAAGCATTCCTCACTTTTTGGCCTAAGAAAACACCAACCGCAAAGTCACTAGCATCACACATGATCTCGAAAGGCTTACTCCAGTCTGGTGGTTGGATGATGGGGGTAGAAGTCAATGACTCCTTCAGTCTATCAAAATCTCTCTTGCTCGCTTCATCCATCTCGAAAGCGACCTCCTTTTGTAGTAGCTTACACAAAGGTGTAGCTATCTTAGCGAAATCCTTGAGTACCTTCTGTAAAAACTTGCATGTCCAAGAAAAGAGCGCACATCCCGAACACAGGTAGGATAAGGTAAAGACCGCATAATATCAATTTTAGTTTTGTCTACCTCTATACCATTAGCAGAAACGACGTGACCCAACACTATACCTTGTTCTACCATAAAATGCCATTTTTCAGAATTTAGAACAAGGTTAGTCTCAATGCATCTTTTCAACACAAGTGTAAGGCTAGCTAGACAATCCTTGAATGAATTACCGAAGACAGTAAAATCATCCATGAATACCTCTAAAATATGCTCAATAAACTCAGAAAAGATGCTAACCATACACCGTTGAAACCTGGCCGGGTCATTGCATAGTCCAAAGGGCATGCGTCGGTAGGCGAATATACCAAAAGGGCATGTGAAAGTGATCTTTTCTTGGTCCTCCAGTGCAATTGCAATCTGAAAATAACCTGAATACCAGTAAAGAAAACAATAGTATGAATGACAAGCTAAACTCTCAAGCATTTGATCAATGAAGGGTAGAGGAAAGTGGTCCTTTCTAGTCACAAAGTTGAGCTTTCGGTAGTCGATACACACTCGCCACCCATTCTGAATACGTGTGGGAACTAGTTCATCATCTTTGTTCTTTATCACAGTAATACCAGTCTTCTTTGGTACAACTTGGACTGGACTGACACTGTCTGAGATATGGTAGATCACCCCAACCGCTAAAAGCTTCAAAATCTCCTCCTTCACCACATCCATCATGGGTGGGTTAAGCTTCCTTTAGGGTTGACGTGTAGGGCTCCCTCCTTCTTCAAGTAGAATGCGGTGCATGCATGTGGAGGGACTGATTCCCTTGATGTCAGCGATGATCCAACCTATAGCAGTCTTGTGCTCCTTGAGCACATGAATAAGATCATCCACTTGATCATCCCCAACTTGCTAGAGTTGATCACTGGTAGTACTCAGTGGTGGTTTTCTGCAAAACAAATGGAAGAATTCTAGTGTTAGAAATAGAAAGTGATACAAAAGAACAGTTACCTGACTGAATTAACAGGTGCATCATCCAAGGCAGTTATGGTGTCTTTCAATTCATCAATGATAAACAACTCCACATTCTCTTTTTCCATAGCCATGGTAAGAGTGACTTCCAGTTCATCCTTCCCTACAATCTCAAAAACATCCTGTGACAAATAGTCAATAACATCAATAGAATACACAATGTCATCATTATTGCAAGGATATTTCATGGCATCATAGATGTTAAAAGTAACAATCTCGCCATCAAATTCCATAGTAAGGGTACCACTATGCACATCCATCTTGGCCTTAGAAATTTTGAGGACTGGTCTTCCTAACAAAATGGGACAACTCTTATCACCATTCTCCATATCAAGCACATAGAAATCCGTAGGGAATACTAATTCGTTCACTTGCACAAGTACATGAGGTGGAATATGATTCATCGACTGTGGTCGGTGGTCTCTCCATCCTGGGTTATATGTGTTTGATTCGGGGTCATATTTGTGTTGAGGTTGCCTCAGAAATCCACCTATTGCATTCACTTGCTCAGCAGATGTCTCTTGAAGTGAGGAGCATGCATCCGTGGTATGACTCATCTCCAAACAAATTCCACGCGGTTTCACGGTCTGTCCATTTCCTCCTGCCATTTGAACAAGAGATGTGAGGCTAATAAGTTGTTGTTTCAGGTTAGATACATTTACCTCTCATTGTTTCCTTTGAGCTGGTTCAGCTCTAAAGTTGCCAAACTGCTGTGAATTGGCCGCCATGTTGGCTATCAAACTTCTCGCATCATCCTGTGTCTTATCCACAAAAGCTCCACGGCTCGCCGCATCTACCAAGTTCCTGTCACTGGAAAACAAACCCTCATTAAAGTATTGAATGAGTAGATGTTCACTTATCTGATGTTGTGGGCAGCTTGCACACAACTTCTTGAAGCGTTCCCAGTACTCATGCAGTGTCACTCTAGTGTATTGTCTAATAGAGTAGATCTCCTTTCGTATGTTAGCCGCCCTCGATTCTGGGAAGTATTTCTCAAGAAACGTCCTCTTCAACTCATTCCATGTTGTGATCGAGCCTGATGGTATGTAGAATAACCAGTCCTTCGCAGCATCCTTTAAAGAGAAAGGGAAGGCTCTCAGCTTGATTTTCTCCTAGGTAATTCAAGTCGGTTTCATGGTGGTGCAAACCACAGAGAACTCCATCAAGTGCTTATGAGGATCTTCTCCTGCAAGTCCATGAAAAGAAGGCAACAAATGTATTAGTCCAGATTTCAGTTCAAAGTTGATTTGTTGCAAGAGCAGGAAAAGTAATGGAAAGAGGTTGTTGGTTCAAATCTGGATTGGCCAGTTGTTGTAAACTTTGATTTGCGGCCATGTTGTTCCTCTCTTCCTCTTCTTGTCTTTGATTTTCTCTTCTTCGCCTATGTAGAATCCTCTCGATCTCTGTATCGTATTGAATGTTGTCTTCTTGATATGAGGGATCAATGTACTCATGAACAAACGACAAGAGCATAAAAAGAAATAAATATAAAGTTAACAAAAACGTAAACGCCTTCCCCGACAACGGCTCCAAAATTTTGTTTGCGTTTATCGTGTACGCCCAAATTAACCCCAATCTTACTAATACTAATGTAGTAGTGAAAGTAGGGATCGATCTCACGAAGAAGGGTATTCTCTTGTGTTAACAGAAAACCAAATAACAAAGTAACAATTAGGGGTTTTATCAATTTTTAACTCTAACTTAATTAAACTAAAGCAAGCAAATCACTAGATTATCAAGATTAAAAAGCAATTCTTGGTTTTTGGTCAACTTCACCTTTAGAAATTATTCACTTGATCATCAAATCACTAAATATTTGATTTCATCCAATTATTCATTAATTGGAAATTTAATTCCTCCCTACCTTAATCGTAGTCAAACAGAAAACAACATTCAAATTCGACTCTTATCAAATCCTTAACCAAAACTACAGTCGTTATGATTAATTTAATGATAGCTTCAAAACTAGTAAGTTTGATGAATCTAATCAATAAAAACTACAGCCGTTAGAATTAATCATCCAATCGTTTTTTCCTAAGAATTTAACAACACCAACAACAGGTAGTTATCAATCTTAGTTGCTTCTTAATTTGCATTGGATTGTGTATGTGATTACTAGGTGATCAATCTATCAATCAAACACAACAATCATAATTTGAAAAATAAATTGAAATTGAATTAAAATCCAACAATCAAACCAAATATCTTCACAAGCGTTTTGAGTCCAAAGGCAAGTATCCCTCAACCAAGAATCAAAAAGTTTAGGTACTCATAATCAAACTAAAAACAACAAAATCTAGTTTATAAAACATGAAATAATCGATAGGAAAAGAAGTTACTAAAGAGAAACACGCTTTCGGCTCGTCGATTTCTGTCGTCGTGTTTTGATCTTCCAAAGCCTTCTTTAAAAGTTTGAGAGTAAAAATTTATTCTAATTCTCAATTTCTCATGTAAAGTCTGAATAATGGTCTAAAGTGGCTGAATTTTCGAGTTATGGTAGGTGAATAAGGTAGGATAGGGTAAAATCTTCCCAAAGATAATAAAAGACCATATTTCCTAATTTTCTAAGACTCTTTGGTGATCGATCGCGCCATGCTAGCGATAGCCTTATTTTTTTCGGCCAAATTCTTTGGGCGAATGATTGCCTCTTTGTACCGATCGATCGCGTGCCTCCAATAGACATTGGCGGTTGATCGTTCATATGTGCCTATCGATTGTTGACCCGCATATTTTGTTGCTCAACTTTCTGTCCATAGGCGATTTATCTCATCCTTCATGCGATCAATCTCTTCTCCAATATACATTTTAAGGCCTTTTCTTGATCTACCTTTGTGATGCCCGGGGATTATGGTATTAATCCCGGTGTTGTATTAATCCTTGATGGATTTTTAATTGTGGCAATTATGAATTAATTGCGGTTTGGCATCCCCCGAGGTTGTTTAATCGGACATTTGGGATCGTTGGATCCAAAGGTTGAGATTGTATTCTCATTTCGGTGGAAAACCTATGAGTTGGGTTTTCGGTGGGACTTGGTGTCCGGGGTGCTTTTGTTGGGGCCAGTTGGGGGATTTGATGTTGGAGATAGAGTTTTTGAAAACAGATGATTTTTAATGAATCATGATGTATTTGTGGAGGTATTTGTGAGTTGGGGTATTTTTGCTATATATACCCGTTGAACTCGGGATTCCGTCATTTGGAATCCATTTCTCTCCTCTCCTCCCCCCTTCACGCCACCTTCACCCCCCAAACCCTTCCCTTCCCTTGGCTGAAGAGAAATTGTTGGGAACACGATTTAGGGGCCGGATCTCTTGAAGCAAAGCTGGTAATCTCTTCCTCCTATCTTGTAGCTTTGATTTGATAGTGGTTTTGTTGTTTTTGGTTGAGTTTTGAGTTTGGTTTGGGTTTGGGAGATTTTTGTAAAAATCTTGTAATCTTTTGGATTTGTGTTTAAATGGACTTTTAACCCTTGTTAAGTGTACTAGGGAGTTAGTACATGGTTATTTTCGAGTTTGAGTAAGTTTGGGTATGTTTTGGCAAGGTTTCAAGCTTTTGAAAAATGGTGATTTTCGGGTTCGCACAGCGACCGATCGATCGGTGGCTTGGACCGATCGATCGGTGCAAGTGCGTAATGTTGGGTGAATAATTCGATCTTTAGCGATCGATCGGTAAAAGCTACCGATCGATCGGTGAGTGGCTAGCGATCGATCGGTAGCTTGGACCGATCGATCGGTGCAAAGCCGTGGCTTATTTTGATTTTGTGAACAGTTACCGATCGATCGGTGGCTTGGACCGATCGATCGGTAGGGCGATTTTGGAAAAGTTATTTTGGAGTCCTCCCTCGGGTTTTGGGGAGTGGTTTTCGACCATTTACTATTTAATCATCGTGATGGGATGATTGGGGTCGAATTTCATGCTTGTGCATTGAGTTTGGGATTACTCATTGATTTTGAGTTATTGGAATTGTGTTTAGCAAATTTCTTCATTGGACCTCGGGACTGAGGCAGTTGGGACTCAAGCTACGGAATTATAAGGTACGTATTGACGTACGAGCATAGCCCTTTTATATAAATGCAATTGTTGAGTACTTGGTATACTGTATTGCATGAATGTGTGTGGATTGCATGGTCATTGTGGAGATGCATGACACATGATATTGGCAATAAACGGAGATTGAAATGCATGGTTTATCGTACCTTCTTCAAATGTTTATATATGCATTGAGTAATGCATGGTACCGCTTTTGAGCGAGTAGTGATTGGGATGTTGTCGCCTGTGAGCGAACATCGATTATGATGCCGCTGCCATCGAGCATGCGTGGAATTGGAATGCCACTATTGTAGAGTGAGCAATAAAATGGAGACAGGAAACCATAAATGAGGATCATGGATTGTTTATAATCATTGTTTAATGATTTGATGTATTGTTCATGACATTGGTGCATGACTCATAGAATTGTTAATCCATGTAATGATAAATTGGCATTTGGGAATTTGATGGTTTCAGTGTTTTGAGAACAGGGACAGTACAGGAAACCCCGGATGAGGATGATGCCATCCAGGGAGTATTTGTATTTCATAGCATTTACATTGTCGTAAATTATGAATTGTATTGTCGTGGTTATTGGATTGGGATATTGGTATGCTCACCCCGTGTGGGGGCTGTCTCTGTTGGGGCAGGTGGTACAGGTGTAGCAGCAGTTTTGGAGTTGAGCTCGGGCTGTTGATTGGAGCACTACCAGGATTGAGGTACCAGAGCTGGATGGATAGGCGCTCAGATCCAGTGTCGAGATCGAGTGGCGCTTGTGAGGTGCTTCCAGGATCGGAACGCCAGTAACGGTATCCAGCCGAGTATTTTATACATTAGATACACGCTCATTCATTTGGGTACTCTCATGTGAGTACATATTACGTGTATATGGAATGTATAACGGACTATGGCTCTTCTCTGTTCATTTATGGTTTGTGTGCAATTAGATATAGAATTGCTAAATGAACTAAGAGCATGTTAGTGTATTATATGAGTGCATGCTATATGGATAATCATGGATGGGGAATTTTGAATATCATGTGGTTTAAATGCAAGAAAATTTCTGGGTAACACAGGGTGTTGCACTTGCATATGTTTTCTTCCCTGATAGCATGATTATATGCACCACGATTATGGATTAATACACTAATAACGGGTTAAGGGCACGGGGGTCCTTACAACCTTGAGTCCTTATCATCTCCAAAGCTTTTCTTGATCTTTATTCACTTTTTTAGCTCGATTTCACCTACAATTACACAAACATACGATTATGTAGTATATGTATCGAATTATCCATCAAAATATACCGAATCGTAGACAATTAAGCGCAATAGATGTGTCTATTCCTAGTCACATCACCGCTCTTCATTCTCTCCCTCTCTTCTTTGGTTGTTCTCAGCCATTGCTCGAGCCTCTTGTAGTCTCCTAAGAAAGGTCTCTCAATTTCCAGATCAACAGGCTCAAGTGTAGTTTTGCTACTCCTTAGCATACACAAAGAAACAACACCTGCAGAAATCAAACAAACCACAACAGTAGTGTGAAGTAAAGAAAATTGAAAAATAAAAAAATAAAAAAAATGGCTAAATAAGTCAACTAATCTCGTCTGATATTACTTTAAATTAGTCCCCGACAACGGTGCCAAAAACTCGATCGTGATTTATTTAAACAATAATTCTCTGTGTAGCGTGATTATACCGCAAGTTCAAGGTGTCAAGTTTTGTATAGTAGATGAAAAGTACTAGTGTCGAACCCACGAGGTCCACTAAGTAAGTACCAAATTTAACTAGTTTAACTATATTTAATGAGAATTATATTATATTGACTCATGACACAATATCTAACCCAATGAGTAGTAAAGAGTGTAGAAATCAGTATAGACAATTATCAAGATTTCGGTTCACCCATGTAATCCCCCACAATTCGCCTATTAGTTATGATTAATTCATACGTTCTAAGGTGACGAGTTTTCCTAATGCATTCGTTATACTATGGTCAAGCTATAACAAGTCTAATATTAACGTAGCAATAAACCACTCGTGTGTCCTTATTGAATAATCAATATTGAATGAAGATCTATGAAAACTACTAGCATTCAATTTTGGTAAATCTATTGCTAACACATGTGTGCTAGATTTACGTGGTCAGCCTCAATCTAAACCCACGGCTTAATTTATTATGTTGTATTACAATATCATATGGTCAAGTCAGACACAATATATAATATCATTCAAATGTGGTCAATCCCTTAAAAGGCATGAGGAACATTAAATTACGCACATAGAAATTGTAAGAATTAATCAAAAACCTTAAGTTAAATTATGGGTTAAAACATGGGATCCCATAGTCTTGATAAACAAACTTAGCCAAAAGTCATAGTCAAATAACAATGCAAAAAGATTTTTTGCAACAAATTAAACATTAAAATCTAAAAATAACTAAGAACAATGTTTAGAAATACGAAAATATGCTATGCGTTGACTCCTTGCTTCGCTACATCGTTCCGTCTCTACCGATGTCTTGCTCTTCAATGGTTTGTGATGGTGGAAGATCCATCATCTTGTAGGACACAAATTCTTCAAAATGGAATCAAATCCTGAACTTTCAGCAGCTGGCGATCAATCGCCAAACTCCTGTGATCGATCGCCAACTTTATTCAGCTTTTAATTTTCTTTCGGAGCTCGGCGATCGATCGCCGACCTCATGGCGATCGATCGTGTGAATAGTAGCCTTTTTTTTTACGAAAGTCAAATTCTTGTCCTTCTTCGACATTTTTGCTCGGTTTGGTCCTTTTCATCGTTAATTAGCTCAAATCCTTCACTTTTATGCATTTCTACCTTTATTCATGGAACATACAAAACAACACGAAAACGCATAATATCGTCCAAGAATCATAATAAAATGCATATAAACTCATAGCAATATAAGTGTAAAAATCACACTTATCACTTTGCACCATCCATGTGGTGGCGACACAATACATCCAGGATATATTTATATTGAGACAGAAAAAGGCCCTCACAGCAACGCAACACTTCAACTCCAAGAAAATAAGTGACCTCACCAAGATCTTTAACATCAAATTTAGTACTGAGCTGCTGGATGATTGTATTTGCAAATCCAGGGTCAGTGCCAGTGATGATAATATCATCCACATAAACCAGAATGTATAAGAGAGTGGTCTGCTTGTGAAAAACGAAGAGGGACATGTCAAATTTTGTTTGTCGAAACCCCAAGGATAAAAGAGCCGAACTCAAAGCATTAAACCAAGCACGTGGAGCGTGTTTGAGATAGATAGATTTCCGAAGTTTGCACATTTAGGACGGCCATGAATCATCAACAAAACCAGCAGGTTGTTTCATATCAACATGCTCAGAGAGAGCCATGCAAGAAGGCATTGCTGACGTCAAGTTGTCTAATTGACCAGTGATGCATAGCTGCTAAGGAAAATACAGTCCTAATATTAACTGGTTTGACGACTGGGCTAAATGTTTCCTTGTCGGGACGCTGATGAAAGCCTTTAGCAACTAGGCAAGCCTTGTACTTGTCTATAGTACCATCTGGGTTACGTTTGAGGCGGAAGACCAATTTGGAGCCAATAATATTTCCATGAGCTGGTGGAGGAACAAGATCCCAAGTACCATGCCGAACAAGAGCAGTGTATTCTTCGGATATAGCAAGATGCCAATCCGGATCTATAAGTTCTTGTGAAACACATGTAGGTTCAACAGGACCATCAACATGATGCTTAGTGGCAAGGTGTAGAGTTTTTGGCTTATAGATAGTATTCATAGATCGAGTCAGCATAGCATGAGTACGAGTAGGCAACGGAGTAGGGGAAGCAGTATTGCATCTGGGAGAATCAGAGCCGATTGTGGGCGAAGGAGAGTATTGAAGCCTGTTCTGCAGGAGGAGTGGATGCTGGCACGATAGACACCGGGGGTACAACAGGGATAGCAGGTATCATACCGGTAGGAGGCGGTGAAGTGGGATGCGGCAAAGAAGAGAGACGACAAACTTCGGGATTGGTAGAGGGATCCAGTGAAGAAAAAATACAATAAGGAAAGACATCTTCACAAACTTGGCATGCCTGGAGAGATATAGCCGACCAGAAATAAGTACATAGCACTTGTAAGCACGCTGAGTAGTGGAATACCCGAGAAATAACATTGATGAGCAGGAGTATCAAGCTTGCCAGAGATATAAGGCTTAAACAAAGGAGAACACAGGCAGCCAAAAGTGAGTAACTTCAAATAATTTGGGAGGCGATGAGATATGGACGCAAATGGCGAGGAGCCGTGAAGAATAGGCTTAGGAAGTCTGTTAATTAAATAAACAGCGGTTAGAAAGGCAAAATGCCAGAAGTCCGGCGGTAAGGATGCCTGATGTAGTAAGGAGCGCCCCATAGTAACAATTTGACGATGTCGGCGTTAGGTGATCCCATTTTGTTGCGGTGTATGTGGCGCAGTGGTAAGCCAACTGATGCCACTATCAACAAGATATTGCCGAAGAGCCAGAAACTCACCCCCATTGTCAGAATACAGGTTTTGAATAACATGGTTAAACTGTTTTTCAACCAATGATCGGAACTGTTTAAATATCAGTGCAACCTGTGATTTCAACTGCAGAGGGTAAATCCAGCAATATTTTGTAAAATAATCCACAATCAGCAAATAATATCGATTTCCAGATATAAAGGAAGGCTTAGTAGGCCCCCAAAAATCAACATAAAGAAAATGTAGTGGATGCGTAGAAACAATAGAAGAAGTAGTAAAAGGAAACTGATTACTTTTATTCGAATTGCAAGAACTACACTTATGCAAATCAATTGGCAACTGTTTGAAGCTAGGGAAATTAAATTTCTTAAGAACAAAGGAACTAATCCGAGCAGATGGATGACCAAGCCGACGATGCCAGCACTCCAAACTAGTATGTTCTCCCAATAAAGCCACAGGTTGAGCACCGGTGGGAGGAGTAAACTTCAAATGATAAATACAAATATTGCATTGTCCGTGAATGAGGCTTGCCCCCTTACGCTGATCCTGCACCACAAAGTAGAACAGATGAAACCCAAAAAAAAAATATTGTTATCCTTGGCAAATTGACGAAGAGGCAACAAATTATGATTAGCCGAGGGAACACGTAAAATATTAGATAGCCGAAAAGTGCGAGCATTATTACTGATAGTAGAAGAACCTATGTGAGAGATGCGCAAACCTTGACCATTAGCAATGTGAACCTCATCAGGTCCATCATATTCAGAGTGTGTTGTAAGCTGGCAAGATCAGATGATAGGTTATGTGATGAACCAGCGTCTACTAGCCACTGAGATTGAGTCTCATGAGAGGAGGGAGAGACCGCATAGTCAGTTTTTACTTTAGTTTTTAGTTTTGCATTTAGTTTTGAATATCTCTTGCGTCGATTATTTTACGATTTGGATTCTTTCTTCTTACAAGGTATAATTCTCGATCCAAACCACCCTTTACAATAGCAGAAGTTTATGAGAGCCTCACCTTCCTCAGTCTTCACGCTAGCGTATTGATCAATGGAGTTTATTGTTTTCCCTTTTTGAAAATTTGAAACATCGAGGACAATGTTTCGTTTTAGTTTGGGGGAGGTGGCTTCCATGCTTAAATTGTTTAAACTCTTGTTGTGTGCTAAAATTGAGACTTGAATTATTTTTTAGCAAGAAATTTTTTTTATAGTTCAACTTGAGAAAAGAATAAATTGCAGTAGTGCATGTTAGTCAATGGGGATTTTAATCTCGCTTTACATATCAACTTGAAATTTGATGATTGTTAGCCTTGTACATGTGTATCATATTTTGAGTTAGCATCTTAAGGATGAAGAATATTTTGAGCACAATGAGTCACGATCTTGTGGATTTCATGTGGAGTAGTGAGAGTGTGTGATTTTAATGATTTGTTTTGAGAATATGGGAGTTACTCTAGAACCTATTTGAGGGCACTTCAAGGCAAAATTTATAGTTACAAACTTAATATGGGGATGATCTAGGCAATCTTTGATACGTTGAGTCTTTGAAGCCTATCATGTATTTATAGTGGTGCCTTTGATAGTTATGGCCCGCGAAATCCGAGTCACGATCTGCCCATAACCTTGTCATGAACAGCTCATAACGTGCCCGAGAAATCGGCATCCATTACTCACCATTAATGCATGTTCCACCATCTGTGTTGACCAACAGTTACCCCCGGATCTTTCGCCACTATTTGACCATGTGGGCCGAGCAGACACTTCCTCTGCTCGGATGATCCTGTTCGGCACTGACGTATAAAGTTATTCCGTGAAAATCGGGACATCTTGGATTTTACCGAGGTGACGTGTTCTTTCTATGACCAGGGGCGGAAGGATTATATGGGCAATTGCCCAGCATGTTTTTTGCCCAAAATTTTCAAGTAGCCCATTAGTTTTACCGCAGCTCCCTCATTTTTGTAATTTTGCTTTCTAATGTTAGTTGAATTTGCAGATGAATATAAAATACTAGTTGACCGTGTAAATAATCAAAAGCAAATTTCTTCATTTTTTGAATAAATATTAATAACACAAATAAATATTCAATCTAGATTTTTTATGACTCAACAAAGTCCAATATAGACTTTTATAAACTCTATAGAAATCTACTGGTATTCAAAATAGACTTTGATAGAGCTTTAAAAAGTCAAGTGGTATTCAAACATGACTTTTAAGAACTCTATAAAAGTCTAGATGTATCCAAATTTCAATAAACTTTTAATGACTTTTATGGAATTCTTTAATTTACAAAATTTGAAACATTATGAACAAGTTTAAAAACTCCAAAATTCGCTCATCCAATGGATTTGGCTTGACTTTTAACAATAGATTTGTGTCACCAAAACAATTATAAAAAAGAAGTCGGCCAGCAGAATTCCTTTTCATTAAACAAAAAAACAGAGAATGGTTCTACCCATTTACCATATTGGCTCAAGCCACAAGTCATTGAAAAATCTGAGAAGGTACAAATTACATATATTTTTTCCAGCAAATGTTATAGTTTTTGCATGGTACATGACAACTGCCACAGAGGAAACAATCCATTTATTTTTTTGTAGCGTTTTATGTTAAGATCTAGAATTGTTAATTATGATTTTAATGATGCAATTGGTAGCAAGTGAAGATAATTGAGTATGAGTGAGGAAGAACGAACAGAAAATCAGAGAGAATTAAGAAAATCAAGGGAGGAAGACTATTACTTGTAAAATAGATTCTTAACCCTTATGAATCATTTAACTGTTATTTATAGTATTTTTTAAAATTCAAACACAACAATACTCTACCTATTTTGCTAAACAAATTCACATGCCAACCTCCTACAACTTTAACAATTGAAATATAACCCCAGAATTACTGCTCATAACATTGCTTGTATTTCAGTTGCAGTTAAAGTTGTAGGAGGTTGGCGGGTGAATTTGTTTAGCAAAATTAGTAGAGTATTGTTGTGTTTGAATTTTAACAAATACTATAAATAACAATTAAATGATTCATAAGTGTTAAGAACCCCTTTTACAAGTAATAGTCTTCCTCCCCTGATTTTCTTAATTCTCTCTGATTTTCTGTTCGTTCTTCCTCACTCGGTACTCAATTATCTTCACTTGCTACCAATTGCATCACTAAAATCATAATTAACAATTCTAAATCTTAACATTGGTGCTCTCGTTCTTTGATCTCTTTCTCGTTGTCGATCTCATTGCAATTTTCAGTCGTTGATCTTCTAAATCTTTAATTATTATTATTTTTTTTTGCAAAATTGAAATTTTGTTCCTCGCATTTTCAATTAGTGTGACATATAGATGAACAATGAAATTTTGTTTATTTTTAATATTGGTGTTCTCAACAAGTGCTCCAATGTTAAGATCTAGAATTGTTAATTATGATTTTAATGATGCAATTGGTAGCAAGTGAAGATAATTGAGTACGAGTGAGAAAGAACGAACAGAAAATTAGAGAGAATTAAGAATTTCAGGGTGAGGAAGACTATTACTTGTAAAGGGGTTCTTAACCCTTATGAATCATTTAATTGTTATTTATAGTATTTGTTAAAATTCAAACACAACAATACTCTACTAATTTTGCTAAACAAATTCATCCGCCAAGCTCCTACAACTTTAACAACAACTGAAATTCAATCCCATAATTACTGCTCATAACATTTTACCAAGAGCATATCAAATATGTCAAAAACTTGAAGAAATATAGATGACATACAAATCCAGGGGCGAGACATAACATGGGCTAGCCTGGGCTTCAACCCGGGCTAGCCCATGTCATTTTTCATTTATACAATTATGTGATTAAGCCCAAATATAATTGTATTTTTAATTTGGGAAATTTCGGGCCGGTATTATTTGGTAAAAGATTTTTCGGCCCAGTCACCCCAAAAAAATTTCTTTCAACTAGGTCCAATTTTGGTTAAAATGACCAAAATAGTCTTCTGTCTTTCTTGGATCAAATCCTTCAACATCAAAACCCTAGTCTCCAACCCTCACATCAGCCACATGTCCCAACCACCAACGCCGTCGTCGGAAGTTGTCGATCCTCCCATGGCGTCGGAGCTGCGCGCACTGGTCAAACGAGAACAAAAAGGTTGTGCAAGAAGACGAAATCATCTCATTCTTCTATTTATCATCTATTTACCGATTGTGTTGATTTTGTTTTATATTTCTTATGAATTTCAATTTTTTTGTAATGTCTGTACGTAGATTTTTTATGTGAAATGTAAAAGTATAACGTATTTGAATTGTTCGATCAAACATTTGAATGAAAAATTTATATTTATTATGAGTTTCAATTTTATTGTAATGATTGTTTGTAGATTTTTAATGTAAAACTCAAAATTATAATGTATTTGAGATGTTCGATCAATTGTTTGAATGAAATTTTTGAGAATGTAATGATATTTAAACCATTGGTGCATGTACATGCACCGGCAGTTCATGAGTCTATCGGTGCATGTAAATACATGCACCGACAGTTCATGAGTCTATCTGTGCATGTAATTTATATGCACCGATAGACTCAGTGGTGCATGTAATTTACATGCACCGGCAGTTCATGAGTCTATCGGTGCATGTAATTCACATGCACCGATAGACTCATTGGTGCATGTAACTTACATGCATCTTTAGACTTATGTGTTGCTTCCTTATTCAGTTTGTTATTTCACATCTCGAGCATTCTATTTCAATTTGCTATTAATTAAACAAAATTAATGAGGAAAAATGTTACATATTCAAAATTATATATAAAAAGGCTATGTTTTCGGTTAAATATAGTATAAGTCTATAGGTGCATGTAATTTACATGCACCAAAATAGACTCAGAGGTGCATATAATTCACATGCACCGACTTGCTAAAATCTATCGATGCATGTAATTTACATGCACCGATAGGCGGAGATGCACTAATATACGATTTTTTATCTAATTACTAAATAACAATGATCAAATCAAACAAAATGTGAATTAATTTTTCATTTTATAATTTTTACAATTGATCTTATAACAAATTAAAGATACAATATATTATTTTAGAAATTAAATTTTTATTATGGATGAGTATATACTATATGATAAATTATTGCATAATCTCATAACAAAATTCTATTATTTTTCAAATGATAATATATTACACAAACATGTCTTAATTTTAAGTGTTATTTGTGATCGCCTTTAAAACTTACTATATGATTCTTATTTATTATGTAATTTGAGAACCAATGCAAATGTTGAGTCTACCGGTGCATGTAAATTACATGCACCGGTAGACTAGTGGTGCATGTAATTACATGCACCGGTAAACTAGGGGCGCATGTAATTTACATGCACCGTTATATGTTGCTTGCTTGTTGATCTTATAACAAATTAAAGATACAATATACTGGTTATGAAGACCTGAAAGGACCTTATACTCTCTCCGCGCTTGTACAAAAGAGTAAATGATACTAATTTGAGAAACAATGCAAATTTTGAGTCTACCGGTGCATGTAATTTACATGCACCAGCAGACTATAGGTGCATGTAAATTACATACACCGGTAACATTTTGAGTCTACCGGTGCATGTAATTACATGCACCGGCAGACTATAGGTGCATGTAAATTACCTGCACCGGTAGACTACCGGTGCATGTAATTACATGTACCGTTAGACTAGTGATGCATGTAATTTACCTACATCAACTGTTAGTTCTTCAACTTTGATTTGAGAAGATAAAATTGTGTTACCCCACTGATATATTGTCAGGAATTTAATACACGCATCATTTATGTTATTATAGATCATTTCACTAATGTAGTGACATGATGTCTGAAAGTTTAGAAATGAAAACAATATGTAACAAATGAAAATTGAATTTTAGAGTCTATTTTTTACTTGGTATATTATACATAAACAAATGAAAGTGGAAAAGAAATAAATCAAAACTTTTGGAATGAGATGATATGTTGTTTATAGATGATATGTTGTTTATCTTTTCCAAATTTGCTATAAAAAAAATTGTTTACCTAAAGAGACATTTTAGCAAACACATAATCTGCACCAAAATTGAAATAAAAGTCCAATGTTACGTAAATCCAAAAATACCATAAAACAACAAATAAAATTGAAACAAAACGTCGGTTCCATGGTTGGAGAAGAATGACATTTGGCAAAATGAAAATGAGTCGCCGCCGCCTCCACCACAACAGCGCCACCGCTCCATACTCGCCGCCTAACCACCATTGCTGATTTCCCAGAATACGCGACCATCACCAACTCTCACGACGAGGAACATATAATTCAATTGTTATAAATTGGTTTTTAGAACAAGGGTGTTTTAGGAATAGCAAAGGACTAATTAGATTAGGGTTTCATAAAAATGGACTTAGTTGAAAGAAGATTCTTACAAGATGTATTTAGTTGAAAATAAAATATTTTTTTAGATTTAGTTGAAACAAGTTTTGAAAAGTGATACATATATGTAATTTCCTCTTTTAATTTTTCCAGCCCTGCGAAGCCCATTCTATTATATTTCTTCAGCCCAAATATCACTCTAGGCTATATTTTTTTGGGACAAATGCTTTGTCCTTCTATGTATATTTTTCAAATTTGTGTAAAATTCTCCTATACAATAAAAATATTCAATTTCAAAACTGTTATAAAATATTAGTGTTGAACACGATTTAAAAGAATATTACAAGATCAATATATATGAGAGATAAAGTTATTCATTACATTATATATCTCACAAAAATGCTTGATATATATAGCACCATGAAGCAAGTGTTACAAGTAACTTTACATGACTTAATGCCTTCAAGAGTTACAAAATGTTAATAGAACTTAAGTTATAACTTATTGGACATCCATATGCAATTTGTTTATAATAAAAACATAAATTTGGCAGATATTCTATTTTTTTTTACAACAAAATTTAGGGATTAAATGTCGGCCACAAATTCCCCATTTCATTCCCTATTAGAGCTTCTCCAAGGGGACGCCATTTTGGCGACGCCAAAATGGCGTCCCCTCCTTTGCCCCAACGCAGCACCATTTTCTGCGCGAAAATGGTGCTGCGCTACAGTGCCACGCCATAGCAATACGCCAAAAGTGGAGCTTTTTTCCTTTTTTTAATTTTTTTAATTTTTTTCTTATTTGTAAAAATGTTTAATTATTTATTATATTATTATTATTTACTATTTATTTTAATTAAAAAACTATAACTGAATTTTGGTAATTTTATGAAATAATTATTATTAAATAGTATTAATTTTTATAATTAAATTGTTTATAATAAATGTTTATAAAAGTTAAATTTAATAGTTGTTATTGATATAAAACTTGTTTATGAAGTAATTAATGATTATATTAAGTTAATTAATTATTAAATTAAACTGATTAAATTTAATATTTATATAAATGTCAGTAATTTAATTTAAACAAATTAAATTAAATTGATAAATTATTTAAATATAAATTTATAAATAAATATATAAAAAGGATAAAATAATAGTTATAAATGAAACTAAAAGAAATATTCTAGGGAATATTCTTTATAGTGTAAAGTTTGAAGTAGATTGGTTGGAGATGAGTTTTGCATTTGGTGTAAAAATCACACTATTTTGATGCAAAAGTTACGCTAAAATGAAATTTGTGGTTGAGATGGCCTTAGTCAATCATGTAATATTTAATTAATTTTTGTCAAAAAATTACTTAGAATTATATAGACAAACAACAAAAAACTCAATGTTTTATGGACAAGTGTTCTAGTTTTTACTAAAACTATAATTGCCAAATAATTAATTTAGATTATATTGTAATTTAGTGACCAAGTTTATAATTTATCCTTTATTAGCAATTGCTTCAAAATTTAATTTAGTCCCAAATGTAATATGCCATTTAATTTTACATATTCTTCTCTAATTGATTTTAGCTGCCACATAGGTCATTCATCTAGATCGATTCAATATTTGCAAATAATTTATCATCTTAGATTTAATAAGTCATTAATTTTATTCGATGAATTGGGATGATGATGTGTTTAGGTTGAGTTTATGATTCATTTGAAACTCAGATTTGGGAATTTTTTTTTTAGTTGTAATATTTGGGAATAAACTTTTTTTATTGTTTTCTTATGTTTCTAATTGAGATCATTATCTAAACTCAATTTTTATGAGCTATATAATATATTATTTCTTCTGCATAAATTGTTTTTGATTAGTTAAGAAATTTAATTAAGATTATCTTTATGATTTTGTCTTCAATTTTAAAAACATGTACTTATATTAAGGCGATAATTTTCATCTTCAAACTATTTACAGTTCATTCTAGTAGAGTCTGGGGAAATAAATCCGGCCAAACTTATATACTTAAAAATGGTTCTGTTTGATTTTTATCTAGGAGATGTGGTTTAATAAAATGATAATTTTTGAAAGATTGTGATTTGAGAGTAAATGACAAGTTTTGGTTTAGCCCACCCAAAAATAAAATCCTGATTTCGCCCATGTACAAATCCATTAACTCCATAAAAATATATTATTTAAAAAAAAATCATCAAAAGTTCCCCTAAATTACGCGCTCAAAACATTTTTAGCTAAAATCTGATGGAATATGGAAATGGAGAGCAATGCTTAGAATAATATATCGATAATACCAGTTTATATCATGCATTTTTAATTTATCGCTATGTATAATAACAAAATAAGTTAAATTTCAATTAATATCAATTTGAAATTCAGATATTAGTTTTTCTTTTAAAATCAAATTAGAAATTTTAATATTTATCCTTGAATAAACTGGAATTAATTCGGGAACAAAATTTAAGCCACTGATGGTTTATTGGTACGGATAATTTATAATAAGATGACTTTCATGTTTGATGGGAAAAAAGTTTTTATTGTTTTTTGCGAGAAAAAAACAATCTTGGACTATTTTAAGTTTGTTTTTCAAAATTTTGATTTATTTTTTTCAAAATCTAATCTAACTAATTTTTGTATCAAAACCCTTCATAATTTTTATTTGCATATATATATATATATATATTGAAATATATTTTTTTCCCAACAAATTAAAAATTTACGATTACCTCTCTGTCTATGACATGAAAGATCATTCAATTGAGATGACTGCATCTATTGAATATACGACCAAGCATAGAGGACGAACAGGAAATGCAAATTAAGAAGAGGTGGTTGGGTTGGGTTGGGTTGGGTCTTTAATGTAAATTGTACGTCTAAAAATTTGATTGATTTTGATGGAAAGGACGAAACGGAAATGCAGATTAAGAAGAGGTAGTTGGGTGTTGGGTTCTTTAATTTCAAATGTACGTTCCATACAGTTCTTGAATAAAATGATAATAATGGTTGAGGATTCTAAAATTTTGAGGATTCGCACTGACGCATTGAGTGCTTATGCAATATTTTAAGGTGTATTAAGTTTTAATAAGTCTCATACTGACACAACGGTCGTGATCTGGCGTATTAAGTACGTATATGTCACTTTAGGACTAAGTTTTATTCAGTCATGTATTGAATTTTACTATGTCGTGAACTTAAATGTTAGACATTCTTAATTCTCCGAAAATAATATAAATCATTTATCATAAATCTATATTATTATAAACATGTTGAAACACAAGGTAATATTTGATTTCATTTTTCGAATCATTATCTTATGACCAAATATTAATCATTCATTTTCATTTTTCACTCTCTAAAATATATTTTTCTGAGAACAACAATTATCCCTATTAGAAGAGCGATTAATAAAAGATTTGAATTGCAATATAAATAAATAATAATGTAAGTTTGTCAACAATGATGTGTATTAAGTATGCTTAAATTTATTTAATCAATATGTGTGTTCATGAATTCATACCCGCATCCACACACTCTCACACATCCGCATTACGTGACATAGTGGACATCAACTAAAGGACGAAATGGAAATGGAAATGATAATGGAAATTAAGAAGAGGTGGTTGGGTTCAGGTGGTTGGGTTCTTTAATTTCAAATGTACGATTTATCTTAAATTTATTTCATCAATATGTTTGTTCATGAATTCATACCCGAGTTCAACTAACTTGAGCTTCAATAGCTCGTGTTCTTGAAATAATTACACCGAAAGATTATATCGAGTTCGGTTACAATTGAGCGGAAGACACTCGAAATAACCTACTCTATAATCGATTAACCATTTGAAAGACATTTTAAAGATATGCAAGTAAAGTAAATAAAAAAGCATTTGTTTATGGAAGTTCGAAGGTGGTGTAATCCTTCTACGTCTCCCTTCTTCCACCTCATTGAAGAATTCAGCTAGAAGACTTTGATTTATACAACACTCTGTACAAACACGATCCAGTTGGACATTCCTTATCCAACTAGAACTCCTAGCAACTCAACTATGTATGTTCTTTAATGTCTCACATACAAAGACTTCTCATCGATTGTGATAAATCATCAACCGTTACAATGATATTTACTCATCTATTAAGCTCTCAAATACAATGAATAGAGTGAATATATATGGCACAAATGATCACTGATTAGATCTGATATAGCAAGGTAAGTGGTGCCTAAAATCTGGGCTTGCTCTATTTCAAGCTGTTCTCTTCTTGTAAGCTGCCCATTTTGAATCCCAAGTGGGTTTGCTTTGATCTTGCTTGGAGTGATCTTCAATCACCTTATTTGAGCTTCCAAGACTTGTATATATATCCCCAAACAATGATATATACGTTAGACACAAGAATATGCCCGTTGGAAAAGGTTCTGCACCATTCCCGAGCTTGCAACGGTCATATTCTGTTTTTTTGGGCTCTTTGTATTTAGGACCGGATTGGCCAGATCAGTCTTGTAGAGATCAGCTGGACATATTAGTCTGGTACAGATCAGTCTGGCCGGATCAGTCTTCTGGACAGATTAGTCTGGTGCAAGACAAGCTTGATACAAAAACAGCTTGATAAACTTGCTCTTCCAATCTGTTGCTTGTAGCTCTTGATTCTTTGATTTATGGGCAAAGTTATCTACATGAAAGTTGTAGCAATTTCTCTTAGCTTTCCACGGAATCAAGAATCGATCGATTTCAAGTTTTTATGAGAGAGTTATGCTCAAAATACAAGGCAATGGTTCTACTGTATGTTTGCTGGATGCAGCAGCACATGTCGTGACTTGCAAAAGCTTTTTGCCATCTTAACGTCCGATTCAGTCTTTGACCTCCCAACATGAATTGTAGATCTGTGTCTTAGCTTTTCAACCTATACTGAATCATCTCGTTTCGATAAGCAAGCTAAGAGTTATGCCCAACAAACTGACAGTCGCTTGCTGTAACAGCTTGTTGTTTCTTCGCGGTACAGCTCGATCTTACATGCGTCTTTTCTCCTTGATAACATTTGAACGAGCCTATCAGTTGTTAAATATGACTTTTAGTATTTTGAGTTGGCTGTTCAACCTCTTCGGAAGCACGCCATTTCCATATCTGAGCTATGGGATATGATCGAAACAATCCGCTCTGCCAGGATTTCAGTCTTGGTCCATCTTGATATTTTCAAGCTACTTCTTTGTAATTCTTCAAGCTATTAATTATGATCTATGACTGCACACTTGATGAAATATATTAGCGACACAATAACAAGTTTTGTTAACATCAAAACTAAGATTATTCGATTTTCCAAAACCCAACACCTCTTTACATGGATTTGCCTGGGAGGTCATAAGCCCAATAGGACATGTGTCTTTGCCAGTTACGCTGGGTGAAGAGCCTAGGATAAGAACAAAGATGAACAATTTCCTCATAGTGGACGCACCTTCCTCTTATAATACAATATTGGGTCGCCCGGCATTAGCTGCTTTTGAGGCATTTTCCTCTACTTACCACTTAAAAATAAAATTTCCAGTAGGGGGGAAGTTGGGCAAGTAAGAGGGAATCAAAGCTCATCGAGAAAGTGCTATGTACAAGAGTTAAAGCAGGAGAAGGAAAAGAAAATAGAAGAAGGCGAGCGAGGAGACAATAGTAAGAGGAAGCGTGAAAAGCTGGAGGCTGAGGAGCGAGTAGGTCCTGAAGAAGAATTTCTTAACATCGAGCTAGGTCATCCTACTAGAACTACCAGAGTAGGATCCCCTCTGGATCCAGAGTTACGAAGAAAGGTGATTGACTGCTTAACTCAGAATGTGGACGTGTTTGCTTGGAGTACCTCTGATTTAGTCGGGGTAAAGCCTGAAATTGCCGAACATCATCTTAATGTTGACCCCAGTGTTCGGGCAATTAAGCAGAAGAGGAGGCATTTCGGACCCGAGAAAGACGTCATCATCGCTAAACAAGTGGAAAAACTATTGAAAGCGGGCCACATACGAGAGATTGGTTTCCCTACATGGCTCTCGAACGTGTTCTTAGTTCCCAAGACAGGTGACAAGTGGAGGATGTGTGTAGATTTTTGGGATGTGAATAAAGCATGTCCCAAAGATTGTTACCCATTGCCGAGATCGATCAATTAATAGATTCTACTGCAGGACACGAGTTGATGTGTCTTATGGATGCTTATCAGGGGTATCATCAAATCCTTTTGGCGCGAGAAGATCAATCAAATGTCAGCTTTGTCACAGTATGATGAACTTTCTGCTACGTTGTAATGCCTTTCGGACTAAAAAATGCCGGAGCCACTTATAAAAGGCTGATGGCTAAAATGTTCAAAGATCAGATAAGACGAAATGTTGAAGTATATGTGGATGATGTCTTGATTAAGAGCAAAAAGGCACAGAATCTGATCGGAGATATGGAGGAAGTCTTCGGCTCTTTGAGGAGGTTTGGCATGAAATTAAATACTGCAAAATGCACTTTCGGAATTCATAGTGGAAAATTCTTGGGATACATGGTAACAGAGAGAGGCGTTGAAGCCAATCCCGAGAAAATCCGAGCAATTCAGGAGATGAATCCTCATAGGACATTGAACGAAGTACAAAGGTTGGAAGGAAGAATAGTGGCGCTCAATCAATTCATACCACGATCGGCTAATAGAAGTTTTCCTTTCTTTAAGGCGTTGAGACAGGGAGTTCGATTCGAGTGGAATGATCAGTGCCAGAAAGCATTCAAGGACTTAAAGAATACCTAGCTCAATTACCATTGATGAATAAACCCAATCATAATGAAACACTCCACGTCTATTTGTCTATAACCGAGGAGGTAATCAGTTCAGTATTGATTAGAGAGAGGTCATGACAACAGTAGTCGGTGTATTATGTCAGTCGAGCTTTACAAGGGGCCGAACAGAGATACCCTAAAATCTAGAAATTGGCATTAGCCCTAGTCACCACTGCGAGAAGGCTTCGACCATACTTTTTATCTCATCCCATCATGGTGGTGACGAGTACTCCTTTGGGAAAGCTCTTGTCTAAGGCATAAATTTCAGGGTGAATGGTGAAATGGGCCACCGAGTTGAGTGAATTTGACATTACTTATCAGCCTCAAACTACCTTCAAAGCTCAAGCCTTGTCAGATTTCTTGGTGGAGGTGACTCATACTCCTGAGGAGAAGGAGTGGAATATGTTTGTAGATGGGTCATCCACTCAACTAAGAAGTGGTGCGGGAGTTGTACTCATCAGTCCCGAAGAAGAAGAAATCAGAGTAGCTTCTAGTTCGATTTTCATTCCTCAAATAATGAAGCTGAATTTGAAGCTCTTATCTCAGGCTTTCGAGTAGCGTTGGATGCTGGAGCTCGGAAGATAAAAGCATTTATGGACTCAATGCTGGTTGTTCAACAGGTGAATTAGATGTATAAAGTAAAAGAAGAAAAATTGAAAAAGTATGTGGAGAATGCTCGGGCATTAATGACTCAATTCCAAGAGATGGAAGTGAAGCAGATACCGAGGGAAGAAAATGATCGAACCGAATGGAATTAGGTGAGAAGTTCACCCGCCATCATGCGGGCCTTCACTAAATCTTGCTCTGTAGCAGCTCGTTGCTCGTCTCTACGGGCAGCTGAGGCATTGGAAGTGCTTAATGTCTCATCACTATCAGAGGAGGAGGATGATTGAGGAGAGAGACTAATAACACCCTCCTCATTGAACTTTTCTATCAACTTTAAAGAGGAGTCATCTGAAGAAGAAGCCATATTTGATAGATAAAAGCTGGAGGTTATCAAAGACAAGTTGCTCGGTCGTCTAGTGCTAGCTCGGAAGCAGAATACAAAGTGAAGTAAATGAAAATAGTGGGGGAGTATTTATAGATGGGACCACATGAACAGTCGTTAAATCCGCGCCATCCAAAATAATCACATGTACGGTTATAAATATGCCTCGGGAAACGAAACATCACACGACATTTGAAATTTTAAGCGGGAAAAAAGAGCGACAAATATCCACGAGCAGGTCAAGATTAGGATTTTACCCGAAGACAATAAAACAAGACTTAAATGACCTCGTCTTGCTTTACTTCAGGGGGGTGAGGTGATGTCATATGATATATTGGCCTTCTCGGGTAAAATCCCCTCAAGAACCGAATCGTAATATACCGAACAGAGTGACACCGAACAGGATGATACCGAGCACATGTTAGCCGAGCATCTGTTAAACCCTCATCGGGATTCTAGTGAAAGATTAGCGGAAGACTCGATGATAACCAATAAATTAACCGACGGGGATAAATGTGCGTTAATGGGGTGCAGATTTTTCGGACATACTCGCCACATTACCGCCACAATCAAAGGAGACGAGTTCGTTTGAGGGGTGGGACTTTTTATGCATAAAAGACTCCGAAGAGAGCATACTTAATTCTATAGTCATATATTGTGTCAAAAGTCCTGCAACAAATCAAGATTATAATAGTACAAATTATACTGGACTAGGTCCCGTGATTTTTCCTCCATTCGAGGGTTTTCCACGTAAAAATTTTGGTGTCTTTCCTTTATTTTTCGTAAACACTTGATTCTACCAAATACGTAAAATAACATATCACATCATATATTATTATTATATATTTTATTATTTAATTTTATTATTACTATTTTATAATTAATTATTATTATAATTATATAATAAGAATAATTATTATTCTTATCATAATAATAATAATCTATATATATATATATTATATATTGTTATTATTACTGTTTCATAATATAATAATAATAATAATTATTATTATATATAATTAATTTTATTATTTATATAATATATATATATATATACTATTATTATTATTATTATAATACTAAGGACATTTTAGTCATTATACCAAATAATAAATTTTATCAACCATCTTATCCTCAAACCAAACATCATATAATTTATCACACATTATTTTAAAAATCATTTCATACTTTTTAATTTTTACATTACGTATCACATTCTTCAAATTAAACGACACCTTAAACTCAAGAATGAGTCGAGCAAGTGACCCAAAATACTTTGTTAAAAAATCCACTTCCCCCGAATTAAGAGATTAGCACTTAAAAGTATTTTGAACTAAGTGGTATGAATACGCATCCCGATTTCTATTCTATTCTAAACCCTCGTGTTCTGGAATGAAACGTGGCATCATAGGTCGAAAACTCTGTTCAATTTCAAGCATAATTCTGCTCCAGATAATATATGGCAAGTTCTGTTTATTCCATTTAAAACTAAGTAAAACACTTGGCCCATTTTTTGGGCAAAAAACAGGGGTTTATTAATTAAATAACCTTAATAAAATAAATAATTTAAAAAATAACCCAAAAAATAAAAACATTTCAAAAGTAACCTAAACCGTCAACTGGGTTGGCGTGTCCAATTGGTCACGCCAACACCTAAACCGTCAACTGGGTTGGCGTGTCCAATTGGTCACGCCAACTCAGTTGGCGTGACCTAATAAAATTTTGGTCACGCCAACTGAGTTGGCGTGACCAATCAAAAATATATAGAGTCACGCCAACTGAGTTGGCGTGACCTTTGTTTTTTACGGTCACGCCAACTCAGTTGGCGTGACCATTATTCACGCCAACTGGAGCTGCAAGTTGGCGTGAATAATTATTGGTCACGCCAACTGAGTTGGCGTGACCAATAAATATAATGTGTCACGCCAACTGAGTTGGCGTGACTAATTAATGGTCACGCCAACTCAGTTGGCGTGACTTGGTGTTATAAAATTTTCGCGCACCCTTCTTCTTCGGCTTTCGGCGATTTACAGTCTAAATTCTTCCTCGCGTTTGACCTCCAAGTTACGATCGGTTTTTCTCATTTTGCTTCCAGGACCTTCATAGTTTCAGATTCAGAATTTAGAGGTAAAAATCATGTCGCCGTGTATTAATTTCTATCACACTTTTTCGTTGCCGTCCGCCCCACCCCCCCCCCCCCCCCCCCCCCCCCCCCCCCCGCCGTCTGCTGCGCCGTCAGCCTTCCGCCGTCCGCCGCCGCCGCCGCCGCCGGTTGCTGATGGCTGGTGGTTGTCGGCGGTAGCATATATGCCTCGTCATGTTTTATCAGTTTTAATTTATTTTGTTTACTTTATGTTGTCTATATGTACTAATATATTTTTTGTTTCATATAATAGTATGGATCCGATGAATGTACCAGGCCCGATCGATGATCATCTGTTGTCATTGCAGTCATGTCATCGTTCTGAAGATATATGGGCAGGTGATATTGATCGGCCCTTGCGTGTGAGAAATCCGAGCAGCTATTTTTGGGATCTTTGCCCATTAGACACACGTGTTGTAAGTATGTTACATGAGTTTGGGTTTTATGGTGTATATAGGTGTAATAAGATTACCCTTGACCCTCATCTAATCACGGCGTTAGTAGAGAGATGGCGTCGTGAAACGCATACATTCCATTTGAGATCTGGAGAGGCGACTATTACACTGCAAGACATTGCAGTTATTTGGGGTCTGCCAATAAATGGTCTTGCAGTGTCAGGTTCCAATTTTGATAAGACAATACCCGAGTGGCAAGAATATTGTGATCGTCATTTGGGATTTACACCAGATCCGGGTCAATTTAAAGGTGCATGTTTGTTAATGTCTGCGTTGAGTCATCATTTACTAGTAAATCGCATCCATTTGCATAGTACGGCGGATGAGGTTGCTAAATATGCACGAGGTTGTGCATTATTAATGATAGGTGGGATTATGTGCCCCGATAGCTCCGGCAATACTGTAAAATTATTGTACATACGGAAATTAGAAGATATCAGTTCTGTTGGTAATTTTAGCTGGGGTAGTGCTGTGCTGGCATTCTTATATCGTGAGTTGTGCACTTCAGCGGAGAGAGGGAAAAAAGTAATATGTGGTGCATTACAACTCCTACAGGTAATCGTTACCTTTATTTTAAAATACTGAAAAAATATATCTTGCATATTTAATTTATATTCTTCATGTTAATGTTTTAGATTTGGGCATGGTCCCGGTTCGAAAGTTTAGCTCCTCAACTCGGACGCCTGAGAATTGATATTGGGCCAATACCAATCGACGAGGACAATTACTTACCTGGTGCTCCATATGGTGCAAGGTTATGTATTACAAATTATTTTGCAATGTATAATATTATATTTAATATTTTGTTATATAATTTATGTTTTGTTATGATGATTATGAGTACACAGGTGGACATGTAAAGTAAGATTTACAGAAACTGGCACACATTCATTACGAATTATTAGGGACATCCTTGACCAGCAGCCATTAAGCCAAGTAATTTTATTTTTTATATACATGTATAAAACATAATAGTCTTTGAACATTATTTTAATGTAATACTATATTTGTAGTTTAATTGGCAGCCGTACCCCGATGATTATATTGAAGGACTGCATACTGAGTTATGGACATACAACGGGCCACTGATTTTGTATGACATAGTACAGATGCATCGTCCTGAGCGGGTTTTTCGTCAATTCGGCATGGTACAAAACATCCCACCAGATCCACGGTCAGGGGATGATATATTACATGCAGTTAACCGCAGGGGTAAAACAAATAATGACTGGTCTGCACACCATAGGCGGTACATGACTATATGGGTTAATGCACATGCTCATACCGTGGACAGCACGCGATATGAGTCAGCTGGACAGGGTGTAATTGTCGGGTACAATGACTGGTATGGACGAGTAACACTTAGATTCATTGGCCATCAACGACAATTTGTGGAGGCTGGTTATCAACATGGAGATGGCCCGGCATGGCAACATGTGGTATGTTGCTTTATTACATATGTATTACATATTTGAAAATTGTGTTTAGATTTAAGTACTTAATTAATGTTCACTCATTTCAAATTGATCAGCTGTCGCAATTAACAGTTACCTGCGACCGTAATATCTCTGAGGAACAGTCCGTAGGGGCGTACATGGATGCATTTACTGATGTCAGAAATGTCATACAAAATGTGTTGCATGTCGCACAGGAACGACGCGATAGAAACTTTCCGCCCTACGAAGAGGGACATGCGACTCAAGGTGAACAAGTACAGCCGATGCATGTGAGTGATGAAGAACAAGTACAGTCGATGCATGCCGTTGTTGGAGATGCTGGCCCTTCAAGCTATGTCCCGACATATATGCCAGGTCCCTCTTCGTCATATGCCAGTGACATGTACGCAGATTATTATACTCCTGGACCACTGCATCAGTTGTATGACCAAACGCATTTCACGCCTCATCAACCCATGTACTCACAAGAACAAACCAGCCCAGATGTGAATATTAGATTCCCCGAGATATATGCATCGATGTCACCACAGTTTGCCGTGTCACCGGTTGTGTTCCCTGATTTGTCACCTGATGTTCAGCTGGACGATGCACCTGTAGTGCAAGATGACCAGGCCATTCAGGAAGGACGCGGTCAGAGACGGAAACAGCCACGTCGTTGTGGTACTGGAGGGGCATTATAGAGTTTTAGCCTTCATATATGCAGTCATGTTTGCCTATTGTGAATCTTAGTATTAAATGTAATGAATGTACTTCAATATGAATGTCTTATTTGATATGTGACAATAACACAATAACACAATAACAATAAAACAATAACAATAACAATAACAATATCAAAAAACAATTACAACTTTATCGGTTTTGGGAACTCGATGCCATATGTCGTCTTGCCCGGGCTTCAGGCCAATCCATCTCATTTTGCATGCGTGTTGTTCGATCTCGACCTCGTCTTCTTATAGTACGCAAGGTGGAATTGTGGTACAGTTCGAATGAAGGAGTTTCCCAATACTGCTCTCCCCATAATGGCTCAAATTGACCTTGATATGTGCTCCAATGTTCTTGCATATTATAATACTCCTTGACAAATGTTTTTGCGTTTATGCCATAAGCTCGACATACTTGTATCACATGTGAGCAAGGAATCCCAAATTCTTTCCACTTCCCACAAGAACATTCCCTTGATTTGAGCTTCACAACATGAGTATTACCCCCACGTCCAACTTGCATCCTTGTGATAACTGAGGCTGTTAGATGCCTTCGATCAAACATCTGAACTTCATGATGAATGGAGTGAAGATCAGCCCGAGCATATTTTTCAAAAGCATAATCCGACCATTCTTGATTATTTTCGATCATTCTATCCGCTTTTTTCACTCGCTCCAAAAAATAATGCACACACCGATCGAATGTTAACTGTACAATGGCAGTGATTGGAAGTCGACGTGCACCTATCATGACTCCATTTATGCACTCCGACATATTTGTTGTTAGGATACCACAGCGCCATCCTTCATCATGAGCAAGTGTCCACTGAGACTTATCAATCCGATTCAGGTAATCAAAAGCCCTTGGTTCAATGGTTTTGATCTCTTCCATCGTACGCTCAAATTTTATCAGTTGATTTTCTGATCCAGCTTTCCAACACAAGTCTTTTAAGTGCACGTTTTTGAAACGACTATTAAAGTTTGAGCAAAGATGTCTCAAACAAAATCGATGCACTCCACGGGGGGGTTTAAAGTCGGGGATACAGTCGGCTGCTGCAATAAGGCCCGGATGTTGATCAGAAATCAAACACACGCCGCCAGATTCTCCAATTATGTGTTTGCTAACCATCTCCAAGAACCATTTCCATGACAAAAAGTTCTCTTCATCGACAATTGAAAATGCCAGCGGTAACACTTGATTATTCGCGTCCATGGAGACAGCAATCAACATCTTATGCTGATATTTTACATACAGATGTGTGTCATCCACTGTAATAACTTGACGACAGTGGCGGAAACCATCTATACACGGTTGGAAGGCCCAGAAAACATAACTCAAAGTTTTTTCTCTTGGTCTTGCATTATCAAGATGATCCCACTCCACGACTGTGCCTGGGTTCCATTTTTTCAAAGCTCCCATATAGAAAGGTAATTTATTGACCGAGCTCTCCCAGGTTCCATACACGTTCCGTATTGCACGTTTCAAACTATGCCAGCCTTTTGCATATGATATTTCAAACCCATACTTATCTTTCACTGTTTGAATCACATACTTGATTTCATAAGCTAAATCACGACGAACGATTCCCAATAACAAGCTAGCAATCATATTCTTATCCAAGTTCGAATGATCAAGCGACAGCTCACTCAGTAGACAAGTGTGAGGACCACCATATTTGGTTATTTTGAATAACCCAACTTTTTTATCCAAACATGCACGCAGGTACCATCTGCAAGGTATATCCTCTGTACCGTTTTTGCATATTACTTTCCACAATGTTTTTGTACTCTTAACAACATGGTACTCACGTTTTGCAACACGTACTGAATAATCCTTCACAGGTGCCTGCAGATGAAATTTATCTTTGAAGACCATGTTGCGATGGATTTCACCTTTGGAGTAATCATAAAAACTCCCCCAACGGCCTGTTGGATTGTCAATCGAATCTCCAAAAACTTCTGGATGTGTCATGGAAAAGAATGAGATTGTTGGATAAAGATTATGATCAGTTGTCATGGTTGGTGCCCCCTCCTCTTGGTTTTCAACTGCTTCTGCCATCACACCAATATCAACTTCATCATCATCAGCATCAGTCTCATCATCAGATGGAATCCCCTCTGGTTCAGAATTAATTTGATCACCAAAATCAGCAAAACTGTCTGCTCGTGGCTCATCGCAACATTATCAACATCTACTGGATGATCATCTCGGTCTCTACCACTATATGAACCCTCAGCTTGATGTCGAGCAACAGACGTCTCTTGAATAACATATGTCGTCAATCCTTCTGAAAAACTGCCACTCATTGGCATTTCTGGAATATAATCATAATTCCTTGGTTCTGCTTGTATATAAAATTCCAAGCAACTATGACCCTGTTCTGAATCAAGTAGCCATGCTAAATTGTAATCATCATCTATGGGTAAAATAGTTTGACGTAACCCCGAAAAATCTTTGAACATATGCCTAGCATATAATTTCAAAACAAACTGGTTGCGATCGAACCCAGTGATATCATATATTTTATCTAATAATTGTAGAAAATTAATTGTACGTCGTATAGTTGTACCTCTTGATGGACCACGATCATATCGGACGAACTCAGAATCTTGTATAATATTACCCCCCCAATAAAATAAAACTTGAATAGACATATTTTGATAACTATAGATAACTATTAGTAGTAGCTAATAAAATCTTTTCTGATGTAGAAGATCAGCTAAAGCTGCCACTACAGAGCATAATCAGAATTTTATTATATAATAAAAATATTAAAAGAGAATTGTGAATTGGTGGGAGAAACTGAAGGCGGAGGGTTTTATTTATAGCACAAAGAGTGCCGCCAACTCAGTTGCCGGGACTATTATAATAATGTCACGCCAACTCAGTTGGCGTGACCCTATAAAACAAAGGTCACGCCAACTGAGTTGGCGTGACTACTATTCAACGCAGGTCACGCCAACTGAGTTGGCGTGACCATTATTTTATATGGTCACGCCAACTCAGTTGGCGTGACCTATTGGACCCGCCAACTGAGTTGGCGGGTAATTACTTTTTAAATTAACAAAATTTTCAGGTTATTTTGGAAAATGTTTTTAAATTTGAGTTATTTTTTTAAATAACCCCAAAAAACAGCATTGAGAAATCTCTATCCTAAATAATGCTCGTCTCCTATTATTTCACGATGCCCAGCAGTCAAACTTTGGGAGAGGTTCTAAATTTGTATAATATATGAAAATATTATAAATCTATAGGAAAATTCGAGCCTTTCAGACTTCTATTTTCGAGTTATAGTTCACGAATATGTTCGAACATTTTGAATTGATTCGAACTCGAGCCGTAATCCGAGTTGTTGAGGCTGTGTTTGACCAGCAAGTCCTTCTGTGCACTCGTAGATGAATGTGCAGTCATCTATCGTCGATTGGCTTAATAGCCTGACTCATTGGTCCAACCCTACAATCAATGATCAAATCACAATGGTAATGAAATATGCAAAATAAAATAATAATACTAATTTTAATACATAAAAAAATTAAAAAGGGGAGGGGCTGCCAGTTGTTGAGGCGCCCTCCACACATAAGCTGTTGGCGGCCGCTCAACACATATTGGCCGCCATCACAGATGACGTTTTGAGGTATTTGTGCAACGTCTTACAAAATGAGGTTTTTTGATTTTTTTTATTTTTATGAATTATTTAAAAATAATAATTATGTACACACATCTATAGTTAATAGTTACTATAATATGTAAGGTTGTGCAATCGGTTGGTTCGGTTACCGACAAGGGCAGAGCCACATTGGGGTCAGGGCTGCACACCCATCCGCATTTTTTTTAAGTTTACCCTAAAAAATATAGTTTATCTTCAAAAATTATATTTTACCCCCCTAAATTTTTTTACCATCCATTTTTATGTTTATAAATTGGTTACCGACCGAATCGAACTTTTTAACCGATAAAATAATTTTTTTTCATAATCGAACCAAACTTTTTTTTAAAATAACCGATTTAACCAATCCGATTAAAATATTGGTTAATTTGGTCGATCGATATTTTTAAAAATATTTTTTTAAAAAAACAATAAAAAAGTAAAAATAAAAATATTGGTTAAATCGGTTAACTTGTATTTTTAAAATCAAAACCAAAAATTGAACCAATTTAACCCATATTTTAAAAAATTAAAACCCAACTTTCAAAACCAAAAATTGAACCAATTTAACCCATATTTTAAAAATTTAAAACCCAACTTTCGAATGGACCTAACCAAATTTTTTCAAATTAATTCGATTCGATCGACTAGTTCGGTTCAACCAAAATTTCGTTCACTCCTAAGAATATGAATCTATATCTAAATTTTATGGGAAAAAGGGAAAAAGAATCTAAATTTTCAAATAAATTATATATATTTTAGTTGTTGTATATTATTTTTATAAATAAAATGTTTTATATTAATTATTATGCATGTCATTATCATTATAATTGTTATACATATCATTATAATTGTATATATATTATTATATTTTAAAAATATTTCACAAAATTTAAAATAATAGATTCGAGTAAAATTGGAAAAATCATAAATTTAATATGTAAAAAATAATCCAAAAACCCCTAAAATATTTACCCCAAACAATAATATTTTTTTTGAAAACATAAATGAAAACATGCTTAAAAAATTGTATTTATTACATTGGATTGCCGAATTAGTCGTGACAAACGTGAATGCTTAAAAAATGTTACATAAACAGATATTAATTTAATGTAAAGAATGGCTAATTAGCTAACCATGCATCAGTGCATCACAAGTGAATTATCAACTTGGATACAATCTTAAAAAAAAAAAAAACTTAAAAATTGCTTATTAAATCAAGTAAGGGAAACACTTCTGCCCGATCCCACTTTTATACACCCGATCTTAAAAACATAAATACACATTAACATACATATACATATATGATGCTCCCAAAAAAAGTGATGACCTCTAAATATCAATAAAAGGCTGGATTACCTCTCTTTATCTTCTTTAGGGAATCAAATAACAAAGATAAGATCTTGAATAGACCTGTTAAGATCTGAAACAAAATGTTAGAAGGGTGCCGGAAGATTTTTTCGGCGGGTTCCCTCCGATGCTCAAGCCAGATGACGGGAGGTCTCAGAAAAATCTGTAAGGGAATAGCTGTTGTATGTAAATGTGTATAGGAAAAATGGCATACCTGAAATCTTATATTTGTTTACTATTTATAGAGTTTACCTCACGAATGTGCATCTTGGCGCAGTAAGGCCACGATTCACATTATTTCCGGGATTTCGGAACATGCCTGCCAACTGATAAAACCATTACTCATTTTCACTCCCCGAAATCTCGGGACGTGCCCGATCAACGTGGACTTGGTCAGTATATTCTCAGAAGTAGGATGTCTGAAACTCTCCAGGTTGATGAGCATCGTCGCGGGTTAGTCAGTGGGAGCTCGTAGAATTGGGTCTTCTGGTCTTGAAGGTATGATCATCCCGAAAACAAAATGGTGATCAAGTCGGGAGGTCGGCACATTGGTGTTTTTGAATCAATGTGGAATGATATGTACCCTGACCCACGTAGGTCAGGAGATCGGGAACATAACCCTTGATGAGGTGATCACTTTTACCTTTTTAGGTCGGGAGGACGGTCGAGTATAATAAGATGAAGTAATATAAGATGAAGTAATATCTTTCTCCCGCAAGGTATCACAATCCCCCCTCACAAGTCGAGTTGACACCAATGGCCAGAAACTCGTATATCTGGCCGAGTAGCAAAATCTTGAGGGGGGAATCAAAAAATTTGCAATTCAAATTGTAAACAGTGCCATTTCATTTCCTGAGGCTAATCGTGACCCTTCATACCATCTTCATCTACGGTCTCCTTTGCGCACACTTTTACTATAAATATCGCGTCTCTTTCATTCATTTCATACTTTTTTTTAGTTGCAGATAGCTCGGACCCGACCTCTTTCCTCTTTTCGTTTACTAGGTAATATATGATATTTGCCTTTCTTTTCCTTTTCATCTCTTATTCTGAGAAAAAACTTCTCTTGGCCATCATGTCATGTAATAGTGGTTCCACCTATTCCACTTCGGGTGCTGTGTTTTGGGAGATTGATCGTTACGAATCTTCTGAAGGCTCACCTTCGCTCTCGGGTGCTTCCTCCTGAGATGAGGTTGGAACTTCTCCTCTGACTGAGGATCCGACCTTACCAACATTTCAGGTCGGGGAACTTGAAGATTCTCTTAAGCTAGAGGACTCTCCCTGGTATGTCCTTTACCGCTCAGGTCTCAAGGATTCGGCTGAGGCTACAATCCGAACCCTGAGCCATGCTTCTGATGATTATGTTATCGTCATACCTTCTCCTGCGGACCGACCTCATGAGCCCCCTCTGGTTATTATACTTTTGATCTTGATAAGATCGAAGGGGGGCTGCGATTTCCTGTACCTGATTTCTTTTTACAACTTAGTAGGTATTATCATTTGAATCTTAGTCAATTTGCCCCAAATGCCTTCCGTCTTCTTTGTACCTTCGTAATTTTGTTTCGGCCTTGGGATTAAGGCTAGACTGTTTCTCTCTTAGTCACTTCATGCTTCCTAAGAGGTCCAAAGAAGGACCTACTTATTTCTCAGCTCGTCCTGGATGTAAATTTTTGGACGGATATCCTTCAAGTAACAAATACTGGAAAAATTACTACTTTTTCGTCAAACCTCCTCGGCCATGGGCAAAGTTCTCCCGTTGGCGCGATCATCTCCCTAATCTACCCTCTCCACCTGATGGGTTTCGGAGGAGCCCTTTATTTACTGAGGTGAGGTCGGTGATCGGGTCGAGGTGTTTCAATATTTCTCGTCTCTTATATGAAGAACTCTTGTGTCATTGCGGTCTAAGCTCGTACCCTTGAAGGGAAACTTCGGTAGCTAAAATAAAACTTATTTCTCTTCTTTCATTATCATTTTCATTATTACTATTATGTCTGACTCAGATGCATGTACTTCTTCAGTTGATAGAGTCATAAATGCATTTATTTTGAAAACGGCTGCCAAGAGAAAAGATAACATGAGTTCAGATATTATACCTGAACCGATTACCCCTGCTGTCACCATAGTTGTGCCAGGAAAAACTGAAGCTATTGAGACTCCCTTGAGGCGTAAAAAAAGGGTTGTTCATCCTACTGATGAAGTGATTACTGACTTAACAGCCAGGGATGAAGATTCAGCTCCAGAGGTAGAGCCCTTGAGGCAGGTCAAACCCCGTACTGAGGCTCTGAGGACGCCAGTGGAGAGATCGAGGGACAGAGCTTTTGAATCTTATCATGATTGAGTGCGTATGGTGGGTGAAGGTCCGAATATTGTGTCTATATCTCTGCTACGAGGATGCTGCTTTTATGACCGACCTATCTTGGTCCGAGCTTGCCAAAAGGACATGCAGTAGCTTTACAGAGGTTTGCTTCGTACATTGTACTCTCCCTTGTTTTAGATAACCGGCGTCATCCTTTCGTCCTTATTCATCTGATATTTTTTTTAGTCGATGCTTTTATTAGGTGAATTCTCTTCCCGAGCTAACAACTTCCGCCGACAATCTGTGAAGATTACAAGGCCTTTGAGGCCAATAATACCGACCTCCGTCGCTCGTTAGATTATCTGAAGGTTTTTCATGAGAAGGAGGTGCTCGAGCTCAAGGGACAGGTAGAGACCTTTAAAGCCAAGCTTGATGAATCTCAAAGGACTGCTGATATTTACAACAAGGAGTTGGAAGGAGCTCGTCGAGCCTTCGAGGCATCCAGAGAAGCAGCTGAGATCACTACCCAAGAGCTGGAGGTTGTTAAAAAAGCTTTAGAAGACGCGAAGGCCAAAGCTTCACAATCTGAGAAACTCTTCAAGGGTGAGTTGTTGAAATCATCAGAGTTCATGGAGATAACCGGTGAAAAGGCCTTGGTTATCTGGAGGTAGGATTCAAAGGTTGCCTAGCTCAGTTCAAAGAAGCAGGCTATCCTCCAGAATGATCATCTTCCGACTTCCTTGATGTTGACCGCGTTATTCAGAATCTCCCCCCCCCCCCGATGTCTGATGTATTACTTCATTGGGAAAACATTTTTGTACTTTTAATTTTTTGTGTTGACATAAACTTTTTAGACAAGTTGTATGTTCGATAAGATTGCTCCCATTTTGTATAACTTTCCAACAATATATTATTTCTAGAGCTTAGAAGCTTAGAAACTGTTTATGTATGTTAATTAATAAAAGCGTGGTAGGGCTTATTCAGCTCGGAAAGCTCGAATCTCGGACCTAGCTCGTTAAACTTTGCTTAGAGTTGTAAAATCTTTTTGTCTACAGAGGTCGGATGAACTTGTGAAACTCGGACCTTGGACATAGCTCGTGGAGCTATGCTGAGACTCGTAAAGTCTTTTTGTCTACGGAGGTCGGACGAGCTCGTGGAGCTCGGACCTTAGATATAGCTCGTGGAGCTATACCGAGACTGGTAAAGTCTTTTTGTCTATGCAGGTCGGATGAGCTCGTGAAGCTCGGACCTTGGACATAGCTCGTGGGGCTATGCTGAGACTTGTAAAGTCTTTTTGTCTATGAAGATCGGACAAACTCGTGAAGCTCGGACCTTAGACATAGCTCATGGAGCTATGCTGAGACTCGTAAAGTCTTTTGTCTATGGAGGTCGGATGAGCTCGTGAAGCTCGGACCTTGGACATAGCTCGTGGAGCTATGCTGAGACTCGTAAAGTCTTTTTGTCTATGGAGGCCGGACTAGCTCGTGAAGCTCGGACCTTAGACATAGCTCGTGGAGCTATGCTGAGACTTCGTAAAATCTTTTTGTCTATGGAGGTCGGATGAGCTCGTGAAGCTCGGACCTTGGGCATAGCTCGTGGAGCTATGCTGAGACTCGTAAAGTCTTTTTGTCTATGGAGGTAGGACGAGCTCGTGAAGCTCTGACCTTAGACATAGCAGCTGTGGAGATATGCTGAGACTCGTAAAGTCTTTTCTTCTATGGAGGTCGGACGAGCTCGTGAAGCTCGGACCTTGGACATAATTCCTCTTCATTATTGTTTTTAGCAATCTTCACTGAAGAAAATACTTCATTTTTCGTATTAAATAACAAAGAAAGAGTAGGAATCCGTTACATCATAAATGAAAAATACAATCAAGCATAATATTTGCAAAGGTGATAAGCATTCCACGGCCTCTTCAATATTTTTCCTTCCATGTCTTCTAGGTAGTAAGCACCCGAACTCAGCTTCTCGATTACCTTGTATGGACCCTCCATTTTGGATCTAATTTCCTGATCTCCACGTCTTGTACTTTCTTCAAAACCAAGTCACCCACTTGGAAGCTCCGTTGAATGACTAGTCGATTATAAGCTCGTGCTACTCGGCCCCGATAAGCTTCCATTCGAAGAGCAGCTGCTTCTCTTGCTTCCTCTATAAGGTCAAGGTCAATTGATCTTCTTTCCACATTTGAATCGTCATAATGAATTATTCTACATGACTGAGCTCCGATCTCTGCTGGAAGGACATCTTCATTTCCATATACTAGGCTGAAAGGATTTTCCCCGGTTCCTGTCCTTGGAGTGGTTCTGTAAGACCATAAAACACTGTGGAGCTCCTCCATCCAATTACCCTTAGCTCTCCCTAGCCTGGCTTTGAGACTTTGCACGAAAGACCTGTTGGTAACTTTTACCTGACCATTACTTTGAGGATAGACTACTAAGGTGAAAGCCTGTTCTATTTTCATCTCTTTGCACCATGCTTTCATCAAGGCACCTTGAAATTGCCTTCCATTGTCGGAAACTAACTTTCTTGGAACCCCAAACCTGCAAATAATATTCTGCCATAGAAAATCCAATATGCTCTATAATCTTAGCTACAGCTTCAGCCTCCACCCAGTTAGAGAAATAGTCGATAACCACAATTAGAAATTTCTTTTGGGCTGGTGCTATTGGAAAAGGACCAACAATGCCAATTCATCACTGATCAAAGGGACATGCAGCTACAATTGTTTTCATCACGGCAGCAGGTTGGAGCTGAAGCCTGGCATGCCGCTGGCAACTATCACATGTTCTGACAAGAGTTACAGCATAGTAGGCCAAAAGTAACCAGCTTGGACAACCTTCCTAGCTAGTGACAATGATCCAAGGTGATTACTGCAACATCCCTCATGAATCTCTTTGAGCACGTAATCTGAATCCTTAGGACCTAAGCATCTGAGGAGAGGTCGGGAAAAAGACCTCTTATATAATATTCCTTCCAAAAGTAAGAAAGAAGACATCATTGTTTCAATCTGTATGCTTTCTTAGGATCACTTGGCGTGGTACCTTTTTGTAAAATATCAGCCCTCCAATCAATTTCCTCAAGATCGGGAGGTTGGGAGATGTAGAAATGACTCAGCTCAACCTGTGATATGATTTCCCGATCTTTCCATCTGTATAATGAACTTGCCATTTTAGCCAAACTATCAGCTTTATCATTCTCTGCTCTAAGGATCTGCTCAAATACTATTTCCACAAAAAAATCTTTAGCCTTCTCAATTGCCCGAGCAAACTCGGCGAGCTTTTCAGTTTTATTTATTAAACACCATTTATCTGTTAGGATACAAATTGAGAATCAGAAAAGATATGAATTCTAGTAGCTCCGACATTCCGAGTTGCTCGCATACCTGCTAAAACAGCTTCATATTCTGCTTCATTATTGGAAGCTCGGAATTCCAACCTAACTGCTATCTTGATTTCGTCTCCTCGGGGTGACAGTAAGATTATCCCCACCCCACTGCCTTCTTTGGAGGAAGATCCGTCCACATAGATCTTCCAAATCTCTCCTTGTTCAGGCCTTATGGTCTCAACAATAAAATCTGCCAAGGCCTGAGCTTTAATAGCTACCCGAGGCTCATAATTGATATCATATTCTCCTAGCTCGGTTGTCCATTTTACGAGACGTCCTGAGACCTCAGCTCGATTCAATATTATTCCCTGCGAGCTATTGGTGAGTACTGATATCGGATGCGAAAGAAAATATGGTCTTAAACGTCGGGCTGTCATTACCAGTATTAGAGCTAGCTTCTCAATCTCCACATATTGCAACTCAGGCCCCTTCAGCGCATGAGATATGTAATACATAGGTTGTTTAATGGAACCTTCTTGTCTGATGAGCATGGAGCTCACGGGCTCCTCTATTGCTGATAGATAAACAAACAATCGTTCTCCTGTCTTTGGCTTAGATAAGATCGGGAGCTCGGCCAGATATCTCTTCAGGTCCTCGAATGCAGCTCCACATTTTTCATCCCACTCAAACTTTTTGACTCTTCGAAGGACCTGGAAAAATGGCAAACTCCGATGGGCCGATCTCAGTATGAAACGAGAAAGGGCCACAATCCGACCTGTTAATCTAACATAGACTGCACAGCCTGGACTTTTTCCGGATTAGCCTCAATTCCCCTTTCTGTCACAATGTAACCCAGGAATTTTCCGTTCTTAACACCGAAGAGACATTTTTGAGGGTTCAACTTCAGATTATACGATTGTAGAGCCGAGAATGTTTCTGTGAGGTCAGGAATGAGGTCATCTCCCGACCTTGATTTCACCAAAATGTCGTCTACATAAACCTCTATGTTTCTTCCAATTTGTGCCATAAACACTTTATCCATGAGCCTTTGATATGTAGCTCCTGCATGTTTTAATCCAAAGGGCACCACTACGTAGCAAAATGTCCCGTCCGAGGTGATGAAACTCACTTTATCTTGATCTTCTCGAGCCAACAGGATCTGATGATATCCCTGGTAGGCATCCATAAAACACAAATATTGATGTTCAGCTGTGGAGTCCACCAATTGATCGATCCGTGGTAGAGGATAACAATCTTTAGGGCAGGCCTTGTTAAGATCTCTAAAATCAATGCACATTCTCCACTTTCCTGAACTCTTGGGCACCAGGACCACATTTGATAACCAAGTTGGGAATTGTACCTCACGGATGTGACTAGCTCGGAGTAGTTCTTTCACATCTTTTCTAATCAACTTAACCTTCTCTATGCCGAAGTGCCTCTTCTTCTGTTTTACATGTTTTGCACCAGTGAGAATATTAAGGCGATGCTGCATAATAGTGGGATTAATACCTCCGATCTCTCGAGCTGACGAGGCGAATACGTCCTCATGATACTTTAGAAACGCAATCAACTTAGTGCGGACCTCCTGGCTTAAGTCTTTGGCTACTTTAACCATTTTCTGGGGAGAACTGAGCTCCACTAGATCGGGCTCTTCATCTGTACAGTCTAAAGCTGACATTTTCAGATTGTGCTCTGGGGGTTTGTGATCGCTTTTATTTCAAACAATTAATTCCAATGTAGCGATTTTATACCGCAAGTGCACGGTTGTCAAGTTTTAGTATAGTAAATGAAGAACAGGTTGTCGAACCCACAGGGACTAGTAGTAATTACCACGTTCGATTAGAATTTCTATATTTAACCTACGATTATGGAATGATTATCAAACTAAATAGACTTAAGCACAAAAATTAACTTAAACAGCAGTGATGGATGATTGAAGAGAATTTATAAACGAATTATCAAGACGTCGGTTCACCCATGTAATCCCCCAAAAGTTGTCTATTAATTAAGATTTAATGTTCTATGTTCTAGGGTGACGAGTTTTCCTATTTCATTCGTTATACCTTGGTCCGGTTATAACAAGTCTAGCATTAATCTACAATAAACCACTCCCGTGTCTTTATTGAATGATTAATACCGAAAAACGCTTTGTTAAAACTACTAGCCTTCGATTTTGGTAAATCTATTGCTATGACACGTGTGCTAGATTTTACTTGGTCCGTCTCAACCTAAAACCCACGGCCTAATTTACTACGTCGTATCGTAATCTCCTATGGTCAATTCAATTACGATTACCAATATCATGCAAAAGGTAGCTAATCTTTTACAAGCATTAACAACATAAATTATGCGCAAAGATCATAGAAATTAAATCAAAATCGTTAATTAACTCAAGGGTTCAAACATGGGATCCCCTATGTCTTGATAAATAACTTAGCCAACAACCATAATCAAATTATAATGCATAAACATGTCTTTAAACAAATTTAACATCAAAATATGATATAAAAATAATCAAGTTCAGAAATACTAAGATAACGAGGATGTCGCTCCGTGCGTCGCTCCGTTCTTCCGTTCCTTGCGTTGCTCTTGCTCTTCAATGAATTGTGGTGGTGCTTTGAATGGAGGAGAGGCTGCTAGGTTTGTGTAAAAGTTGGCCAAAAAGTCCCCAAAAACGTCTGAAAATCTTCTATAAATAGTGTGGAGGAGTTTTGCAAAGTTTGGACACAAAATCACCAAGTAGGAAACAAAATCTCGATTTTTCAGGGTTTGGCGATCGATCTTCGTCATTTGGCGATCGACCGCGAAACATTCTGGATGGTGGCGATCGATCTTCGTTATTGGCGATCGATCTCGGACCTCAAATCTCCAATTTTGCAATTTGGTCCCTGCTTTTCCAGATTTGCTCAGTTTGGTCCTCTTTCAGCATTTTTAAGCCCATTTCATCCACTTTTATGCATTTGGACCTAGATTCCTGACATATGCAAATATATACCAAAAAGTGTAATATTTTCTAGGAATCACTACAAAAACACCCCTAATCATATATCGAATTAAGTGTAAAAATCACACTTATAACTCCCCCAAACTTAAGCTTGATCGTCTCGAGCAAGAAATAAAATCAAACAGTAGAGTTCAATATTAAAGATTCAAGTAAACCAATTTGTAGTCAATCATGTAGCTCGGACATTTCACTTACAGACGAACCAGAATAAATCAGAAAGTTTGACAAGTTGTGTTTTCTCCTAGATCAAGCAACACGTCGCCAAATCAGAACGTGGGTGTGTGCTATTGTCACTTTCAAGTTTCATGCAATTTTCATAGATCATATCATGCTAGCAATGAAAAGTAAGATTATCATTGAGCACCCCAAAATCATATTTTCAAACACTTCTCCACTAATGTAGTCACTCCCTAGACTTGGATCACTAGGTCTTTTTAAGCTTGTAGCGTTAGGCCTAGGTGTTTGGCTTCAAAGAAAAGACAGGATAGCACAAAGAAGAGAGTATAAGCATGTAATGTTCATAGTTTTAGCACAAAAATGAGCTTCTCTTCTTTTTCTTTTTAACCTTGGCCACTTTGGGTCTTATTTAATCACTTTTTCTCAAGGCTTTATCTATCTTTTTCTTTTCTAATTCATCATTTTTTTTTTCAATAATAAGCTCATCCAAATGTAGCAATTCATGTGAATCCAATGAGATTCATTATACTCCCTTTAGGTAAGGATGAATTCTTTCAATTTAAGCTCATAAAGGTGGGTATAATGAGTTTGGCAAAAAAATATTGAATGGGGGCTAATAGTATGTTAAACATACTCCATTCTTTTGCAATTAGGCTCAAATTGGGACACTATAGATTGATAAATACATGGTAAGCTTGAAAGGCTCAAACGGTCCAAAAATCGCCTAGATCATTTCCAAGTCGAGTTTATAACTATAAAATTTCGCCTCAAAGTGTCATCATCAAATAGTTTCTAAGGTACTCTAAGATGCTCAAAAACAATTCATTAAGTTCACAAAAAAATTTCACTACTACAAGTGCAATTCACAAGATTGTGACTCAAATGTGCTCAAAATATTCCTCATCTTTGACATGCTACTCAAAACAAGATATTCACAAACAAGTCTTACAATCATCAAAACTCAAGTTGACATGCATAGTGAGATTAATATCATCATGGAATTGAGACCACTACTATGATTTATTATTATCTTACTAATTGAACTCATTTTCAAGAAAATTTTTGTTGGTGCTCAATAAACGATCCAGTTCCAAATAAGAAGCATGACACAATAATGCACTCCCCCAAACTTAATTCATGCATTGTCCTCAATGTACTAGGCATGGAAAATAAGACAAAGCAGTTAACGTTGACAACGACCGTCAGTGATCGTTGTCCAATTCCTCGTCCGCTCATGGGGTATAGTGTTGGAACACGTCACAACACGCATGGAGTCTCACCAAAATCAAAAACAAAAACAAAACAAACCAACATAAACTAAAAACAAAGCAAAGGGATAGGGAAGAGTTCTTGATTTATAGTCCCAAGCTGGACTTATTACCACATTTTCTCAAAGGTTGGGATGGTGTGTGGAGCATGAATCTCCGTGATCAACTGGGTAATGCCGCAACCTCTCATCATTAACGACATAAGTGCCTAGAATAGGATCACTTACCTTAATGGCACCATGCGAGTATATCTTGGTAACAGTGAATGGTCCAACCCATGAAGCCTTTCGCTTGCTTTGGAAAATGCGAGGTGGTGGTGCTTTATGCAATTGGACTGTCTCTCCCTTCATAAACGTCCTTTTATCTTTTTGCTTCTTCGCCTTCCTTGGCTTCACCATGTCATGGCTCTTGCCTTCTTCACTCTCTAGTTTGGTCTTCACCTTCACTTTATCAGTATCTTGCACCACATCATCAGGCAAAATATTAATTTTATCAATAATAAAACATGTGTGTGTGTTTTGTGCACGTTGTGAAGTTTGAAACATAGTAAAGGTAACATGATCCTCTCCTACACGGAGGATCAACTTCCCTTCCTCAACATCGATAATAGCTCTTCCAGTAGCTAGGAATGGGCGCCCCAAGATCAATGGCATACTCGCGTCCTCCTCAATATCCAACACTAGAAAATCCACCGGGAAAGTGAATTGATCTATCTTGACTGGAACATCCTCTATGATTCCTAGTGGGTAGGTGATAGACTTGTCCGCCATTTGCAACACCACCCTTGTGGTCTTCGGCTCTCCCAGTCCAAGTCGCCTAAAAACAGACAAAGGCATTAAGTTCACACTAGCACCCAAATCACATAATGATTTAATGGCAGAAATAGGCCCAATAGTGCAAGGAATAGAGAAACTCCCTGGATCTTTTAACTTGGTAGCCGATTTCTTTTGCACAATAGCACTACATTCCTCAGTCAAAAAGACAGTCTCGTGCTCTCCCAATTTCTGCTTCTTAGACAACATCTTCTTTAAGAATTTAGCATATTTGGCATTTCTCGTAAGGCATCAATAAATGGTATATCTATATGCAAATTCTTAAGCATGTCTAAAAATTTGGCAAAGTTTGAATCAACCTTTGCCCTATTAACTGCTGCAGGGAATGGGAGCGTAATGTGTACCTTTTCTTGTGGTGTGATAGGTGTAGTGTCTCTAGTGGACTTACCCTTGTTGCGTGGCTGCTCCTTCTCCTCTTGCTTAATAGCAATCTTTTCAGTCTCCTTCTCATCACCAAGTTCTTTTCCACACCTTAGGGTCACGGCATTGGCTTGCTCCCTTGGATTCTTCTCTGTGTCACTCGGTAGAGTTCCTTGTGCTCTCCCAGCCAAGATAGTTGCCAACTGCCCTACTTGAAGCTCCAAGCTTTTGATAGACGAATTTTGTTTATTCATCCTTGTTTCAGTTGAGGATATGAACTTGGTCAATAGCTCCTCCATGCTCGGCTGTGGTAGATAACCCGGTGGTGGTTGCGGTTGATACCTCAACCCCGTATTGTATGGATATGGACAGGGGTTGTTTTGCGGCCGGTTTCCTACATAATGCACAGCTTCATTAGTATGAACGAATGGGTTACCTGTTTGGCATTCAACGCTTGGATGATTTCCTCCACATAGGTCACAAGTAATCCCTTGAGCTTTCATCCCTGTAAATGAAGAACAGGTTGTCGAACCCATAGGGACTAGTAGTAATTACCACGTTCGATTAGAATTTCTATATTTAACCTACGATTATGGAATGATTATCAAACTAAATAGACTTAAGCACAAAAATTAACTTAAACAGCAGTGATGGATGATTGAAGAGAATTTATAAACGAATTATCAAGACGTCGGTTCACCCATGTAATCCCCCAAAAGTTGTCTATTAATTAAGATTTAATGTTTTAGGGTGACGAGTTTTCCTATTTCATTCGTTATACCTTGGTCCGGTTATAACAAGTCTAGCATTAATCTACAATAAACCACTCCCTTGTCTTTATTGAATGATTAATACCGAAAAACGCTTTGTGAAAACTACTAGCCTTCGATTTTGGTAAATCTATTGCTATCACACGTGTGCTAGATTTTACTTGGTCCGTCTCAACCTAAAACCCACGGCCTAATTTACTACGTCGTATCGTAATCTCCTATGGTCAATTCAATTACGATTACCAATATCATGCAAAAGGTAGCTAATCTTTTACAAGCATTAACAACATAAATTATGCGTAAAGATCATAGAAATTAAATCAAAATCGTTAATTAACTCAAGGGTTCAAACATGGGATCCCCTATGTCTTGATAAATAACTTAGCCAACAACCATAATCAAATTATAATGCATAAACATGTCTTTAAACAAATTTAACATCAAAATATGATATAAAAATAATCAAGTTCAGAAATACTAAGATAACGAGGATGTCGCTCCGTGCGTTGCTCCGTTCTTCCGTTCCTTGCGTTGCTCTTGCTCTTCAATGAATTGTGGTGGTGCTTTGAATGGAGGAGAGGCTGCTAGGTTTGTGTAAAAGTTGGCCAAAAAGTCCCCAAAAACGTCTGAAAATCTTCTATAAATAGTGTGGAGGAGTTTTGCAAAGTTTGGACACAAAATCACCAAGTAGGAAACAAAATCTCGATTTTTCAGGGTTTGGCAATCGATCTTCGTCATTTGGCGATCGATCGCGGAAACATTCTGGATGGTGGCGATCGATCTTCATTATTGGCGATCGATCTTGGACCTCAAATCTCCAATTTTGCGATTTGGTCCCTGCTTTTCCAGATTTGCTCAGTTTGGTCCTTTTTCAGCATTTTTAAGCCCATTTCATCCACTTTTATGCATTTGGACCTAGATTCCTGACATATGCAAATATATACCAAAAAGTGTAATATTTTCTAGGAATCACTACAAAAACACCCCTAATCATATATCGAATTAAGTGTAAAAATCACACTTATCAGTTTGCCTCCTGCAATTGCACTAACCTGAGGCTTTAATCTCTTGCTCTCCTCTTTTACTTCACTCATATAGCAATTGCGAGCAACCTTTTGGTCTCCATGCAATACACCCACCTCCGTGCCAGATGGGAATTTTAATTTCTGGTATATGTAGAGGAAATAGCTCGAAATCGTTCATAGCATGTCGGCCCAATATACCATTGTATGAGGAGGGGGCATCTACCACTGTGAAGTCAATCATTTTAGTAACTCGTATGGAACCCTTTCCCATTGACAAAGGGAGGGTGATTTGTCCCATACGTTTAATAGCATGCCCTGTGAAACCATAGAGTGGTGTCATGATAAGTTCGAAGCGGAAACCCTCTATCTGCATTTGGTCCAGAGTTTTTTTGAACAATACATTGACTGAGCTCCCAGTATCAACAAATATCCGAGCTATATCATAATTTGCAATGGTGACGGTGACCACCAAGGCATCAGTGTGAGGTGCGTCAACTCCTCTTAGATCACTGGATCCAAAACATATCACGGCGTCAGATTTAAGACTGACCTCGGCTACAATTTCTGAACACTCTAAGCTTTGTCCATGCAATTTACGAGCTCGTCCCGAATCTCCATCAGTAGCTCCCCCTGAAATCATATGTATAATTCCTCGGGTTGGATTATTGTCATCATGTTCTCTTCTTCTTCTATCATTTCTTTTCGGTGAAATTCCCCGACCTCAATTATGAGGTTGGTTATCTCGCCGCGCCTCTCTTCTATTATTTTCCCAACGTCGATCTCTTCCTCTTCTGTTAAGAATGTAAGGTTCTGGCTTTGTGGTCAGCACTGCCTTAATCTGAGGATCCCCTTGAATGATCCTCTCGACCTCCTCTTCCAACCTTTGACATTCATTGGTGAAATATCCGTATTCCCTGTGAAACCTATAATATTTTTCAGAGGTCATTCTTCAGCCTTTCTAATCTCCTCTTCTCGTCGCAATGCTCCATAGCCCTCTCTAAGCTCATCGTCAAGGGGGTACGAGTTAGAAGTTGTCCTCTAGCTCTGCCATGATCATCACCCTTTTCGAAGAGCCTTTTCTTTCCTGGTTCAATCATTTCTCTCTTTACTTCCGGCTTCATTTCTATCCTTCTTTGTCTCTATGCATCCTCCAGATTGACGTATTTCTCAGCTCAGCCAAGGAGATCATCATAGCTCCGAGGAGGGTTTTTCACTAAAGATTTGAAAAATTCCACCGCTCTCAATCCTTGAGTGAATGCATTAATGAGGACATCAGCAGTGGCAGTAGGTACCTCTAATGCGATATTGTTAAATCTTTGCACAAATTCTCTCAGAGGTTCTTGGTCCTGCTGTTTGGTAGTGAACAGATTCAGAGAGATCTTTTGGTACCTCTTGCTACTGGCGAATTGGTTCAGGAAAATAGAGCTGAAGTCCTCAAAGTTGAGAATAGTGTTTGGCTTGAGAAAATTGAATCACTGCTGAGCTGACCTTACGAGTGTTGTCAAAAATACTCGACACTTGATTCCATCTGAATATCGGTGTAACAATGCATCATTTCAAACCTCCCGACGTGTTCCTCAGGATCAGTGCTCCCAACATACTCTCCGACGCCAATTGATGCTCCCAAAAAGAGTGATGACCTCTAAGTATCAATAAAAGGCTGGATACCTCTCCTTATCTTCTTTAGGGAATCAAATAACAAAGATAGATCTTGAATAAACCTGCTAAGATCTGAAACAAAATGTTAGAAGGGTGCCAGAAGATTTTTTCGGCGGGTTCCCTCCGACGCTCAAGTTAGATGACGGGAGGTATCAAAAAAATCTGTAAGGGAATAGCTGTTGTATGTAAACGTGTATAGGAAAAAAGGCATACCTGAAATCTTGTATTGATTTACTATTTATAGAGTTTACCTCACGAATGTGCATCTTGGCGCAGTCACGATTCCCGGGATTTCGGAACATGCCTGCCAACTGATAAAACCATTACTCATTTCCACTCCCCGAAATCTCGGGACGTGCCCGATCAACGTGGACTTTGTCAATATATTCTCAGAGGTAGGATGTCTAAAACTCTCAAGGTTGATGAGCATCGTCGCGGGTTAGTCAGATGAGAGCTCGGAGAATTGGGTCTTCTGGTCTTGAAGGTATGACCATCCCGAAGACAAAATGGTGATCAGGTCGGGAGGTCGGCACATTGGTGTTTTTGAATCAATGTTGAATGATCTGTACCCTGACCCACGTAGGTCGGGAGATCGGGAACATAACCATTGATGAGATGATCACTTTTACCTTTTTAGGTCGGGAGGTCGGTCGAGTATAATAAGATGAAGTAATATCTTTCTCCCACAAGGTATATTTATATATTTATATATTTCGGTCATTACAAACACCAGATCCATATAATTATTTTTCCACTCTCCTGCCCAATTATCATTGGCATTTTGTCAGTATTCCCTACCTTCTTAGTTATTACAGCATGTGATTGTGTACGAAAGACTTTTTTATGAATTTAAAAAGATCTGCATTTTCCCTCAAAAAAAAAAAGGAACTCTGCATCGTATCGTTCAAACCTTTCATTACACGAAACTTAACATCACTTCGATGTGTTCCTCAGAATTAGCAAAATATCCATGGCCGTCAACTGTTAATGTTGCAAACTTTGTATCAGTGAGGCTATGTCTTAAGAAAGACAATAAGAAAAGAGGCGTTAATGATTACAAGATATGGAGAAGACAGATGATCTGTTTGTTAGTGAGCCAAGATCTGCTGGGCTTCATAGACGGCCAGATCCCGCCGCCTGAAGAATCAATGGATGAGCTTCAACTTTGGAGAAGAACTGACCATCTGATCACAGGATGGATTTTAGGTTCCACTACTGGGATCGATGTGCTTGATGCTGTGGTGGGATTGGAGACTTCGAGGGAAGTTTGGTTAGAATTGGAAAAACTTTTCAAAGCCGATAATAATGAAACACAAATTGTTATAGAGAAAGATGAAGATGGGAATATGGAAGATAAATCGGAGTCTTCTAGCAGTTCTAGTTCGGACGAGGAAAATGCTGCTACAGGTACAATATTCATCGAGAACTTTGTAACTAAAACAGAAAAAAAAAGGTTTAATGAATTCGACTGTATTTTTCTGAATTGCAGAGAATGCTAAAATAAGAATGCAAGGAGGAATGAATAGTATTGAAGGATTTTCAGTATTGTACACGAATAACTAGTTGAAATTTCCATAAATCAAGATTTTGAATAAGGTTTCTGTGTTGGGTGTGGAAATTTTATTTACTGAAATTTTGGAATAGTAGCTAGTACACTCTTGTGCTTTTGCTCTCAATTTTGTTGATTTTTCTACATCAATTTCACGTACATAAAGGCTCCATCTTATAGAACAATGGAGACAAATAGAATACCTATGAGTAGTCAACAATATTAAACTCTTTGACAGCTTCCAAGAGCAACTCTTCATTCTTCAAGCCATGACCATTCTTTTCAATCTCATTCTTGAATGTTGTCGTCAAACTAGATCTTCAATATTACAAATTAATATCATCTAACAATCTGGTAAAATGTTTTTTTTTATAAAAAATATGCAGGTAAGGATTTGCACCGGTACTTGCCATTGCATAGAGCAGCCTTAAGAGGTGATTGGAAGGAAGGCAAGAAGTTCTTGGACAAAGATAAAGATGCAATCACTGCCATTATCACTGATGCCTCGGAGACAGCTCTACACGTAGCTGTGGAGACTAGAAAATCAAATTATTTCGTGAGAAAGTTGTTAGAATACCAGACGTCAGATGAAGCAATCTTCTCCAAAACTGGTTTGGGGAACACGGCTCTACATGTGGCTGCTGCGTCTGGAAACAAAGAAGCTGCGATAATGTTGGTGAATAAAAACCCTGATTTGCTGTATATCACCAATAAGCAGAATTGGTTGCCGATTCATTTAGCGGCGAGGAATAGCCATAGGGATACGCTTATGTATCTCATATCCGTCTCCAAGAAAGATGTGGATGACAGCCCATTTGTGGGGAAGCTTGGGGCATTGCTGTTGACGATTTCAATAGCCGCTGAACTTATTGGTTAGTAGGAAATATTTAATTCAACGAAAATTACTAAAATCGTTGTCTTATATTTTGGTTTTTGGTATTGTAAGTCGTCGAAGTTTGCCTTTAGTACAATATATAGGTCATTTTCACTTGAATCTTTTTTAGATGGAGTATTGACATGATTTAGGACATATCCGGCAAGTTGGCAATATCTGATACAATATCATTGTATCAGTACTTCGATTAAAAATTATTAAAAGTAAAAAAAAGACCAAAAGCAAAAACAAGCAACGTACATTTCGATTTTGCCAATAATTTCTTTAATTTATTGATAATTAATTTATAAAATTTAAATATGGCATACTTTGTGGCAGATGTTGCATTATATTTGGTGCAGAAATACCCGGATTTAGCTATATTAAGGGATGATGATGATGATCATGCGTTGGAAGTGATAGCATGAATGAAATCTGTGTTTCCAAGCGGAGAGAGTTTCAGTTGGTGGCAAAATTGGATCTACTCTTGTAAGTGATCTTTTTTAATTGATTGAGGTGTTTATTGAATATTAGTGAAAATTTCATATTAATAATCGGGGTAATACATGAAATTGTCCCTCTTGTTTCTTGTTTGTACACATTCTCGATTTAGTCCCTCTTGTTTGCACTGACCCGATTTAGTCCTTCTAGTTTTCTAATTTGTCCCAAATCAGTCATAACCGTTAAATGCACCGTTAAAACTAACGGAAAGGACTGAATCGGGTCACTTAAAACATCAGGGATTGATGCAAACATTAGGGACTGATTCGGGTCATTTAAAAAGATTGGGTGACTTAATTCTTTAAATTATTAAAGTAATTAATATGGATACTTTATTTATAATTTTGGCATTTTTTTGTAAAATTATTATATTTAAATAATGCTATAATATATTAAATTCTACATAAAACCATTTTTCACTCAAACAAAACAAAAGAAAAATCAATAGCATATTGATATACAAAATATATTTCGATGACTATTTTACTTATTAAACAAGATATATTTTTGATTTCATTAATGACCCGAGTCAGTCCCTAATATTTGCATCAATTCCCGATTCAGTCTTTCCGTTAGTTTTAACGGTGCATTTAACGGTTAGGACTGATTTGGGACAAATTAGAAAATTAGAAGGAATAAATCGGGTCAGTGCAAAAAAGAGGGACTAAATCGGGAATGTGTGCAAACAAGAGGGACCATATCAGGTATTATCCCTTAATAATCGTTTTTATTCAAATCTTTTAATTATTTACTTTGATAATCGGATCATTAGATTTAAATGACTAATGTTCATATTTGAATACTTGAAAAAAAATGAAACGTTTAATAAGTTGAATGCGAAATTGATGCATGTTCATATATAATAGGCAAGAAATTTGTAAATTATTAATTAACTAAAGGGGAATATTATTTACACTCCAAAATATTATACTTTATACGTTGACATTATTATCCTTACATGTTCCTTCCTAATTTTGTAAACATAATTTATCATTTTAAATTTTTAACACTTTTCTATTTTATTCCTTATGTTGATACAAATTATATCTAATATAAACTATAAGATACAACTTCCATATACCATTTTTTAAAAAAATAAAAATAAATTAATGGCTTTAGTTCTTGCGAGATCAAACCCGTAAGTTGTAAGTCTTTAATGTTGATACTGGTGGGACTCGTGAGACCCTCTCTATCTCATTGTCATCATGGTCTTCGGAACAGCGGTGCCCATGACTCATCATGCCCATATGTATTCGTTACCTAAGCTTTCTATGAGTTCTATGTCGAAAAGACAGCCTTCACTGTAATAAATTTTGATATTCCTTCTGTAGCCAGTCCGCTACGGGAAAAAGGAAATCGTCGTTCTCGTTAACCTGTTCGGCCCAAGATTTAGATATTTTTTTTGGTTGAGCCTTGGCTATGCTCGACCCACCCTTAAATAAACCAGACTTTTTATAATTTAAATAACCTGATTTGACTAAAGGTTTAGATTAGTGTTGGTAGTATTCGATTCTTTCTTATGACTTTCCGTAGACAACTTCGGCTCGGTAGGTTGGGATCAAACATGGGGGTGCCCGAGTTGTTCCAAACATTGTCCGGGCAACCCAAGGCACCACCCAAGCAACCTGAACATTTCCCCGGCTCCTTAAATCCCAAAAAATTCCTTCCCGACGCTAAGATCGAACTGCCCGTAGCATTTACCTGGCTGCCCGAGTTGGCAAAGCTTTGTCCCGAGAACTGAAAATTTGTAAAAAAATTCTAAGGTGAGGAATTGGCCGATTTTAAAATTTTTGGAAGTCCAAGGATTATCTAAATTGATTTTAGAAAACCTAGGAAGTGAGTGACATTTTTTCAAAATTGGTAATTTTGGAGATAAATGAGGAGAATCAATATCAAATTGAGGAGAATCAGTATTAAAATTGGCCTCAAATTCTCGAAAAGTTGAATTTTTAAAATTTTGGGATGGATCTTTAATAAGGTAGGAACCAAGATCAACAACCAAATCTCCCGGAATATGCCGTCAGCTACTTGTCCTGCATTTCGTCCGTCTAAGCACATTACCTCCACTACCAAGCCTTCTGAACAACAATTAAGGGAGACCAGCTTGTTCCCAACCAACCCCTAGCTCCCACTCTTTAAAGCTGTTGCAGGGACTGAGCCCCACTTCAAATATCATCATATTATCATAACATGAAATTTTTTTTTTTTTTACAAATTTTAAAGATGTTATATCAGTAGATATTTTAAATATCGAACTAAAATTATTATTTCTTAATGATATTTTAGTATATTATTTAGGATCATAATATTTTATTTTATAATTTTTTGTTTTAATAAATATGTTGTGAATTTGTAATATTCGAGTATATATATATATGTGTGTGTGTATTGCTTGATTTGGTTACCAGTTAAATCAAATTAGTTGAATATTTTAAAGATATAATTACATAATAATAATATTTTTCTTACTATCAATTCGGTAAATGATAATTTTTTATGCTTATTTTATATCCCGAAGGTATTCCATTGACATCCATGCAAATTACAACCGACATTGAGAATCGGAGTTCTGGTGATCAAGTGCAAAAGATCTTTGATTGGTTCCAGATAATTACTTTGGTTGGTAAGTATTCCTGGTAAAAAAGTTTATTCAATATTCCGGTGAAATAGGTTTAAAAATCAACTTACATGGCCAATATTCAATTTTGACTATTTAAAGGATCAAACCCAAAATAAGCTAACTTATTGAACGAATTTGGCTTTTTTCCCTCTATTTTCAAAATATATATTAATTGTTATTAACTAGAAAAGTTAAGATCATGTTTCATGGTACACACAACAATGTGCTCGCTCTTTAGAATTACATATATTTATATATTATTATTGGTGTATTATTGGTGTAAAACTTACTGAAAGCGGATGGTGTTAAGTTTTAATATAGTAACATGAAGTACGAGTTGTCGTTTTCACAGGTCTATATCAAATTCTACACTAAATACTATAATTATAATCATCTTGATTTTATTTAGAAACTCAAATTCAGTTTCATTAACTAAAGTTATAGAAAATTCAAATAAAAATTTTGAGACAGATTTAGAGGTTTGATTTAACTTGACTTTCATCTATATTTTTCCTGTCAATTTCTGTAATGATTATTCTAGTTTATAAACCTAGAACCATTAATGCATACTACTCCCTCTCCCGAGTGTCGAGTAGAATTTATAATTCAAATGTCAATTTCGATATTCATATAAAAATCAAACATCAAACAATTATATGATTCTTATGTAGCGACTTCAAAAAAATTGTGGGACTCTCAAACTCTACAAACTTTATGGGTTATGTTTTCCCACGATCATATTCAAAATCATCTCTACTGAGTATGATGGATTTCAAATAAATATACGCTTCAATTAATGGGAAGTTAATTGAACACAATTAAATCAGGAAAACATAAATAAACTATATTGTAAATCTTAGATAATGAAATAAAAATATCAAAATATAGAATTCATTCAAGCTATGTTATTCTTCTAGAAATATAAATTTAGTTCGGGATTAATAAATCAAAACACATAAAGACATGTCGTTAATTCTCATAATGAATCAATGCAAATAATTTAAAGCATAAAAAAGAAAACTCATTTCTGTCTCTAGATGAAGATGTCGTCTTCTTCTGTCCAAACTATCTCTTGTAATATGCTATATCGTCTCAATCACTCCCCTAATCAGTTCTTAAAGTCTTCTCGATGAAAGAAGATGCTTAATGAATTGTATGTGGTTGATATATCTGGGGTAAAAAGCAACAAACACCCCTGTGGTATAGTAAATATGCATAAAACTCCACTGTGTTAATAAAATAGGCAAAAAAAAACCCTATATTTTAATAAACTAGACATGAATCCCCGTGTATTATAATAAATATGAATAAAAACCCCTAGTGTAACAAAATAGGAAAAAACAAAAAACCCATATGTATACTTAAACTCGGCATGAAACCCCCATGTGTTACAAAAAAGGCAAAAAACCCCTCTCTTTTTTTCAACATTGCACGAAACTCTGTTGTTAAACAAAATAGGCTAAAAAACCCTTAATTTTCTTAAATCCTACACAAAACCCACTCGATTATCTAATATTCTCTCCAATTTTTCTGCATATTTTTATATGTGCAATTGTTGTTTGCTCAATATATCCAAAACTTGAAAAAAAGAATTTTAATTGGTCAATAAACATGCATAATAAAAGAAAAAATCAAAATATTATTCATAATCTATTTTAGAATTACACCACAAAGTATTCACTTTGGAATTTTGAATATTATTCGTTTTAAAACTAAAAGGACAAATCATTACAGAAAAGAAGAAAATAATATAGATGCAGAAAAATTGAAGAACATATTAGACAATCGAGAGAGTTTTGTGCAATATTTACGAAAATAGAGATGTTGTTTTGCCTATTTTGTTTTAACATGGAGTTTCGTGCAAGGTTTATAAAAAGGAGAGCCTTTTTTTTTATAACACAGGGGTTTCATGCCGAGTTTAAGAAAACATAAGGTTTTTTTGCCTATTTTGTTAACACGGGGGGTTTCATGCATATTTATTATCACAGTGAGGATTCATGCCGAGTTTAAGAAAACATAGGGATTTTTTTGCTTATTTTGTTAACACATGAGAGTTTCGTGCATATTTACTATAACACTTGGGTGTTTTCCGCTTTTTACACATATATCCGAGAAGTCCTCTCAAAACCTTCTGAAAAGGTCCAGGTGAAAGTCAAAAGCCCTAGTCGAGTAGAGTCCTCTTGCAAAAAGTAACCATGTGCTCAGTGCCACTCAGTGGTGTCTGTCCACAACTTTGGTTATCGCAAAATATTTTCCCAAAATGCTAGGCACTAGGGTGCCTAAAACCGACGCCGAGGCTCCGAGAATTTTTTTCCATCTTGACTCTTATCGTTGGACTCCTTTTCATTGTTAAATCCTTTTCAAATCGTTTTAATCTCAGAGACTTCTTTTTACCTAAATTCCTGCATAAGACACAAAACTACTACCAAATGCATAATATACTCGAAAATAACATAAGTTCAAATCAAAAGCATAGAAAATATAAGTGTAAAATCACACTTATCAAATCTCCCATTACTTAAATTTTTCCTAGTTTTGAGTAAAACAGAACAAGAAAAGAATGAAAGAAACTCAAGAAAACAAAACAAGTGACTCAAACCGCGAAATGACTCAATCGCAAGAGGGCTCGGAGATTACTTGTCTAAGCTTTCAAGTCAAGTATTCATTCCACCCTACTCAAGAACTCGCATGTGTGAATTACCACTTTTATTAAACCATTCCATCACCCCGATAAATTTATGTAAACCAGTGAACTTTACAAACTCATGAATCTATATACTCATTTTTCATATCACTTTTCTCCGAAATTGATCCTCACTCAAATTGATCCTCACTCTCACCGATCAATTGGACTATTATGGTCAATTAGATTATATTGCATTATCTAATAAAATAATATAAATCATCAAAAGGCATACTTATTAAATGTGTTTTTCGAGTGTCCAACATAACGCACTCAACTAATATATTGGACGAACGTGACCCAACTAATAGGTCTTTATATGATTATTATGTATGACCTCAGCTTATGGATTATGGATATAATAAAAGGATAAGAAAATAAAAACACGAGAGTAAGTCAAATAGTTCAATTTTTGCGCACTTCCATCTCAACTTCCACTTCTTTTTGCCACACCCTCTCTTATTTCATCAACTTATTCTTTTCTGTTCATTCTTCTATCACATTCACTATCTTTTTATCTCATCAAATTTTTTTTTTCATTCTCTCCATTTTTCTGTTTTTCTTCTCCCTTATTTTTTTAACTTCGAAAATAAAAGATTTTGAAATTTTCTTATGCGCACAAGGTCTTACTCACTCGAGGATAAGAAATAGTACATAGATTGTAAACAAGGTGGATGTACAATTTTGAAATGATGTCGAATGTGGGTCATTTGTGTGCTTTTGTACATGCTATTCGTTTTTAAATAAGCTCAAGGGGCATCTAGGGATAAAATGATGTTTTTGGTGGCTCGAAAAGCACAAACGGATCAAAAATTGCCTAAATCATTCATAAGCCACGTTCGTCATATTTCACTTCAAGAATATTAAGGCAAGTCCTCGACTACTCTTAAATTCACAAATAATCATATGGTTTGACCAATGTGCTCAAAATATGTCTCAAGAAAAAGATACATAAATATGTAATAACAAAGAAATCAAATAGGATTCTTAAAAATATGCATATCATCAAGTCCTATTCTTTTGCAGTTAACCTCAAGAGCTGCTATGGTATGATTATAAATCAATTCAAATTATAGAAGGCAATAATTTCAAAAATTGCCTAAATCATCTATGTGTTCATTTAAAATCCACTTTTACCATCATGAGACAATCAAATGAGTTCTAGAGTCCACTAATTTGTTCAGAGATATAAAATTCACATAAATTTTCTCTAAATATCGAAATTAGTCAAATGGTCATGGTTTTAAATGCTCAAGTGTGAGATACTCAAAACAAAATGAAAATAAATACAAGAATCGATCATTTAGACTTTAACAAAAAATATATAAAAATTTTAAAGTCAATCTCAACTCTTCATCATTGGCCTTCACGGTTAACTTAATCACGATTTATGGCATGAAAAAAGGACTAACTAGAATTTTTTTTTTTTCATTTTTAAAGCAATTAAAATAAACTAGTCATGACAAATGAACAACTAAAACAAAAACGAACTATCTAAGTAGGAATCCAGGCAAAATCGTCCACGAGATTAGAGACATAAAAAATCAAACCACCACACAAAACAGCGAGAAGAAACAATGGATTAAATGTCACAAAAAAAGAAATAAAACAAGAACAATCTAATAAAATAAATAAACAATAAAAATACTATAAATAAGACTACATGGTAACAATATTACGTGAATAAGATATATCAGTCCCCGACAATAGCACAAAAAACTTGTTGGTGTAAAACATACCGCAAGCGTACGGTGTCTTGTTTTAGTATAATGATGTGATATACTAATTATCGTTCCCACATGGACTGATATCAAATTCTACATTAAGTATTATAATTATAATAATCTATATTTTATTTAGAAACTCAAATTAAGTTTAGTTAACTATAATAAAATTAACTAAGACTACATAAAATTCAATTAAAAACTTTGGGACTACGGTTAAGACATATTTTAGAGATTTGATTTCACTTGACTTTAATCTATGTTCTTCCTGGAATTTTTTGTCATTATTTATTCTTGATTACAAGCCGAGAACCCTTAGTGCCTATTTCCGGTGTTGAGTAGAATTTATTATTCAAATGTCAATTTGATATTCCTCTAAAAATCAAACATCAAACAATCATGTGATTCTTATGTAGCAACTTCAAAAGAATTGTGGGCTTCCGGAACTCTATAAACTTCCTAGGTTATATTTTCTCACGAATCCTCGTGATAGATTCAAATAAATATAACACTACAATTAGTGGCCAATTAATTGAACGCAATCAAATTATAAAACATAAATAAACTTTTATAATAAATCTGAAATAATGAAATAAACATTTAAAACATGGAATCCAATCAAGCTACTAATTCCCTAAAAATATAAATTTAGTTCATGATAAATAAATCAAAACACATAAAGATATGTCTTTAATTCTCATCATGAATCAAGACAAATAATTGAAAACACAAACAAAGAAAACTCATCTTTGTCCCCAGATGAAGATGTCGTCGTCTTCGTCTTCAAACTAAGTAGAAAACACAACAGTTCTACGAAAATACGACGATATAGTCCTTTCTATATAGTGATAGAGTAGTGAAAAGACAAAAAAAGAGAAGAAAACACAACAGTTCATCGATAAACAGATTGCGCAACATGATTTTCAAAAATATTAAGCAGGAAATCAGACAATAAGCTTCCGGCATATGCCTACGTATGGGGTTTCGTATGAAATATTGATGAATAAAAATGTAGGAATTCAGATAATGATTTCATATATTCCTTGTCATCATTAAGTGTTAAAATATATGATGTAATTTGTTTATTCTCTTACTTTTGGCTACTAATATATACAGTTCCGGAGCCAAGAGCATCAATAATAAGAAAGTAATGCACCAACAAACACTTGAACTCGTCAAATGCTTGTGCAATGCACTGGAACCTTTGCCTTATCGTGATGCTTCATTTGTCTATGAAAGTGCCATACTTATCGCTGCACGGGAAGGTATACATGAGGTTGTGGAGGTGATCATAGAGACGTTTCCGAATGCTATTTATGCTGAAGAATCAATACCTAAGTGTACCATTTTTCACGTAGCAGCAAGAGAACGCGTTGAAAATGTTTTTAATCTCATTTATCACATGAGCGAACGAAATAAATATTTTTATTACTCGACGGACTCTTCGGGTAACAACTTTATGCACAAATGCGGAGAATTAGCGCCTCCTCATAAGCTCAATCTAGTTTCTGGTGCAGCTTTACAGATGCAACGTGAATTACAATGGTTTAAGGTACTAGATCTCTTGTGTAACACTCTTATCATATGCTTATATCCCCAAACTTATAATTTGGCGTATCATCTTCCTAATTCTTGTTTGTTTAGCTGAGCACATTTTTGTGGTGATAAATTCATCAACGCTATACAGGAAATGGAAAAGTTCGATCACCCTTCTTGTTGGAAAAAAGGTGGAAAGAAAACTCCTCAGATGCTGTTTTCCGAAAAACCATCAGGAGTTGAAATCTCAAGGAGAGAAATGGATGAAAGACACTGTCACCTCATGTACCATTGCTGCTGCATTGATTGCTACAGTCGTATTTGCTGCAGCCTTCACAGTTCCAGGAGGTGTTCATAATGACACAGGAGTACCGATTTTCATAAAAAAAACTACATTCATTATATTTGCCATCTCAGACTCCATTTCCATGTTCACATCCACCACTTCCCTGCTCATGTTCCTATCGATCCTGACTTCCCGTTATGCAGAACAAGATTTTCTATATGTTCTGCCTAAGAGATTATGCATTGGTCTGCTTACCCTCTTCACATCTATTACATTCATGATGGTTTCCTTCAGTGCAACTATATATATTACATTAAAGGACAAATCTAATTTGTTTCTCATACCAGTGGCGGCATTGGCTTGCTTGCCGGTGACATCATTTGTATTATTGCAATCCCCCCTTCTTATAACTGTGATGTACTCCACGTATGGACCAGGTATTTTTGGCAAAAAGAGTGATCGAACATTGTATTAAAACAAGAAACAAACAAAGCAATGGCTTTCCACTTCAGTTTGACATTGAAAATATTTGTTGTTGTGTGTTGATGGAATTTGTATTCCGTGGTTTGATTTTAAATCAATTCGAGGGTGTATTTGATTGTGATGAAGATTTTGACGATGTATTGCAGTAACATGTTTGGAATGATATCAATAATACATAAACTAGAGAGTTGGGAAACCCATGCATTTTTCTGTGAATTGAATTTTTAATCTAATTTTATAATCTTACACCAAAATAGCAAACACAAGACTGTCAAGACAAATGGTGATTCAGTATCACTTTTGTAATTAATGGGAGTAACACAACCTACCAATTAACAGAAGTGCAACATGCTACTTTTTAACAAATGACAAAAAATATAATATGACAGTTATTTTGTTACAGCATTAATCAATCATTTGAGTTACGGAGACAGGCGAGGATTGCCAAGACAATTGTTTCTCCGGAGTTGAAATGTTTCTATAGTTTATTTTTTTCATATGATATTGTTGTATATGGGTTTGCTGTCTGGTTCTAAACGAAAGGAAAATGACTTGTCATTTGAAGGCTTTGAATTCAAAGATGGTAGAATACAAGTGTGAAGTTGATTACCTCCGAGAGGGTTTTTTCAACTATAAATATCCATCAACCATCCCTCACAAAATCATCTCCTCTGTATCTCTTAAATATAACAAGCTTTTAAGCATTTGTTTCTGTTTCTGTGAGTTGTAAGGTGATCCTGAAGAGTTTGTACTTCTCATCTGAAATTTTCAATAAATTGTGTTTACCTCCCGTGGACGTAGGCAATCGCCGAACCATGTAAATATTTGTGTTCTTGTATGTGTGTATGATGTTTATACTTTATTTTGGGTATTCTGACACAACAAATGATATCAGAGTCATGTGTTCGTGAAAATACCCAAAAATTGAAAGTGTCCGAAATTGATTTCTGATCATAACACTAGATCGTCTCGTCGATGGGATTCCGGAACAATTTTCGTTTCATAATTTGGACTTCCGAGTCAACGGAAAATGGAATTTTAAGTTTTGAAAAAATTCTAATTATTTTTTAAAACGTATGTGCATGACAGATTGAATCAGGGAAGAAGAAAGAGTCCGACCCATTTTTCATTTGATACGACCCTAATAAGCCAGAAATCGGCCCAGATTTTGCCCAATTATTGGCCCAAAGTTTAGCCCAAAACTTTACCCAACCTATACCCCAACACTTGACCCAACTTTTAAGCCCATATATTGGCCCAATCTTGGCCCAAATTCAGGCCCAGCTCCAGAACCGACCCGGCCTGGCCCGACAAGCCCTAAGCCGGCCCGTTCACCTGCTGCCAGCCCAACCATTCCGACCCGAACCGACCAGGTCCAGCTGAACCGGTTTGAACTGAAAATTTGCCCAGTTCGGACCAATTTTTGCCAATCCAGAACTGGTTCCCCACTATTTTAACCCTTCCGGACGCAACGGTAGCATCTATTTCTGCTAAAAAACTATCCAAAAGGTTGAAGTAATGGATGAAGAAGCATCCACTAGCGGTTCAGTGCGACGAACCATGTTATCCAATGCGAAGTTCGAGGTGGAGAAATTTGACGGCACCAACAACTTTGGCATGTGGCAGTGTGAAGTATTAGATCTCTTAATCCGTGAAGGATCTAATATAGACTTGGAGTCCAAGCCCAATGACATGTCACCTGAGGATTGGAACTATGTCAATAGGCAAAATTGCGGCACGATCTGGCTCTGCTTATCTAAGGAGCAGAAGTAATTTGTCATGAAAGAGACTTCCTCAACCAGTCCCTGGAAGAAGCTGGAAGACAAGTACATGATGAAAAGCATAGAGAACCGGCTCTATCTGGAAAAAGAAGCTTTTTTGTTTCCAGTATAAGAAAGGTACGCCAATGATAGAACATCTTGATAATTTCAACAAAATTATTGCCGATCTGCACAATCTTGACTTGAAGTTAAAGATGAAGATATGGCGTTACTCTTGTTAAAATCCCTGCCAGAATCTTATGATCATCTGACAACGACTTTGTTATACGGCAAAGACGAAGTTAAATTCATGGATGTTTCGAATGCCTTCGTAAACAATGAATATCGGAGGAAAGACCAGCATGATCATAGAGATACCGCTTCAGAAGCATTGACAGTGTCCAGAAGGAGAAATAACAACCGACAATCTGTCAAAGGGCGAGGCAGATCCAGATCGAAGTCCAAAGGAGAATCAACATGGAGACGTCCTGCAAAGGATGAATGTGCATATTTTCATCAGAAAGGGCACTGGAAGAAGGATTGTCCTTACAAGGATAAGTCCAGTGCGAATGTGTCACAACGAAATTCTGATAATGAAGATGACTCAGCATTCTCAGTCTCATCATCTTCATTCAATTCATCTGATAGATGGATTCTGGATTCTGGATGTTCTTATTATATGTGCCCACATCACCAGTGGTTCTCAGACTTCAAAGAAATCAATGGTGGTGTTGTCCTCATGGGCAACGATAATGCCTGTCAGACAAAGGGCATTGGTACAGTACGCTTGTAGATGCATGATGGTACGATCAAATAACTTACAGAGGTGAGATATGTTCCTGATCTAAAGAAGAATCTGATCTCACTTGGAGTCCTCGTGTCCAATGGATACAAGATAACTATGGAGGGTGGAATTTTGAAAGTTGTACGAGGTGCACTCTTAGCGATGAAAGGCAGTCGAGAAATAAATCTATATTTTCTGGATGGTCACACATTTTCGGGGAGAGCTGCAGTCTCCACTAGCACTGAAGAAGTTTCTATTGATACCTCACGGCTCTGGCATATGCGCTTGGACATGCCGGTGAGAAGGCTTTGCAGAATTTAGTGAATCGAGGTGTTCTGAAAGGTGCCAAAAGTGGGAAACTTGACTTCTGTGAACATTATGTCTTGGGCAAGCAGACACGTGTTAAGTTTGGTACCGCTATCCATCGTACCAAAGGGATACTAGACTATGTGCACACTGACGTTTGGGGACCTTCTCAGATCTCTTCATTGGAAGGTAAGCATTGGTTCGTTACTTTTATAGATGATTTCTTGAGATATGCCTGGGTGTATACTATGAGGCACAAGGACGAAGTTCTGGACATCTTCCTCAACTGGAAGAAAATGATCGACACCCATAATGGAAGAAAAATAAAGAGGCTCAGATCTGATAATGGTGGAGAATACAAGTCAGACCCATTTCAGAAAACCTGCCAGAAAGAAGGGATAGTCAGACATTTCACCGTACCAGGCACGCCACAACAAAATGGTGTAGCAGAAAGGATGAATCGTACTCTGATTGATAACGTCCACTGCATGTTATCCCAATCTGGACTGAGCAAGGCATTCTGGGCTGAAGCCTTGTAATATGCCTCTTATATCATCAACAGGCTACCAACTTCTGCACTAGAAGGAAAAACTCCGAAGGAGGTATGGTCTGGACGACCCGTTTCTGATTATGATTCTCTGCATATATTTGGGTGTCCCGCATACTTTCACGTCAGAAAATCAAAGTTGGAGCCTAGAGCCGAGAAAGCTATTTTCATGGGATTTAGTGACAGAGTTAAGGCATTCCGTCTATGAAACCCCGAGTCAAAGAAGATTGTCTTGAATCGAGACGTTAGCTTTAACGAATCTGTAATGCTGAAATAGAAAGAGTCAAAGATAGAGAACCAAGACCCAAGTAATCAGTTGCAGGTGGACTTCGAGATTCCTACAACTCCAAACCAGCCTGTTCGGATTGATGATCATCCTGAAGAAGACTTTGACGATCAAATTGATGACTGTTCAAACAGAGATGCCACATTCAGCATCAGTACCTGAATCTCTAGCTACCAGTAGACCAAAGAGAGTTATCCGGAAACCTGCTCGATTTACTGATATGGTAGCTTTCGCTCTTCCAATTGATCAATATGGTATTCCGTACAACTACAAAGAAGCTATGTATAGTACAGAGAAGGCCATGTGGAAGACGACGATGGATGAAGAAATGAAATTGCTTTATCAAAATAAAATTTGGAAGCTAGTTCCACTTCCTAAAGGAAAGAAAGCTATTGGCTGTAAATGGGTCTTTGCAAAGAATGAAGATGCATCAGGCAAAGACAGTATCAGAGACAAATATAGACTAGTAGCAAAAGGCTACGATCAAAAGGAAGGCATAGATTATGATGAACTTTTCTCACCTATTGTCAAACATTCGTCTATTCGACTCTTACTAGCTTTGGTTGCATAGTTTGACCTCGAGCTATCCCATCTTGACGTCAAAATGGGATTCCTTCATGGAACTTTGGACTATGAGATCTATATGGCTCAACCTGATGGATTCAAAGTTCCCGGTCATGAAAGTTGGAATTGTAAGCTCGACAAGTCACTCTATGGTCTCAAGCAGTCACCAAGACAATGGTACAAACGGTTTGGCGGCTTTATGAAGAAACAGAGTTACACACGCAGTCAGTTTGATCATTGTGTCTACCTGAAAAAACTCCATGATCATACATTTATCTATCTGCTCTTATATGTTGATGATATGCTGATCGCATCTAAAAGCAAGATAGAGATTGATAAACTAAAGGCTCGGCTCAGCTTAGAATTTGAGATGAAAGATCTTGTAGAGGCCAAGAAGATTCTTGGAATGGAGATCAAGAGAGACAGAACAAAGGGCACAGTCTGTCTGACACAGACTCAGTATCTGAAGAATGTACTCCCGAGATTTGGTGAAGATGGAAATACCAAACGTGTAAGTACTCTGTTAGCTCCGCATTTCAAATTGAGTGCATCAATATCTCCTACTACAGATGCCGAGATGAGACAAATGGATAGCATTCCTTATGCAAATGCTGTCGGAGCTCTGATGTATGCGATTGTGTGCACATGACCTGATATTTCTCATGCAGTTAGCATGATGGGTCGATACATGCACAACCATGGTAAAGAACATTGGCATGCAATAAAGTGGATTCTACGGTATATTCAGGGTACTGTGGATGTTGGTCTGAAATTTCAGAAAGACTAGATCAATCGTCTAATTGGATACGTCGATTCGGATTATGCTGGTGATCTTGATAAGCGACTATCAACTATTGGTTATGTATTTATCATGACAGGAGGACCAGTGAGTTGGAGATCCACGCTACAGTATATAGTTGCTTTGTCTACTACAGAGGCAGAGTACATGGCAATCACAGAAGCATTCAAGGAGGCATATGGTTGCATAATTTGGTGAAGGACTTGGGCACCAGGCAGAAAAATACAGAGATTTTCCGCGACAGTCAAAGTGCCATATGTCTGGCAAAGATCCAAGTCCATCACAGTCGCACCAAACACATCGATGTTCGCTACCACTTTGTTCGGGAAATCGTACAAGAAGGAGATATTCTACTCAGGAAAATCGCGACTGCAGATAATCCTGCAGACATGTTAACAAAGGTAGTAACAGGGATCAAATTTCAACACTATTTGGACTTGATCAACATATCTCGAGTATCCAGTGCCTAAGGGCGTACTGAAGGAGGCAACACATATTGATTGGAAAATCGCCAAGGTGGAGATTGTTGGCCGGTGATGGCTATTTCCAGAATCTTTGAAAATTCTTGGACGGTGGCCGGTGGCTTTGAACACTGTTCATTTGGAGGCTTTGAATTCAAAGATTGTAGAATACAAGTTTGAGGTTGATTACCTCCGAGAGGGTTTTTGCAACTATAAATACCCCTCAACACATCCCTCACAAAATCATCTCCTCGGTCTGTATCTCTTAAATATAACAAGCTTTTAAGCATTTGTTTCTGTTTCTGTGAGTTGTGAGGTGATCTTGGAGAGTTTGTATTTCTCATCTGAAATTTTCAATAAATTGTGTTTGCCTCACGTGGACGTAGGCAATTGCCGAACCACATAAATATTTGTGTTCTTGTATGTGTGTATGATGTTTACACTTTATTTTGGGTATTCTGGCACAACACATATTCTTGTGACTAATAGATATATCATTCATGGAAGCTTAAATACAATATTGGAGATCAAAGCAAGCGATTCCAAGAAGAATGCACACAATCCAAGATAGAGAAAAGAAAACCCATGTTGGGATTTAAAATGGGGAGATGAAAAATATGAACGAACCAGTTAAATGAGAGAATATCTCAGATTCAGACACCAGTTACCAGTCCATATCAAATCTATCAAGAGATCATTTGTGCCAACATAATAAATCTATATATTTTATCAATGAGCTTAATGTAGTTGAGTGATATTGCAACATTGAGATATATTGTCTACACTGATGAGAGTCTTTGCATATAGACGTAAAATAATATGCAATTAGTTCTCAAAGAGTGATCTCAGCTGGTTGAGTGGTTGCTAGAATTTTAGATCATAAATGTGGCATTGGTCTAAGTGGGATTGTACTAGAGTAGCTGTACAAAGTAAAGTCTTCTAGTGAGTCCTTCCATAAATGGAAGAAGGGAAGATGTGTATAAGGATTACACCACATTCGAGTTTACAGAAACAAATATGTGCTTTGCATTTACTTATCTACCATTATGAATTGCTTGGTTGAAGCATTTTATGTGTTTGACAAACATCCAAATATTGCATGCAATGTGTTTGATAAAATGATTTAACCAATTTGTTCTTCCATAGTTGAGCATTTTAAGTGTTTGATAAAATATTTCAACCAATTAGTTTAGAGCAGATTATGCCAAATGTCTTCTGCTCGGTTGTAGAACCGAACTCTATATAATCTCTCGGTGTAAATTATTTCAAGTACCGATGCTAACACAGCCGAAGCAAAGATTTTAGAAAATAGCAAATGAATAGGTGCAGTTGATTCATCCCCCTCTCAACTGTCACCAATGATCCTGTCAAGTGGTATCAGAGAAGATTGTTCTTGAAATAGAACTTTAACTGATTTGTTTTAAAAATATCGAGTCTTTTAAATTCATACTTACGAAATTATTTCATTACATACTCTTCAAAAATTTGGTGTAAAAATGTTTTAGTATAAAGTTATTTTCATGGCATTCATCAATTATGCATCGAAAATATGTTTAAAAATATGTTTTAAATGTTCAAAGTTTTTGTGCAAATAAGCCAAATACTCGTTCCAAGTTTAAACTCGTATTGTGAGATGTTTCTAAAAACATTTTCGCATAGTTGAGTAATTACGGTCGGATATGATTGTGAGGTCGGGTTGAATCGAGTATGATGAATACACATAAATGTATGCTTAGATGTTGAATTCCATAAACTCATGTGTTGATTTAATATAAAGCTACATAGTTGTTGCAATTGTAACAAGAGCACTTAAATTACATCTAAGAACAAGTAGAGATGCATTTGAATTTGAGTTTGGAATGAGGTGTGTGATAGGGTTGAATATTACGCTTTTTTAGGCTATGATATGTACATGTTTTCGTGTTGATTCTTGGAATATATGGTATATATTTCTCTATTTCAGGAATCAATGTTGAAATGTAGGGAAAGGTGAGAAATCAAGCTAAAATGATGAAAAAATGAATAAAGTTGAAGAAAAGAGGAAAAAACCAGAATCCAAGACACATGTTGCTCCTTTCTCCTCAAATTACTATATGTTCGAGCCATGTTTTGGAATGTAGTCCATATAAAAATTGTAGAACTTTCTCTTATGTTTTCGTTGACAGCTGATTCATCAAATTTGGAGTTCGTATGAGAAAGTTACGGCCAAAATACGAAACTCGCCAGAAGCTGAAAAAGGCGAAGAAACTTACTGTGAAGGGCGATCGATCGAGAAAGGATTTCCGATCGATCGAGAAAGGCTGAAAAAGCCATGAAATTCTTACTGGAAGGCTGGATCGATCGGCCACTTTTCCGGATCGATCGGGACGAGGAGTTTTCATTAAAATACTTTCCTTGTAGAGTTTGTATGCAAAAGGGAAGTCCATAATTCTTTCCCCTATATATTATACACAAGATTTTCAACCCAAGGGAGACTTTGAACCCTAGAAAAACACCTCATACAGCCTCCATCTCAGCCCCCCTTTTTCTTCACCATCTGTGGGGTCTTCCCACCTTAACATTGATTAATAGACAAAAGAAGGACTAATCATGCATTAAGGTAACATCTTAAGGTTTCGGTTGTTACACGAGCTAACAGGATTACAGGCCAGAATACAAAACTTCAAAAATAATTCATTACATTCCAAAAGAATGTCATTTAGATTTACACTACTCCTAGAGTAGATACTAATCATAACTTGAATCCTATACATTCCTGTGTCCCTCGCAGCTCACTGCCTCAACCCGACCCTTAGTCCTTTCGTCCAAAAGCGTACCTACAGGGACAATACATCATGAGCATATACAATCTTACTTAGCATCATAAAAACATCATAACAAATGCATGAAATATTTGTTAAGTAAGTATGCTGAATTTCTCATTAACTTCTTATTGTTGTCCCTGATTTATAATCATGCATATGGGGCATCTTACCCCCGTGGCATCTTACCACAAATATCATCGTATGGCCTCTTACCATATGGGGCATCTTACCCCGTGGCATCTTACCACAATAACGTCGCATGGCCTCTTACCATGTGGGGCATCTTACCCCGTGGCATCTTACCACAATACATCGTATAAACATCATCATATAAGCATCGTATAAACATCATCATATAAACATCGTATAAACTTCATCGTATAAACATCGTATAAACATCATCATGTAAACATCGTATAAACATCATCATTTCATCATTATTACTCATGCAGTAAAAGCATAGTTGTAGTATAAAGATGTGTGTTACCGTCCGATGCCCGTACGCCTCTTACGTACCTTTTCAAAAGGAGGAGGAGTCAACAGACTTTATCTCCTTGATGGTGCCGGTACCTGGGATGGTTCTACAAGACCACACAATACCATATTAGATGCCTCAATACCATTTCACATCATAAACTTAACAAAATAAAACATCATTATATTTTTCAACTTGCTGCCTCTCTCGATCGATCGGCCCAAGGTCTCGATCGATCGAGACACTGTGCACTAACAGTGCCTTAGCATCCTGCCTCGCTCGATCGATCGAAGCATTTTACCGATCGATCGAGAAGCTTCACCGATCGATCGAGAAATCCTTCGATCGATCGGCACCAAAATTTTAAAACATGCATTAGACCTTCTGTCTCGCTCGATCGATCGGGACCAAATCTCGATCGATCGAGAGCTCTGAAAAAAATCAGGATTTCCCCAGATTTTTGAGCACCTCTTTTCACACCATCTTTTCTACTTCATAACACATCTTTCTTGCTGAAACAAACATGTGAAGAACTTCATAAAATATCCATGTAAGCAATTAAATCAAAGGTTTAACAAAACCTAAGCTAACATGCATCATAACATCATCATAATCTTCATCCTCAACCAACCTATACAAAAACAGAGTATCTTCTTCTTTGTCCAGGTTTTCGAGCACATAGTTTCATAACAAGAAATCTATTATATAAAACATGTAACATGCTCAAACAACATGCTAGTAGTTACATAAAACTACCATGTAAGTATTCATACCAAGGTTTCACCCAAGCCTACACTTAGCATGCATTAAAAACAACCCACCAAACCCAAGCTCAAACACAAACCCAGAAAAACAGAGTAAGGCTTACCCCTCTACTTTTGCTCCTCTAATTTTGCAAGGTTTAGACAAGAAATCACAAGCTAATCCCCCTTCCTTTCTGCAGCTTACAGGGACGAGAATGAGAGGGAGAAGGAGATGGAGGGAAAGTGGATGCAAGAATGAGTGCTAGCATGGGTTGGGGCAAGTGGGGGTATGGGTGTTGACAAGTGGGGGAAGGGGTGAGGTGACCGATTGGGGTGGTGTGGTTGGGGTGCCTTGTGGTGTTTAATTGTGTCCCGGTATTTTGTACGATGTATTAAAATATCCTCACTCGATATTTTCTAACTTCATTTAATTAATACATCCTTTAAAACACCCAACATGTTCCCCACATCATATCATAAATCGTGGCCCCCAATTTAAATACACCACAACCCTTAAACACATCATAATTCATCATCGTAGAACATAATCATATTACATTTCGGGGGTATTACACCATCTCACCTCACGTCCATCCTTTCTCCAACCCAACCACACGTCCACTTCATCCTTTCCCTCCACCAATCATACACGCATCATCCAACTCCTTCACTCCATCTCACGGCCAGAACCTTCCACCTTTCTATCATCTAACCTTCAATCTTTCACCCTACGATTTTGGAACATCTCCAACAAGGCGATTGAAGAACACGATTGAGAAGGAAGCGAGAGAGGAAGCAAGGATCTACGAACGGAGTCGACGCTAGGAGTTTTTCTTTGTCTTTAATTCTTAGTTTTGTTGTGTTTTGATTTATTATGAGGAACTAATTTTATTTATCGAGGCTAGGCGAATCATTTGTTATGAACCTTCGATTTGATGATTTAATGATTGAATTCTTATAGTTCTTTGCGTATGTTTTATGTTTTTCATGCTTTTAGAGGATTGATCACCTTTGAATGATGTTAGTATCGTAATTGAGATCGAGAGATGATTTTATGATACTGAATTAATAACTCATACCATGGATTTAAGACCGAGATCGAGAGATGACGTCAAATACATGCGTGATAGCCATAGATATCTAGTAATTGAAAGCTAGGAGTTTTCATGGATCTTATGCAACATTGAATTGTTAAATAAGTGAACGAGAGTTACTTACTGCAATTCGGTGTTAGGTTTAATATAGCTCGAGAGAGTGTATTAGATAAATTGGGAGAACTCGTCACCTTAGAAATATTTGAATATTCAATCGAGAATTGTAGGGAATTGCATTGGTGAGCCAAAGTCTCGATAATCTTCTCTAGTGGATTTTTCTCGTTTCTTTTATTGACTTGGTTGGATTAGTAGTTTATATTAATTAATTAGTTGTTAATTATAAATTAATTATCGTAGGTTAAATATAGTTAAAAGTGTCTTATTTGGTACTTACTTGTTAGTCCCTGTGGGTTCGACAATCCGTATCTTCCTATCTATACTAAAACTTGACACCGTGCACTTGCGATCTAAATCGCTAGATTGGAAATAATTGTTTAAAATAAAAGCGATCAGTGTGCATGTGAATTCCATATTCCATACACTTGCATGACAACTTGGGTGTCACTATATCAAGTGGTTTCAGCTAGCATAAAACACATACTACACAATATCTCACCTAAAAATCTCTACATATGCTCTTCTCAAATCCTTACTTGTTCTTGCACTCTTGTCTTGAAATCAAGTTGGAATCACAAGGCTTATGAACTAGAAGTGGAGTCTAGTGGGTACGAGTTATATGTATGTGTGTTTATCTACTTGTGATGTATTGATTTAGTTTGATTTGGAATATGAACACATGAGTTTGGTATTTCTTCAATTTATACTTGATATAAGAAAGAATTGAGTTGTGTAGTCAAGGAAACATGTTTTATGATGCTAGAGGTTGCATGGAACAAGGTTTAATTGTAGGAAGTGAGGCGTAGGAGAAACACCAAGAAAGTATACATGAAATTGCCATGTTCTGAAAAAACAAAGCATAGCAATCGATCGCTACATATGAGGCGATCGATGCTTGAGGCTAAACACAAGAGAGGCGGTGTGTTTAGCGATCGATCACTTAGCTTATGCCGGTTGATCGCTAGGTAGCGATCGATTGCGTAAAAGTAAAGATCGATCGCATTGAGGAAGAATGTTTTATAAGGGTGAGGCGATCGATCGCCTGAAATATAGCGACCGATCGCTAATAGCCAGAACATTTAAGCAATCGATTGCATCAAAGTAGAGATCGATCGCTAGGGTAAATATTTTGAAAAATGTGATGTTTTGTGGACATTGCTTTTGAAGCCTATTATAACATGATACATTGTTGGTATTCATGTAGCATCATCACAGGGGACGGGACAACGAGGCGGTTAAACATTGAAGCATGACTTATATATTTTGTGTCGCACAACAGGTACGTGTTGGCGTACGAGTATTGATTAACTGATTGATGTGATGTTGCTTCTATATGTTGATGATATCATATGCATATAAATTCATGGTATTATATGTGCGTGTTGTTGAGACTGATGCCACGAGAGGTATGCTATTGTTGAGCATATGCTTTGGCTATGTTATATCTTATTTAGTGGGACATATATGTCAAAATAGATCTCTCCTTATTTTGGGTTTAAGATTACGAACTCAAAATTCCTTGTTTTTGATACACTCGATTCTTTGAATTTTTCTAATTTTGGGCTAATTTTAATTTCTCAACCACCCCCGATATTTTGAGTTCATATTTTATTGGCATCATATTCTTCATTAAAATAATTTATTTTGAAATTTTTTTCTCAATCCAATAAACTTTATTTCGAGTGAAATCTCATGTTAACTCGAATAGTCAAGAACTTGCCTTCCTTATTCTGATTTTTCTCCTATTATGATCCTTAGAACTTAAGTAGATGTTATATTATACCTTGTTGGGACACATAAGATAAGAGGTATATCTCCCTAATTGGGTATAGAGTATGTCAAATCGTGCATAGGCCTATAATATTTTTGTTTAGAACGAGAATGGATTCATCAGTCACTTAGAATTTATTAAGAAAATTAGAAATACATTTTCAACATTTCAATGATTCTTTTGAAATCCGATCAAATTTGTTTCGATCAATGAAGTTATTTGTCTTTTTCAAATTTATTTCTGATATTCTTTTGAACTCATTTATCATTGACAAAATCATTTGTTGACTCCAGATCATTGCTAGTTTAACTCCAATATTCTTTTGAATTCTCAAACCATACTTGGTGAACCATATAGAGTGGCAACTCTTGTCAACTGCACACATAACTTAAACCGAGACTCTGATATTAGTTAGCGACAGAGCTTTCCACACTTTCTAATTCATCTGAACATATTAGAGTTCGATGCTATTTTAGGAATGAACGAGTTAGCAAGACTTCTCGCCTTAATTGACATTATCAGCTTATTTTATTTCATCCATAGACATTCCATTATGATTCTGCACTCTATTTTGTTCTTTTTTATATAATCTCGTATTCAAAGTGAAAAACACACTTTTACTTCCAGCGTGTTTGAATCACACTCTTTTACCGAAAGAATTGTGACAATCTATTATTTGTATTATGGAGTTTCTTCGTCAATTTTGGAATAGTCTCATTTGTTCGAATAGTTACTCAACTATTGATTCACTTTGAAAGTATTATCATATCCTCATCTATTTTAAATTGTTTGGATTTTTGAAACCTATCTTAGTTGTGATGCACTCCTTCAATCATTCCCTCTGATCTTCACAACATTTTTTTTTATCTTCATAATAACCCATTATATTATTTGGTTAATGTGGTTATCATTTTTCATCAAAGCTTGATACTTGATCGTTTTTTTAGACTTCATGTTTGTTTGAGTTTTATATAACCTTGATTTCTTCATATCAAGAATTATTTGTGCCTACCATCTTTGCAAAACTTATTCTTAGTTGGTGAACAAGACCACATATTTGTCTTTATTTTCAATTCTTTGGAATTATTATTTATCCCCTTTACATGAACATGTATCCTAAAATGATGCATGTCGTCTTTGCGAATTCTTTTAGCAAACAATCATTTTTATTGATTGGTTCAGCTCACCAAAAGTTGATAATTTTTTTGTCACTTCACTTTCTCTTGAGCAATAATCTTTTACCTATTATTGATTCGTTTGACAAAGCAAATCCATTCAAATTCCAAACCCTATTCACTAGTTTTCTTAAAGTTAAGGCACTTTCATTAAAGTATGTGGCAAAAGCACGATAGAAGCAATATCTGTAAATATAGAGTTTGGTCCAATTAGGTTAGAGCTCGGTCGAGACTATAAACCAATAGTTGTAGAAAGTTGGTCTCGACAACTTTTATCAGCAGCCCAAGATTGACGACGACTTTGGAAGAGCTTTTGATAAGCGATGGTTGCTCAAGTGACACTTAGTGCCATATATGAACTACAAACTGATGGTTAGGTTGAGAAGACAATTCAGACCCTCGAAGATATATTACGAGCTCGTGCTTTAGACTTCAGTGTAAATTGGAGCAAACCTTTACTCATAAACAAGCTGATGTCAACCTCAACTAGCATGATAAAATCCGATGGCGATGAACGAAAATACCGATCACCTAATGTTGAGACAAAGTAAGGAAGAATACCATCAACAGACTTGGACTCATCCAAGCATTCGTGAGCAAAGTTATAATCGTCAAAGCGACTCAAGGTAGCACAAGATCGTCAAAAGAGCTGAAGTCACTGACAAAGTCTATGAAGGATGTAATTCGGCATGACAAGATAGGAAAAATTGAGTCCAAGATACAAAGGTCGCTCAAGATTTTAGAAAATGTAATAACGTTAACTCTATCACCCAGACTATCGAAGAAAATGATGTCTTCCACATATCATAATTTGTAAGTACATTACCGACTTGAATCACGTGCTTGAAGCTGGATCTTCGGTAGCCCAAGGGAACCTGATGAAAATCTAAAGTACGAAGAAATCTCGACTCGAATCGTAGGTTCAAAGGACCAAGTGTTAAGACGAAATATTATTCTCTAAGTCAAAGTTCAGTGTTCAAACCATAGGTAAGAGAAACTGCTTGGGAACTAGAAGAATAGAAGCATAACAAACACCCTTATCTTTTCAATATCAAACTAGCTCTCAAGCCATAAATACCCTTATCCTTTCTAAGGTTAAACTCGCTCAAGTTTCGAGGACGAAACTTCCAATAAGGAGGGAGGAATGTGAGAACCCGGTTTTTCCAACCAAGTCAAATAACTAGAGTTTTGGTCAACTCAACTACAAGGTGTTTTGGTCTGCTCAGCTACCCGGAATTTAGTCAAAAAACAACTACTTGATATCACGATAATATTATAAATTAAAGGATAATATTGAATTATGTTAAAGATAACTATGAGTCACATTATCTCAATCTTGTAGATAGCAAAATACTTGATAGATAATAATCTAGCTTACAAAATATTAGATAGATGACATTTTCAAATTCAAAATACTTAATAGAAAAGCACGAGTTAATAAATACTAATAAATAATTTGTGGATAGTTAGGAATCATGTCATTATATTTATTAGCCAATAAAACACTTAAAAGAGATAAATCCAATTCGATTTAATCTTGTAGACTTTTAGCTAATCCTAGAACTTAGTATTTTTATAATTAGAGTTTTTATATGAGATAAGATAATATGGGGTTTATATATTCAATCTTTTAAACTTTTAAAACAATTAAAAGTGTGGAGATAATTGAAAATACTACTAATAATAAGTGATCTTTTATCAAATATCTTAGCTAGTAAATCACTTAAGTAAATAATCTTGTAAATTACACAACACTTGTTAATTAGCTAGATTCCAAAATGATTGTGAGATATTTATTTGAGATACAAAATATTCAATAGATGATTATCTAAGATATCAAATACTTGTTAGATAAATTCAAATTATAAAGATAATAATGAGTCTATTATTTAGATTTAGGAAATAGAATATTAGCTAGATTATATAGGATAGATAATCTTTTAAAATTTTATAAGATTTAAGAGATAAACTTTGGTGAATAATAAAAGGCAAGCTAGAAGTCCTCAATCACCAATATCACCTAATCAATCTATAAAATTTAGTTTACAAAAATAAGAAGATATGATATGATATGATTGATTATCTAGAATCTTCCTTAATAGTTGCAACCTATTTAATTAAGAATTGTGGGTCATTATGCTTAGTCTTGATTTTACCAAAATTCCTTACATTCTCGTGAGAAAAATTCCACCCCTTCTTAGATTAAATTTTCGAACACCTCTCAACATTTAAGGAAGAGGATTGCTTGTGTTTTCGCACCCTAAATCGTTCAAACACGTCTATAATCGCTGTAAGTGGACTTTTGTTATTATTCGTTTCGCTTTTGAGAAAAATCATATGTATGTTTTAAATTCTCAATGGATATGAATTATGTTGAAATTATGCAAGTATTAATTTGTAAGCACTTTAAGTTTTCGAAATCTAATTGGAAAAGGATTTCCTTCATGGCCCTGATGCGGTGAGATTATAACCGTTTACACGACCTTATACGATGGTTAACCGTTGTTTCTGGAGTTTCCAGACCCTTTATTCGTGGGTAAGCCAATGTCATGACCTCATCTCTAGGAGGGATAAGTCTAGAGACAGATATCAGTACCAAAAGGAAACTAGATTATTTATTGTGCTTAACATATAAGAAAATTATGAATGATATGATATGTTATGTTATGGCTCGATGGAGCAATTATGTTAAGATACATTCATATCAAGTTTATGTTTGAATACGAAATATGTTTTGGAAAATTATGAAAACTAGTATATTGTCATATCGATTGGCCCCCGCTTGCTGAGTATTTTCCAAAACACTCACCATTTACTCTACCTCCCCAGATAGAAGCGAATAAGAAATCGAAGACGAAGATCAACACCAATTTTGGAGATGGTGAATTAGATGCTATTGTTCAAGATGCCGCTGCCATTAATTCATGAAGCTTCCGCTGATATTGTAAGAAACATTTGTTTTTGGAATAATAGACTGGTTTTCGTAGAATTATGTATTACGAGGCTTGTTTATTTTGAATTGTATTTAGAATCAACGCCGGTGTTATTGACCCCGGTCTCGGGGCGTGACACTGGTCACTGTTTCTTCATCAGTTAAATCCTCGAGGGGATCTAATGGCATCTCAGACCGTATTAAGTTATATAGTGAAGTGCATACTAAAATCATTTGGTATACATGAAAGATATGATCAATATAATCAAAGCTTGGATAATGTGGGTTAAGATCTTGTATAGTTTTTTATAATGGATCAAAAACCTCTTGGAACCTTCAACCTATTTGACCTACTAAGTGCGTCACGGAACACACCTTGAGTCAGCTGCAGAACCTTCCCATCCAGGCAACTTTTACACAAATTTCATCTCGCAGTGACAAACACCTAGTACATTAACGGTCGTGATACCTTTTATCGATCTATACTTAGCTTTTTCATTTTCATTTACATGAACGCTGACATGTGTTCCATCTAAAGCAGTGAGACAACCCTAATATATTGCATAAGTTTGTTAAAATACAATATGCAAATGTTTACATTGTATTACATAATTAGGTGTTGAAGGAACATAGCACTTTGTGGTGTAACAATTAGATAATGAAGCATACCTTAAAATATTTCAACTTCTCATTTGTACGATTGTTGGTACTATTTATTTAAATCGAAAGAAAATCAGTTTAAATAATTGTACTAAGAAGAGAAATTAAACTGTAAACAAACATCGAACAAGTAAACTACAGAAGCATTAGACTTACAGTAGTAGTTATAAACTGAAGACTTAATCAACAAGAATTTGGAAACAATTCTGGACAAGGCCACAGCAAGCCGTGTGCCCGTAAACTCAAATTTGTCGGTCTTAGCTTCTGGCCTCCTGGACAAGTGAGTTCCAAGGTACAACGTCCAATCACCTCTGTTCGGATTGAAGAAAAACTCGAGCAGACTCCTTCAAACACTAACAGTGTGCAGTACTCTCAAAGCAGAATGTTATATGTATGTATGAAGATTTTCGGAATGATAAAAACATATGGCTGAAGCAGCTTATATAGCTGAGCACATACCACTCCAAAGGTCTCAGAAATTAAGTGAAAAGTTTAATGGGGTAGATGAAAAGTCTCAACATTTAACATCAGATTAATATGGATTTAAGTCTCACACTTAAATCTGACATCAATTATGCAGGTAGGTGAAAAGTCTCAAACTTAACACTCAGCAGAATATGAAAAGTTAGGTAGATGAAAAGTCATTTCAATCCGAGTAGTAAAATGATAGGGCTGCCTTCGCGGCAGCGCCACACGCGGCGCGGCGAGTCGAGTCCAGTCGAGACGAGCGGAGCTGAGCGGACGGCGCGCGAGGGGCATCCATCTTTTATACTTAACTACACTCTATTGATTTGTATCTCATTATAAACAAACAATAATTGTCTCATTTTCTCACTGTGGGATTTCTTTAGCCTAATTTGACTATTCATAATTAAATTACCTTAATTTTGTTCTCATTAACAAAATTAATTATAATTATTGGGCTTTTAACAATTAAACCTAATTTTGAATTATTAATCCCAACAGTACAGTCCGTTGCAACAGGCACGTGTTTGACAAGAAGAATACAATGCAACTTACGTATGGACGATAATACAGCGTGAACGTGTTTACTAACAATCCTCCCACTACTCATATAGTCAGCTATTACCGATAAAAACATGCTGCCTTTTTCTTATAAACTTACGTATCTCGAGTCAATCAGACCTCCCATGTTCTCTATCAAATAACAAAGATGTAAAAATGCATTTCTACTCATCCTCAAATTGATAAAACACTTGACATCTCAAAAATCAATAATCCTTTTGAAGATATGATCTCCTTGTATGGACAAATATTGTACTCCGAAAAATATATTTTAGAGAATGAAAAATGAAAATGAAGTATTAATATTTGGTTTTATTTTTTGATTAGGGAAATTGCAAAAATATTGTTTACCTTTTAATTGGGATTTCGTCTGCTGAACTTATTTTCAATACATTGCAGCATTTTTTCTGGGATGTTGTGGGCGAAAACTTGACAAAACGTGTTCGAGAGAAGATGTTGGCGGCTGTTCTGAGGAACGAAATGGCATGGTTTGATCAGGAAGAAAATGAAAGCTCAAGAGTTGCAGCAAGACTTGCAAATAATGTAAGATCAGCAATTGGGGATATGATCTATGTTATAATGCAGAATTCTGCTCTTATGCTGGTTGTTTGTACTGCCGGATTCGTCTTACAATGGTGCCTCGCCCTTGTCTGTCTTTCCAGTAGACTTTGCAGATCTATTCGTAAAAATCCTACTTCGCTTTTTTCAAAATAAAGAAAGATAATGAATTCGAAAATTAAACGAGCATCTGTGTTTCATCATGTTTTGTAACAATATAAATTTATCAATACTTATTCATATTACGTTATGGTATGACTAATATAAACAATTAAATTAACTCAATAAAAATAAAAGCTCTATCTGTAAAGTTCATCAATTTAATTTTCACACCAAAAAACTCATGGTATCAAAATTGTATTATTTTCTCCCTAAAATGTTACAAAATCACAGATTTTGTCATACTTTCTTTTATCAATATTTGAAGATTTCATATATTATTATATATTTTCATAAACTCATTACAGAATAATGTGTACTATGTATTTAGTTACAGTCTAATAAAATTTTCATATCAACCCGAAACGACGAGTAACCATGAAATTCATCTGAGCCCAAAAAATCTCCAAAAAAAAGTATGCAGCTTAGTAAATTTAGTGCACCATAAAGCGCCCACATACATTCAATGCGTTAGATCGTGATCGTACATTCAATACGTCAGATCGTGATCGGTGTGTCAGCGCCCGTATGGGGATAAAAAGATTGTGATTAAGGTCTAAACAATTAATGAGCTTGATTAATAAGCCTATTCATTGTTCAATAAGGCCTAGTAAACACAATTGTCTAATATTAGTTATAGATCCTTTAGTTGATGGACCGAGATTTTGATGGATCGTATGCTATGGCAAAATAGATGGGTCGCGATCAAATTGGATCAAACCTTTTTTTTTGGGAAATTTAGGTTTAGGTGCACTTACCAAACAAGTTTTTCATACAAATCTCCATTTTAAAAAAGTGTGCAAATAGATGCATGGTGGAAAAATATCTTCTCATTTAAGTCCACTTTTCAAATTTATGATTTTAAAATGTTTATTTTCATACCAAAAATACCCTTTTAGGAGTAAACCCTAAAATCTAATGGAACAGTATGAAATTTTATTTGGCTGCGCATTGGGAAATTTTGAGTTCATGTTCGATCGTTTCTCCAAGTAAAAACATCGATTATAATTTCAATCGAATCGTTTTAGCGAGGCATTTACGATTTGTGTCTGGTTTTCGTTCCTGTTAATCGATTTAGAGAAGTCACAGAAGGTATTTTATACTTTTGTGAATTTTTTTGCTTTCGTATATGTTACGATGGATGTAAAACCCCAAATTTATGCCCCCCACTTTAGCACCTAAACTTTTACCCAATTAACATTATTAACTTTTATTTAGCAATTAAAAACATCCTAAATGGGAGACTTGGGTTGTGGGATTTAAAAACTTGTGTCAAGGGATTTAAACCCTTATTTTCCTACACTAGCCTAAATTAACCACCCACCAACCCTATACCATTATATATCATACCAAAGAAGAGAGAAATTTCACTTCTATCACCACCTAAAATTTGAAACTCTCACACACAACACACACTAGAATTTTCGATTTTTCCAAGGCAAGGAGGAAGAACTCTTGTTCTATTTCGCAACCCGGAATTCATCCTTCACGCGTACTTCCAACGGTAAGTGGGTTTTTGCTATAACTTCGTTTCGTTTTCAAACTTTATGTATATTTCTAAACTTCGATTGAACAATATTATGAGAAGCATGTTTTTAAATCAAAGAAATATGTGACATGATCATGACGAAGGACTTTGCGGAGCAAAGTGCTACGTGAGTAGGAGCCACCTCTTGATTCGGCGGGGCAAAGTGCTACGTGATGTGGACGTGCCACATTCATGGGAGCCACCTCTTGATCCTTAAGAGCAAAGTGCTATGCCACGGGAGCCACCTCTTGAATCCAATAAGTATATGTGAATATGTGAAAATATGTGTTTATGTGTTTTATGCCAAGATCTATGATTATAGAATTGTTTAAAATGATTCCTACTATAAAGCTATATGTGTTTTTACTGTTCAATCGGCCCCTACTTGCTGGGTGTTTTCCCAAACACTCACCCCCTTACCTTCCCTCCCAGACAAGATCGAGGAAGAAGATATCGAAGAAGAGGAACAAGAGCAATTCTGGGGATGGTGATCCACTAGAAGTCTCAAGAAGATTTATTAATTATTTACGTTTCCGTAATTTGTTTTGAACGAGACTTTTGGATCTCGTATTCGAAGTTGTAATGACATTTTATTTGATTATGGAATAAAAGACTGGTTTTAATATAGATCTGTACACGAGGCTTGTTGTGTCCAAATATCATGTTTGGATTCGACGCCGGTGTCACGAGCTCCGATCTCGGGGCGTGACATTTTAGTGGTATCAGAGCAAAACCAGGTTCCATGATCCCGCTGGGAAAAGATTTTTGGTTGATATACATCAACCAAATTATAAATCCCGGAGCTAATAGACAACTGAGTAAATCGAAAATCAGTTGGAATACAAAATCTGAATTCAAAAAAAAAAAAAAAAAAAAAAACGAAAATCTGGAAAATTAACAGAAAAAAAAAATAAATAAATAAATAATACAAAAATCGAAAATACAGAAATCTGGAATTCTGTAAAATAAAAATAAAAAAAATAATAAGATAAACGATGAAGCAACCGCGAGCAAACCGCCGCGTCGCCGCTGCCCTTCGTCGGAACGTCGACTCACCACCTTGAACGCCTCCCTGAGACGAAGCTACGACACCAGGAATCGAGCTGAATGGAAGGCGTTAGCATGACCGATTCGAGGTCGAAATTCGCGCACTGTGGACTCGTCAATTTTTTCGATTTCTCACCGCCGACCACCGTTCGACTACCTCGACAAACCACCATGGCCGACGATCACAGACGAACAAAAGCCCTCTATCAATTGCAAAATCCGTTCACTGTTGGATGATCAATCGCCAATCAAACTCTCGTCCTCATGAACCCTAATTCAGCCGAAAATTAGACCTCCGATTTCTCTCTGATTCTAACGCGCAAAATGAATTAAATTCGGGTTAATGATCCAATTATCATCCATAATAAAAGCCCTCTGCCTTTTCCAACTCACAAACAAAGGAAGGTTGTTAATTGAGGACCGAAAATCTATCCCTTAGAACCCTAAAATGTAGAAATATTCCAAATTCGAATTCCCATCAATCCGAACGTGAAATTAAAATTAATTCGGGATAAATATTCCACATGACATATATGTTAAAAGCCCTCTGTAAAATTCAAATTAACAACAAGGGAAGGCCTCCGATTTTGAGCTTAAATCACGCTCAAGAACCCTAAATTTGCAGATTTTCAGCATCCGATTTGACTGGCAATTCGATCACGAAATCCCAATTAATTTCGGTATGTCAAACGTAATTGTCTCCATATTAAAAGCCCCTTATTGATTTCGAATTATAAACGAGGTAAGATGACCAATTTCGAGCCGCAATTCACGCCCTATAAACCCTAAATAACGAAAACTTCGACCAACGAATTCTCCATCAATCCGAACTCCAAAATCAAATTAATTTCTGGATCTTGTTCGAAATAATGCCAGTAGTAAAAGCCCTATGATTTGGTCAGATTACAGATAAGGAAAGGACACCAATTTCGGACCACAATTCACGCCCTAAAGAACCCTAATGACTCAAGACTTCAACCAACAATTTCTCTCAAATTCGTAAGTCATATCCAAATTCATCATGGGTTACTGATTAATTTAGGATACCCATCAAAACCCCCAAGTCAATTTCGAAAAAAAAAAAAAAAAAAAAAAATATATATATATATATATATATATATATTATATATATAAATAATTAATTAAATAAAGAAATAAGTAAATAAATAAATAAATAATTAATTAATTAATTAATAATAAATAAATTGAGACCAATGTTCTTGTAATTATTCCTTATCATTGTTATTAATCCCCAAATTTAATATTTATCCACTCCCTTGAAATTAGGTAATGACGACCCGCGCTTCGACCAATATGATCCGGAATCTAGAATGTGAAGTAGAGGGACTCAAGCAAAACATAACCGAGCTTCTCGAGATAAGGGACCATCTACACCAAGAAGTTCAACGTTTCTCCTATTACTACCACCACTCTGACGAACAGCTCCGAGAAGCAAAGGAAGAAATCGCTAGGCTCGATACTCTACGCAGGGTCGCAAATGCAAGACTTCAGGCGTCGAATCAAGAGATAGAACAACTAAGAACTCGGAATGAGACACTGGAGATTACTAACGAACACTTGACCGAGACCAATAATGGGATGTTGTTCGCCCTAAACAACTTGCAAGAGATCAACGATAATCTTCAAGGAGAAGAAGACCCCGAAGAGGAACCTATGGAAGAGGAAGAAAACCATGAAGGGGAACCTATGGAAGAGGGAGAAGACGAGGAAGAGTTGGGCGACGGAGAAGTGATAGACTAGCTCGTAGAATGATTTATGCTAAGATGTTTTAGAAGCACTTTAAATTAAATAAATTCGCTAGAAGCTTGACTCAATTGATTTATTTGTAAGCATTTCCAATTATTAATAAAAGTATCGATTTTCTGTTCTACCTACTTCTAATGTGACCTATTTCTATACACCTTTGCACAACAACCTTAGAATTATTCAAATTGTAGGAAATGGCTGGACGACCTCCTCGTCAAAACCGCAACCCTCGCTACGCTTTTCCTCCCAACAATGGCAGTGTTAACGAGGCAGACAGAAACCAGGATCCTCCACCATCGCCTCCAAGGGTGGGTTTAAACCGTGAGGATTTGATGGCAATCGCAACTATTGTGGCTACAACTCTTCAAGGATTTGTAAACCCAGCTGCCAACCAGCTACCACTATCATCGGTCCAGCAACCACAAGGGATCAAGTATCATTATGAATCCCTTCGTAAAAATCGAGTACCAACCTACGATGGAAACCCGGACCCAGAAATAGCTCAAAACTGGCTAAAAGAAGTTGAAAATCATCACCGATTGCTTGAAGTACCTCAAGATATCAAGGTTGACGTCACGACGCCTTTTCTCGTGGACCAAGCTCGAAAGTGGTGGGAAAGCATATCCCCATCTTTGGGAGAAGCGGGACCGATCACTTGGCAAGGTTTCCGCAGCACATTCTTGAAGCAGTACTTTCCAGCAGCAGTTCGAATCCAAAAGTTAAGTGAATTTGACAATCTGATGCAGACCCCTGAGATGTCAGTAATAGATTACTCTTCAAGGTTCCATGCCCTTGGAACCTATGCCCCAACCATCATGGCAGATGAAAGCTTAAAAATACATCGTTTCAAAAAGGGTTTGAACAGTCGAATCCAGTCAGCTCTGGCAATATTTGAAACCACAAACCTTGGGGACCTAATGGGGGCAGCCATTAGAGCTGAGGCCGACATCCAACGTCGAGAGGAAGAATTCAAACGCAAACGACCTCCACCTCAACGACCATTTGACAATGACCAAAGATTTAAAAGACCGAACCAGTACAGCAAGGGACCTGCTTTTTCACAGACTAATAAGGCCATTCCTAAATGCCCTTTATGCGACCTATCACATACTGGAGAGTGTCGTAAGGTGAGCGGAGCATGCTTCCGATGTGGTAAATTTGGTCATAGAATCGCAGATTGTCCTGAGGAGGATAAAAAGGGATTTAACACAAGCACTGGAGGCCCACCGATCAAACCAAAAGAAAGCAAACCCAATGCCCGAGTCTATGCAATAACTCAGGAAGAAGCGGAGGATGCGAGTGACGTCGTGGCAGGTACCATTTTACTGAAGAAATTATATGCTTATGTATTGTTTGATTGTGGTGCCACACACTCGTTTTTGTCAAAAAGGTTTGCTAAGAAGTTAAAACTTAGGCCTGTTTTACTCGATGAACCATATAGAGTGGCGACCCCCGCCAACAAAACTCTAGAGACAAATAAGATCCACCTAGACTGCAAGATTTGCATAAATGATAAAACATTTAGCGCTGACTTGATTCAACTCGACATGGTAGAATTTGATGCCATTTTAGGTATGGATTGGTTAGCTAGACACCATGCAATAGTTGATTGTCATAACAAAGACGTCAAGCTAACAACTTCAGACAACGAAGAAATCGTTTTCCATGGTAGAACTAAAACCCGGAAGTCATTATTATCTGCGGCTCAAACTTGGAGAGCCATGAAGGACGGCGAAGAATTGTATCTGGCCACGATAAGCGAGGCAAGGGAAGGAGCCGAACTTAAAATAGAGGACATTCCAGTGGTACAAGACTTCCCAGATGTTTTTCCCGAAGAATTGCCAGGACTAGTGCCAGACCGAGAAGTAGAGTTTGAAATCAACATAATGCCAGGCACTGCACCAATCTCGAAGGCACCTTATCGCATGGCCCCAGCTGAGTTGAAAGAACTTAAGGAACAACTACAAGAACTTTTGGACAAGAAGCAAATTAGACCAAGTGCATCTCCATGGGGAGCCCCCGTCCTATTTGTGAAGAAAAAAGACGGAAGCATGAGATTATGCATCGATTACAGGGAGCTAAATAAGATCACCATCAAGAATCGGTACCCTCTTCCAAGGATAGATGACCTCTTCGACCAACTCAAAGGAGCTGAGGTATTTTCAAAGCTCGATCTGAGGTCGGGTTACCATCAGCTGAAAGTCAAGATGGAGGATATCCCAAAAACCGCTTTCAGGACGAGATACGGGCATTACGAGTTCACAGTAATGCCATTTGGGCTGACAAATGCACCAGCCGCATTCATGGATTTGATGAACCGAATATTCAAGCCATTTCTGGATAGATTCGTCGTAGTATTCATCGATGATATCCTTGTATACTCTCCGAGTAAAGAAGAACACGAAGAGCACCTTCGTCTTACCCTTCAAACCTTAAGGGATAAAGAATTATACGCCAAATTCAAAAAGTGCGAATTCTGGCTAGAAAGTGTCGCATTCTTGGGTCATATCATATCAGCAAGAGGCGTGTCAGTGGATCCTAAAAAGGTGGAAGCAGTAATGGATTGGCCAATACCAAAGACAGTAACGGAGATTCGAAGTTTCTTGGGATTAGCAGGATATTATCGAAAATTCGTCGAGGGATTTTCTTCAATAGCCATACCTCTCACCAAACTCACACAAAAGAACTCAAAATTCATTTGGAGTAAAGAATGTGAGGAAAGCTTCGAGACATTGAAGAAAAAGCTAGCATCCACACCGGTACTAGTTTTACCCACCGAGGACAAGGACTTTACGATCTACAGTGATGCATCAAAGGATGGCTTGGGGTGTGTACTCATGCAAGAAGGGAGAGTGATTGCATATGCTTCGAGGCAACTCAAACCATATGAACAAAATTATCCTACGCATGACCTTGAGTTAGCAGCTGTAGTTTTTGCCTTAAAAATATGGAGGCATTACCTCTACGGTGCCAAGTGTGAAATTTTCACGGACCATCAGAGTCTCAAGTATCTGTTCACCCAGAAAGAATTGAATATGAGGCAAAGACGATGGATAGAACTCTTAAAGGACTATGACCTTACGATAAGCTACCATCCAGGGAAAGCTAATAAGGTGGCAGACGCACTAAGTCGGAAGGGCGCAGGGAAGATGATTTTAGCATCCATTTCAGCCTATCCCTGCCTTCGAGAAACAATTAAGTTAGACCAGAGTCAGGATCCTAGCCTGACTAAACTAAAAGAACAAGTCAAGGAAGGGAATTTACCCGATTTCACGACAGACGATGATGGAACTTTATGGATGAAAGGAAGGTTATGTGTACCAAACGTGAAAGACCTTAGACAAGAAGTAATGGCTACAGCACATAAATCAAAGTTCTCCATCCATCCCGGAAGCACAAAAATGTACAAAGACCTTAAAGAAAATTTCTGGTGGAATGGAATGAAGAAGGACGTCGCAGAATTCGTCGCCCGATGCTTAGTATGCCAACAAGTCAAAGCCGAGCACCAGCGACCTGGAGGACTACTTCAACCTCTTGAGATTCCCGAGTGGAAGTGGGAGCACATCTCCATGGACTTTGTAGTGGGCTTACCAAAATCAAAACAAAGTCACGATGGAATATGGGTAATTGTAGACAGACTCACCAAATCCGCGCACTTCCTACCGGTACGCATGAACTACAACCTCGACAAACTGGCAACCTTGTACATGGACCAAATTGTACGACTGCATGGAGTTCCAGTGAGCATCTTATCAGACAGAGACCCCAGATTCGTATCCCGATTTTGGAAAGGTTTCCAACAAGCAATGGGAAGCAAGGTGACACTTAGCACAGCTTACCACCCGCAAACCGATGGACAGACAGAAAGGACCATCCAAACTCTTGAGGACATGCTGAGAGCTTGCACCATAGATTTCAGCGCAAACTGGAGCGAACTATTACCTTTAGTCGAATTTGCATACAACAACAGTTATCATAGCAGCATAGGAATGGCGCCGTACGAAGCATTATATGGGCGCAAATGCCGATCGCCCCTATACTGGGACGAGGTAGGAGAAAGGGCCATCACCGGCCCGGAATTAATACAAACCACCACTGACAAAATCATCATCATTAGAGAAAGGCTCAAGGCAGCCCAAGATCGACAAAAGAGCTGGGCCGACATGAAGAGAAGACCATTAGAATTCAACGTTGGTGAAAAAGTCTACGTGAAGGTTTCACCCATGAAAGGAGTCATCCGTTTTGACAAGGCGGGAAAGCTAAGGCCGAGATATGTGGGACCCTTTGAAGTTCTTGAGAAAGTTGGAACATTGGCTTACCGAATAGCACTACCTCCAAGTCTATCCAGAATTCATAATGTCTTCCACGTGTCACAACTAAGGAAGTACATTGCCGATCCCAGCCATATACTCGAATCAGCACCCCTGGTGGATCAAGGGAGCTTGGATGAGACTCTGAAGTACGAAGAAATTCCGATCCGGATCGTGGACACTAAAGATCAAATACTGAGGCGGAGAACTATCCCTTACGTCAAGATTCAATGGTCAAATCACACTGAAAGGGAAGCCACATGGGAGCTGCAAGAAAAGATGCGAGAGAAATACCCATACCTCTTTCTAAACCAAGTTGCTCCAAGTTTCGAGGACGAAACTTCCAATAAGGAGGGAGGGATGTAAAACCCCAAATTTATGCCCCCCACTTTAGCACCTAAACTTTTACCCAATTAACATTATTAACTTTTATTTAGCAATTAAAAACATCCTAAATGGGAGACTTGGGTTGTGGGATTTAAAAACTTGTGTCAAGGGATTTAAACCCTTATTTTCCTACACTAGCCTAAATTAACCACCCACCAACCCTATACCATTATATATCATACCAAAGAAGAGAGAAATTTCACTTCTATCACCACCTAAAATTTGAAACTCTCACACACAACACACACTAGAATTTTCGATTTTTCCAAGGCAAGGAGGAAGAACTCTTGTTCTATTTCGCAACCCGGAATTCATCCTTCACGCGTACTTCCAACGGTAAGTGGGTTTTTGCTATAACTTCGTTTCGTTTTCAAACTTTATCTATATTTCTAAACTTCGATTGAACAATATTATGAGAAGCATGTTTTTAAATCAAAGAAATATGTGACATGATCATGACGAAGGACTTTGCGGAGCAAAGTGCTACGTGAGTAGGAGCCACCTCTTGATTCGGCGGGGCAAAGTGCTACGTGATGTGGACGTGCCACATTCATGGGAGCCACCTCTTGATCCTTAAGAGCAAAGTGCTATGCCACGGGAGCCACCTCTTGAATCCAATAAGTATATGTGAATATGTGAAAATATGTGTTTATGTGTTTTATGCCAAGATCTATGATTATAGAATTGTTTAAAATGATTCCTACTATAAAGCTATATGTGTTTTTACTGTTCAATCGGCCCCTACTTGCTGGGTGTTTTCCCAAACACTCACCCCCTTACCTTCCCTCCCAGACAAGATCGAGGAAGAAGATATCGAAGAAGAGGAACAAGAGCAATTCTGGGGATGGTGATCCACTAGAAGTCTCAAGAAGATTTATTAATTATTTACGTTTCCGTAATTTGTTTTGAACGAGACTTTTGGATCTCGTATTCGAAGTTGTAATGACATTTTATTTGATTATGGAATAAAAGACTGGTTTTAATATAGATCTGTACACGAGGCTTGTTGTGTCCAAATATCATGTTTGGATTCGACGCCGGTGTCACGAGCTCCGATCTCGGGGCGTGACAATGGATCTTGGATTTATGATTCTATTGAAATGTAGAGATGAAACGCAAGTTTTGAATGTGAATCCCACATTTTCATACAGTGAGTTAAAATCTATTGCAATCGGTAAATGGTTTGATTACAACTCTGATGCAATGACTTTAAAATATTCTGTACCTGGACATCCTAAATGTTGTTTGAGTAATGATGATGATATGAGAAATATGTTTATTCTGTGTAAGATTATAGATGTTCATTTGGTGACAATAGATGTTTATGATGAAAAAAATGCATATCATGGAGTTTCTTCGGGAAGTGTGAATTGGCAGACTGTCGATGGTGGTGGCACTGTGTCGTTTCAATGTGGTGGTGCATGCGAGACAGATGTGCTCGGAGATACTAGGCAAAATAGTGATGTAAGTGAATTACGTGCACAGGGATGAAACTCATCTGCAGGATATGATTCTGACCTTCAAATGTGTAATTCTAAAGGCAAAGAGAAGTTGTTGTTGTGTTCTAGTTGGGCATCGAATATTAGTAGGGTTGGGCAACAGTTTAGTGGTGGTGTAGAAGAGTTTCGCTGTGAATTAAGTAAATATTCGGTTGAGGTTGGGTTTGATTTCAACTATGTAAAAAACAATAAGGATAGGGTAATTGCCGAGTGTGCTACAAAACATGATGAGGGCTGTGGTTGGTTTGTGAATGCTAGTGTATCAAGAATAGATAGGTCTTTCTACATAAGAAAATTGCAAAACATGCACACATGTGGGCTGAGAGTGATGAAGAACAAATCAAAAAGGATGAGTTCAGTTCTGATATCTGAAATTATTGCGGAACGAGTGTTTTCAAATCCAACCTTCTCTGCAATCGATGTATGTGAGTTAATGAAGAGAGATTACGGCTTGGATATAACGTACAATAAAGCATGGATAAGTGTTGAGAAAGCTAGATCTATTGCTTTTGGAAATTATGATGAGTCGTTCCAAGAACTGAATTCATACGTTCACTCGGTGAGAACGATAAATGTTGGAAGTTTTGTAAAGCTTGAAGTTGACGACAACAACCGATTTTCCCGTTTGTTTGTTTCGTTCCGTGCTAGTATTGACGGTTTTAAATTTTGTCGTCAAATGTTATTCCTTGATGGAACGTTTCTGAAATCCAGATTCATGGCACCCTTCTGTCTACTACGGCTAAGGATGGGAATCAAGGTAAATTGACTGTTTTAAATTGCACCAGTTGTGGTTTACATGCACCAGTTATTATTTACATGCACCAGTTGTGATTTACATGCACCAGTTATAATAACATGCACCAGTTATGATTTACATGCACCAGTTATAATTACATGCAGCAGTTATGATTTACATGCACCAGTTATGATTTACATGCACCAGTTATGATTTGCATGCACCAGTTATGATTTTGAACCAGTTATGATTTATATGCACCAGTAATGATTACATGCACCAGTTATCATTTACATGCACCAGTTATCATTTACATGCATCAGTTATGATTTACATGCACCAGTAATGATTTACATGAACCAGTTATGATTTTGCACCAGTTATCACTTACATGCACCAGTTATGATTTACATGCACCAGTTATGATTTACATGCACCAGTTATCATTTACATGCACCAGTTATGATTTTGCACCAGTTATCACTTACATGCACCAGTTATCATTTACATGCACCAGCTATCATTTACATGCACAGTTATGATTTACATGCACAGGTATATAATTTACATGCACCAGTTATAATTTAGATGCACCAATTACAGTTACAAAATTACATGCACCAGTTATGATTTACATGTACCATTTATGATTTACCAGTAATGATTTACATGCACCGGTTATGATTTACATGCACCAGTTATGATTTACATGCACCAGTTATGACTTTGCACCAGTTATCATTTACATGCACCAGTTATCATTTACATGCACAGGTATATAATTTACATGCATCAGTTATAATTTAGATGCACCAATTACAGTTACATAATTACATGCACCAGTTATCATTTCCATGCACCAGTTATGATTTACATGCACCAGTGATAATTACATGCACCAGTTATAATTTACATGCACCAGTTATATAATTTACATGCACCAGTTATATAATTTACATGCATCAGTTATAAATTAAATGCACCAGGTATGATTACATGCACCAGTTATAATTTACATGCACCAGTTAACAGTTACATGCACCAACTATAATGACATGGACCTTTCATGATTAGGATGCACCAGTTATAATTAAATGCACCATTTAACATTTACATGCACCAATTATAATTTACATGCACCAGTTAAATTACATGCACCAGTTATAATTTAGATGCACCTGTTACAATTAGATGCACAGTTACAATTAGATGCGCCAGTTATTATTTACATGCACCAGTTAAAATGCATCAGTTATAATTTACATGCACCAGTTATAATTTACATGCACTAGCTATGATTATGATGCATCATTTATAATTACATGCATCATTTATGATTAACATGCACCATTTATTAATACCAATGTCATGTACCAGTTATAACTTATGGTTTTATCTCGTAGGTTTGTTCCCGTTGGCTTTTGCTATAGTTGACTCTGAGAACTATGATAATTGGCGTTGGTTTTTATCTTGTTTGACTAATATTTTAGATAACGGGGAAGATGTTGTATATATATCTGATCGTAATGTCGGTTTGATGGAGGAGCTGCCAGTTGTTTTTGGAGCTTCTCTGAAACACTTTTTTTGTTTATACCATTTAAAGTGCAACTTGCGTGACAGATATTCTGGCAAACACTTTTCAAACAATTTCGTGAGAGGTTATGTTTCCTGCTGGACGAATGTGCATATTCCCCGACGGTGGCAATTTTTAATGAGAAACTCACTATTTTAAAACGAGAAGGCGGACAAAATATGGAATATTTTTTGCAGGGACTTTCATTGGATAAGTGGACAAATGCATATTCTACTGGGATGAAATATGGAGAGATGTACTCAAATGCAGCGGAGTCCTTCAATTCATGGATCTAGATGCAAGGGGTCTTCCTATTACCCATATGGTTGACTGTATTAGAGTTAAGTTGATGTGTTTGTTTTCTGATAGAAGATTGCTGGCATGCAAATGGAGTGGGGTGTTGTGTGCTCGGATGGGAAAGAAATGGACATCTTATGTAAATGAAGGTCGTCCTTGGAATGTGAAGATGTCTTCGCATTGCTACTTTGAAGTGTTTTCCCGCCCTGCAGTTACTGTTCGCCTTGACAATCAAATATGTTCATGCTACAAGTGGCAGTTGGATGGATTCCCATGTCCTCATGCTATTGCTGTATTCATGAGGAATAAAGTGCAAATAGATGAAGTAGTTGACAAATATTTCCATGTTAGTACGTACAGGCTATGCTATGAAGGAGTCATTTTACCCGTTCCAAGACATACCAAAGGTAATGTTCCTTTGATGGGTATGGAAACAAATGTTTTACCACCGCAAACAAAAAGGCAACCAGGTCGTCCAAAGAAGAGAAGAATTCGATCTAAAGGGGAAAACATTAGACAGTTCCGTTGTAGTCGTTGTAACAAACATGGGCACAATAAAAAAACTTGTAAAGAGCATATTTGCTGATTTTCGAAAAAAAAAAGAAAAAATTTACGCAAATGTTATTTTTAACAAATGATTGTGTATCAGTTATAAATGTAATTTTTTTAGTGCAGCGATTAATTTTCATGTACCAGTTATAATACACACGCACCAGGCGTATTATAAATACAATATGATTTACATGCAAAAGTTATAATTTAAGGCAATAGTTATAATTTACATTCACCAGTTATGATTTACATGCACCAGTTATGATTTACATGCACCAGCTATCATTTACATGCACCAGTTATGATTTACATGCACCAGTTATCATTTACATGCACCAGTTATAATTTACATGCACCAGTTATAACTTCATGCACCAGTTATGATTTACATACATCAGTTATGATTTACATGCACCAGTTAGTTACATGCACCAGTTATAAAACTAACATTCACCAGTTATAACTAACATGCAGCAGTAATGATTTCCATGCACCAGTTATGATTTACATGCACCAGTTATGATTTAAATGCACTAGTTATAATTTACATGCACCAGTTATTATTTACATGCACCAGTTATAAATACATGCAAAAGTTATTATTTACATGCACCAGTTATGATTTACATGCACCCGTTTTCATTTACATGCACCAGTTATAATTTACATGCAACATTTATAATTTAAATGCACTAGTTATAACTACATGCACCAGTTTTCATTTACATGCACCAGTTATGATTTTCAGGCAACAGTTATATTTACATGCAACAGTTATAACTAACATGAACCAGTTATGATTTACATGCACCAGTTATGATTTACATGCACTAGTTATCATTTTCATGCACCAGTTATAATTTACATGCACCAGTTATAATTTACACGCACCAGTTATGATTTACATGCACCAGTTATGATTTACATGCACCAGGTGTAATTACATGCAACAATTAAAATTAGATGCACCAGTAATGATTTACATGCACCAGTTATAACTACATGCACCAGTTAAAATTAGATGCATCAGTTATGATTTACATGCACCAATTATAATTACATGCACCAGTTACAATTTACATGCACCAGTTATGATTTACACGGACCAGTCAAAATTTACAAGCACCAGTAATAATTTACATGCACCATTTACAATTAGATGCACCAGTTATAATTTAAATGCACCAGGTGTGTTTTTTTCAACTATATTTCATCTATTATTTTACACAGGCTAAAGCTTATGTTTATCATTTTTGTAACAATTTTGAATCATGAATAATCATCTTCGCCATCTTTACCCTGTAATCTGTATTGTAGTCCACACTACAATGCTTTGGCACCAGCTGTCCTCTCATAATCTTTTCCATGTTCATGCAAACGAAGACACCACAGTCGACGGACCCAGATTCCTGTTGTGCAGCTTCTATATATGACTCAATTTGAAATATTTTTTCACTAGGAGTATATTGTATACCCTTGATATAGGGTCATCCTCAATCACTCTATGCATAGCTTCTTCGACATATTCTTTCTGTAAATTGGGTACGAGTTCAAATTCTTTTGTCAGCATACTTATAATAATTTAGAAAATAACTCTTAAAATGTAACGTAAATTACCAGTATTTTGGCCTTCTCGAAGTAGTGATCAGTTTCATCTTCCCTGCGTGGCCTTATTGAGTTGTAGTGTGTCCACTTCGATTCTTGCAAGTCAAATACGAGCAATGTCCAATGGTAGCCAGTAGTCACCGATGGATCCTCACGGCCACATGTGTTTATAGGAAAAATAAGGAATCTATATTCCATGGCTTGGGCAATCTTTCCATTTATTTGGTGTTTTGCTGCCTCTTCGCAATATATCTCTCGTGATCTCCTTGCAACGTAATGCTGTCAAGCAGCACGAAGAAATTTAATAAACATGATTTTTATAAGAAATTAAAATTAATAACTTGTGTTTTATTACCCAAGACAAGCAATCAAAAACGTAGTAAGTCTTCCTTTGCCCTAATTTCTCAATTTGCCTATCAATAAGGATGCTCCAGCAGTCAACAATCTGAAAGGTGTGATCAGACATTTTGCAATGAGTTAATTGAATATCAAGAAAATAGACAAGTGAACAACTCTTTTGATAAACCGTTTACATCGTTAGGAATTGAAAGTCCGTTAAGTATGGCTCCAATATATTTAACAGGTATTTGTTTTGCTGCCATATCGTCTCGCCAAATCACTCCCCTGCACAAAATGATAAATTGCAACATTTATTGGTTTCATCTAGTTGAATTAATTTACTTTTAAAAAATAAAACAAGTCATACCATTGTCCATGATCATTGTTGAATTTCAGTAACCAATATTTTTCTCCTTTGGTCAACCGTTTGAAGATGACATTTCGTGGTTTGAACTTGAAAGGCTCGTCATCCTTATTGTCTTTAACGCGTGTTGCAACCTCAAAATTATCATCGTCTTGCAATGCTATTATATCTTTACTGGCTTTTTTGGGTTGATCTTTTTCTTTTACAGTAGAGCTTTTTTGTGTTGACCTCCTAGCCCTTTTCAAGGAGGGGAACTATGGTCACTATCTTTATGGGCCATTCGGTCCAATCTGTTCTTAATTCTTTTCACCATTGATGTCTGTGCCTCGTTTAATTTCACGAGTTCTACATTTTCTTCGCTCAACATCATTGCAGCTGTTTTTGTGCTGCTCAAGTCGTTGTCAACTGCTTCCTTATCCTTTTTTAAACTTTCGATTCGAGCATGTAGCTGTGCAACGATGTTGTCGAGCTCCTCCTTTTGTTTCAGAACTTCGTTATTTCTGGCATGCAATTCTTTCAGCTCTTCTTCTTTCAGCATGATCATTGTTCTTGCTTCTTCCAGCTGTGTTCTTAATTCTGCATTGTCGAGCCACTGGACATCGTGCTCAGAAACAAATTAGTCAAATTTCACCTGCAACTCTTTTAACTCATTTTCCCTTCTCATAAGTTCCTGCTTTGTTTCTTGGAGTTGGGTGGCCAATTCCACGGATTGAATAAAATCTGGATTTTGAGGGCCATTGGTTCTTCACTTGCCATATTCACATCTTCATGAAATTCATCTCCTTCTCCATCAGTAGCAAACAAAAATTCCTCACCATAGCTTTTGTCAGCAACATTAAAGAGTTGCGTCTCCATCTCGTTATGAACAAACACTTCAACCAACATATCCTCATTGGACATGTCAACATCATCATATAAATTTTCGCCACGGGAATGTTCAGAAAGATCAAGCAGTACCTCAGCAATTGTTGCATCAGGGAAATATGCAACTTCTTCTTCTTCATATTCTCTTTTGTCAAATTCGGGTTCTTCATTAAGACTTACAGCTCGATGTTCTTGTCGTTCTGCCACAAATGGTTCTTTATTTTCAATATCTTGTTGCAGGAGTTCAGCTTCCTCAGTTGTCAGTGGTAAAAAGCTTTCCAATATCTGGTGCACCAGTTATATTTTCAGGCACCAATTATAAATTTCATGCACAAGCTATATATCATGCAACAGTTATCTTTCATGCACCAGTTATGATTATGATGCACCAGTTATAATTGTATGCACCAGTTATAATTGTATGCACCAGTTATGAATTACATGCACCAGTTATGATTTTAATGCACCAGTTATGATTTACATGCACCAGTTATAATTTACATGCACCAGTTATAATTTACATGCACCAGTTATGATTTTGAACCAATTATGATTTACATGCACCAGTAATGATTTACATGCACAAGTTAACATTTACATGCACCAGTTATCATTTACATGCATCAGTTATGATTTACATGCACCAGTTATGATTTACATGCACCAGTTATGATTTTGAACCAATTATGATTTACATGCACCAGTAATGATTTACATGCACCAGTTAACATTTACATGCACCAGTTATCATTTACATGCATCAGTTATGATTTACATGCACCAGTTATGATTTTGCACCAGTTATCACTTACATGCACCAGTTATGGTTTACATGCACCAGTTATGATTTACATGCACCAGTTATGCATTTGAACCAGTTATCACTTACAGGCACCAGTTATCATTTACATGCACCATTTATGAATTACATGCACCAGTTATCATTTACATGCACCAGTTATAATTTACATGCACCAGTTATCATTACATGCACCATTTATGATTTACATACACCAGTTATGATTTAAAATGCACCAATTATGATTTACATGCACCAGTTATAATTTACATGCACCAGTTATAATTACATGCACCAGTTATAATTTACATGCACCAGTTATGATTTACATGCACCAGTTATGATTTTAATGCACCAGTTATGATTTACATGCACCAGTTATAATTTACATGCACCAGTTATAATTTACATGCACCAGTTATGATTTTGAACCAATTATGATTTACATGCACCAGTAATGATTTACATGCACAGTTAACATTTACATGCACCAGCTATCATTTACATGCATCAGTTATGATTTACATGCACCAGTTATGATTTTGAACCAATTATGATTTACATGCACCAGTAATGATTTACATGCACCAGTTAACATTTACATGCATCAGTTATCATTTACATGCATCAGTTATGATTTACATGCACCAGTTATGATTTTGCACCAGTTATGATTTACATGCACCAGTTATGATTTACATGCACCAATTATGAATTTGAACCAGTTATCACTTATAGGCACCAGTTATCATTTACATGCACCAGTTATGAATTACATGCACCAGTTATCATTTACATGCACCAGTTATAATTTACATGCACTAGTTATCATTATATGCACCAGTTATGATTTACATACACCAGTTATGATTTAAATGCACCAATTATGATTTACATGCACCAGTTATGATTTTAATGCACCAGTTATAATTTACATGTACCAGTTATAATTTACATGCACCAGTTATGATTTACATGCACCAGTTATGATTTTAATGCACCAGTTATGATTTACATGCACCAGTTATGATTTTAATGCACCAGTTATGATTTACATGCACCAGTTATAATTTACATGCACCAGTTATAATTTACATGCACCAGTAATGATTTACATGCACCAATTAAGATTTACATGCACCAGTTATCATTTACATGCACCAGTTATGATTTACATGCACAGATATATGATTTACATGCACCAGTTATAATTTACATGCACCAGTTATGATTTTGAACCAGTTATGATTTACATGCACCAGTAATGATTTACATGCACCAGTTATCATTTACATGAACCAGTTATCATTAACATGCATCAGTTATGATTTACATGCACCAGTAATGATTTGCATGAACCAGTTATGATTTTTCTCCAGTTATCATTTACATGCACTAGTTATGATTTACATGCACCAGTTATGATTTACATGCACCAGTTATGATTTTGAACCAGTTATGATTTACATGCACCAGTAATGATTTACATGCACCAGTTATCATTTACATGCACCAATTATCATTTACATGCATCAGTTATGATTTACATGCACCAGTAATGATTTACATGAACCAGTTATGATTTTGCACCAGTTATCATTTACATGCACCAGTTATCATTTAGATGCACCGGTTATATAATTTACATGCACCAGTTATATAATTTAGATGCACCAACTACAATTACATAATTACATGCAATAGTTATGATTTAAATTCCCCATTATGATTTAATGCACCACTTACGAATTCACGGTTTAGATCCTTCAATTCAATTGAGCTTAGCTTTTTGTACAAATCTACGAGATTCCATTTCATGAATCTGGGGAACAGATTCGCATCCACTGGATCAATTATCTTCGTTTTCTCGCATAGACAACACTATAAAAAAAATGTTAGTCAATGTTATTAACAAACCAGGGATATTAATTGCAAAAAAAAAATTTGTACGCAACGTACCGGTATCAACGGAACACAACCAGAATGTTTTTCATTGTTGGATTCTATCAGGCTGCTCAATAAATTGTTTAAAATGTGTTCCGACCAATTGAGGGTGCATATTCTGTCCATATCATCCACAAGTGCCGCATAACCCCAATTCAGGTTTGAAGATTTTGTAGCAATGAAGAACGTTGCAAGTATGTACAAAACAACCAAACGAGCAACATCATTGACATTTGTAATATCCTAGCTTCCCACCTTAGAAATCAATTTCTTGTAAATTGAGCTCTTGCTCATTCTGTAATCCCGTAATTTCTCTTTCTCGGGGAAGCATCTAGTTAGGAATGTTGTACATGGGTAGTCTACCATATGCGTGTCAATGTCCTTGTTGTCATCTCTTATTCCAAAAATTACTCGAACATCACTCGTAGTAATGGTCATTCTATGCTCCCCAAGATGGAATCCTTTAGATTCCTTGTGGAAACAATCTATTATTTTGTTACACGCGTGCGTCGATTCGTCTTCCTCTTCTCAGCCACTTTCTGCAAATTTTTGAGCGCCTTTGGAGCCATGTCTTATCGTCTTACAGATTACGAATTTGGAATCTTAAAGGAAGTAGAGTTGGATTGCGTTGGATGGAAGAGACTTTGGTATTAAAATCGAAAAGTTTTAAAAACGAATTCCAAATCGATGTAAATTGAAGTGAGAGAATTAGAATTGTGTCAGAGTTAATGTAATCAAACGGACGTTGCAAATCGGAAGAGAAGGGTTTGCCGTCTTTGGTTTAACAGTAGTAAGAGTATATATGTATTTTTGGCCCAAAGTGGACCTAAATAGTTTAATATTTTTTTCTTAGACTAGCTTCAACAAATTTCAATCATAATGTACCGGCCTGATTTTTTCCTTTTTTTTTTGGCTACGTAAAAGAGAATACATTAAAGCATAAAAGGGGTCACGAGTATGGTTAGGCCCACAGTTTAAACACAAAACAACGGAGGAAAAAATATAACTACCACCACGAGGCTACAGGAAAGAACTACAAAGTAAGAAACATTACGAAGGATTAAAAATAAATATAAATAAATATATGCGACACTGGGGAGTCAACAGCAAGGACGTCGAAACAGTTTGCTTGGAGCGACCATTTAACTAGGTTATGAACAGCTTTGTTTAGATCTCTCGAGATCTTAGTAATGGTCCACGATAGGTTAAGTAGCAAAATTTTTTGGGCAACAACAATATCTGTCATCCATGGCAGACATTGTGAAGTATTATTTTTTTAATATTTACATGATCTGAAAATTGAATTATTTTTAAATTTTTTTTTTTTTATTTCAGTTCCGATTTCGGAAACACCGAGAATATCATGATTCACCATTTTTAATAAGAAATAACTTACATTGGATTTTTCAAACAGAAATTTCTTGATATGTTGCGTATTTTATTTTTCCGAATATATGGAAATATGGTCAAGTTTATGATATTTTAAGTAGATGCATCTTCTTCGGTATATAATAATTATTATATCATTTATTTTATATGAAATTTATATAATTCAACAATATATAATATTTCAAGACCTCCCATCCCCTGCCGTTTGTATAAAAAATTTTTACTATTGCTCTTAGCAATATATATATGAATTGTTCAAATTAATTACAAATTTATATTATATTATGTTATTATAATAATATATATATATATATTGTAATTGCATAATCGGGTTATTGTCCACGGTATAGGATTATTCGTATTTGTAGATTTTAGATCTATCTGATAAATATAAATTTGAGTTAAAAACTCTTTTTTTATGGATACATAATATTATAAATATGATGTTTGTGTTTCTCTGAAACACTACATTCAATTACTAAATATTTTTTCCGATTCAAAATTATATGGCTTTTCTTCTTAGAGCATCATCCTTGACTTCAAAAAATTTAAGTGTATATATCGATCTTGTAGTAACTTATTGTATATCAAAGAAAGTCACGATTAAGAATACTTGTAGACAAAATGAGGATCAACTGATCCTCCGGCCGTAGTCAGATGAAAAAGGCTCATACCCCCCTTTTAAGATGACTTGAGTTCGAGTCCGGACAATGACCCAAAAATATTTACAAAACCCTCGTCCCCAATAAAAAAAATGAGGATCAACTCACCACAATAATTAGACTTAGTCATCAATTAGAATTATACAAGGAAAGGACTCTTTTAAGGCAATGAGTTCGAAATATAGTAACTTATTCTCTATAAATACCAAGTTTGTTTATAACTTATTCATCCACTCATATTGCTTACTTATAGGTGTTTTTTATTAAAATATTCGATTTTTGAAAATAACTTAACAAGTTAATCGTTTTTTTTTTATTATCAAAGTAACCTAAGTCGCCATGTCAGATGACGACTTCATTTGAAGTCGCCATCTGACATGGCGACATTTATAAAAAATTTTTTTTTTTGATGTCGCCATCTAAGATGGCGACACCAAATTTTTTTTATTGGTGTCGCCATCTCAGAAAGCGACACCAATGTAATTTATCGGTGTCGCCATCTCAGTTGGCGACACCAATTTAATTTATTGATGTCGCCATCTGAGATGGCGACACCAATGTAATAACCCTAGCCAAAAACACGCCCGCTGCACTCGCATCTCATTCTCATTTTCTTTCTTCCCTGCTGCGAAAATTTCTTCCGTGCTGCGAAAATCGAACATCTCTGCAAAAATCAAGCCATTTCTTTCCAAAATATTTAAGGCAAGCTTTTTTATTTTGTTATTTGTGTATTGTAGATAAATTATGATTTTGATATATTTAGTGAGAGTATATTATTTGTTGGTGTATATTTTGATGATGTGAATGATTAAAATTCAAGTTGGCTCCGGAGGGCGGGGTTCATACAAAGGATCCCATAAGTCTTGATAACAAACCTAGCCGACAATCTCCATCAAATAACAATGCATAAACATGTTTTGCAACATTCTAAACATTAAAATCTAATGAAAATATAGAACTGGAGTTAGAAATATGGAAATAACGAGAGGCGTTGACTCCTTGCGTTGCTTCGTCGTCCCGTCTCTTCCGATGCGTCTTCTCTTCAATGGGTATGGTGTATGGATGGTTGGGGATGAAGGAGAATGATGGAGGCTGCTTGTGTAGGGTTTATTATGAGCCAAAAGTCCCCAAAAACGTCTGAAATCTTCTCTATATCATGTTGGAGGAGTTTCAAGTAAGTTGGACACAAAATAACCAAGATGGAAACAAAATCCTGAAATTTCCGAGTCGAGGCGATCGATCGCTTCAAATGAAGCGATCGATCACATTTTGCTACTGTCGGCGATCTATCACCTCATTTGAAGCGATCGATCGCTTCCTCTGATTTTCAGCAAATTACGATTTCGTCTCTCATTTTCCCTGTTTGCTCGGTTTGGTCATTTTTCATCATTTTAAGCCTATTTCCTCCACTTTTATGCTTTTGGACCTAGATTCCTGAAATATACAAATATATACTAAAACACGTAATATTTTCCAAGAATCAATACAAAAACGCCACTAATCTTATATCAAATTAAGTGTAAAAATCACACTTATCAATAGCACAAATGAAAAGACCATCAATTTATCTCATTGCACTTCTTCCTCTTGAAATCGATTAAATCACTCCACATAGTGATACAATAATTCCTTAATTAGTTCGGTAAAACAGAAGATTTTCATGCTGATATCTTTACACTACCTCATACCAATGGACATGGACTGCAATCGAATAAATCAAATGAGCAGCATTGTCTGGATGAGGAAAGTGGAAGATATCATGATCCAAGCACAGATGAACGTGTAGAACATTTAATTTTTTGCAGGAGTACAAAATCAGAGCTGGTTTTGATGATATTGTTACTTATTGTAGCTGACACTTGTTAAATATTGAAGAGATAAAAGCTGATGATGGAGCTATAGGCGAATATTCCAACGCAGAATTCAGTTCCCCTACATAAGTGACTCCAATGTTCAAAGCATTGGCAGCAACAATTCCCAGACCAAAATTTTATGAAAGTGTAAGAATTCTGAGCTTTTGATAGAAATATGGCAAAGTACCAAATTATCAACATCATATATAACTTGTAAATCTGAATTTGCAACCTGATGAAACATGGTGATGTTTACAAGTTCAAAAGTATATTTATGTAGAAACATACTGGTAGAAAGATTTATGCTGAGAATTTGATGAATCCATCACTTTTCTGACTTACAAAGATATGAAACCTTGGATGGAACAATCTAATTGGACCAACAAATGACAGTAAAACATTCTTTACTTGACATTTTTTTATTTACTTAGCTCATTTGAAGTAATGATAAATCAGAAAAACATGAATCGAGCAAGTGGACAAGTTTAGCACAAGGCTGCTTTCTTTTCCAAATGTAGTTGGCATATTGTTTGAATTCCAAAAGACCTTGATAAATGAAATATGAATATCTCAGAAGAATAAATAAATGATCTTTGGACAAAGTTATTGAGCTCTGTTATGATTAGGTTTCGGGAAAAGTTCTAATGATATTCTAAAATGATTTTGTACAAGTTTCTTGAGCTTTCTACAGAAAGACTGAACTGCCAAGGAGCTACCAAAAAATTCTGTAGCGGATATGAGAGAGCTGATATTAGCGTGTGCTATACCAGATTAATAGAGTGCAGTGCGATATGGTGTCTGCAGAAGTTGAGTCACTCTAAAATAGTAGGAGATGATGTCATGATGCACATCTTAAATAGAAAAATAACTTAAAATAATAAATTCAATTCTAGCTAACTTAAATAGAAATTTACAAAATTTAAAAATAATTCTTGGTATTAGCTAAATTTTTTTAACTCATACATTATTTTTTAGCTAATACGAAGAATTAGCTATTTAACCAAAAACTATACATCTTAAAAAGAAAAATAATACCAAGAAAATCAATTCTAGCTAACAAAAAAATTTTCAGGCGGTCATCGAACGTCAAAATTGACACCAATAAAGGACACATTTCCAAAGTAGAAAACTAAACCCGACCAAGGGTCATCATCGACCCTGAACCGGCCAGGAACCGACCCGTGGTCAACGGTTCGAAGGGTCGGACCCGTAATCGGCCCGTCTATATAAGGACCGGTTAAAGGTAGGGATGGCAACGGGGCGGGTTTGGGACGGGTTTGGCCAATCCCAAGACCCGCCCCGCTACACATAAAACCCGGACTCGCCCCGCCCCGTTTAGACCCGCGAACCCTGCGGGTTTACCTGCCCCGCCCCGGTTCCAGTTATTTTTTATTTTTTATTTTTAAGAAAAAATAAAAATTAGCTAGAAATCAATTTTGAAACACAAAATTTGAATTTTGTGATTAAATTACATGTTTTCTCTAGTAATATTTATAATAAAACTATCTTCAAGCTACCAAATATTTATTAATTTGCTCCCATTCCCTTCAAAATGTCCAACTTTTTTAACATGAATACATGAATTTTGATATAAAATTAAATAATGACACTTTATTGTTCAATCAAAGAAGTAAATGTATATTCAATATTAAATTTTTTACATTTTTAAAATATATGTTATGGTGTAGTAATGAACTCGTGACCTCCAACTTGAATAATTAGCTTCAATCACTAAGCTATAAGAGCTTTGTTGATCTAAATATATTGTTATAATTTATATATATTAACCAAATAAATATATCTTACACATTTGGATTATCCGAGCTTGAAATTATTTCACGTTATTTTATATTTAATCAATGGATGAAAAAACATTCAAACATTTTTTACACTTTATTTCAAATTTTAATAATCATGTTAATTTTTTTAAAAAATATAAGGGACAAACCGTAACCATAACAGTTGGCTAACCGTAACCGTAACGTAACAGTAACCAACGGTTCATGAACTTCAACCGGAACCGTCAATGAAGGTTAATGATCAATATTTTTTGAACCGTCGAACCGCCGGTTCTGAACTGTGGTCAGGTCTATAGAAAACATCCTCACATTTTGCCAAATATTTGACATAAAAATGGAGCAAAAAACCAAAATGTCAAATAATTCTTCTAAAACATGCCGTAGGAGGCATCTAAATAGCAGACAAAACAAATATGGAGAAATTTTAAAGAGACACACCTTGTAAACAAATCTTGTCGCAATGTTGAAGACGAAACAATCGACACCTGAAATCTAAATAGGTGTTTGTAATTGATAGTGACTTAGTAGAACAAATCAGAAATGACTCTAATTGCTTAGTGAAGTAGTAGAACAAATCATCAGAATCAAATCAATCAATCAATCAAAAACAAGCAAAATAAAAGGCAAACAAACGGAAGTAATTATAATAGTATTATATGTGATTAGCGGGTCCTATTCCTATTAACAGTATAACAGTGCATTTTTGTGTTTTGGGCCTGTTTTATTTTGGCCTTGTGTTGTGCTCATTTTCGTTTTGGGCCTGTGTTGTGCTCATTTTTTTTTTGGGCCTATTTTATTTTGGCCTTGTGTTGTGGGCATATTAATTTTTAAAGAGCCTGTGTTGTGGTCATTTTTTGTTTCGGGCCTATTTTATTTTGGCCTTGTGTTGTGGGCATATTAATTTTTAAAGAGATTTGAACCCTTTTATTTCCCTTGTCATGGCTTGTTTCTCCCGGGAATAGGATTTTCTCATTCTCTCGCCCTTCTTTCTGGAAGCATCATTCCCTACTGTTTGGTTGTCATTTCGTGGTGTGATGGAGGCATGGTTGGCCTGGTAACGTGGTCACGAGACTGTTGGCGTTGGTGGGTCTCAGCCTTTTTTTATGGTTTTTAACACCATATGATTACCTATTTACTGTTTACCTTTTCCTTATCTGCAGGGTGGTTGCCGTTGGTGGATTCCACAGATTTGTTTATCGATTTCTTTGCGATTTTTTGTCCGAAATCATTACATATTTACTGTTTCCTCTTTCCATCTGCAGGGTGGTTGGCCTTGATTTCTTGTTTATCGATTCATTTGCGATTTTTTACCCAAAAAAATATTACATATTTACTGTTTGCTCTTTGGACCTGCAGGGTGTTTGGCGTTGGTGGATTTCAGAGATTTGTTTATCGATTTTTTTGCGGAATAATTATTGTTTATTTATATTTATACTGTGCATTTTTTTCCCTGGTTTATATTGTTTCTTTGTGTCTTTATTGCTCACTTCTCGAAATACACTTGGCATTGCTTTCTTCTTGGATCTTGCTTTCTTCTTGGTTTGATTGTGGGGGCTTTTTGTGGTTTTGGTTAGCTCGTTTTACCATTGTTTACAGTGTTACGTGCATTTTGGGTATCTATTTTCTTTGTTTCATCTTGAGTGCGTTGTGTCGTCTCCATTACGTTTATTGTAGGCATATTTACTGATTTACCTCTGAATATTTTTGCCCTCTCGGCATTCGGCGATCCGTTCCTTGGCTGTCGTATTTCCTTCTATATTTTCCCTTCTATTCCTCTATTGGGTCAGTTGTTTTGCCTGCGGGGTTGATGGATAAGATTATTATTGAACGTACAAAACTTTGCGTTTTGGCATGAACGTACAATACTTTGCGCTTTGGCATGAAAATATCCGATTCTTATGAATGAAGAACTGCAATTATAATGAGTTCGATTTCAGTTTGGATCTCACTTTGATGGCTGTCTGATCTCTTCTTTCGTTTCCTGCAGGGTACTTTGCTTCTTCAGAGTTCAAAACATTGTTATCTTTCCAAAACTACAGATGGCAAGCATGTTTCGCCAGCCTGGTATTGCTCGTAAAGTTGACATTATTAGTTCTGACTTATATTACATATTAAAATATTTTGAATGTTTATTTTACTTATTACTCTTGGGATTTTAGAAATCTTTTGAAATTTTTTGGAAATAAAAAATAAAGAAAATATGTGATGATATTTTACGATGGCCTTCCTATAATGATAATATGGTAAAAAGTTTTTTATTACCCCCACTTTGATACAGCCCCGTCACCCAAATAAAATAAAATAATATATGGTATTATAGGATTTTTGGACATTAACTTTCATGCTTTACAGTGGGATTCTCTTGAAAACAAGTCTACCGTGCTTCTTTATGGACGTGGAGCGATTGTAGGAGTTTGGTTCGCTTCCATTGTGGACAATACAGACAACTCACTCCCTTTGGTAAGTTTCGTTTGTAACACTGGGTCAGGCTTGTATGTGTGATGAAGTCAATTTTTAGTGTGTAGGGAGGCATGATAACATTCAGATTCTTTTAATTGTGTCCTTAACAAATATAAGTGCTATTTTGCTTTGTTTTTTTAGCTTTCTCAGATCCAGCTTACATATAAATATTGAGCCATTGAAGATTGAAATGGTTGCATCATCGAGGATTGACTCATAAATGTATGTCGCTTTGCGTAAGTTAAGTTTATACTCTACAGTTGTCTGTGTATCCTATGCACGCACCCAAAAACACAAGCTAACAATCAATATCTATCATAAGATTTTTGTATCAACTACCCGTATGTTACGGAAATGAATTCTTTATTGGTTACATTTTTTTTACTGATTTACATATATATATATTTCCTATTGACAAATATCATTGGGAAAATATGATTGCCCATGTCGTTTTTCATTCAACACGCATGTGTTATGGTTGCCATTGTGGATCAAATCATCTATTCAAACTGTTTCCCAAACCTTGGATTCTGCCCTCGTTAGTTGGACTGCTATTGGAGTTACTGGATCTCAATTTTATAACTTAGCTGACTTGCTAGCTGCCCATTGTCGCTGTTCATTTGATAATTCCCTCCAACTCTTCATAATTTGTGTTCATTGAAACATTCGAACTTATCATGTAGTATTTTTTATTCTCCCAAAGCTTTACTACTACCTGCTCGGACCTTCAATCATCTCACGCTTCGGCATGTCTGTGACAATGGTGCCTAGCATGCGTACTCGTCGAGCAAATCGTAGAGGTTGTGCCTAGCATCTCAATACGACTCATACATAATTCCCTTTTATCTTTAATGTCAATTGTCCTTTGGTCGTTCCTTCGTTCCTCTTGAAATATGATCAGGTTCACGTTTATACATTTATTTTGATCATTTTTATTACCGCATCATTTTACCAGATCCAAACCACGCTGAACGTACAAACCTCAGCGCTGCTTCATATCCGGTCTATCGTCCACGCCGATCCACTCTTGCAGGTAGGTTGGTATATCCACCTTCTATTTTCCCAGGCGTTATTCGTTTCAAGCTTTATCATTCACGCCGAATATTTTAGCTACGGAACATCTATGATTTATTTATTGCCCTCACATGAAAAAAATTTCGTATTTGCCTATTCTTTTTCCAACTCAAACCCTTTAATTAGTAGAAATGACATGGTTCTGTTTTATATTTTATGAACCGGTCATAAAAATTTGAACTTCTGGTTATTCTTGGAAATCCATGGACCAAAAAAAATTAAATGCTCAGAAAGATGAGTATTCTCATACTACAAAAGTAGGCCTTGATAATTTTTAAAACTCCACAAAGAAACCCAATATTGTGTTGTCTTAAAAAAAATAAACCCTTCCAAAGGTGAGCCCTTTTTCAACTAGCATTAACATTGTGCTGCTTGTCCTACATTGCATCTTTAGTCTATTGCGCGTCGATTAATTTCAACGATGGTTTTTCTAAAAAAAAAAATTATGTTAGGTTCCGAGCCCGGACCATCTCGCAGAAAGAAAAGAGCAACTCTAAAGTATACTGACCGTAACGTACGTATCCCTACTGAAGCATGGACACTACCCGCATCAGCAGATTGCGATTATTGTGGCGCACACCGTTTCTTTAGAGAAACCCCAGGGTTTTGTTGTTCTAGCGGAAAAGTCCATCTAGAATGCACAAGAATGCCACTAGGATTGTGTCAACTTTATGTTGAAAATGCCTCTCATCTCGCTGAACATTTCCAGCAGCGCTGTCGCACATATAACAACTCATTTGCATTTACTTCTCTTGGGATTTATTACGATCATGAACTTTGCAGAGGAGCCAAAGGAATTTACACGTTCAAGGTCCAAGGTGGTATTTACCATTTTATCCGAGATTTGCTTCCTACGAGCGGGTTTGGCCGACAACTCCAACTATATTTCTACGGGACAGAAAATGAAATTGCCAACCGGTTGGCTCAATCAGGGGATCTAGATGACAAAGTTATATCGTTTATCATGCAAATTATGGAGCTTAATCCTTACGCAAATTTCTTTAGAAGCTTGCGCGATAAACCTAATTTGGATTCGTACAAGATTGTATTACGATATGATCCTCCTTTGGACCAAAGAGTTTACAACTTACCTATTACTGATCATGTTGCAGCCATTTGGGATGAACTAACAGATTCACCTTTGGATCGTCCGCACGATGTCCTCGTATACACAGAATCAGGCAGCACACAATTCGTCCATTACTATTATGGTTGCTATGATCCATTGCAATACCCGTTACTCTTTCCCTACGGTGAATCGGGATGGCACACAGGGATCCACAAAGAAACCTCTGTTGCTCATTCCCATGGGTCCTCGTCCCTTATGTTTGAGGATGACAGGTGTACACTTTTGCCTGAACAACATAATTCTGGTCAATCATTATTGGATGCAGAGCATGAAAGTACTCCTTTATCTCTTTTCTCTTTTCTTTTCGTCCTTCTCGCTTTCAAACCTAGCATCTACTCAAGCTTAATTTGTGAATTTGTTTTTTGTTCTGTTTCAGATCTAGAACGAAATCGAGATAACCAAAAGAATGTTGCCGCGAGAGAATTCTATTGTTATAGATTCCAAATGCGTCGTGATGATCTATCCAACATCCTTTGTGCTGGCCGTCTAATTCAACAATATCAAATAGACATGTATGTCAAGATTGAAACCCAACGCTTGGATTACCTGCGGAAATCACAGGTGCAAAACGAAATCCGAATGGAATCTTTTCAAGGTATTGTAGACAGTATGGCCTGCGACGGTGTTACCTATGGTAAATCCATAGGCCAAAGAACAGTGTTACCAGCTTCATTTCTGGGCAGCCCCAGGGATCTTCGACGCCGGTACATGAACGCGCTCGCTCTGGTGACAACATTTGGCCGACCTGATTTCTTTATAACTATGACATGCAACCCTAATTGGCCGGAGATACAGGAAGAAATGCTGAATAACGAACAAGCCCATAATCGAGCAGATTTATTATCAAGAGTATTCCGAGCCAAGAACGAAGAATTAAAAGATGAAATTGTTAATAAAGAACTTTTTGGTAAAGTTGATGCATATCTATACGTGATTGAGTTCCAAAAACGAGGTCTACCTCATGTGCATTGGCTAATTATTCTTAAAAAAAAATATAAAGTCACTTCCGTCGAGGCATATGATCTCTTCGTCTCTGCAGAGATTCCTGACCCTGGCCTGTCTCCTCATCTTAACACATGTGTTTCAAAGCACATGATACATGGTCCTTGCGGAGATCTAAATCCAACCAATGTTTGCATGCGCATGGGCACTTGTAAAAATCGGTACCCAAAAGAATTTACTTGCACTACTATACATCGACCAGATTCTTATCCAACATATAGGCGCAGAGATGATGGCAGCAAAGTTATTGCACGGAAAAAAACATTGGACAATCGTTGGGTCATCCCATACAACCCCTATCTATTGGCAAAATTTGATTGTCATACTAATGTTGAGATATGTGCTGATGTAAAGGTCGTGAAGTACCTTTACAAATATGTTTGCAAGGGAAATGACAAAGTTGCATATAATGTTGTTGGTGGTTCCACACCTGCAAACATGGACGAGATACATGACTTCCAAACAGCACGTTGGCTTTGTGCCCCTGAGGCAATGTGGCGAATCTATGGTTTTGCACTTTACGAAATGAGCCCTAATGTTGTCCAACTCCACGTGCATCTACCAAATTCACATTACTTATTTTTCCATTCCACGCGCCCCTTGGAAGACATCTTATCAAACCCAAATAATTTGAGGACACAATTGACCGAGTTCTTCTCAATGAATGCTAATCATACGGATGTCCGAGCCTTGAACCTACTGTATCGTGAATTCCCTAAGCACTTTGTATGGAAGACTACACACAAATGGACCCATCGCAGCCGTGGAACTGCTATTGGCCGTCTCGTGACAGTTAGTCCTACAGAGTCCGAAAGGTACTACTTGAGATTGTTATTGAACCATCTGAGGTCACCTACTTCGTTCGAATATTTAAGAACACACAACAATATACTATTGGATAGCTTCCGAGAATCAGCTCTAAACCGTGGCTTGTTGGACGCAGACAATGATGTACGGTCAACCATGGAAGAAGCATCTACTTATCAAGTCCCATATACTTTACGTCGGTTATTTGCCACACTGCTCGTTTTCAACTTGCCTTCTGACCCTTCTTCTTTATGGGACAAGTTCAAGCTACATCTTTCTGCAGATTTCCTCCGAACTGCCTCTCATGATCAAAATATAGCATTTGATCGTGCTCTCCGTTCAATAGATGTTTTTCTCCAATCAATGGGTAAAACGATTGATGACTTTAGCCTTGTTCCATTTAAGACTTGGCTAAGCGCAGACGAGATGCATAGCAAGGATTACGAAAATGAGCTGAACATTTGTGTATCTGATGATGATCTAAACTCTGTGGCTAGGTTGAATTACTTGCAAAGAGAAGCATTTGATGCAATCATGGCATGTGTTGACAACCCAAACGGAGGTGTTTTTTTATTGACGGACCAGGTGGAACCGGAAAAAACATTTCTATACAAAGCACTTCTTGCGGTTGTAAGGACAACACGTGGACTAGCTCTTGCTGTTGCATCATCTGGCGTTGCAGCATCATTGCTCCCTGGTGGCAGGACCGCTCACTCAAGATTCAAACTTCCAGCAATGATTGATCACACAATGTCGTGTTCAATAAAAAAACAAAGTGTGCATGCACAGCTCATCCTCTCAGCCAAAATAATTATTTGGGACGAGGCTTCAATGACCAACCGAAGATGTATTGAAGCATTAGATTTGTTCTTACAAGACCTAACAGAGAACACCCTATTGTTTGGGGGGAAAACAGTTGTTCTTGGTGGTGATTTCAGGCAGACTATCCCGATTGTTGTGGGCGGATCTCGAGAGGATGCCGTCGATTCTTGTCTTGTCAACTCACGGTTATGGCCTTCTATTCACAAATTCCACTTGACTGAAAACATGCGCGCACGGGAGGACCCTGTTTTTATTGATTTTTTGTTACGCGTAGGAAATGGAACAGAGCCAGCTATTTCTGGTGACATAACATTACCAAAGCATATGTGTGTGCCTTACGTTAATTGTGAAGATCCTCTAGATCATCTCATTGAGAAAATCTTCCCTTCATTCGATGACTTTTATACAGACCCTTTCTCGGTTATCAATAGAGCGATTTTGACTCCTAAAAATGAGTGCATGGACAACATAAACAACGCTCTTATTGATAAATTTCCTGGAGAACTTGTTGAGTACGTAAGCAATGATGTTACAAAAAACACCCATCAACAATGTCAATATCAAGATTTCTTGAACGGTGTTTCAGCCCCAGGTTTGCCCCCTCATCTTCTTCGATTGAAAAAAAACAGCCCTATCATGCTTTTGAGGAATATTAACCCGTCGGAGGGACTATGCAACGGAACACGTCTCATTTGTCATGACTTGGGCAAAAAAGTCATCGGTGCCGTTATTGCGTCTGGTGAATACATTGGAAAATATGTTTTTATACCAAGGATACCGTTAGATCCTTCGGATAATATAAAATGTCCTATTCCATTTAAAAGGCATCAATTTCCAGTACGCCTTTGTTTTGCAATGAGCATCAATAAAGCACAAGGGCAAACGCTAAATGCAGTTGGAATATACTTGCCACAACCTGTTTTCTCGCACGGTCAATTATATGTTGAACTTTCTAGAGTGCGAAAGGCTGAATCAGTCAAGGTCTTGATCAAGCCGCCGATTGCAGTATTTTCTTCTCATTGCCAAACAAAGAACGTGGTTTACAAAGAAATCCTGGATGCTGCTATATGAAGTATCTTGCCTGGAACATATTCAACCATACCGTGCTCCTGATTGCATTTACTTAATTTGAGAGCCCTTTTGCATAGATGGCTATTTGCAATACATGTTTCCTTTTATCTCATTCGATTTTACTATACTGAGTGAGGACATACGCAAAAGGAAAAAAAAACATGTGCTTATCCCACTTGTTGCATATATTTATATCTATCTTTAAGTACTCGATTGTGCAGCGGGAAAAAAACGTGATGTATTTATGGTTGCTTATATGGCATCTGTATCTATATTTATCAATAGCTCACATGAAAACATTTTTCCTCCATTCAGATCCATAACATTGTTTTTTCCCAATTTTGGATGTCGTGCTCTACAACTATATTTCCACAGGCTAGGATGGAAGAAAAACTTATGCCCCTTGGCGCGATCACCGATGAGACAAAAAAATGGACAGCCAAGGTCCGTGTTGTTAGCAAACTTGCCGCTAAGACTGCTCTTTATTCTCCCACGAAATATCAAAGGATGATTCTTGCTGATGAAAAGGTTTGACATATATACTTTCTATCATCATTTATTTGTGCTTCCTTGATAGGATTTTTTCCCACTCTTACTATTAGTTTCCTTCTTACAAAACAGGGAGAAACTATTACAGCTACCGTCTTTAATAAAGATATTGACCTATACAAAGACAAGTTGCAAGAATCAAAGACATATAAGATTTCAAATGCACAGGTTACTAAAGTAAAGGAGATGTACAAAAATGATTTGGTTAACAGTCCATATCAATGGGCAATTAGCTCAAACACTTCAGTGATGCCTATCGATGATGACGTAATTCCTTGTGTTTCCCTTTGCCCCGACTTCATAGATTATGACAAGTTTGTTGCATTCCATGACTCAAAGAAACCCATCTGTGAGTACTAATATCTTTTCATTTTTTGGGGTGCCATGTTTTTGTCAATTTTAACATACAAGGGTCTAACTGTGTTTTGTCTTTTCTTTTCATATAAGGCACTGTCTGTGTCATCATTGCAAAAAACAGACCGAGGAAAATATCAATACATGGACAACAAGAACTTATCCACGAGTACGCTGCTGTCGACAAGCAGTGAGTATATCTTTAGATTTATCATCCAATGCTTAAGATATATGCCGACCCATTTAACGGTAAATTTTTCCCTTCGAACTTGTCCAAATAGCTTGAAACCCTTTGTGGTTACTTTATGGGGGAATGCTGTGTCTGATGCTATGTTTGCAATCCTCGACGCGTGTCATAGGCGTCCGGTTATTGCTTTGCTGAATTTCATGGTCAAGAAATATTATGGTTAGTCTCCATGAGGTCTTTTGTACAAGTTAATAATTGTTATTGCATCATTTTACATAATATATGATCTATTGTCACAGGCGTATCTCTTAGCTCCACTTCGTCATCAATTGTCTTAGACCAAATGGACAACAAATCATTTCTACATATGCGAGAATGGTCGTATTTTTATTCATACATTTTATAATAGGCAGATTCATACAATAATCTCCTTATAGTTATTGTTTATTTTTCAGGCACGTTAAAAAAAAAATTCACATTGATGATATAGTTGAAAGAGGAGGTTTTTTGAGGAGAAGATTGACTTAGAAGTGAGTGGGACAATACAAATAAGCACTGTTTCTGAAGTTCTACGATCAGACAAGGTTTTTTAGTTTGCATATAGTTTTAAACCCGCTTAGCTTCTCCACCTCAATAAGCTTAAGTATAACCAACTATATGATTACTTTGGCACAGCTTGGTAGATTCAATATAAAAGTCTTGGGATATCTTGCCAACGAGACACAAAGTTTTTTCTACATGTCTTGCGAAGAATGCCGCTATGGAATCAATGTTGACTATAATACTTTATTCAGATGCAACACATGTGATGCCAACAGGATTGCCAAACCTAGGTTATAAACGTACCCCAATATAAGGTTTCATGTTCCATGGAATTTATATAGTTCAACCGTCTATTGTTTCTTTTTTTTGAAGGTTCCGATTCCATTTGAATGTTCACGACGAGACTGCCAAATTGGATATTACAATCTTTGGCAAAGACGGAGAAACAATTATTGGTATGACTGCACAGGAATTTCATGACCTGAATCTCAAGGTAACACAACATCTATGTACATGCTTTATCATTTTATTCATCATATTTATAGAATATTGACATACCGAATTTAATCTTTGGTATAGAATGGCAAACCACCAATTCAATCTGTCAATCTAAGGCTCAAAGACCAGCTGATGTTTATGACGATTAAATCAAGCTTTTTCACTGGACAACATGAGAAAGAAATAACTGTTTATAACTTGGTAGCAATGGACTTTCCAACACGCCTCCCTGGAATAGACTCCTTTATAACACCAGCTCCATCTGGATATACGACTCCACCTCTTCGATCTGCACATAAAACAGAAGGTACTTCCCTCCCGCAAACCCAAATTTGGGTTGATATTATATTCAATTTGTTCAAATGGAAATAGATATTCTAAATTTTGATATAGCTAGCTACGCTAAAAGAAAACTTGATTTTGACTCGACATTTATGCCATCAAATGCGGAGGTTGTCTCAGTAGAAATCGAAGACCCAGTAGCTTCCTGTCGAAAAGGTTAGACATCTGCTACATCCCATCTCCCAAACCACCTATCGGAACCACTATATGGCAAACAAAATATACTAATCTACCCTTTGATATTATGCAAAGATGACGTGTCTCTGAAGAAGCGACTGATCAGGAAAGGGAAGTCTAAAATTGTTGAAGGCAGTTTACATGATGGATCAGGTTATGTATACTGTTGATGGATAATAATTACAGATATTTAAATTGGTACCGCATATTTTAAACAATGTTAGGAAAAAAACATGCTTAAACATATTTCATTGTATACAGAGGACATTAATGTGTTCGAATCATTTGAGGAAGACACTTTGGACTCCATTGTCAACCATGACAAAGCTCCGACCGATGACAATCTTACTCTTTCAAGTTACCACCTTTATTTTTTGTTTATACCAGCCAATCCAGCCATGTTCGCAGCATTGGGTGCACTAACAAAAATATATCGCTTATCTTTTATTTATGAATGTACAGATCTCATTCGATCAGACACACACCAGCGTTTATCAAAAAGAAAGTCGACGCCCAAACTAAATAGCAAACACCAGAAACTCCCAAAAAAGTATGGTTCATCCTTGGCCAAAGGTACAACATTAGCATATGCCACTTTCATAGTATAATTTAGGTTGGCCCAAAAAATATGGTTCATGCTTGGCGAAGGTACGTCATTAGTATAGATTACTTTCATACTATATATTTAGCTATCAATCACACAAAAAAATGCCTCTTTTGCATTTCTTCACGTTGTTCTTACTATGTTGTACTTTACAGGTGATGAAGCCATCCAGGTTCCAATGATGTTGGTTCCACAAAAAGGTCATTCCATCACACCACACAATATATCTTCTACCTGCACAACCCTTTTTCGTTTACATCCATCTTTGACCTTTTTTTAAATCAAAGTTCTCTTCTTTTTAAAATTACCGTTGACTGTGTACTAAAATAATCCCATGCAGTAGACAAACCAAGGGAAAAACAGATAAAGAGAAAATCCTTACGACAAGTTGTCCTTGACGATGATATCTCTGAAGACAACCTAAATACAAACATAAATATTGGCCAACAAGAAGCTATCCTAGAAGGTAAATTTACCTATGCCTTGGTTTATGTCTGTACGCACAACATTTCTTTATGCTTTCCAACAAACATATACATATTTCGCTATTGTTCTATGTTGTAGAAACCGTTGAACCTGAAACAAAGATTAGGAGGTCCACAAGAGGAAGATTGCTTATGCCAAAAAGACTTTACTAGATAATGACCTCCATCTCCTTCTCTTTTGTACGCACATCTTCTGCATTTTCAAATTACCGTTAAAACTTTTTGGGAATCCTGCAGAAAATTTGCATATGGTAACTGTTTGGGCCTTATATTTTGTTGGTGTAGGGCTTCAAATGATCATTTATTTCTTGTGGCAATCTTGCAATGCAATTGCCTATGTTATAAGCTATTTAGACCATGTATTTTGTTTGTGTATGTCTATTTCCTTGTAAGCACATACTCTTTTGGCCAAGTTATTTTACAGAAATATGATGGCCAATCTATATAGTCATGTTTTGAGTTTAGGCTACCATGTTTTGTTTTTAAGCCAATAAATCTGCCAAAAAATTTTGTTTCTAGGTTTTAAATTGATCTTTTAGTTTCAACTCTATCATGCTGATTTCTCCTTGTTGATTGTTGTAGAGCATATTTGACAAATTATTGATTATTAAACATAAAAAAACAATCAACTTTACTATGCTTTCAATTTTTTTATAAAAGTATGTAGGTCATAAAATAGTTACATAATATCATCATATATTGATCCCTGGCACCGCGCGTTGCGCGGTGCCCATATAGACTAGTATATATATAAATGCAGAAGGCAAAAACAGACGGAAGTAATTGGCGTCCGCATCACCAACGGTCGGAAGTTATTGTCGTCCGCCCATCATTGTTCAAACCTCTCACCTCTTATTATACTACTAGTTAATTTGGCACCGCGCAAGGCGCGTTGCAAGTGAACTTCTAATCTGATATATATGTCCAACAAAGCGTCCAACACAAGTTCAACAGACAGTTCAAAAGGATAAAAAGATGGTTCATACGTATTGAACATACATAATCGTACATAAATAACACTAAACATGTTGGACTAAACAAAAGTCAGTCACAACAGTGCACGATAACAAAAGCTGGCATCAAATATCCTAGTAGGTCCCAATAGACTCCTAAATAAAAGTCATCTACAAAAGTGCATTATAGTAGTAGATGACATCAAATATCACAGCAAAAGTGATTCTCAACAAACTTCAAAACCAAGCAAAAGTTATTTGCAAGAGTTTTCAAAATGATGATGGTTCATTTCATAATGCAGATATGAGTTCGGTATCTCATAGCAGGAGCGAGCATTGCATAAGAGAATTATAATTATGTTTATTATTGTAGTTGCATTGTTATTTTAGGATATTGCTCTTATATTACTTGGTATAGCCTAATGATTAATGAATCATCCTACATTTATAATTATTTATATACTTTCTCACAAATAATGAATCTCGATGTGACTTCCAAATCATTATCAAACAAAAACAAGTAATATATAATTATCATAATTTAATATTTTCTAAAAAAATTGATATAATCTCATTATACATGAATTTGATGCCAAACATCATAATAAAGGTAATTGAGAACAATCACATATTAATAATGGGTCGTAGGCAAGCCAAAAATCAAAATGTATACAAACAAGCAAACTGCGCGACCTGTAATCTAACAAAAATTCATCATGCCGAATATTTTATAAAAATGTGTTATTAAAGTTTCCAGGACGAAACCCTATTTTGAATCCTCTTTTTTTTTTAATCAATTCATATAAAAATTTATTATTAAAGTTTGCCACGATGAAAACCCAATTTGAAATCTCTATTTTTTTTTTAAATCAATTCATACTTGACAAAAACAACAAGTTTTTTTCGAAAAAAAAAGAGAACATTTTAAAATTTAAAAATTGAGATAAAATGGATGAACTGTTGGGTCAAAAGTCAAATATTTTCAAACAAATCAGTATTTATGTAAAAATAATAATAAATAACAAAATAACATCGACTTTTAAGATTCACGGAACAGTATCCGATTGAAAAAATAACCAAAATAAATGAAAATGAATTAACAAAAATAAAGGAAAAAAATTAAACTAAAAAACCAAATAAAAAAAAGCGAAAACAAAAAACCGGAACGGTTACTGTTCATTGGAACAGTACCCGTTCCTGGCTTATTATATAGTAATAATTATAATAATCTTATTATATTGTTATAATAATTATATGTGGTTTAATAAAATTGTGAATTTTAGTATGATTGATGGATGAATTATATTTTTATACTTATGCCTATTACATTAAAAAGTTTTAATATTATTGATTAATATCATAAATCAAATTATAATAATAATACTTTTTATACAATGTTTATTATAAATATTTACTAGAGAAAAATATGAAATTCAATCACAAACTTAATTTTTGTGTTTCAAAATTGATATCTAGCTAATTTAAAAAAAAAAAATTGGTCCCGCGTCTGGGGTAAAACCGCTAGGTTACGGGTCTAAGCGGGCGATGCGGGTCCGGGTTTTATGTGTAGCGGGACAGATCCTGGGATTGACCAAACCCATCCTAAACCCGCCCCGTTGTCATCCCTAAACGCATCCAATCCAACTCCAATGCTATGATTCCATCAATAATATTATTTATTTCCATACCAAAAAGAAATCAACAGAATGACATTCAAACATATATAAAAAATAAAGGTCAATCAAAAGTCAAAAATTAAAATGTCTCAATCTGACTGTAAAATTTATATCATAATGACCTTAGCATCATCTTTGAAGTCCGAAGAAAAGTTTCAATTCCTGAGCATTGTTCACCAATTTCTTCGCTAAAAACACCATTGCCTCCATGCTCAACCATGAGAACAAATCCAACACCTTGGCCTCCTTAGTACTCCATATCCTTCTACTTCTTTCATTTTCCCCCCCTTCGTTACTTCAACGCAATGGTCGAATCTTTCATACCTTTAACAATTCGACATATAGAAGACAAGAACAAGCAAACAAAAATAACACAAACAACAAATAATAATACAATGGTAAAAGCAAATTACTGACCACTCCTCCACTCGTGATACAATTGTTATAGCTAAAATGTCTCTCAAACTTTGCCATTCCAACGTTGACTCTATCTTATTGATGTAACCATTGAGTTCATCGTCATCATTAATCACTGTTTCTTCATCAGTTAAATCCTCAAGGAGATCCAATGGCATCTCAGGCCGTATGAAGTTATGTAGTGAAGTGCATGCTAAACTCATTCGGTTTTCAACCTTGACATTGTAAAATGGCGGACTTCTAAGTATTGCCCATCATTTTTATCAAACCAAGTGTTCTTTCTATCACTTTACAAGCATAGGCATGCTTCATATTGAATTACTCTTTATAGTTTTGAGGTGTAGCTGGACCACTACCCCAACTTTTCAAATGATATCGAACTTTCTTATATGGAGTTAAAAAACCTTCTCCATTAGTGTAGTCAAAGATAAAAACAGCAGGTATACATGAAAGATATGATCAATATAATCGAAGCTTGGATAATGTGGGTTAAAATCTTGTATAGTTTTTTTTTATGGATCAAAAACCTCTTGGAACCCTTCAACCTATCTGACCTACTAAGTGCGTCACGGAACACACCTTGAGTCAGCTGCAGAACCTTCCCATCCAGGCAACTCATACACAAATTTCATCTCGCGGTGGCAAACACCTAGTACGGTCGTGATACCTTTTCTTGATCTATACTTAGCTTTTTCATTTTCATTTACATGAACGCTGACATGTGTATGTAAATGTTTACATTGCATTACATAATTAGGTGTTGAAGGAACATAGCACTTCGTGGTGTAATAATTAGATGAATGAAGCATACCTTAAAATATTTCCACTTCTCAGTTGTACAGCCTGCTGCAACAGGCACGAGTTTGACAAGAAGAATACAGTGCAACTTAAGTATGGACGATAATACAGTGTGAACGTGTTTACTAACAATCCTCCCACTACTCATATAGTCAGCTATTACCGATAAAAACATGCTATCCTTTTCTTGTAGACTTACGTATCTCGAGTCGATCAGACCTCCCATGTGCTATATCAAATAACAAAGATGTAAAAATGCATTTCTACTCATCCTCAAATTGATTACACACTTAACAAAACGTGTTCGAGAGAAGATGTTGGCGGCTGTTCTGAGGAACGAAATGGCATGGTTTGATCAGGAAGAAAATGAAAGCTCAAGAGTTGCAGCAAGACTTGCAAATAATGTAAGATCAGCAATTGGGGATATGATCTATGTTATAGTGCAGAATTCTGCTCTTATGCTGGTTGTTTGTACTGCCGGATTCGTCTTACAATGGTGCCTCGCCCTTGTGCTCATTGCTGTCTTTCCAGTAGTCTTTGCAGCATCTATTTTACATGTTTGTATTCGTAAAAATCCTACTACGCTTGTTTTCAAAATAAAGAAAGATAATGAATTCAAAAATTAAACGAGCATCTGTGTTTCATCATGTTTTGTAACAATATAAATTTATCAACACTTATTCATATTACGTTATGGTACTAATATAAACAATTAAATTAACTCAATAAAAATAAAAGCTCTATCTCTAAAGTTCATCAATTTAATTTTCACACCAAAAAACTCATGGTATCAAAATTATTATTATTTTCTCCCTAAAATGTTACAAAATCACAGATTTTGTCATACTTTCTTTATCAATATTTGAAGATTTCATATATTATTATATATTTTCATGAACTCATTACAGAATAATGTGTACTATGTATTTAGTTACAGTCTAATAAAATTTTCATATCAACCCGAAACGACGAGTAACCATGAAATTCATCTGAGCCCAAAAAGTCTCCAAAAAAAAGTATGCAGCTTAGTAAATTTAGTGCACCTTAAAGCGCCCACATACATTCAATGCGTTGGATCGTGATCGTACATTCAATGCGTCAGATCGTGATCGGTGTGTCAGCGCCCGTATGGGGATAAAAAGATTGTGATTAAGGTCTAAACAATTAATGAGCTTGATTAATAAGCCTATTCATTGTTCAACAAGGCCTAGTAAACACAATTGTCTAATATTAGTTATAGATCCTTTAGTTGATGGACCGAGATTTTGATGGATTGTATGCTATGTCAAAATAGATGGGTCGCGATCAAATTGGATCAAACCTTTTTTTTTTTTTGCTACGTAAAAGAGAATACATACATTAGAGCATAAAAAGGGTAGGCCCACAGTCTAAACGGGAGGAAAAAATATAACTACCACGAGGCTACAGGAAAGAATTACAAAAATAGACATAGTACGAAGGATTAAAAATAAATATATCCCACATTTGGGGAGTCAACAGCAAGGACGCCGAAAGAGTTTGCTTGGAGCGACCATTTAGCTAGGTTGTGAGCATCTTTGTTTAGATCTCTCGGGATCTTAGTAATGGTCCACGATGGGTTAAGCAGCAAACTTTTTTGGGCAACAACAATATATGGCATCCATGACAGACATTATGAAGTATTTTTTTTTAATTATTTACATTGTCTGAAAATTGAATTATTGTTTTAAATTTTTTTTTGTATTTCAGTTCCGATTTCGGAAACACCGAGAATATCATGATTCACCATTTTTAATAAGAAATAACTTACATTGGATTTTTCAAACAGAAATTTCTTGATATGTTGCGTATTTTATTTTTCCGAATATATGGAAATATGGTCAAGTTTATGATATTTTAAGTAGATGCATCTTCTTCGGTATATCATTATTATTATATTATTTATTTTATATGAAATTTATATAATTCAACAACATATAATATTTCAAGACCTCCCATCCCCTACCGTTTGTATAAAAAAAAATTACTATTGCTCTTAGCAATATATATATAGATTGTTGAAATTAATTACAAATTTATATTATATTATGTTATTATAATAATATATATATATATATTGTAATTGCATAATCGGGTTATTGTCCACGGTATATGATTATTCGTATTTGTAGATTTTAGATCTATCTGATAAATATAAATTTGAGTTAAAAAACTCTTTTTTTATGGATACAAAATAATTATAAATATGATGTTTGTGTTTCTCTGAAACACTACATTCAATTACTAAATATTTTTTCCGATTCAAACTTATATGGCTTTTCTTCTTAGAGCATCATCCTTGACTTCAAAAATTTGATGTGTATATATCGATCTTGTAGTAACTTATTGTATATCAAAGAAAGTCACGATCAAGAACACTTGTAGACAAAATGAGGATCAATTGGGCCTTCGCCGGATGAAAAAGGCTCATGTCTCCCCTTTAAATACAAAGTTTGCTTATCACTTTTATTCATCCACTCATATTGCTTACTTATAGCATATATGTTAGGAAAAGATCAATTTATTCAATCAGGATTATTTTTTAAAGGGAAGCCATTAATCAAAGCAATTCCTAACGGCAGTTGGAACGGTTTTTTCTTTTTGATGAATCAGTTTTGAAATGGTCTTTCAACCGGAAACTTACTATGAAAGGTAACTCATGAGGAGAGCTATTAAAGGATGGGTCGAAGGAGTTCACGGAAGACACAAGATCATTTTGACAAATTCATTCAAAGAGAGGAAAAACAAGAGCCGAGAGGATTCAAGAGAAGAGAGCAATACAATTGAGAGAGGTCTATTGCATTGTAATTCATAAGAGTGCTTTACACATAATTTCTGGTGAACTGTGTTGAGGATTTCTTGAAGGAAAGAACTCAGTATCATTCACTTCCGTGGATGTAGGCGCGTTCTTGGCCGAACAACGTAAATCGATGTCTTTCTTTTATCCTTGCATTATTCCAGTAATCTATTGTTGCATATGTTCTACTTTCTTGTGGTTTATTGAATATTTTATGATTGTGATATCATGAATGGTATGTTGGATTTTGTGCATGAGAGTTAATCATTGTCTTGGATAGTTGATTAAAGAATCCTTGCTATTGGACTGGGTGAATTGATTCGAACATTCTGCTGCATTTTACATCAAGATTCACGGGGGAAGGTGATTTTGATAATCTGCCATCATCGTGCATGATCTTGTAATATCTTTGAAGTTCTTGTTATTCTTTGGTCTTGTTACAGTATACGAGAGTGATTGTTAGTTGGTATTGTATACTACAAATCATGATCTAATATCTCTCAAGAATATTCGAACATATCATTGATGTTACAGAACTTGTATATTTCGTTTACAAGAATCTTTGGCCTAATGCCATTTATATTCGGGTTTTTTAATTATTAACCCGAAAAAAAATGTATTTAACAAAATAACCTAAATTTTTTTTTCTTATCAAAATGACCGAAGTCACCATCTGAGATGGCGACTTCAGTAAAATTTTTAATATTAATTAATTGACACAAACCGCATGTCAACCCAAAAACCCAAACGGGTTTACCAATTTAGGTCCGCACCCTGGCTCAATCCATTTTGACACCACTACCCACCATACTATCCGTTCGGCCATGGCTATTATTATTTTTTATAAGTATTTTTTTAAATCTTTGTATAATATTGAATAAGTAGACAACGAAATTGACTCCAAAAAGAAAAAGAAAATAAGAAAGTGTAAAATTATCTAATACTCCGTAAATTAATTTTTTGTCATATTATATAAACATGCTGTCAGGATCGATTCCAGGGGTGGGTTGCCATTCCACACCCGAGTTCAACCAACTTGAGCTTCAATAGCTCGTGTTCTTGAATTAATGCACCGAGTGATTATATCGAGTTCGATTACAAAATTGAGCGAAAGACGCTCGACATAACCCGCTCTAAAACCGATTAAACATTTGAAAGGCATTTTAAAGATATGCAATTAAAATAAATAAACAAGCATTTGTTTATGGAAGTTCGAAGGTGGTGTAATCCTTCTACGTCTCCCCTTCTTCCACCTCATGGAAGGATTCCACTAGAAGACTTTGATTTATACAATCCCGTTGTACAAACCCGATCCAGTTGGGAATGCCTCATCCAACTAGAACTCCTAGCAACTCAACTATGTATGCTCTTTAATGTCTCACATACAAAGACCTCTCATCGGTTGTGATAAATCATAACCGTTACAATGATATTCACTCATATATTAAGCTCTCATATATAACGAATAGAGTGAATATATATGGCACAAATGATCTCTAACTAGATATGATATAGCAAGGTAAGTAGTGCCAAAGGTTTGGGGAGTGCTCTTCATTTAGCATCTTTTGTCTTTAAAGTTTCCCAATTGAATCCCTCCCAAGTGGGTTTGCTTTTGAAAGGCTTGGATTGATCTTCAATCAGCTGTTATTGAGCTTCCAAATCATGTATATATGCCCGTTGGAGAAGGTTCTGCACCATTCTCGAGCTTGCAACGGTCATATTCTGGTTTCTGGGCTCTTTGTATTTCGGACCGGACTGGTCTGGTCTGCTGATGGTCTGCTGGTCTGGTATGGTCTGCTGGTCTGCTGGTCTGCTGGTCTGGTCTGCTGGTCTGAACATGTCAGTCTGGTCTGGACAGATCAGTCTGATGCAAGACAAGCTTGATACAAAAACAGCTTGATAAACTTGCTCTTCTGATCTGTTGCTTGTAGCTTTTGATTCTTTGATTTCTGGGCAAAGTGATCTACATGAAAGTTGTAGCACTTTCTCTTAGCTTTCCACGGAATCAAGAATCGCTCGATTTCGAGTTCGTATGAGAGAGTTATGCTCGAAATAGGCGATGCTCCTGCTGTCTGTTTGACTTCCGAAGATGACTTGTAGATCTTTGTCTTAGCTTTCCAACCCATACTGAATCGTTCCGTTCCGATAAGCGAGCTAAGAGTTATGCCCACCAAACTGACAGTCGCTTGCTGTAACAGCTCGATCTTACAGGCGTCACATGGCGTGACTTGCAGAAGCTCTTTGGCCATCTTAACGTCCAATTCAGTCTTTGTCTTCCAAATATGACTTGTAGATCTTTGTCTTAGCTTTACAACCCATACTGAATATTCTCGTTCCTTTAAGCGAGCTAAGAGTTATGGCCAACAGACTGACAGTTGCTTGCTGAAACAACTTGCTGTTTCTTCGCGGTACAGCTCGATCTTGCAGGCGTCTTTTCTCCTTGATAACATTCGAACTAGCCGATCTGGTGTGAAATATGACTTTTAGTATTTTGAGTTGACTGTTCAATCTCTTTGGAAGCACGCCATTTCGATATCCGAGCTATTAGATATGATCGAAACAATCCGCTCTGCCAGGATTTCAGACTTGGTCCATCTTGATATTTTCAAGCTACTTCTTTGTAATTCATCAAGCTTCTAAGTTATGATCTATGAACTGCACACTTGATGAAATATGTTAGCAACACAATAATAAGTTTTGTTAATATCAAAACCAAGATTATTCGGGTTTCCAAAACCCAACACATACACTTATAGTAAAATTAGATTTTATTTAGCATTCTATAATTAATGTAATTACTTAACATACACTGTCATATATGGAAGACCATATTTGATATGCCAACTTATATATATTATACCATATATATAAGTGGCGTAAGGTTACTGTTCCAATGAACAGTAATCTTACGTCACTTTTTTATTTTTTTTAAATTTTTTAAATTCCTTTTTCTTTTAGTTTTCTTTTAGTTTTGTTAGTTTTTATTTTTTTCATCGTGTATTATTTCCATGAACAGTAAACGTCCGTTCTATTTCCTTTTATTTTTGTTATTTTTTTTTGCATAAATACTTATTTATTTGAAAAGATTTGACCATTGATCCAACAGTGCATCTCTCTTATCTCAATTTTTAAAATTTAAAATGTTTTCTTTATTTTCTTTAGAAAAAAACTTGTTGATTTTGTCAAGTATGAATTGATTAAAAAAATCAGAAAGTTCAAAATAGATTTTGTCGTTGCAAACTTTAATAATAATTTTTATATGAATTGATCTTAAAAAAACAGATAGTTCAAAATATGTTTTCGTTTTGGCAAACTTTAATAATGATTTTTTATAAAATATTCGGCATGATGAATTTATGGTAGATTACAGGTTGTCGATTTTGCTTGTTTATGTACATTTTGATTTTTGGCTTACCTACGACCCATTGCTAATATGTGGTATTACCTTTCTTCTGAAGTTTGGCATCAAATTTTCCCTTAATGTATAAGGAGATTATATCAAAACCCTTGACCCAACAGTGCATCACTCTTATCTCAATTTTTAAAATATAAAATGTTTTTTTTGTTTTTTTTTTAGAAAAAAACTTGTTGATTTTGTCAAGTATGAATTAAAAAAAACAGATAGTTCAAAATAGTTTTTTGTCGTGGCAAACTTTAATAATAATTTTTTATATGCACTTATTTTTAAAAAAAAAAGTTAAAAATAAGTTTTCGTTGTGGCAAAATTTAATAATAATTTTTTATAAAATATTCGGCATGATGAATTTTTGGTAGATTACAGGTCATCCGTTTTGCTTGTTTGTATACATTTTCAGTTTTGGCTTACCTACGACCCGTTGCTAATATGTGCTTGTTCTCGATTACATTTGTTCTGATGTTTGGCATCAAATTTTCCCTTCATGTATAAGGAGGTTATATCAAAAAAATTAGAAAATATTAAATTATGATAATTATATATTACTTGTTTGATAATAATTTGGGACGTCACATTTACATTCATTATTTGTCAGAAAGTATATAAATAATTATAAAAGTAAGATGATTCATTAATCATGAGGCCATAGCAAGTAATATAAGAGCGATATCCTAAAATAACAATGCAACTACAACAATAAATATAAACTATAATTCCTCTTATGCAATGCTCGCTACTGCTATGAGAAACCGAAAACATATCTGCATTATGAAATGAACCATCGTCATTTTGAAAACTCTTGCGAACAACTTTTGATTGGTTTTGGAGTTTGTTGATAATAACTTAGATTGTGATATCTGATGTCATCTACTACTGCACTTTCGTAGATGACTTTTGTATAGAGAGTCTATTGGGCCCTACAAGGATATCATATGCCAACTCTTATTATGGTGTACTGTTGGGGAAGACTTTTGTTTACTCTAACCTATTTGATTTTCTATACGAAAGATTATGTATGTTCAGTGCGTATGAACCATTATATTGAAGTCGCCATCTGATCTTCAAAAAAAAAAAATTATATTGAAGTCGTCATCTGAGATGGCGACTTCAATATATAAAAAAAATTTTATACTGAAGTCGCCAACTTCAATAAATAAAATTTATTGTATTGAAGTCGCCATCTGAGATGGCGACTTCAGATGGCGACTTCGGTCATTTAGATAAAAAAAAAATTAAGTTATTTTGTTAAATACATTTTTTCGGGTTAAATAATTAAAAAACCCATTTATATTCTGGAATTGAATTCTGGAATTGAGATTAAGGTTATTAAAAAAAATTGGCACCGTCCATGAGAAGCGTATCCACGATTTTTGTTATCTTGACTGAATCTTGATCAAGAATGATGACCACAAAGATACAAATTGTTGTTTCGATGGCAATTGGCAAAGGTGATTTCGGACAATGGCGACGAAGAATATATGTAATTCTTGTTCAATAGAAAGTTGTGAAAGCCCTTGGTGGTTTGAAATCAGTACCTGAATCTTTGAATGATGAACCAAATGGCTAGATGATTGAATTGGCTTTCAGCACTCTCACGCTTCACTTGGATGATAAGTGCTCCAGGAAGTTTCATCCGTAGACACGTCAGCGGGTTTATGGGCTAAACTTTAATATCTTTACATGACTAAGTTTCTACAAGATATGGTGTATTTGAAGGGGAAACTGTTTGGGTTTAAGATGGTTGAGTCAAGGACCTTAAGAGAGAATCGTGATGTAATAAAATTCTTCTTGACTTAGAAAATATTAGCATCAAGATTGAAGATGAAGATAAGGTCATTATACTATTGAACTCACTCCCAAAATCATATTCTGTCTTCGTGGATACGATGAAGTATGTTAAGGAGACTCTAGCTTTGGATCAATACAAAGAGCTCTAAAATCCAAATAAACAGAAGAGAAGATGGACAATGAGTTCAAAGACAAAGGAGTTGGCCTGTTTACGAAGGAGATGGATGGAAAATGCGAGAATTGGGGTAAAAACAAATGAAAATCTAAGTTGAAAATAAGGAATGTGAAGTGTTTTTATTGCCACAAGGAAGACCACTACAAAGGAAATTGTCCCGACCTCAAGAAAGAAAGTGAGAAACCGAAAGAACGAGGTGATGCAGCAGCTGTGGTTCATGATGACTTTGATGGTGCTGAAGTGCTGTGTGTAACATCAACTAAAAGGGAAGTAGATTGTGATTGGGTGTTGGATAGTGGATGCACGTTTCACATGACGTCTAATAGGTGTTGGCTTGAGTCATTCAAATTAACGGAAGGTGAACACGTATTCTTGGGAAACAATAAGACTTGTAAAATGCATGGAATTGGTCATGTCAGATTAGTACTTTAGCACTAGATTAAAAATAATCCTTGATGGTGTACGCTACATCCCTTAGCTCAAGAGAAATATGATTTATTTAGGCTCTTTAGATTGTCATGTCTGCTCTTTCAAAGCTAAGAATGGAACCATGACAATCACTAAAGGCCCGTGAGTTATCATGGAAGGCAAAATGAGAAATGGACTTTATATTTTAGAAGGAAATTCAAAAGAACATTTTTTAAGTCATGAAAGGACAGAAGGGTCAAGGTGGAGTTACAAACTCCTAGTTCATATGAATCTGAGACTTATGATAAGCAAAGGAAACAAGGGTGTATACCGAAGAATGCATCAGTCGTCCAACAAGCTTGTGAAAAGCAAAACAGAATCCAAAACTCACCTGAAAATTTTGGACAATTAGAATCTTTCTCTATTCCATCAGCAGCTAAATCTTCGATTAAAGAGGATGAGATTGATAGTTTGGACAAAGTTCTTAACTCAGATGAAAAAGGGAAAGGTGAACAACGAAACATTGAGGAGGTCACTTTGCTTGGAAGGAATTATGCATGTCCTTCAGTTTGAAAGAAAAGACCTGTTCAGGTTGTTTAGTAAATTGTCAGCAAGGAATTCCCTTAAATGGTATACGATGAATAGACATACATCAAAGACCATTGATGAGAGATTAAAACCAAGTGTTGCTGCAAGTTCTAAAGGAATGATGGCTGGAAATAATCTTAGGGGAAATGGTCATTGAGGTGGAGTCTGCTGCCAAATTTATTCATGGAAAGCAACTGGTTGGAAGAATCAGCGAAGCAGGGCCTTAGAAAAGAAGGCAATTGGAGTCAATGATATGGTGGACTGAATAAGTTGCTAAGGTGGAGATTGTTAGGAAAATATCAATTCATTCAATCAGGATTATTTTTTAAAGGGAAGCCATATATCAAAGCGATTCCTAACGGCAGTTGGAACGGTTTTTTTCTTTTGGATGAATCAGTTTTGAAACGGTCTTTCAACCGGGAACTTACTATGAAAGGTCACTCATGAGGAGAGCTATAAAAGGATGGCTCGAAGGAGTTCACGGAAGACACAAGATCATTTTGACAAATTCATTCAAAGAGAGGAAAAACAAGAGCCGAGAGGATTCAAGAGAATGGAGCAATACAATTGAGAGTTTGAGAGGTCTATTCAATTGTAATTCATAAGAGTGCTTTAGACATAAATTCTGGCGAATTGTATTGTGGATTTCTTGAAGGAAAGAAATCAATATCATTGACTCCCGTGGATGTAGGCAGGTTATTGGCCGAACCACGTAAATCCGTGTCTTTCTTTTATCCTTGCTTTATTCCATTAATCTGTTGTTGCATATCCTCTGCTTTCTTGTGGTTTATTGAATCTGTTATGATTGTGATATCGTTAATGGTATATTGGATTTCTGTGCATGGGAGTTAATCATTGTCTTGGATAATTGATTAAAGAATCTCCTTGCTATTGGACTGGGTGAACTGATTCGAACATTCTGATGCATTTTACATCAAGATTCATGGGGGGAGGTGGTTTTGATAATCTGCCATCATTGATATCACCTAAATTTGCGATGACTTGCTCTGATATCAATAGAGAGGGGGTCACCTCTCTTTCTTCAACACTCAATATAACAGCCGGGGTATTAGCAAATATCCTCTGCAATGACCTGAAAATACGAAGCAAATGTGAGAAGGGGCCGGAAGTTATTCCGGCGGGTCCCCTCCGACGCTCAAGTCAGGCGAGAGAATATGAAGAGAATATATGCTGTAAGTGAAAGCAATTATAACATTAAGCTTAATCAATACTCCAAACCTGGTATTTATAGGCGGAAACCTAAGAGTAGTATCTCAACAAGGACTCTTTCCATGTTTATCCCAATCTTACCCAGATATGTTAAGATCCTGATAATACAATCAAATCCCTGATATTGCTCCGCATATCTAGGACCAGATATCTCGGGGAACTGGTTTCCTTGCTGAGAGCCGGTAGCAACAAGGGAAATGAGGAGAGCTCGGCCTATCAGCTCGGGCTCTGAAAAGAGGTCTCACACCGAGATACGGGAGGGAAACAGGTTGGGCGAAACAGGTCGGCCAAACAGGTCGGGCCTCGCAAAAGAGCTCGGATGGGTAGGCGAGCTCTCGCCGAAGAATGACGAGTAACATGCCTTGGAGCTAGGTCGGCTCGTCAGGTGGTATCTTCTAGCGGGTATCACAGTCCCCCCTCCCTGTCGAGCTGACGTTGTAGACCAGAAGCTCGTATGTGCTGAGTTATCCTGACGAGCCAATTCTTGAAAATAGCAAAGCTTGATTTAGGCGGGAACTAACGGCTACAAAATTTGAATTTTAAATTGAAATTGTGACCGTTGGGCTCCCCTCCCGATTCCCGAGGCTAATCTAGACCGTACAGCGCATCAAGGATCAACGGCCAGGATTCGTTGAGGTCTCCCTATATATATACCACTCCGGGTCCCTCATTATCCACTTTTGCCATTTTCGAAACAGATCGGATCCGACCTCTTTAGCTTGCCATTTTTATTTCTGAAAACTCCTAGGTACGTTTTCTCAGCTGTTTTTGTTACAATGTCTTCACCTCAATTGTTTCCTTCCCCTCTTACTGACGAGGAGCTTAGAGCTGTAGATCAGTACGGCTCATTTTATCCCGAAGGGATTGCCCTTCCTGAGGGAGTTGAGCCCCTTGAAGAAGTGGTGCGCACTGAGGCTCCCCAGGAAGCTGGGACCTCAGCCGAACCCGACCTTCAAGTGACTGAGGTCAGCTCTCCACTTAGATCAGAGTCGCCTCCAGGCAATTATCCTTGGTATGAACTTTATGTTCCTGTCTTGGATGAGTCAGATGAGGCCAAAATACGACAGGTCAGCCAGGCCCCTTCTGATTATGAATTCATCTTCCCTTCTTCTTCTCAACGATCCAACCAACCTCCTCAGGGTTTTTTTACCTTCTACCGCGGTCAGCTAGAAGGGGGTTTACGTTTTCCTCTTCCTGCATTCTTTCAAGAGTTCAGTAGTTTTTATCAGTTAAACCTTGGCCAATTTTCTCCCAACTCCTTCCGAATTTTGTGTAGTCTCGTAGTTATCTTTAAGGCGTTAGGCTTGCCTTATGACCACCCCACCCTCTCTTATTTTTTTCACATCAAGAGATCAGATGAGGGCCCCTGGTATGTCACCAGCCGACCTGGCTGTGCATTTGTTGGGGGTTATCCTAGCAAAATTAAAGACTGGAAAAATGAGTTCTTTTTTGTAAAGCCCTCCCAGCCCTGGGTCTGCTGCTCTGATTGGCTTGAACATCTCCCGGCTCTCCCCTCTCCTCCTAAAAATTTCAAAAAGAGCACCGCCTTCTTAGATGTGATGAACGCCATAGGAGGTCACAGTTTTAATTCATCTAAGCTGGTGGTGGAGGATCTGCTTTGTTTTGCTGGGCTGAGTCCAGCTGATCTGACCTTAAGGGGGAGAGCCGGTACTGGTTCTAACATGCTTTAACAATTATTTTACTCACGTATATTTTGTTCGGTGTGACTGAACTATGTATCTGTTTATACAGAAGACAGAGTTATGAACTCATTAGTGCTGAAAGCTATTCAGAAGAGGAAGCAAAAACAGGGCCAACCCCCAGCAGCCGAGGGTGTCACTATTGTGGATGTAGGAGGTGAGAGCCCCCCCGAAGATGTAGCCCAGCTATCCCGGAAAAGACCGGCAGCTCCTGGGGGTTCGTCAGGGTCTACTGATGTTGAAGCTCATCCTGTGAGGCAAGTTCGGTCACGCCCAGATCCGTCCGACCTCCCTTCAACGGGTGAGAAAGGGGGTGCACCAGCTCGTGTGGAGAGATGTCGTGAGCGGGTGATGGAAGCTTACAGAGGTGGTGTACGACTAGTTGGGGAAGGCCCGAGCACCGTTGCCCTAGCTGTGGCTCGTGATCTTCCCAATACTGAGGATGCCCTTTATATGAGCCAACTGAGCTGGGGGGACCTGATGACCCGAACTGGGAGCCGTCTGACCGAGTCTATGCTCTTGATGGGTGAGTTTATGTCAAGGGCAAATATGATCCGAAGACAATCCTTGAAAGATGCCAAGGTCTTCGATAATATGCAAGACACCCTTGCTGAGGCCAAATCTCTTCATGAGAAAGACATCTCGGAGCTGAAAACTCAGGTTGAGAAGGGGGCCATCGCTGTGGCCGAGGCTCGTTCTTTGGTTGAGGTCCACAAACGTCAACATGAGGCTGAGCTCCGGGAGCTGCGTAATGAGTTAGCTTTAGCTAAAGGGCTAGCTACTTCTGCTGAGCAGGAACTAGCTAAATCTTTAAAGGAGGCGGCCGAGGAGAAACAAAAGTCTGAGGAGTTGGTAGGAGAGAAACTCCTTACTTTTATTGAGGCTGGTTTCCAGGGATGTCTTAGCCAGATCAAAGAACGTGGCTGTCTTGTGCCTGACGTCTCTTTAGATTTTCTAGACGTAGAGAAAGTAGCTGCCTCTCTCCCCCCTGATCTATAAATGTAATTTCCTCAGATTGTTCTCTTATTTAATGTTATTTTTTTTTTACCGTTCTTGTCATTTTTTTGTGGCGGACCAAGCATGACGTAGCTCGGATTAGCTTAATAATTTACCACGTAATGGCAAACACTAAACAGATAGGACCAAGTTAGATACAGATCGGCTTGGTTTAATAATGTACCAAATAATGTCAAACATTAAACAACTGGGACCAAGGGCGATGCAGCTCGGCCTGTCATAATAATTTGCCCGATAATGTCAAACATTAAACAGCTGGGACCAAGGGCGACATAGCTCGGCTGGGTCTAATAATTTACCTATTATTGACAAACATTAAACAGCTGGGACCAAGAGCGACATAGCTCGGCTAGGTCTAATAATTTACCAATTATTAACAGTATCCAGCTGGGACCAAGGGCGATGCAGCTCGGCCCGGCGTAATAATTCACAGCATAATTGCAAACATTAAACAGCTGTGACCAAGGGTGAAGTAGCTCGGCCCGGCGTAATAATTCACAGCATAATTGCAAACATTAAAACAGCTGTGACCAAGGGTGAAGTAGCTCGGCCTGGTTTACCAAACATTACACAGCTATGACCAAGGGTGAAGTAGCTCGGCCTGGTCTAATAATTCACCAATGCTCCTGAGGCAGGTGGCACACCCATGCTCCTGGCGTGACCAGGGCTGAGCTCGTGCTTGCACACCCATGCTCCTGGCGTGACCAGGGCTGAGCTCGTGCTTCTGAGGTTGGCTGCACACCCATGCTCCTGGCGTGACCAGGGCTGAGCTCGTGCTTGCACACCCATGCTCCTGGCGTGACCAGGGCTGAGCTCGTGCTTGCACACCCATGCTCCTGGCGTGACCAGGGCTGAGCTCGTGCTTGCACACCCATGCTCCTGGCGTGACCAGGGCTGAGCTCGTGCTTGCACACCCATGCTCCTGGCGTGACCAGGGCTGAGCTCGTGCTTGCACACCCATGCTCCTGGTGTGACCAGGGCTGAGCTCGTGCTTCTGAGGTTGGCTGCACACCCATGCTCCTGGCGTGACCAGGGCTGAGCTCGTGCTTGCACACCCATGCTCCTGGCGTAACCAGGGCTGAGCTCGTGCTCCTCAGGTAGGTTGAAAACCCTTTTCCTGGTTGTACAATATCTGGCAAAAATTATAAAACTTTGTATAATAAAAGAGTATATTGTCCAAAAACAAAAACAATCTTCGCTAAAATTTAAAGAGCTGAACTAAGAATAAGATTTTCGGAGATGGTAAGCGTTCCATGGTCTTTTCAGCATCTTCCCATCAGGACCTTCTAGGTAGTAAGCTCCTGAGCTTAGCTTTTCAACAATCTTGAAGGGACCCTCCCATTTAGGGTCAAGCTTGCCCACTTGAACCTCTTGCACCTTTCTTAGTACGAGATCCCCGACCTGGAAAGTTTTCTGGATGACTCGTCTGTTGTACATCCGCGTCACACGATTGCGGTAGGCTTCCATTCTGATGGCCGCAGCCTCCATTACTTCTTCAATCAGGTCCAGGTCAGCAGCTCTTCTATCGCTGTTTTGTTCGTCATAGAAATGCACTCTTGATGATTCCGCTCCAATTTCAGCTGGGAGTACCGCTTCATTTCCGTAGACCATACTGAATGGGGTTTCACCTGTTCCCGTTCTTGGTGTAGTTCGATACGACCATAGAACATTAGGTAGTTCTTCAACCCAATTTCCCTTAGCTTTTCCCAACCTAGCTTTGATGCTTTGCACGAGAGACCTGTTGGTAACTTCTACCTGGCCATTGCTCTGAGGATATGCAACGGAAGTGAAAGCCTGATGGATTTTTAATTCTTCACACCATGCCCTGAGCAAAGCGCCTTGGAATTGCCTTCCATTGTCCGAGATGATCTTCCGCGGGACACCAAATCGGCAAACAATATTTTTCCAGATGAAGTTGAAGACCTCTTTCTCAGTGATTCTGGCTAGTGGCTCTGCTTCCACCCATTTAGAGAAGTAATCAATGGCAACAATCAGAAATTTCTTCTGAGCTTTACCTGTTGGAAAAGGTCCGACTATATCAATGCCCCACTGATCAAATGGGCATGCCGCCACAATAGCTTTCATCATCATAGCTGGATGATGCTGGAGCCTGTAGTGTCTTTGACAACTATCACATGTTGTAACCATAGCACCCGAATCCTTCTGAATCGTAGGCCAGAAAATTCGGCTAGGAGCACCTTCTTAGCCAAGAAATACGATCCTAGGTGATTTCCGCAGCACCCCTCATGAATTTCCCTTAATACGTAGTCTGACTCTTTCGGACCCAAACAACGCAGAAGTGGTTGGGCAAAAGACCTCTTGTACAGGACGCCCTCAATGAGTATGAATCTCTGACTCCTTTTTTTGAGTCTATATGCTTTTTTGGTATCAGAAGGGAGCTTGGCATTGGTAAGATAGTCTAAGAGCTCTTGTCTCCAATCATTTTCCACTGATTCAGATGGGATGTCCTGACTAGGAGTCAACTCAATTTGAAACACCACGTCTCTATCTTGCCAAGCGCGGAGAGCACTAGCCATTCTTGCCAAACTGTCGGCCTTTCTATTCTCTTCTCTTGGGATCTGTTTGAATGCTACCTCTAGAAATCCCTCCTTTATTTTTTCTATGGTACTTGCATAATGGATTAGCTTCTCGTTTCTAACCTCATAGGCGCCATTCATTTGTTGGGCTACCAGCTGTGAGTCAGAGAAGACATGTATACGCTTAGCTCCAACATTTCGAGCAGCCCTTAATCCAGTCAATACTGCCTCATACTCTGCTTCATTGTTGGAAGCTCGGAAATCCAGCCGAACTGCCAAACATACTTGTTCTCCGGTAGGAGAGATCAGCACAACCCCAATCCCACTTCCCTCGTTACAAGAAGAACCATCTACAAATGCTTTCCATAATTCTTCTTTTTCGGGATGTACAGTCTCCGCAATAAAATCTGCTAAGGCCTGAGCTTTGATAGCTGTGCGTGGCTCATACTGTATATCATACTCACCTAGTTCAGTTGTCCATTTAACAAGTCGTCCAGAGACATCCGCGCGACTGAGTATTTTTCCCAGGGAACTGTTTGTTAGCACTGTTATAGGATGGGATAGGAAGTAAGGCCTGAGTCTCCTAGCTGTGATGATCCACATTAGAGCCAACTTCTCGATCTCCCGATACCTCAGCTCCGCATCCTTCAAGGCATGAGATAAGTAATATATCGGATGCTGTTCTGATTCCCTTTCTTTGACGAGAACCGAGCTGATTGCTTCCTCAGTCGCTGATAGGTAGACGTATAGCCTCTCTGCCTGCATAGGCTTGGCCAAAATTGGAAGTTCAGCTAAGTATTTTTTCAATTCTTCAAATGCTTCCCCACATTTTTCGTCCCAATCAAATTTCCCAGCCTTCCGGAGTATCTTAAAAAAGGGGAGACTTCTATGAGCTGATCTAGAAATAAATCGTGATAAAGAAACGATTTTTCCAGCCAAGCGTTGCACCTCTTGAAGGTTCTTCGGCGGAGACATCTCACAGATAGCTCTCACCTTTTCTGGATTAGCTTCAATCCCCCTTTCTGTCACTATATAGCCTAGAAATTTCCCGCTTTTTACCCCGAATACACATTTCTGAGGGTTTAACTTTAACCCGTAAGACCTAAGGGTGGAGAAAGTCTCAGTCAGATCGGCAATGAGATCGGTGCCACCTTTTGATTTTAAAAGAATGTCGTCCACATATACTTCCACATTGCGGCCTAGCTGTTTTGAAAACACCTTGTCCATCAAACGCTGGTAAGTAGCTCCTGCATTCTTGAGCCCGAAGGGCATAACAACATAGCAAAAAGTCCCATCTGACGTGACAAAACTGACTTTATCTTGATCTTCTCTAGCCAGAGGAATCTGATGATATCCCTGGTAGGCATCCATTAAGCACAAGTACTGATGTCCTGCTGTTGAATCAACCATCTGATCAATCCTTGGTAATGGGTAACAATCCTTCGGACATGCCTTATTAAGATCTCTGAAGTCTATACACATCCTCCACTTTCCAGAGCTCTTTGGTACTAAGACCACATTTGAGAGCCATGTTGGAAATTGTATTTCTCGAATTTGACCTGCCCGAAGGAGCTCCTCCACCTGCTCTCTTATGACCTTATCCTTTTCAGGTCCAAAATGTCTTTTCTTCTGTTTTACAGGTTGAACTCCCGAGAGCACATTCAAATGATGTTCTAGTACGTCTGGTCTAATTCCTCTTAGATCTCGAGCACTCCAGGCAAAGATATCCTCATTTTTAACTAAACATGAAATGAGATCGGCTCTAACGTTTATTTCCAAGTCCTTGGCTATTTTTACTTTTTGATCAGTAGAGACGAGCTCAATTATTTCAGGTTCTTCATCCAAGCTGTTGGGAATGCCTTTGTCTTTAGGAACACTATACCCAGCTCTTTCAATACAACCGACCTCCCGGCGAGCTCGCTTCACGTCTTCCTTTACTTCGTCCACGTAACATCTGCGGGCTGTTTTCTGGTCACCACAAAGAACCCCAACTTCTCTACCCACTGGGAATTTTAATTTCTGATGATAGGTAGAAGCTACCGCCTTGAAGTCCTTCATTGCAGGTCGGCCTAAGATTGCATTGTACGATGATGGTGCTTCTACCACAGTGAAATTAACCATCTTTGTTATGCGAGACATCCCATGACCCAGAGATAAGGGCAAGTTGATCTGTCCAAGCGGTTGAATTGCGTGCCCGGTGAACCCATACAGAGGAGTTGCAATGTGTTCATATTTTGACCCCTCTATCTGCATCTTTTCTAAAGTATCTTTAAATAAGACATTGACTGAGCTCCCAGTATCAATGAAGATCCTTGCTACGTCATAATTAGCTATGGTTACGGTCACGACTAGGGCATCATTATGTGGAGTTGCAACTCCTCTCAGATCACTAGGTCCGAAGCTTATGACCGGCTCATCCCTTTCAATTAACTCTTCTGATACTTCGAAATTTTCCATTCTTCTACCATGACTTTTCCGAGCTCTGCCCGAGTCTCCATCCGTGGGTTCCCCTGAGATCATATTAATAGTTCCTCGGGTAGGATTATTATCCACCTGTTCGACCCTTCTCCTTTGATTATCTGTTTCTTTAGGAGCGATACCCCTTTCACGGGACCTGGTTCGGCCCCTATATGGTGTCTTTTCTCTTCTTTTTCCTCGGTACCGGCTTCTACCCTGTCCTTTCTGAGAAGGTTCCTGCTTCCTTGTTAGCAGAGTTTTTATTTCAGAGTCTCTTCTGATGATTCTTTCTACCTCATCTTCAAGCTTCTGGCACTCATTCGTTATATGACCGTACTCTCTATGGAATTCACAATACTTATCAGAAATAGGCGTACGGGACCCATTATCCAACCTCCTGGGTCTTTCTAGTTTCTTTCTATCATCACATATTTCCATAGCTCTTTCCAAGCTCATGGATAGAGGTATGCGTGATGCAAATTGACTTCTAGTTCGACCACTTTCATCAGCCCTGTCAACAGTTCTTTTCTTACTTAACTCTAACTTATCCTTCTTCTCTGATGGCCGCAGATCAACTCTTCTCTGTCTCTGAGCATCTTCTAGATTGATATACTTTTCAGCTCTTCCCAGAAGTTCGTCATAACTTCTAGGAGTTTTCTTTACCAGGGATTTACAGAACTCTCCTGCCTTAAGCCCTTGTGTAAAGGCATTAATAAGGACATCCATCGTTGCAGTGGGGACCTCTAAGGCTACCCCGTTAAAGCGTTGTACGAACTCCCTCAAGGACTCCTGCTCATTCTGCTTGGTAGTGAACAGGCTCAAAGAAGTTTTTTGATACCTCTTACTGCTGGCATACTGGTTTAGAAAGGCAGAACTGAACTCCTCAAAGCAGCTTACAGTGTTTGGTTTAAGTAAATTAAACCACTGTTGCGCCGATCTAACCAGGGTGGTAAGGAAAACACGGCATTTGATCCCATCAGAATACCTATGCAACAGAGCAGCATTCTCAAATCTTCCAAGATGCTCTTCAGGGTCTGTGCTTCCATCATATTCTCCCACTGCAGGTTGTCTGAAATTTGGCGGGAGTTCCTCTCTTAGAATATTTAGGCAGAATGGACTTTCTCTCCTAGCCACTGGAGTTCGGCCACCAAGATGCTGAGCCAATCGCCTTATCTCTCCCCATACAGCCTCCATTGGATCTATTAGCGGAGGCTCTACTTGTGTATCTACCACAGCACTGGCTACCCTATTGTTTTCACGGGCCTGTTCTGGCTGAACAGGCGAAGGCGCCTGATTTGTTTGAGAAGGCGGTGGAGGTTGATTAGACTCCGTTGGTGGCGGAACCTGGTGTTGGAAAAGAGTATTTTGCATGGTCTGACTGATGAATTGTGCCAGTTGCTCCATAGTCATATCTCCCACCTTCATAACAGATGGAGGTGCCTGATCTTCCTGCTGTGGAGGAACATCTTGATTTTCCACACTGGGATTTAATCTTTCTTCCTGATTCCTCCTGACTCCACGCCCACGTCCACGTCGTCCAGCCATATCAACGTCTTCAATTCAGTAAATAGTTCCCACAGACGGCGCCAATTGATATCACCTAAATTTGCGATGACTTGCTCTGATATCAATAGAGAGGGGGGTTCACCTCTCTTTCTTCAACACTCAATATAACAGCCGGGGTATTAGCAAATATCCTCTGCAATGACCTGAAAATACGAAGCAAATGTGAGAAGGGGCCGGAAGTTATTCCGGCGGGTCCCCTCCGACGCTCAAGTCAGGCGAGAGAATATGAAGAGAATATATGCTGTAAGTGAAAGCAATTATAACATTAAGCTTAATCAATACTCCAAACCTGGTATTTATAGGCGGAAACCTAAGAGTAGTATCTCAACAAGGACTCTTTCCATGTTTATCCCAATCTTACCCAGATATGTTAAGATCCTGATAATACAATCAAATCCCTGATATTGCTCCGCATATCTAGGACCAGATATCTCGGGGAACTGGTTTCCTAACCGTTTAACCGTTTACTAACTTCAACCAGGCTGCCGAATGAGATGTATAAAACCGAGCCTGGTGGCTTATTGACGAGCCAATCGGTGCAGTCTAGCTCAGGCCACAAACTCCGGCTCGTAATGAGATTGGCTTTGGCAAGATTTTGGGAGAAATTAACGGGACCTATCGCATAATTTGGCTGGTTTTTGTTTAGAACTGATAGTATGGCTGATTCAAGTTCGTAGATTGTGTTGTGCAAAATGAAATCTGCCTTCTTCACTTCTCGAAATGAGTTGATGACAATTTTGGGAGAAACAGTATCCATTTCTGCTTCTTTTAGATATGGCATCAAGTCCCTTGTGTTGATTGATTCAATTCCAGGTATGTAGTTAATTTCCTCCTCGATATTTTCTGACAGAATCAAGAAACTAAATTAAGGATCAGAGACGTAAGGAAATTTTTGTATGCACGTTCATGCTATACACTAATATACATAAAAATACATCTATATATATAATAAGACTAGATACATATAAGAATTTCCCAGATGTATTTCTCAAGAACAGGCTAAGTTCTGCCATATACCAATAAATATATATATATATATATATATATATTAAAAAACCATTAACTCTTTAGAGTAATACCCATGATTAAACCTGACCAAGGGTCATAAACAGCCCGGAACCGGCTCGTGGACAACATGTCGGTTAATTGGGTCAACAGTTCGAAGGTCGGACCCGTAATCAACTCTCTATAGATGGGCCGGTTAAGGGTCATAATTTTGCTAACCCAAGAACCGACGGTTCAAGAGTTTATTTTAATTTTTTTATATTTTTAAATTTAAAATATATGTTATGGTGTAGATTTGAATTCATGACCTCCAACTTGAATAATTTGCTTCAACTATTAAGTTATAAGAGCCTTTTGATCTAAATATAATGTTATAATTTATATATATTAATCAAACAAATATAAGGTAGGTGGGGTGGGACAGATCTGTTTTTTTTCTTGTGGCAGGACGGGTCATATGTTTGGCCAAACTGTCTCAAATTCGTCCCGTTGTCATCCTATTAAATAGCCTCCACTCTTCTCACTTGGAAAAATTTAGATTATTTTAAAAAATAATTTAAAATTCTAATATTTTATTATCTTAAAAATGTAAAATTAGGTTTCAAAAAAAAATTGTAAAATTCTTGTAGTTATCGTAAATACTAAAAACTTAAATGTGTTTTTAATACAGCCCACCATCTTTGACCGTGTTTTTTCTTACCAAGTGATTTTGTTTCTTGATAACCTCGTTTTAATCTTCATTCATCTCAAAAGTTCAACGTTTACACGTATTAATATTTTCAAACTTATCCAAGAAACTTGAAGATAATATATGGACCCACTTTATGTTATCAATTCAATATCATTGTTCAAGTATATTATTTTACACATTTTTTATTTAAAACATCTTATTTTAATATTGAATTGGTTGTAAATGAATCCAAATCAAAACAAACTAGTATTTCCCCTGAACAGGGAATGAACGAGACAGTAATGGATAATCAATTCATTGTAAATTTTAATGTAGACTTGACCACGGTTCAGAATTATTGGTTCGATGGTTCAGAAAACATCGATCCTTAACTTTAACCTTCCTTGACGATTTCAGTTACGTTTCATGAACCGCAGGTTACGGTTAACCAATAGTTACGGTACATTTTGACCCTTATTTTAAAAAAAAATTAAAAGTTTTTTAAAATTTGAAAAAAAAATAAAATAAGTATTTGATGTGTTCCTCCATGGATTAACAAAATATAACGTGAATTAAATTCAAGCTCAAATAATCAAAATGTGTAAGATATATTTGTTTGATTAATATATATATAAATTATAACACTCTATTTAGATCAACAACGCTCTTATATTTTAGTAGATGAAGTTAATTATTCAAGTTGGAGGTCTGAGTTAAATATACACAATAACATATGTTTTAAATTTAAAAATGCGAAAAAAATTAAAATAAACCCTTGAAACGCCGGTTCACGGTTAAAAAATTATGACCATTAACTGGCCAACATACAAACGGACCGGTTACGGGTTCGATCCTTCAAACTGTTGACCCGATTAATCGACCCATTGACCACAATCCGGTCTCAGACCGGTTCAGGATCATCTATGACCCTTGGTCAGGTCTAATTCAATGGAAATGAGGGGTAAAAAAGTACCTTTACATGGAAAATGACCATTTTCTCTGAGAAGTTCAAAGTGATAATCCAAAGAAAACACCAAAGCTTGTTGAGTCCAAAACGACACATTCACCAAATTATACTTCTTGGCTATGGTTGCCGGCCATGAATACAAAGTGTCAGCGACCAAGAAAGTGGCCATGAACGGATTAGATTCGATTATCTTCCCAACAAACTCGTCGACCTGAGCGGGGAAATCTCGCAGTATAGATTCCATGTACTCCTCTCCGTGCAAAAACCGATCGAATTCAACAGGAAAGCCATCACTTATCGTCGTGTAACGAATGTCCAGACCTGATTCACATGCTTCAGAGAACAAGTTGAATTCATTTTTGTTGTGGGATTTGGATAACTTGAGGTGAACGAATTCATTGTGAACAAAAGTGACTGTGAATCCTTTGGAAGCAATCTTGAGAGCGAGATTCACGAATGGAGTGATGTGGCCTTGGTAATGAAGCGAGATCATAATGGCATGAGGCTTCTTTTGCATCTTCTCGGTGGCCATTTTTGTCTTCTTGATCTGAGTCTTCTGATGAGAGGAAATTGAAAAGGTTGAATAGAAAGAAAAAAGATTATTTGTAAAAGTTGGAACAGGCTGTCCGATGTGATTCATAGACTTCAATGATTTGGACTTATATTGTTCTCCAAACCCATCCATTATATTTAGGGGTGGTTAACGGATCGGATCGGTCCGGTCCGGTCCGGAACCGGTCTCGTTAAGCACGGAATCGGTCAGGTCCGTTCAAGAACCGGATTGGACCCGGTTCCGGGTCGATCCAGTCCGAACCGTTTTTTTTTCATTTTTTTTAAATTTTTTTGAATTTTTTTTTATGTCGTAAATGTTCCCCAATATTCATCATAAATTCAATATATTTCTTCTTTATTTCATAATATAGATGCATATAAATAATTGTAAAGAGATGGCAATTGAAAATCTAAATAAAAATATATTATTATTTAGCACTCTTCATAATTGATAAATATTGTTTTGGCGTTCTCTTCTTCTTGCTCGTCATAATGATTTACGAATTCGTCAACCGCCCCATTTCTTCTATTATTACATTCTGCTTCAAACCAATATTTAATTAACGTGAGCATGCATAACGAATCAGCGGATAGACTACTTCTGTAATCTCCAATAATTCGGCCACATGTTGAGAATGCTGATTCAGAAGCGACGCTTGAAGCTTGTACCGCATACACGTCTCTAGCCATTTTGGCTAAGATAAGGAATTGTGCTGCATTTGTCTTCCACCATTGTAAGACGTCGAAGTTGTCTTTCGTTAGAAATTGATAATTCAGATAAATTTGCAACTAAGTCGACGTGCTAGTAGAATGTCATTTTCCCTTAAGTTTTTTCATGCCTAGCATCCTAAGCAAATTGATGCCCACACCTTTAGATTGAGCTTGTGGTTGTTCTTCAACAGGCCTTTGTTGCGATGATTCACTTGCCTGTTGATTATAATACAATTGAAACATATTTTGGAGAGATTGCATTGTAGACGTCTTTTGATCGTCAACAACCTTCCCCAAAAATTTAGCATAATATTAAAAAATATCTCAAATGAAAATAAACATTGACTAGGATCTAACAATGTTGCGATGCAGTGCACGTGTGAGATTTGTTCCCAATACTTTATAAATTTAGTTTCCATTGCACTAACAAAAGCATGCAAGTCATAGTCATCTCTAAATTCTATAAACTTATCAAACATGTTAAATACTAAAGGAATAAATAAACGGAAGTTGGATAAGTAACACCGAAGAAGCGTTCCGTCGCTTCTTTGAAAGTACCTAACAATGATTGGGAATTTTCAACAAATTCTCAATCCTCATTAGTCAAATAAATATTTTCATCGCTATCAGGCATTTGATATGAATTATAAAATGGAGTTAAAATATCTTTGTAAGGTAACATAGCATTCAACATATTGTACAACGAATTCCACCTACTTTCTATTGGTGATGAAAAAGAAGATGCTTTAAACCATTAGATAAACATAATTGTTTCCAATCACGCTTAACATGGCTCGTGCGTAACCATTTAGCGCAGTATTTCATTTTCTCAATACATGCTGAGTGATTGTCCTCATAACCAACTTTAACAACCAAATTAATCACATGACATGCACATCGAACATGAAAAAAATGCCATCAAGCATTGGTTTCAGATAGGTCTTTAAATCACGCATCGCAACATTGTTATTCGCAGCTGTGATTGAAAATACCTTATCCTGAATTTCATAATGTCTACCAGTGTTGAATACATATTTAGCAATTACATAACCAGTATGTGCACAATCTAACTCATCTAAAGATAAAATCCGTTTTTGCATACACCAATTATCATCAATCCAATGACAAGTGACAACAAGATATGAATCCGAATTTACATTTGTCCAAATACCGGTTGTTAAGCTAACCCTACAAGGCAAACTAGAAAGATGTTGAAACAATGTATTTCTATATTCAACAAATACGTCCATACAATTTTCTTTTTAGTATGTGCCTAGAAATATGTTTAAACATGGGTTGTATAGACGAAGCAAATTCAATAAAACCAGCATGTTCAGCTTGTATAAAAGGAAGTTCACATCTAATCACGTATCTAACAAGTGACCTACGGTTAATTTCAGAAGTTAAAATATGCCAGTGAGAACATTAATTTGTGCTTGTGTTGCTTCTCGACCTAATGGTTGTACTGTTGTCTCATCAAAATTATGTTTTTTACTAAGTGTTTTTTAAATGTTCCGGTTCCTCCAGTAGAACCACCAGATTTATATGAATATTGTATCTTACATAATTTACATATTGCAACAGATTCATTACTACCTTCTTTTTGAGCGAGTTCAAAGTTATCCCATATCTTACTTCTTTTGGCACGAGTCAATTGTCTACTCGCTGCTGTAGTGGCTCCGGATGACTCCACATGTCGTCTCTCTTGGGCTTGGGTAGCAGGAGGTTCGGCAGGTTGTTCGGGTTGTTGTGGTTCGACGCTCATAGAGGAACCACCAACATTGTTCCTCTAACATTGAGGTCGGCAAAAAAATCATAACTTTCATTTAACTCAAGAATTGGCAGAGGCAAATTCATTGCCGAAGATGAACTCAGTGATAGACGACTCGGGACGAGATCCCGACTGCGACCCCGGCTACGACCAGCGCCGCTGCTAGTGTTAGATGAAGATGCCATTATTATATAAGTAAATTGTAGATAGCACAATTGAGAGGAAAATATGAGATTGAAGTATACAACATTGCAAGAATAAATTGTGAGGATTTACAAAACACAACACACATATTTATAGTTTTTTTTAAAAAAAAAAAAAAATTTAAAAAGGAAAATGAATGTTGGCAACAGCTAAAGAGCCGTTGCCAACGTTCAGCATGGCAACAGCTATAAAGCAGTTGCCATGCTGACACACATTTTAATTTTTTTTAAATACTATCGGTTTTGGTTCCGGAATCGGAACCAAACAGGTAGCACCGGAACCGGCGGTTCTACCGGTTTGGTTCCCTGGAACCGCCCCGGACCGATTTCTTACCGGTTTCGTGGTGAATCGGACTAACAGGTTCGGTTTCGGGCCTGGTCTAGATTGACCCGGTCCGATAAGCACCCCTAATTATATTTAATCCTGATATTGACAAAATAATTATTATTGCTGCATAAATAATTTCTATGAATTTAACATTTTGTTTTGATGTTAATTACTTGCTCTGATATTATCATAACACTAAATTTAATGTGAGGTTTTATTATGCTATTTTGTTAATATACCTTTAATAATTTTTTAAAATATGACAAATTTGATTTGATTTTTTCAAAAAATATATATTTATTTATGATGTCAAATTTTATAAGAATATGTTGAGTTAATTCGTTCATAAATTGTTTAAGTAATATTTTAAAATTTCAAGATATAATCGATATTTTATTTTACTTTGTTAAAAAATAATAGACTAACTGATTAATTACAACAAATGAGAAAAATTAAATTGAAAAATTATGATTATTTAATTAATATAAAATGTCATGGAAATTTATTTAAAGAAAGGAATTAAAATTTGGATCATTATGTTGCTAATCATTTAAAAAAAAAAAAACACACTATTTTTAAAATGATCTCTGTGTTGTGTTGTCCAAAATCATCTATTTTGTTATTGTTTCAGATTACTATATCCTTGCTAACTCGTTGGTTGGAAGAGCTCAGTTTTCAGTAAAATTAAATTTTATGCCATTTAAGTATTCAATTGTGTTTATTTGTTTAATTTAAATACTTATGTCTGCCCAGTGACGAAGCCTAACCTATTCTAGAGTTCTATTCTGCAAATGGGATATGCCACGGCATTGTCATGAAGGACACCAAATCATACATGCCTTCAGGGCCCTTCGAGTAGAGCTGTCAAAATGAATCAACCCAATCCAAATGAGATGATCCGTCTAACCCGCGATCCAAACAGGCCCAATCGTACGGTCCCGCCTCCAGGAGGGTTAGGAAAACTCCAACCCAACCCACCAAAAATTAAAAAAACAAAACCTTCAAAACTGAATTCTAACTGAAATTGTCGAGCCTAGAACTGATGTTAGAAGAATACTGAAAATTGCTTCAAGTGTTATCTAGGCATTAACCTTACTATTAAAAATACTTGTCTGTAATCAGTATTTTACTCAATTTTGAAATACATTTTGAATTTTCAAGCACGTTCAAGTGAAAAATATACGGTGGATCTGACATTTCAATGTGATATTGCGTTCCTATTTATGAATTTAGGCTAAAATATGAATAACCAATTTTTTTATATTTAAACAAACCCGCGGCCCAAACGAGTTGGCTCGTATAGGCCCGCCTTCCGGCTGACCCAACCCTCCTATTTGGCGGGTCAGGTTGGTCCAGGCCGACAGGCCCGACACCTGATCCATTTTGACACAGGCAGTATCAAAGTGAGGTGCAAATATTACCCAACCCGTTTGTTTCAGCTACTCTCTCTCACGACATCAAAGTGACTATGCAGATCTTACCAGTTGTGTTACAGGTTGAGTGTTACACCAACAGATTTTTAGGAAAAGCTCTCAATACCAAAAAGATGTTTAAGACGGCTCTAGAGAGCAACTCCTGTTAGACAGGCTGATTGAGGAGTTTATGAGAATAATACTGCGACATCATTTCATGTTTAATAAAGCAAATGCAGCAGACCATTATAATAGGCTGCGTTATAGACACATAATACTAGGAAATGGTGGTCTATATTCGAAAGTTGTATCGAGAGAGAATGAGTCTTGTAATTCACGAAGTGGTGAAAACTTCAGAACTCGTCATAGAATAAAAAATACCAAGTAAATTCTTTTAAACCAAAAAAACAGCCGTAAAAATATTACTTCACCTTTAAATATCAATAAATTTCGTGCCTTTATTGCTTCCAAATTTCATCGGCTCTTAGTTATCCTATGTTGCATCGATACTCCAAAAAATTATCAAATGTAGTGTCGGACATTTTGTGGACATGGATACGACATGACACAGGTGTAACACGGTGTCGAACACTTCACATGACGTTCACCATTATTTTTTTAAAAAAAATATTTGGCACGTGTCGGACAAGCCGTTGGCATGGCAGGACACGAGAAAATTAAATTTTTTTAAAAGATTTTTTTTTAAAACTTATAACTTCTTTATAGAAAAATATTTAAAAAGTGTAACTTATGTAGTTAAAGTGGTATTTGTTGTAGCTCGAGTGGTATTTTGTGTAGTATAAAAAAAAAAAGAAAAAAATTTAAAAAAATTATATTTTTCATGTTTATGTAATTTGAGTGGCATTTGTTGTCTTGTTTAGTTAGTAAATAACGTGTCTACAACTTTACTCATTTTCGATTTTATATTTCAAATATTTGATAATTAATTTTTTTCTTGTGTTAGTATATTAGAACAGAATAATGTATATGTAGAATATATATATATAAAAAAATAAAAATTATTGACATATCCTAGACGTGTTGTGTTCTGTAATTTTTGAAAATCAAAGCCCTTATGTCTGTTTCATGTCGTACATGTGTCCACGTATCCGTGTCCATACAGCATAGTTAAGTATCTTAGGGTCCGTTTGGTAGGGTTGATTGGGTAGGATTATTTCATGATTTTGTGGTTAACCCTTGTTTGGTTTGTTTTTTTATCAATTCCACATAATCACACAGGCAAGGAAAACATGGTACTAAATGCTGGATGATAAACCCACTAAACCCAGTGGTATTAACAAACCTATTTTGTACAATACCCATGATTATGTATGCAAATACCAATATCACCCCTTATCCATAAACTTCGTTTGATTCAGAGTACTTCCCACAGCTTTAGAAAGGGACACGGCCTTCCTGGTGGAGGAGCTCCGCAGACCCTGCCGTACTTTACCAAAATGGCATCCAGCTCTTCCTTTGTACAAATGGAAGTCCTCATCCTGTCTCTTCCAGTAATCTCGAGGTCATTACCCACACCAAAATTACTGTTCCAACTACGATATTTTTCACAAACCATCTCCAACCTCCAAAAGTCCAACCACCGATCCACGAGAAAATGGCCAAATAACTAAACAAGAAGATAACATCTAAAAAACATGCATTTTTTTACAAAATAAGAACTACATTCACCAAAGTTTTTAAATGAAAAATTCTACCGTCATTATACCTCGGTTCACGAACTAATTTCATACAATAAAATGAAAGTACTGCAAGTTTACAATCAAACATTCAAATGCCACCAACAAATATACAAGCAAAAAAACACACGAACAAACCAAACAAGCAAAATCAGGTGAAATGAAAAGAAAAATACCTATCTCTGAATGAAGGATTCGCGCTGGAGGAATAATTGAATAAGGCAGTGGATCGAAGGTGCCGTTGTTTAATCTCAGAAACGATGTTTTTGAAATCGAGAACGGGAGTTTAAACGGTTGCCAAAGAATGGAGAATGGAGAGGCGTAGAGGGAGAAAATGGGGACACCGTTCAAGAAACCATCAAACACAATTTTTTGTGCAGAAGAACAAATTTCATCCATTACTTTAAAGATGAGTGTTGGGCATTTTGGTCATTTCACTAACTATTTTACATTTATGCAATATTTTATCAAGTACACCAAACACATTATTATTTTCCTATGTCTTACTAATCACAGACACCATTTTTATCTGTTACTTTACTAATCATCTTTTTATCCACCAAATTATCTATCCTTCACTTATCCTATCACAACAACCAAGCGCAACCTTGCAATTTACATTATCACACTTATTTACGAATCGTTGGAAAATATAACATCAGTTTATCAAAGAATTAGCCATCAGCAATATTATATTTATGTAGGCAGCATGAAACAAGAATTTTATTTGTTTTTGACGAAGAACATGAAACCAGATTTGATCATAGACAACTATTAAAAATATGTACGGTAATACAAATGCTTAATAATTTTACAAACATAGTAAATGACATGATCAAAGTAGTGTTTAGAAGGGGTTGAAATATAAACACTGACTCAAATCGAATTGTAAGGCCCTCACCGCCTTAACCATATTAATGATAACATAACATACTTTTAATATTAAGTCTAGAGTCGATTAATTACAATAACAGTTGTATTATGTCATTATTTCTCATAAGCATCATTTCTTCTAACTTTTTCTAATCAACTACTCTATCGTCATTGCAGCAAAATAGACCCTCAATTCTGGCATCCCTCGCCCAAAAGAGTTCCTATAGAACAACCCAAAAAAACTATGAACACAACTGAGATATTTATCACATATCAACAAAAATATACTAAACAAGTACATAAATACAGTAGTTACGAATACTCACTGTATTTCATTCATATCTCGTGTTCTTTGGGTCGTTCTTGTATAATACTCAATCATAATATAATTCTACAATTACATGAAATGCATATGTCATGACATATCGCAATCTCATCTCGATCATATCCTGATCATCATCTCAATCTCATTTCAATCTCATTCCAGTGAATACCATTTCCTCATCAATTTCCATTGCATGGGTATAATATCATTACTCCTTATATGAGTAGCACATATAACATTGATTAGGGGGTTTGATAAGTGTATTTTATACACTTATATTTCTTCTTATTTTGCATGGTTTAGTGTTAGTTTTCGATCAGAATTACGCTTTTGGTTTTGTTCTGTGTTGTTTTGCAGGAATCCAGGTAATTACATGTTTTGTGGACTAAAAGGGTGCAAATGACGGAAAGAACGGATACATTGAAGCCAAAAATCCACACTTTCAATCATGTCAACAGGCGTAACTACGCCTATTTGGAGGCGTAACTACGCCTAGCTTACGGCATTTGAGCTTTTAAACGATTTTATTAGGCGTAAGACGCCTCAGTCAGGCGTAGCTACGCCTAACCCACGGCTTTTGAGATTTTGTTCAGGCATAACTACGCCTGTTTTCAGGCGTAATTACGGCAGTCACGCGGGAAGCCAGTTCTTTAGACACGTCGACAGGCGTAATTACGCCACTTCGGAGGCGTAATTACGCCAATGGAATTTTGGTAATTTTGGAGACTTTCCTTAGGAGTTTGCACGAGACTTTTAAAAAGGTTTTAGAGGAGGATTTAGGAGATATTCAGACTTACACACGTTCATAGAGAGAAGGAGGCTAGGGTTGAAGAACGGAGAAAAATAACGACGACGGCTCGGAGCAAAAAGTAGAGAATTCATCACGAGACGACGGCGTTCATCGGAGATCGAAGAATAGCGTCCAATTCGTTTTGTATCTCTAAACTTTTAGCAATTTTTATGGGTTATTTAAACATGTCTATGTGTTTAAATACTTCTAGCATGAGCTAATTTTATTTTCTAGGAGACGATGTAGCTTGTTTTGAAACTACGCTTATTATGAATTGATTGAAGTTTATTTGGATTTTCGTATGGTTTATTTATGTTTTCCTGTTCTTAATGCTTTTAATCTACTGGCCATGGATTGAATGATTCTATATTCGTGATCTATCACTCGGGAGAGGGGGTTGTGAATAGGAAAGAAGGAATTCGTATCGTGGTAGTTATATTGTTCGGAAGACCTATAACTCCATAGAAGTCGTCAAAGGAATTACTGCGCTTTTACATTTGTTTGATAATTAATCTTAGATAGGGATATCAAGATTAATGTTAGATAATTACTTCTGCTTAACACCCGGGAGGGGGAGTAGAAACAAATAAGAATTCTCGGCTAGTAAACTAGGAAATCCATAAAATGGAGATCAAGGAATGATAAGTGTAGTGGATGAACAAGTGAAATCGTACTCTTAGATTCGTCTCCAACTGATTTCTTTCAACTCAGTATTTGGTCATCGTTAGTTAATTAATTTTTATTATTCGCATAACACTCAACTATTCAATTCTCTAAATAAAGCAAAGATTATTTTAATTCAGTACTTAGATTTAACTATTTAATCAATCTCTGTGGGTTCGACATCTTTCTATACTAAAACTTGACTACCGTGCGCTTGCGGTAAGGGATTTTTCGCAACAAGTTTTTGGCGCCGTTGCCGGGGATTGATTTATTTAGTACAATCTGATACTGTACCAATTAATCTTGGTTTTAATTTAGAGCTTTTATTCCTTTTATTTTGGAGTGATTTTTGTCTTGTCTGAATTTTTTGCAGTGCATGCGAAAGTACACTACTCCTGAATCGTTACTGTTTGATCCTGAGATCGAGAGAACTGCAAGAAGACTGAGAAAAACGAGAAGGGAGGAATTGATAGAAATGGCTGCAAATAGAGACAACAACGAACCACCTCCACAACTTGTTGAACCTCAAAGGGCGATCAGAGATTATTTCAAACCTTTGGTCAACAACAATTACTCTGGGATAGCTCGCCAGACTATCAATGCCAACAACTTTGAACTTAAGCCGGCATTGATAAGTATGGTGCAACAGAATCAGTTTGGTGGGTCCCCTGTTGAAGACCCCAACTTGCATTTGAGGATATTTTTGGAGATAGCTGATACTGTGAAGATGAATGGTGTTCCAGAAGATACTGTGAGACTGCGATTGTTCCCTTTCTCTCTTAGGGACCATGCAAGGAGTTGGCAACAATCTCTTCCAAATAATGGTATTAACACATGGGTGGAAATGGCATCGAAATTTCTCTCGAAGTTCTTCCCACCTGCTAAGTCAGCTCAACTGAGAACTGAAATCAGTACGTTCAGACAAATTGATTCTGAACAACTATACGAGGCATGGGAGCGATTCAAGGATTTATTGAGGAGGTGCCCACAACATAACTATGAAAGCTGGGTGCAGATTCAGTTATTTTACAATGGGTTGAATGGACCAACTAGGATCATTGTGGATGCTGCAGCAGGAGGAACACTATTTTCTAAGACTGCAGATGCTGCCTTTGAATTACTTGAGGAGATGTCGGCTAACAGCTTCCAGTGGCCCAGTGAGCGAGCCATGGCAAGGAAACCCATAGGTATGTATGAGGTTGATCATTTTAGTACTCTTACTGCACAACTGTCTACACTAGCCACGCAGGTAGCAGCTCTGACCAAGCAAGGAGCACAACCTACTATTGAATTAGCCGCCGCTGCAGCTGGAATGGAGTTGTCAAGGGAAGCATAGCAAGAGCACATTCAGTTCATAAACAATCGGTATCCCAACAACAATAATAACTACCGAAGCAATCCGTATCAACAAGGGTTCCACAACAATGATAGACTCTCATATGCCAACAACAATAGTGCTCTGAATCCACCACCTGGATATGCTCCACAAAAGAATGAAGGTAAACCTTCACTTGAAGATTTGGTGAATACTTTTGTTCAAAGTTCGAAATTGAGGCTTGAGAAGAATGAGTCGAGGCTTGATACGATTGAGGGTCACATGAACAACATGGGTGCTACAATGAAATCTCTTGAGGTGCAAATTGGGCAGCTTGCTAATGCCATGAACAACCAACAAAGAGGATCATTTCCTAGCAACACCGAAGTGAACCCAAGGGAGCAGTGCAAGGCCGTGTCATTGAGAAGTGGTAAGGAACTTGGGGATGTAGAACCAGCACATGTTGATGAGCCATCTGTTGAGGAGACTCAAATTCAGGTTGAAACCCCTAAAGAAGTTGAAAAGGAGAAGCAAGCCACATTACCGGAAAAGCTTCCTATGTACAAGCCTACACTTCCATATCCTCAACGTTTCCGGAAAAAGGCTATAGATGACCAGTTTGCCAAATTCTTGGAGATTTTCAAGAAAATCCACATAAATATTCCTTTTGCCGAGGCGTTGCAACAAATGCCTAATTATACAAAGTTTATGAAGGATATAATGGCAAGAAAGAGGAAGCTTGAGGAATTTGAAACCGTGAATCTCACAGAAGAATGTAGTGCAACACTCCAAAAGAAGCTACCACAAAAATTGAAAGATCCAGGGAGTTTTACTATTCCTTGTATTCTTGGTAGTTCTACATTTAATAGGGCGTTATGTGATTTTGGTGCAAGTATTAATTTATTGCCTTTATCTGTTTTCAGGAGTTTAGGGCTTGGTGAAGTAAAGCCTACTACAATCACATTGCAATTGGCGGATAGGTCTCTCACATATCCTAGAGGGATAATTGAAGATGTGCTTGTGAAGGTGGACAAATTTATTTTCCCTGCAGATTTTGTGGTTCTAGACATGGAGGAAGATGGAGATGTTCCATTAATTTTGGGGAGACCATTCTTAGCAACAGGCAGGGCACTTATAGATGTCCAAAGAGGAGAATTATCCTTGAGAGTTGGAGGAGAAGAAGTCATGTTCAATATTTACAAGGCTCTCAAGGGACCTGACGAGGTAAGTACTTGCAAGTTTTTGGATGTAATTGACTCATGTGTCCATAACTTTGAAGTAGGAGCAATACCGGAGGATCCATTGGAGAATTGCATGGTCAACTCTATTATGAAAGTGGATGCAACTGAACCTGATCTTGCTGAGCAAGTGGAAGCACTTAAGAGCCTGCCTAAGGAGAACAACACTACTGGCAAAGAGGAAGATGTACGAGATACATCAGTCAAAGAAGATACGAAGGCGAGCTCGGAACTGAAAGAACTACCGGCCCACCTTACTTATGCATTCTTGGGTGAGAATTCGACATACCCGGTAATTATATCTTCATCTCTTTGTTCTTTAGAGAAGGATAAATTATTACGTGTATTGAGGACATATAAATCTGCTTTGGGTTGGTCGATTTCTGATATCAAGGGGATTAGCCCGTCTTTGTGCATGCATAAAATTCTTATGGAGGATTCCTTCGTTCCCTCCATTGATCATCAAAGGCGGTTAAATCCAGCAATAAAGGAGGTAGTAAAAGCAGAAGTGCTTAAATTGTTAAATGCTGGGATTATTTATGCTATTCAGATAGTGCATGGGTTTCCCCAGTACAGGTCGTGCCAAAGAAAGGAGGGATGACAGTGGTAAGAAATGAAAATAATGAGTTGATCTCAACTCGAACTGTGACGGGGTGGCGAGTTTGCATTGACTATAGGAAACTCAACAAGGCCACAAGGAAGGACCACTTCCCTATTCCATTTATCGATCAGATGCTTGACAGGTTAGCCGGTTATTGTTATTACTGTTTCTTAGATGGCTATTCAGGATACAATCAAATTGCCATAGACCCCGAGGATCAAGAGAAGACAACGTTTACCTGTCCATATGGCACCTTTGCGTTTAGAAGAATGCCTTTTGGTTTATGCAACGCACCTGCTACCTTTCAACGGTGCATGATGGCGATATTTTCAGATATGGTGGAGGAGATCCTTGAAGTCTTCATGGACGACTTTTCGATATTTGGTTCCTCTTTTGACCATTGTTTGCATAACCTATCTCTTGTGTTACAGCGCTGCCAAGAAAAGAACCTCGTGTTAAATTGGGAGAAATGTCACTTTATGGTGCAAGAGGGTATTGTCCTTGGCCATAAGGTGTCATCTCAAGGACTTGAAGTGGATAGAGCAAAAGTGGTTGCAATTGAGAAGCTTCCACCTCCGAACAATGAGAAGGCTATTAGGAGCTTCCTTGGACATGCCGGGTTTTATCGACGTTTATTAAAGATTTTTCTAAAATAGCTAAGCCTTTGTGTAATTTGTTAGAAAAAGACTCACCTTTTGTCTTTGATGATTTGTGTTTGCAGGCATTTAACAGGCTAAAGAAAGCACTTATATCTGCACCAATCATCATAGTGCCGGATTGGAAGGAGCCATTTGTTTTAATGTGTGATGCCAGCGACTATGCTGTGGGAGCAGTTTTGGGGCAAAAAAGAGACAAGATTTTTAGAGCGATCTACTATGCAAGTAGAACTCTTGATGGAGCCCAACAGAATTACACGAACACCGAGAAAGAGATGCTAGCTGTGGTGTATGCATTCGACAAGTTTAGAGCATATCTGATCGGGACAAAGGTCATAGTTTACACAGATCATGCAGCGATTCGTTATCTTTTTGCCAAGAAGGATGCGAAACCCCGGTTGATTAGATGGATCTTGTTGCTACAAGAGTTTGATTTCGAGATCTTGGATAAAAAGGGCAGTGAAAATCAAGTAGCAGATCACTTATCTCGTTTGGAGTTGGAGGATCAAATGGATCATGGAGTCATACAAGAGAACTTTCCTGATGAACATCTCTTTGAGGTATGTACTAAAACTCCGTGGTTCGCTGATTTTGCTAATTATTTATCGTGTGGTATATTGCCTCCAGACCTCACTTATCAGCAAAGGAAGAAGTTCTTTCATGATGTGAAGAATTATTACTGGGATGAACCGTATGAATTCAGACGCTGTGCAGACCAAATTGTCCGGAGATGCATAACTGAGGAGGAATCAAGAGAGATTCTTGAAAAGTGTCACTCCAGACCTTAGGACATTTTGGAGCAGCAAGGACAGCAGCAAAAGTGCTTCAATCGGGTTTCTATTGGCCAGAGCTACATCGAGACAGTTATACTTTGGTGAAGACGTGTGATCGTTGTCAGCGCATTGGTAATATTTCTAAACGCCATGAGATGCCGTTGACAAATATCTTGGAATTAGAAATCTTCGATGTATGGGGTATTGATTTCATGGGCCCCTTCCCACCATCTTGTGGACAGTCATATATTCTGCTAGCAGTGGACTATGTTTCTAAGTGGGTTGAAGCGATTGCCACATCGACTAATGACGCTCAGGTCGTGGTCAAGTTCGTGCAAAAGAACATCTTTACACGGTTTGGTACTCCGAGATCGATTGTCAGTGATGAAGGGACCCACTTCTGTAACAAGATCTTCAGTGCTTTGATGACGAAATACACTGTGAGGCATAAGATTGCATTGGCTTATCATCCACAGACTAATGGCCAAGCCGAAATTTCTAACCGAGAAATTAAGCTAATTCTTGAAAAGACGGTCAGTATTAACCGAAAGGATTGGGCCCTGAAATTGGATGATGCATTATGGGCATACCGCACTGCATTCAAAACTCCCATAGGGATGTCCCCATATCGTCTAGTTTTTGGGAAAGCATGCCACTTACCGGTAGAGTTGGAACATCGGGCTTTCTGGGCCATAAAGAAGCTGAACTTTGATTTGAAGGCTGCTGGTGAGCAACGGTTGCTACAGCTCACTGAGATGGATGAGTTTCGTAATGAAGCGTACGAAAATGCTAAGATCTACAAGGAGCGAACGAAGAATTGGCATGACAAGCAAATCGTGAGAAGAGAGTGTATTCCTGGTCAGAAAGTGCTACTATATAACTCTCGTCTCCGACTATTTCCAGGAAAGTTGAAGTCACGATGGTCTGGGTCGTTCACTATTGAGAAAGTGACCCCATATGGAGCAATTGAACTGAAATGCGATGACGGTCACACATTTCAAGCAAATGGGCAGCGATTGAAGCATTATTTTGGGGAAGAAGTAAGAGACGTGGACGAGGTTCATCTGAGCGAGCCTAAGTGAATGGATGGAAGACAGTTGGGACGAGGACTATAAACTAAGCGCTATTCGGGAGGCAATCCGAATCCTGTATCCTTATTTTATTTTTATTTTATTTTAAAAAAAAAATGATGATGGCGTATTTACGCCTTTAAAGGCGTAATTACGCCTGAAAAATATTTTGCAAGTTTGAGATGCCGTAGGACAGGCGTAACTACGCCCCTTTGTGGCGTAATTACGCCTGTCAAATTTCAGAAAATTTTAAAATGCCGTAGCGTAGGCGTAACTACGCCTGTTTTCGGCGTAATTACGCATCGCGTATTTTTAGTCCTCTTCCCCTCAAATTTTCAATTCCGATTTTTTTCTCTTCAATCTCTCTTAATTAAGCTATCCCACCTCTAAAGTCAATATTTTTATCGATTAATTGCAGGTTTTTGGTGTCTACTGGTGCAAGGAAGCAAGTTTAGGGGGGTTGCAACAAAGTGGTCTAGCTTAGCCAACCAAATCAAAAATTCTTCATCTAAGGGTTGCCGCCGACTTTCCAGCCAGCACTTTTTCCACAACCGCCCCCGACGATATGGATGACGATGACCACTGACGGTCATCGCTTAGGTATGTGCATCGTTCTATTTATTTCTTCATGTATATGCATTGAGGACAATGCAAATTTCTAAGTTTAGGGGGGTACTTTGAACTATTCAAACAACTTGGATTTCTGTTGCTTTTGTGTGTTTGTTTTCCTTATTTTGATTGGTTTTGTCTTGATTTAGAGTCTGTTGAGTTGTGAGTGTCATAAGTTGTATTACGAGTCAGTTGAGACCAATGATGAAAAAATTGAGTTGATTTGTGGAAAATTTTAAAAAATTTCATGTTTTCATGTTGCTCTTGAGTTCTCACATATTCTTGCACTAGAAACCATGACCATTTGATTAATCAATGATGATTTGAACGAACACAAAAATGATATAGGCAATTCTTGATAATTTGGGCCTTGATTCTTTCATAGAAAATTGCCATAGTAGCCCCTTTGAGCTTAAATGTAAAAGAATGAGAATTGAATTGTTGCAATATATTTTATAATCTCATTCAAATTTGCTTCTTATATCACCTTGGTTTTGAGATACCATTTGAGCACATTGGTCAAATCATATAAGTTATTTGTGAATTGAGAGTAGTCTAGAACTTGCTTTAGTACCCTTTGAGACGAAATACGGATGTCATGTGGCTTAGGAATGATGTAGGCATTTTATTTTTTTATTATTCGTTTGAGCCTTTGAAGCCACCAAAATACATCATTTTCATCTGTAGTTACCCTTTTGAGCTTATTGAAAATCGAATGGCATGTGCTTAGGCACATAATAACCCCCATTCGGCATCATTTCAAAATCCCACATTGACCACCTTGCTAAAGCTTATACACTATTTCCTACCCTCAAGTGAGTAAGCCCCTATTGCACTTTAAAGTTTCAAATATCCCTCATGTTACTAATTGAAAAATAGAAGGGGGATAATAATGAAAAAACGGAATGAATGCATAGAAATATGTTGAAGAGGTGAAGAAAATAGTGATGGAAAGAATGAGAAAATAATGAGGTGAATGATGAGGCGGATGAGAAAAGAGGGTGAATTGAAAAGAAAAAAAAATGATGAATCATCAATAGAAGGAATCAAAATTGAGATGAGAGTGCGCAACATGGTTATATATGACTTACTCTCTTGCTTTGAATATCCAATCTTATTATTGAAGCCATGAGCCGAAGCTTAACGTTACAAGCCTATTAAGACCTATTGACCGAGCCACATTCATCTAATATACTAGTGGAGAAGGTTACGAATTGTAAGCCTATGGACTCTGGAGAAACACTTGTAATGAATATGCGTTTGACATCCACACACACGTCTCATTACTTGATTTTATGCCTTGTTCATTATTTGTCAAAGCTATATCCGTTTATGAACAATGCCAATGAACCAACACCTTGCAAAGTCCTATTGATTTGTGTGAGTTAAGATTGCTTTAATGATTACATGGAAATGGTAGCACACACACACGTGAGAATTCTTGAGAAAATGATATGCATGTCTGAATACTTCTGAGGCCTACACAATTGGAATGTTTTACAACTTTGTTTTGTGTGTCTTTTCGTGTCAGTTTAGTTTTAATTTGTTTTTGTTTTGTTTTTGTGTTGTTTTGCTCGGGACTAGCAAAAGTTTAAGTTTATGGGGTTTGATAAGTGTATTTTATACACTTATATTTCTTCTTATTTTGCATGGTTTAGTGTTAGTTTTCGATCAGAATTACGCTTTTGGTTTTGTTCTGTGTTCTTTTGCAGGAATCCAGGTAATTACATGTTTTGTGGACTAAAAGGGTGCAAATGACGGAAAGAACGGATACATTGAAGCCAAAAATCCACACTTTCAATCATGTCAACAGGCGTAACTACGCCTATTTGGAGGCGTAACTACGCCTAGCTTACTGCATTTGAGCTTTTAAACGATTTTATTAGGCGTAAAGACGCCTCAGTCAGGCGTAGCTACGCCTAACCCACGGCTTTTGAGATTTTGTTCAGGCGTAACTACGCCTGTTTTCAGGCGTAATTACGCCAGTCACGCGGGAAGCCAGTTCTTTAGACACGTCGACAGGCGTAATTACGCCACTTCGGAGGTGTAATTACGCCAATGGAATTTTGGTAATTTTGGAGACTTTCCTTAGGAGTTTGCACGGGACTTTTAAAATGGTTTTAGAGGAGGATTTAGGAGATATTCAGACTTACACACGTTCATAGAGAGAAGGAGGCTAGGGTTGAAGAACGGAGAAAAATAACGACGACGGCTCGGAGCAAAAAGTAGAGAATTCATCACGAGACGGCGGCGTTCATCGGAGATCGAAGAATAGCGTCCAATTCGTTTTGTATCTCTAAACTTTTAGCAATTTTTATGGGTTATTTAAACATGTCTATGTGTTTAAATACTTCTAGCATGAGCTAATTTTATTTTCTAGGAGACGATGTAGCTTATTTTGAAACTACGCTTATTATGAATTGATTGAAGTTTATTTGGATTTCCGTATGGTTTATTTATGTTTTCCTGTTCTTAATGCTTTTAATCTACTGGCCATGGATTGAATGATTCTATATTCGTGATCTATCACTCGGGAGAGGGGGTTGTGAATAGGAAAGAAGGAATTCGTATCGTGGTAGTTATATTGTTCGGAAGGCCTATAACTCCATAGAAGTCGTCAAAGGAATTACTGCGCTTTTACAATTGTTTGATAATTAATCTTAGATAGGGATATCAAGATTAATGTTAGATAATTACTTCTGCTTAACACCCGGGAGGGGGAGTAGAAACAAATAAGAATTCTCGGCTAGTAAACTAGGAAATCCATAAAATGGAGATCGAGGAATGATAAGTGTAGTGGATGAACAAGTGAAATCGTACTCCTAGATTCGTCTCCAACTGATTTCTTTTCAACTCAGTATTTGGTCATCGTTAGTTAATTAATATTTATTATTCGCATAACACTCAACTATTCGATTCTCTAAATAAAGCAAAGATTATTTTAATTCAGTACTTAGATTTAACTATTTAATCAATCTCTGTGGGTTCGACATCTTTCTATACTAAAACTTGACTACCGTGCGCTTGCGGTAAGGGATTTTTCGCAACACGCTCAATATGTTCCCATCATATTAGTAGCCAATGTATATTGCCTTTCAACTCCATATAAGAGTCTCATATATTATATTACAGCACGCCTCTCATCAATACATAGTCACGCCTCAATGTGTTGGTATTCACTGAATCAACCTCGTACATAAATCATAATAATGTATGAATGAAAAAGTGTGTTCATACGTCCCACTTACATGACCATATCCAAAATATATAGAGTTATCACCAGCAATAAACCTTTACCTTGCTCGATGTCCTGTGGTATATGACGACTCTACACACATATAAGATATTAGCGTCATGCTATCTCAATATCTTATCATCAACAATCATAATCACATTTCTTATGAAAATGTATAATATAACACATATATTCATGCCATTAATCGAGAATAGCAAGAATTTGAAACATTCCCATTTTTACGCTACCGATCGATCGCCAGATTTCGGCGATCGATCGTCGGTCTCGCTCGATCAATCGCCCGCTGCCGAAAAATTTATCAACTTCGATCGATCGATCGGTGACCCTACCGATCGATCGATGAACTCTGTAACTTGCAAATTCGACATTTTCAACACGTTTCTACCTTCACCAACACATACAAAAATATATACTTCAAATCATTCAACCATAAAGCACCAAAACCATTTATTTCATCTCTTGGTTCACAAGTAAAGCTTATTTTATCATAATTCATCCCAATCATCAACAACAAGGAATAAACACATACCAACACCAACTAACTACAAACTTCAAATAAATTCATCACTAATAAACATAAAAGTAGAGTTTCACTTATCCAAACAGTTTCCTTAAGCTTTCAACAACAATTGAAGATGAATTTTCTTAAGAATTTCAAAAATCAAGAAAGAGTTTGGTGTGGAAAAGGGATTTTGAGTTTTGATCGTTATCCCAATTTCACAATCAAATTTGGGAATTTATATTACTAATTTACACCTAAGTCCCCCATATTTTATCATTTCTTGGATTTGACCTCCCCTTAATTGCAATTTAATCCTCTTTTTAAAAAATTGCATTTGAGTCCTTGTTTTATCACCAAGTTTCAGCTTTGCTTGTTCCTTTCTTTTAGTCTTCCATTATTATCCTCACTTAATATGTTAATAAAACATGATTTAATTATGGAATATCACATTTCTCCCCACCATATAAGATTTCGACCCGAAATCTAAACATACTTATCAGCAATGCAACAAAATAAATCAAGACTCGTACCATCAAACAACTCAGGATAGAGTTGTCTCATATGCTGTTCCGTCTCCCATGTTGCTTCCTCGACTGCTTGACCCACTGAACTTTAACCATAGGAATGATTTTACTACGAAGCTTACGATCTTCTCGATCAAACTCCGAACTGGACGTTCCATATAAGAAATATCTGAATCCAACTGTACCTCTGAAGGTTGCAACACATGCAAAGGATCAGGCTCATACTTTCATAACATCGATACATGAAATACGTCATGTATACCAGACAAAGAGGGCGGAAATGCCAGTCTATAAGACAATGTGCCAACTCGCTGTAGTACTTCATACGGCCAACATACCGCGGCGATAATTTTCCTCTCATACCAAATCGTAGTATACCCTTGAACGGAGATATTTTCAAGAACACCTTGTCAACCACCTGGAACTCAAAATGTCGACGTTGCTTGTTAGCATAAGCAGCTTGTCTATCTTGTGCTGCTTTAATCCTCTATCGTATTAATTTCACTTTCTCTTCCATTTCTCTAATCATCTCGGATCCACCCACATATGTCCTGTCAATATCATCCCAACATAAAGGAGATCTGCAACATCGCCCATACAAGGCTTCAAATGGAGCCATCTGTATGCTTGTTTGATAACTATTATTGTATGAGAATTCGACTAACGGTAGATAATCTTGCCAGGTAGACTCAAATTCGAACACACATGCGCGCAACATGTACTCCAGGGTCTTTATAATACGCTCAGTCTTCCCATCAGTTTGAGGGTGATAAGATGTACTCAATCTCACTTCGGTCCCCATTGCTGCTTGCATTCCTTCCCAGAAATGGGACATAAACCTTGGATTCATGTCAGAGATAATAGAAACCGGAATACCATATGGTCGTACTACATCCTGAATATACAGTTGAGCCATCTTCACAAATGTAAAGCTCATGTTATACGGTATGAAGTGTGCTACTTTAGACAACCTATCAATAATGACCCAAATAGCGTCATGCCCTGAAGGAGTCCTCGAAAAATGAGTTGCAAAATCCATCGATATGTGGTCCCACTTCCAAATCGGTACCTCCAAACTCTGTAACTCACCACCTGGCCTTTTTCTCGCGGCCTTCACTTGTTGACATATCAAACATCTTTTTACAAACTCCGACACATCCCGTTTCATCCGCTTCCACCAAAATTGGGAACAAATCTCGTACATTTTCTTGCCACCAGGATGCATACTGTATTTGCTACAATGATCCCGGCTTAGCAAATTTTGGCGTAGTCTAGGTGCATCAGGAACTACCCAACGATTTTGCCACCGCAAACTATTATCCCCGGCTAATCTGAATTTAGACACTTGATTTTGTTCCATTAAACTTTTCCATCTACGAGTCTCTGTGATAATTTCAAAACTATCTGGTTCTACCAGGAGTGTCGATACTCGTACAGGCGATGCAAAGATATTTTACATTTTGATTTTGTATTCGATTTCGATTCTTGAAGATTTCTTTTATTTTGCGGTATTTTACTTTTCAATTTATTGCTTTTCTCCCGTTACCTCTTGCTTGGCTAATTTGTTTCATTTTGCTTTTGTGTTCTAGTCTTCAAGAGTTCAATTCTATTCAACAGAATATTTTTTTTTTGGCAATTTTAGTGAATTGTTAGACATTTTAATCATTTTCTTTGCTTTGCAATATATATATATATATATATATATATATATATATATATATATATATATATATATATACTGGTTATTGACTGTGTTTCCATAAAAACATGGTAATCGTGGGAAATAAATTATGATAGTTTTGGTTTGCCGTAGAAACATGCCAATGGTGTATTTTTTGGAGTTCATCTTCTTCTGTATGAACGATGATAGATATTAATTATATTGACTACACCAGTTTCGTCCAAACCATTTTTTGATTGAATTATGATTTGGATTGTATCTCAATCACTTTATAGATGTGGTTTCGTGTGAAGTTTCGGGAACTTGACAAAAATAATTTCTTTTGGTTTTGTATGTTTTCTCTCTTAACCAGAAGTTTTAAATCCTATTTAGATGTATTTGTGGTTGAGTACATACAATAATAATATTGTTTTATTGTTGCTGAAAAAAAAAAGTAGACTTTTGGAAAGCAAATTCATTCATTTATTTATCCTGTGAAGTATGCATACTGGTACACAAAGATGGTGAAATAAGTTTAGATTGATGAATACATTTCAGTTTAGCAGATTCTGAAATAAGTTTAGATTAATGAATACATTGCAGTTATATGACGTACAGAAAGATTGTAGCGATGGTGGAGGTAAATGTGTTGCTGATGGTTTGAGGAGTCTCGTGAGGAGAAACAGGTTGATTCTTCTTGTGATGATCACCTCTTGCAACCACTTGCAACTCTTACAACCACAACATGATACATTGAATTTAGGTGACAAGAAATTAATCAAACTATCCTTAAATACATCATTGCTTACATAATGTTAAGTTGATGTCATGGATTACATAATATTAAGTTGATGTCATTGCTTACATATTTTTTTGAAAATCTTCTATAAATACCAAGCTAGATTCATTAGTAGAAACACAAAAGTATAAAGGAAATACTCTCAAAATACTCTCAAAATATCAAATATTCTAGCAAGAAAAGAAGTTGATTTTTGAAGGTTGTAGATCCATGCATACTCTTTCAAGTTTAAAGAATCATCGTAAACAATCAGGTAAGTGGGCTTTTGTTATATTATCCTTTTCGTTTTGATACCATATGAATGCTTATGAAAAATACAATCGAATATGTGAACTATTTTAAAAACTATGATGTCATGAAAATTCTGAATATCGGGAGATAAGTGCTATGCGAAACAACGTGCTACGTACGTGTGAGTCACCTCTTGAACCAATGGGGCAAAGTGCTATACGTACGGGAGCCACCTCTTTAATTCGTAGGAGCCACCTCTATAATCCTTATATTATGTAGATCGATCTAATTTGATAAGTATATGATATGTATTCTAATATGATGTTTTTGGTATGACTCAAAGGAGCAAAATTCTGTTATGTGTATCAGTTTATGTTTTGAAATCTGTTTTGAAATCTCAATAAGTATATGTTTTTGGCATATTCGATTGGCCCCCCGCTTACTGAGTGTCAACCGGAACACTCACCCCTTACATCCCCTCCCCAGATAAAAGTGAGACAGATACCGAAGATGCAGAACAACACAACTTTTGGGGTTGGTGATCTACCGCAATTATTTCAAGATTTTACATAATTATGCTTCCGCTAAACTCTGTTAAGATTTAAGTTATGGTTTTATTTTCAGTTGTAAAACATTTATGTTTATGAAATAAATAGACTGGTTGTAATTAAATTCTGTACTATGAGGCTTGTTGATTTTCGATTGTATTTGGAATCAACGCCGGTGTTATCGATCCCGGTCTCGAGGCGTGACATTTAAGTGGTATCAGAGCTAAACCAGGTTCCATAATCCCGTTGGGAAAATATTTCTGGTTGATACAAATTAACCGGAATATGAATCCCGGATCCAATAGACCAACTGATTAAATCTAAAAAAATCAGTTTGGGGGATCAAAATAATAGTCTGAAAAAACATAATAATAAAAAAATTAATTGAAATTGGCTACTGCCTATTCCATATCGTCGTCGTAGCCGCCGCCGCCGCCGCTCCTTACCTGAAAGTAGACCCGTCACCACGAACGCCTGAACGAGACGAAGACACTACAACAAGAATCGAACCGAACGGACTACGATTTCCCGGCCAAATCGCCGATTACAACTCGCGCATGAAAAAGACGTCATTTTTCCGATGCACCGTCTCTGACCACCGATGGTCCAATCGGGCATATCACTGAAACCGGAATCAACTCCAGTACGAAATCCCTCTACAATTTCCAAGTTCCAACTAACGGAAGATGTTCAATTGATTGATCGAAACCGAGCATTGAAGAACCCTAACCCTAGCTGGCGAAACTTCATTTGATAAATTGCTCGACCATTCGAACGCCAAATCTTAATTAACTTCGTGTTTATACTCGCCATGGTATGGGCAATAAAAGCCCTCTGTCATATCTTTCTCACAAACAAAGTAACATGCTCAATTTTGAATCAAAGTTCACGCTATAGAACCCTTAAATTTTGAAAACTTTGAGCTTCGATTTCTCTCAAATTCATTTTCAAATTAATTCTGGGTTTATGATACCCATATAATGCTCATTAAAATCCCTTGGCCAATTTTGAATTTCCAGTTCCGGATTGACAGAATTTTGCACCCATTAGCCTAGAAAAAGCTTGAGATTTATCATTCGATTTCTCAATCACTTAAACATAAATTTTTTCTCAAAATACACCAAGATTATGATATTTTTGGTTAATAAGAATAAACTAAACTTTTAGATATTAGTGTTATATGGTTTTTTCCAAAACTTTCTTTTAGCTTATTCTCTCTACAACTTTATTTTTAAACTCATTTCTCATTGACAAATCTATATGATAACCATATAATTTCGCTTGTAAGAATGACCTTAAACTTTGCAAATTTCTTCAATATTTTTAAGCTATGAACGTTTTGCAAATCGACAATCTTTATTAACATAAATTTAGAGGAGTGTAATTTATAACTGCAATATTAGCAGTGTGGAACCTTTATTTCTTTTATATAATTATTATTACAAACTGAATATTTAATTCAAAATATTACATATCTGATCCACAATACAACAAGAAATAAACTCATGATAGATAAAATTAAATTTTACAAACGACATCACCAACATATATGAAAACACAATAAACTGCAAATAAAATACAAAATTAAAAACATTGGGGTTTCTTCAGACATTTCTTGAAGCTTGCTCTCGTCCAGATGAACCACCCTTGCTTCTAGCCAAACTTTATACTTAAAAGTTCAGTCTCAGTAGTAATTACTGAAACCGAACACTAAATGATAACAAAGAAGATTTTAGAGGTGTGATTTTCAACTCAGCATCAAGCCATTATTTATAATAAAATTGAGGCTTGGATTGATGAATGACTCGATGTGGGAGTTACTTTTGGACCAAAATTACAAATGTGTGAATTTGTAGGACATGGCTGGACGACCACCCCGTAACAACCGCAACCCACGATATGCATTTCCACGTAATAATGACAATGAAGCTGGAGGAAGCCAAGATCCACCACAATATCCAAAAACGGGTTTAAGTCGTGAAGACTTCATGGCCATAGCTACCATAGTGGCCAAACTCTTCAGGGGTTTATTAACCCAACTGCTAATCAGGCATAACCACAGCCTCAGCCTCAGCCGCATGGGATAAAATATCATTATGAGTCTCTTCGCAAGAATCGAATGTCAACATTCGATGGTAACTCAAAACCAGAAGTGGCTCAACACTGGCTGAAAGAAGTAGAGAAACATCATAGACTACTGGAAGTGCCTCAAGAAATCAAAGTGGAAGTTACATCGTCATTTCTTGTTGACGACGCAAATAAGTGGTGGGATTGTGTGTCACCCTCGATGGAAGTGACCGGACCAATCACTTGGCAAAGATTCCGCGGTGCATTTCTAAAACAATATTTCCCAGCAGCCATTAAACTCCAAAAGTTGGAGGAATTTGATAACCTGACACAAACTCCAGGAATGTCAGTGGTAGAGTATTCCTCAAAATTCCATTCTCTTGGGACTTATGCCCCAACCATTATGACAGATGATGACTTAAAGCTACACCGTTTCAATAAGGGTCTGAACAGTCGGACCCAATCAGCATTAGCTGTGTTGGAAACCATCAACTTTGAGGATGTGATGTGAGCAGCCATCAAGGCCGAGTCTGACATACATCGCCGAGAAGAAGAGTTCAAGCGCAAACGACCCCTCCATCATCAGCCCTCTAACAATGGCCAAAAGTTCAAACGGCCAAATCAGTTCCATAATCAACAAAGGGGATCTACATCTACCCCAAACAACAAAGAATTCTCAAAGTGCCCAATCTGTAATCTTGCACATACTGGGGAATGTCGTAGACAAAGTGGTGCTTGCTTCCGATGTGGGAAGTTTGGACATAAAATTGCTAATTGCCCTGAGACTGAGAAGAAGGGGACTGGAGTAGGCAATGGCATCCCTCCAAACAAACCCAATGCCAGGGTGTTCGCCATGACACAGAATGAGGTGAATAATGCCAATGACGTTGTTGCATGTACTGTCTTAATCAACAAATTGTCTGCTTATGTGCTGTTTGATTGTGGTGCTACGCACTCGTTTATATCTAAGAGGTTCGCTAAGAAGTTAAAGCTTATACCTGACATACTTAGTGAACCATATAGAGTAGCAACTCCTGCTAACAAAACCTTGGAAACACATAGTTATCATCGAGGATGCAACATTCATATAAGTGACAAAAAGTTCAACACCGATCTGATTCAACTCAACATGGTGGAGTTTGATGCTATCCTAGGAATGGATTGGTTATCTAAACACCACGCCTTAGTTGACTGCCATAATAAGAAAGTCAAACTACGAGCACCAGACCAAGAAGAAATCTTATATTGTGGCAATACAAAAGAGCGTAGAGTTCTTTTATCTGCTTCACAAACTTGGAAGCCATGAGAAGCGGTGATAGAATTTATCTAGCCATGATAAACAAAGTCACGGAAGGAGCTGAACTCATACTAGAAGATATTCCGGTAGCACAAGAATTTCCGGATGTTTTTCCAGATGATCTCCCCGGATTAGTCCCGGATCGTGAAATAGAGTTTGAGATTAACTTGGTGCCAGGCGCTGCATCCATTTCGAAGGCACCATATCGAATGGCTCCAGCTGAATTGAAAGAGCTAAAAGAACAACTGCAAGAACTCTTGGACAAGAAGCACATCAGACCAGTACATCCCCATGGGGAGCTCCAGTACTATTTGTAAAGAAGAAAGATGGGAGTATGAGATTGTGTATCGATTACATAGAATTAAATAAGATCACAATCAAAAATAGATATCATCTCCCAAGGATAGACAACATATTCGATCAACTCAAGGGAGCTAAAGTCTTTTCTAAACTTGATCTAAGATCGGGCTATCATCAGCTCAAGATTAAGGCAGGAGACTGCCTTCCGAACAAGATATGGGCATTACGAGTTCACAGTGATGCCATTTGGTTTGACGAATGCTCCACTCGCATTCATGGACTTGATGAATCGAGTATTCAAGCCATTCCTGAACAAGTTCGTGGTAGGGTTCATCGATGACATTCTGGTCTATTCACCGAGTAAAGAGAAACACGAGGAACATCTTCGTCTTACTCTACAGACCTTAAGAGAGAAAGAACTCTTTGCAAAATTCAAGAAATGCGAATTTTGGCTAGACAACGTTGCATTCTTAGGGCATATCATCTCTGAAGCAGGCGTGTCCGTAGATCCTAAGAAATGGAAGCAATTATGGACTGGCCAAGACCAAAGACTGTTATGGAAATTCGAAGTTTCTTAGGGCTAGCTGGCTATTATCGAAAATTTGTTGAAGGATTTTCCTCGATAGCCATACCCCTTACAAAACTCACACAAAAGAACTCCAAATTCATATGGAGTAAGGAGTATGAGGAGAGTTTCGAGACTTTAAAGAAGAAGCTTGCATCTACACCTGTATTGGTATTGCCAACTGAGAATATGGGTTTTACCATCTACAGCGATGCATCAAAAGAAGGTCTAGGATGTGTGCTCATGCAAGAAGGGAGAGTGATTGCCTATGCATCAAGGCAACTCAAACCGTATGAACAAAACTACCCTACGCATGACCTTGAGTTACCAGCCGTAGTTTTTGCCTTGAAAATATGGAGGCATTACCTTTACGGTGCCAAGTGTGAAATTTTCACGGATCATCAGAGTCTCAAGTATTTGTTCACCCAGAACGAATTAAATATGAGGCAAAGATGATGGATAGAACTATATTAAAGGAATATGACCTTACGATAAGCTACCATCCAGGGAAAGCAAATAAGGTCGCAGACGCACTAAGTCGGAAGGGCTCAGGGAAGATGATTTTAGCATCCCTTTAGCTTATCCCTGCCTCTGAGAAACGATAAAGTTAGACCAAATTCAGGATCCCAGCCTAACTAAACTGAAAGAACAAGTTAAGGAAGGAAAATTACCCGATTTCATGACAGACAATGATGGAACTTTATGGATGAAAAGAAGGTTATGTGTACCAAACGTGAAGGGCCTTAGACGAGAAGTGATGATTACAGCACATAAATCAAAGTTCTCCATCCATCCTTGAAGCACAAAGATGTACAAAGACCTCAAAGAAAGCTTCTGGTGGAATGGAATGAAGAAAGACATTGCTGAATTTGTCGCTAGATGCTTAGTTTGTCAGCAAATTAAAGCTGAACATCAAAGACCAGGAGGATTACTTCAACCTCTTGAAATTCCGGAATGGAAGTGGGAACATATCTCCATGGACTTTATAGTAGGATTGCCAAAAGTCTCGACAAAGTCATGATGGTATATGGGTAATTGTGGATAGACTCACAAAATCTACACATTTCCTCCCAGTCCATATGAATTATAACTTGGATAAACTGGCGAACCTTTACATGGATAATATTGTGCGACTTCATGGAGTCCCGATAAGTATTGTATCCGATAGAGATCCCAGATTCGTGTCACGCTTCTGGAATAGTTTTCAACAAGCTATGGGAACTAATGTAACTCTTAGCACGACCTATCACCCACAAACCGATGGCCAAACAGAGAGGACAATCCAAACCCTCGAGGATATGTTAAGAGCTTGTACCATAGATTTCAGTGCAAATTGGAGTGAGCTCTTGCCTTTGATCGAGTTCGTCTACAACAATAGTTATCATAGCAGCATTGGAATGGCACCATACAAAGCACTCTATGGGTGAAAATGTCGAGCACCGTTATATTGGGATGAAATTGGAGAGAAAGCTATCACCGGACCTGAGCTTGTACAGACCACAATCGACAAAGTCACAATCATTAGAGATAGGCTCAAGGCAGCTCAAACTCGACAGAAAAGTTGGGCTGATATGAAAAGAAGACCGTTAGAATTCAAGATTGGCGACAAGGTTTATGTAAAGGTCTCACCAATGAAAGGAGTCATCCGATTTGACAAAGCAGGGAAGCTAAGACAAAGATATGTTAGACCATTTGAAATCCTAGAGAAAGTGGGAACTCTAGCTTATAGAATAGCACTACCTCCAAGCCTCTCAAGAATTCATAATGTATTTCACGTATCACAGTTAAGAAAGTACATTCCTGATCCAAATCATGTACTCGAAGCAGAACCTTTAGTAGATCAAGGAAACTTGAACGAAACCCTGAATATGAAGAAATTCCGATCCAAATCATAGACTCAAAAGATCAAGTACTGAGACGAAGGACCATTCCATATATCAAAGTTCAATGGTCGAACCATACAGAAAAAGAAGCCACTTGGGAACCAGAAGAGAAAATGCGAGAAAAATATCCCTATCTGTTCCAAGATCAAGCCGATTCAAGTTTCGAGGACGAAACCTCTCATAAGGAGGGAAGAATGTGATGATCACCACTTGCAACTCTTGCAACCACAACATGATACATTGAATTTAGGTGACAAGAAATTAATCAAACTATCCTTAAATACATCATTGCTTACATAATATTAAGTTGATGTCATGGATTAATATTAAGTTGATGTCATGGATTACATAATATTAAGTTGATGTCATGGATTACATAATATTAAGTTGATATCATTGATTACATAATATTAACTTGATGTCATTGCTTACATATTTTTTGAAAATCTTCTATAAATACCAAGCTAGATTCATTAGTAGAAACACAAAAGTTTAAAGGAAATACTATCAAAATATCAAATATTCTAGCAAGAAAAGAAGTTGATTTTTGAAGGTTGTAGATCCATACATACTCTTTCAAGTTTAAAGAGTCATCGTAAACAATCAGGTAAGTGGGCTTTTGTTATATTATCCTTTTCGTTTTGATACCATATGAATGGTTATGAAAAATACAGTCGAATATGTGAACTATTTTAAAAACTATGATGTCATGAAAATTCTGAATATCGGGAGATAAGTGCTATGCGAAACAACGTGCTACGTACGTGTGAGCCACCTCTTGAACCAATGGGGCAAAGTGCTATACGTACGGGAGCCACCTCTTGAATTCGTAAGAGCCACCTCTATAATCCTTATGTTATGTAGATCGATCTAATTTGATAAGTATATGATATGTGTTCTAATATGATGCTTTTGGTATGCCTCAAAGGGGCAAAATTCTGTTATGTGTATCAGTTTATGTTTTGAAATCTGTTTTGAAATCTGTATAAGTATATGTTTTTGGCATATTCGATTGGCCCCCGCTTACTGAGTGTCAACCAGAACACTCACCCCTTACATCCCCTCCCCAAATAAAAGTGAGACAGATACTGAAGATGCCGAACAACACAACTTTTGGGGTTGGTGATCTACCGCAATTATTTCAAGATTTTACATAATTATGCTTCAACTGAACTCTGTTAAGATTTAAGTTATGGTTTTATTTTCAGTTGTAAAGCATTTATGTTTATGAAATAAATAGACTGGTTGTAATTAAATTCTGTACTATGAGGCTTGTTGATTTTCGATTGTATTTGGAATCAACGTCGGTTATCGATCCCGGTCTCGGGGTGTGATGCCCCGATGTTCGATTAACGTTAATTACATTTAATTTTGTTAAATTAATTTAGTAAATATAAAATTTGTATTAAAATGATATATTTCATTTTGTGATTGAACTAGTGACACGAAGTCAGGTGTGGACTGTACATGTACTGTACATGCACCAGTACACCGGTGACACCCCGATGTTCATAATTGGTCGGGAATTAATATATATCGGTGTAGGACGTAAAACACGCAGTAAACACATGTAAAACACACACTGATATCGCGGACACCTACTAAAAGGTGCGAACACACAGTTTCAGCGCGATTCACCGACCACCGCGTATAAATCAGCTCCGTTCGCCGCCTTCCGACCACCTCTAGACAAGACCGATCTACCACCGTGTTCCTAACTCATAGGGCAACTTTCAATACCAGATAATTGGATTTTGGTGTTCGAAAAGTGCTTCGATTTTACCCTGGAACGGACGAGATCGTGCAGATTAGGGTTTCTGAGCTTTTGATTCGATTTCTTCGAGTTTACAACAAATTGGACGAAGCCAAGCACCAAATCTCTTCCCCTCACCTAAAAGAAGCTTTATGAACGGGTCACCGCCAGTACCGCCTCCGGAGCTCGCCGGAATTGGAGAAAAAGCGTTCGTGACACTGTGCGAAAATTGGGTAAAATTCGATATTCGATTTTTCCGACTTTGCTTCGATAATTACTAGTTAATTTGGACTATAATTATTAAAAAATAATTTGAATTGGTTAAAAATAATTTAGCAAATTAAATCATGATGTAATCGCATCAATTTAATTACCTTAAATTAGTTCAGCTATGCCTACAATTGATAACCACTGTTTAATGAGTAATTTGGTGAATTGTGAATTTCATTAATATACAATGAATACATCGACTCTACAAGTTCAAGTCGACCCTCAGATATCGAGAAGTAAAGGTATGTTGCGATCGGGTAACATACGACAGGTATCTGTATCATTTGATATATGATTTGTTGTTGAATTATGTGACTTACGTGGCTACGTGATTTTATTTAAATTATGTGGCATTCATAGCATTCATAATTGCACATCGATGTATGAAAATAAATGTTTTGTTAACACACATCAGTTTTTATACGTACATCGATGCATGACATACACATTGAGCTATATCCTTGAATACCCTGATATTTCTTGGATTCTGATATCAATAATTGGGGATTGGTACTGCGATACTATGTTGGCATTCATGGCCCGATATGCATAGGGAATCGTGGTCCCCTTTGATTGGTATGATTTGTTGAGACGGGGATTGGTGGCACCTTGATAATGTCATCCGTCTGGATATCCTTATATGATTATGTGATGTCAGGACCTCGGGTTGGTGGCGCTTTGCCGACGTCCATCCGTCTGGATACCCTATAGGCTTGACAGGCTCAAGCTATTCTGATATGGTTGGACTTTCGTTTATTGATTCAGATATACCCAGTGGATGGTGTGCGATATGATACCGACATGACATGACATGCATTGCATTTCATTTCATATTGTATATTTCATGATCGTTCCATATTGGGCTTTTGCTCACCCCCAAGAGGGGCTATTGTTATCTTTGTGTGTGGACAATGACAGGTAGTACAGGTGGCCAGGACCCCAGAGAGTACACATCCGGTGGGAGCCACACTTGAGAGGTTTATTTTCCTTCTTATCCCAGTCGTATATGTACCAGGGATGTGTCCCTGGAGTGTAGGATATGTGTTTCATAGTTTGATTTGTGTTGATGGAGATGAAATTGATGGTATCTATATTATTTTGACTATTGGTATTGGTGGTATGTTTCTCGTGCGACGAGGTCATGCCGAAATTTTTTGGGCCACATGTTACTAAATGTTAAACAAATCTTCCGCTGTCTACGCTATAATTATAATTGTGTGATAACTAATCACATTATTAGGATTGGGCCCTCACACGAGGCGTGACACTTCTCGTTCGAAGTCATCTCCTTCTGGAAGTGGTCATAATCAATTGGCCAAGGCTTTGACCATACCTTACCTCATTGCCATCGGATTTGAATCCCCTCTTCATACTCGATCGATCACATAACAAGGGCAATTGTTATACCCCAACAATCCACTCTTAATAATTGTACTCCTTGCAACTCATGTGAATCTAACACGTGATCTTGACTCTGATACCAATTGTAAGATCAAGCTTTTGCCGCTTTACCAAAAACTATAGCTGGTGGTAACAATGCAACTTAAATTTTTTAAACCGTATAGCAACACAAACATCACGTTTCGAGCGATCACACAACAAGGCAATTTTTGTATCCCAACAATATTATTTTGGATTTTGAGGTGCTTCGGTTAGTACCATTTATTCTTATTGTATTTTATGTTTATATTTTGAGATCTTTATAGTTCACTAAATTTATAACAAGAACACTTTTACTAAAACTGGTCAATGCATTAATGTTCATTATCAAAACACGTTAATCCTAATCACCTATAGAATATTTTTACCTTGTTGGAACAGATAACCACAAAAGCAAAAAGTCTTGGGCATAACCATTGATTACATATTTAACTACTTCGTGCTATAAGAATTTTCTTAAAAGAATTCGTTTTATAATTAATTAATTATATTCAATTATATTATTAATTTCAAAAATTATATATTATGAATTGCCATTTTTTATTTTGCTTATTCAGTTGGTAAACGAATACAGCTGATTAAATTAATATTTAATATGTAAATATATTAATAAATTTATAAATAAAACTCATTCACTAGTATTTCGGTCATTTTAATAGCTTACATTTATATAATATCTAATCAACTAAACTAAATCCATTATTATTTTTACATGTCTTATTAATCATAGACACAAACACAAGATTATTTATCTGTTACTTTAATAATCACCTCTTTATAAACAAAAGTATCTACCCATCACTTATCATATCATATCTATCGAGTACAACCTAATTGTTTTCATAAAAAAACTTACATGAACAGCAAGTTTGAAATTATAAAATGTAATAGTGTCAGACTTATGTTTTTTGTGAACAAGAAAAGACTTCAAATGTGAAATTATCAAATGTGGTGGTGTCAAATTCTTTTTTGTGAATAAGAAAAGACTTCAAATGTGAAATTATAAAATATGATGGTGTGAAAAGACTTTTTTGTGAATAAGAAAAGACTTCAAATGCATAAAAACTGTAGCATATCGCTCACACCATTCATGAACTGAAACTTAGCACAATCTCAATGGCTTCTTCAAAATTAGCAAAATATCCATGCCCCTCAACTGTTAATGTCGCCAACTTTGTATCAGTGAGGCTGTCACTTAATAAAGATAATCTCGAAAGAAGTATTAATGATTACAAGATATGGAAAGAACAGATGATTTGTCTGTTGAAAAGCCAAGACTTGTTGGGTTTCATTGAAGGCCAAATCCCGTCACCATTAACGCCGCCCGAAGAATCAATGGATGAGCAGAAACTTTGGAGAAGGACTGAAGCACTGATCAAAGGATGGATTTTAGGTTCCATTACTGAGACCGATGTGCTTGATGCAGTTGTGGGATTAGAGAGTTGCAGGGAAGTTTGGTTAGAATTGGAGAACATTTTCAAAGCAGATAATAATGAAATTCAAACTGGTATAGAGAAAGATGGAGATGGGTCGGCCAATGCTGCAGACCAGGCAAATACTGCTGATGGTAGACACTGCACTTTTATAAAAAATTTATAGCTATGTTTTTTGATAAAACACTTTACATATAAATATAAAATATATACATTATTAAAGTAATTATTTAAAAAACTTTTGTTTTATATTATTTTAAAAAGAAAAAGATTTATATCCAAATTGTGGACAAAAAATATTGTTTTTTCTAACTAAAACTTGCAATTTTGTAGTAGGATAACAACTTCGTATTGACAAATTTTGCATATTAATTTTTTTTTAATTGTTTTGTCTTTTTTGTTTTTGTTTTTTTATGAGCTGTACCTCTCCGGCTAATTATTTTGTCTTTTTTTTTTTTTGTTTTTAATTAAACTTAATGTCTTTTTCAAAGTTTAAACTTGGAACCTAAACTTAGACTTTTATGATTTTTTTTATCTTTATAACTAACATTAAAATATGTGAACATATTATTTTTGAAATTATTCTTCATATCCTTTTTTTTGTTTAATAAAATATCTGAGTTTAATAATATATTAGTTTTGATGGCTAACATTTGGTTTGTTTGATGATGCCCTTAAGGGTAGTGTCCTTAGAGGCATCATCACCATTCATTTGGAATCTTTTTTTAAAAAAAGAAAAAAAAGATTCTAAATAGATGGTGGATGATGCCCTTGAAGGCAGTGCCCTTAAGGGCAGCAACAATGAAACCAATATTGAGATCTGTTTTGAAATTACATATTGAGAATCCAAAAAAAAAAAATTATATGCAACTTAAAAAATATGCAGGTAAGGATTTGCACCTGTACTTGCCATTGTATAGAGCAATATTAAGAGGTGATTGGAAGGAAGGCAAGAAGTTCTTGGACAAAGATAAAGAGGCAATCACTGCCATTATCAGTTGTACCTCACACACCGCTCTACAAGTAGCTGTGCATAATGGAAAATCAAATCATTTCTTGAGAAATTTGTTAGAATACCCAATACCAAATGAAGCATTGCTCGCAAAAGGTGGCCTTGGGACGGCTCTACACATTGCTGCTATGGTTGGAAATCTTGAAGCTGCGAAAATGCTGGTGAATAAAAACCCCGATTTGCTCTATATTACCAATATAAATAATCAGTTGCCGATTCATTTGGCGGCGCTAGTAGGCCATAAAGATACACTTATATATCTCATATCCATCTCCAAGACAAGTGTGGATAATAGCCCATTTGTGGGAATGTCGGGTGCTTGGTTGTTGACGTTTGCAATAGGTTCTCAATTCTTTGGTTAGTATGGAATATTTAATTTGTTGATGGTTACTTATGGAAAAATATAAATATGACATAGTTTCTGGCAGATGTGGCGCTGTATTTGGTGCAAAAATACCCGGATTTAGCTATATTTACCGATGATACTCATAAAAATTATGCGTTGGAAATGATAGCATCAACAAAATCCGTGTTTCCAAGTGGAGAGACTTTCAGTTGGTGGCAAGATTGATATACTTCCGTTAAGTGATCTCTTCTTATATTGGTGAAAATTTCACGTTTAATAAGTTGATCACACTTCACTTCACCTATTTACTTTATAAACTGATCCTTATATGTTCCTTCCTAATTTAGTTAAGACAATTTATCGTTTTATATTAAAAAAAATTATTTCTAATATAAACTATAAGAGAACTTTCATAAATATGTAAAAAAAGTAATCAGTTTTTTTAATAAAACTAGTTTTCAAATTCGAAAAAATTTATATCAAGAGACTATGTTTTAGAACTTCAGTAAGATATAAATAATAAATAAGGTATCGAGTGTGATAAAATGTCTATTTCTTACTATAAATTGGGTAAATGATTATTTTTGTATGCTTATTTTATATAATAATATATATATATATATATTGAAGGTATTCCTTTGACATCATTGGAAATGACAAAAATTACAACTGACATTGAGAATCCAAGTTGTGGTGATCAAGTGCAAAAGAAATTTGACTGGTTCGAGATAATTACTTTGGTGGGTAAGTATTTTATTTTCTAATAAAATTACTTTTATTGGTCTTATTTAATACTATAATGAGTCGATATATATTTCCAAATAGCCTTTATTTATTTACGTTTTGATCATATATTTCTAGGTTCTCATCTTATTAATTTATTTTCAATTTTTGACAAGTTTAATAAATTTTTTTTATTAAAGTGCCGATCTATCACTACAAACGTCAGCGCCACATCAAACGCCACTTCGGCACTATGTTAGCACAAAAAATACAGATAGCCGACTAATATTGAAATTTGATAATGTAGAGGACTAAAATCGTAAAGAGCAAATATGTTAGACCAAAATTGAATTTTGTCTCATAAATTAAATAATAGTATACGTACATAAAATATTATTAAATTGATAGCAAAATTACAAATATGATTTTGAATTAAATAACAAAATATTAATAATAATAACATACAATATTTTTAATTTTCAGTTTAGCAGATGTTAACAAATATGTTATATGACAAATATTTAATTAAATAATTCATATGACTAGTATTGATGGGTATTCCATTTTTGGTAATATTGACAAATTGGTCCCTTAAATTTACCTATTTTAGGTTTTGGTCCTTTAAACAACCCAAGTTGGGTTTTGGTCCTATAATTTCAGTTTTTTTTTTTTAACTTTTGGCCATATTTTGTCGGAGTAGTGACATAGTGTTGGACACATCAGTATTTCTAGTGCCGCATCAACAAATTCCGGCACTGTATCAATAATTTTCAGTGCCAAATCAGTAATTTCCGCCACTATTAAATTTATTTTCATCTACAAATATTACCCATCGAACATATATGTTGAGATCAACTATTGAAGCTACTCCTTGTCATCATTAGATGTTAAAATATACGGTATAATTTGTTATCTTACTTTTGGTTAATAATATTCATACAGTTCCTAAAGCGAAGAGCATCAAGAATAAGAAAGTATTGCACCAACAAGCACTTGAACTCGTCAAATGCTTGTGCAGGGCACTGGAATCTTTGCATTTTAGTGATGCTTTATCTATGTATGCAAGTGCAATAATTACTGCTGCACAGAAAGGTATACATGAGGTTGTGGATGTGATCATAGAGATATTTCCAGATGCCATTTACGCTGAAGAATTAGAGACAAGATGTACCATTTTTCACATAGCAGCTAGAGAACGCATTGAAAATGTTTTCAATGTCATTTATCAAATGAATGATCGAAAACAAAGTTTTTATGACATGACAGACACTTCGCATAACAACTTTATGCACATGTGCGGAGAATTAGCACCTCCTCATAAGCTCAATCTAGTTTCTGGTGCAGCTTTACAGATGCAACGTGAATTACAATGGTTTAAGGTACTCGATCTCTTGCATAGCATTGTTTTCATATGCTAATTCACCCATAAAATTTATAATTTGGCAGATCATCTTCCACAATTCTTATTTGTTTACTTGAGCATATTTTGGTGTGAAAAATTCATCAACACTATACAGGAAATGGAAAAGTTCGTTAAACCTTCTCGAAGGACATGGGAAAACAATGACAGCAAAACTCCTCAAATGTTGTTTTCTGAAAAGCACCAGGAGTTGAAATCTCAAGGAGAGAAATGGATGAAAGACACTGCCACCTCATGTACCATTGCTGCTGCATTGATTGCTACAGTCGTATTTGCTGCAGCCTTCACAGTTTCAGGAGGTGTTCGCAGTGACTCCGGAGCACCAGTTTTCCTAAGAGAGACCTCATTTATTATATTTGCCATCTCAGACTCCGTTTCCATGTTCACATCCATCACTTCCCTGCTCTTGTTCCTATCGATCCTAACTTCCCGTTATGCAGAACAAGATTTTCTATATGTTCTACCTAAGAGATTATGCATTGGTCTGTTTACCCTCTTCACTTCCATAACATTCATGATTGTTGCCTTCTTCTGTGTAGCTATATATATTACATTGAGAGCCAAATCTAGTTTGTTTCTCATACCAGTGGCTGCATTGGCTTGCTTGCCAGTGACATCATTCGTGTTATTGCAATTCCCACTTCTTACAGCCGTTATGTATTCCACATATGGACCAGGAATTTTTGGCAAAAAGAGTGATCGAAAATTGTATTAACAAGAAGACAAGCAAAGCAAGGCTTTAGTTCGATTTATACAAGGTGTGTAAAAGCATTTGTTGTGTGTGTTTTGATTGAATCTGTTTTTCTAAAGTTTGATTTTGATCATTTGAGTGATGGAATGAATGTAATAAAGCATGCAATCACTTGGCAAAATGATCGTCCCTCTAGGTTTATAGTTTCCTATAAATTTGTATATTATACAAATTTAGAACTTCCCACGCTCTTTACAAGTTTTTTAACTCCACTACTGCATTTGACATATCTCATTTCCTACTTATAAAATCTGGTCTCGCACAAGAATGCAAGAATTTCTGACAAGAACAGCGATTTTTCTATTTTTCCCAAGGCTAAGGTCGTCTCCAATCGCGCGGGGACACCGCCCAATTTTTGTACCAATCGGACCATCCTTGCGCCTAGGATACGGTCTAGCACAGCGCCTAAGACGATAATTTTATCGTCTTTCTTTCCCCTTTTTCTCCATCCATTGTTAAAATTAACTACTATATTCATTTTATACTTGAGTTGTCTTACTCACAAGATGTCATGTCTTAGCAGGAAATACAGCAAAACTTTTTTTAAAGAGTGTTTTTATGGATTTTATATAAACTTGAGGTGAAAATCTCAACAGGATTTATATACTAGTGAAAATTGAGATAATAATATTCAGATTTGGATCTGTCAATAAAGTTCATTATCATTACTCAAATTATGACTGTTAATTAAAGATAATCATAAATTTTGAATTTACAGTTTTTAATAATGCCTTTCAAAGACAACTGATACCCCGATAATTGTCCCGGTGCGGTTTGGACCCGAACTCTAGTGGCTCGACTCGAGTTGACAGGATACCAAAGATCATCCTACCTTGGCCCATTATCTTTTTAATAGGCCTATTATCATATCAACCCATTTGTCATTTATTTTGACCCATTTAATTGTCATTAGAGGCCGTAATTAAAAGCCCTAATTGAAAGCCCATTACCAAGATAAAAGGAATGGAACATTAGGTTGAGTGGAAGAGGCTGCTCGCCCCTTCAGAGAGTTTTCTTCCCTTCTTCCCCATGTTTATTTTCTGTCTGATTCTTCCTCCATTGTTGAAGAACAAGTATTGTAAATTCTTGATAAATTCATTGTTACAAATCGAACCAGAAAATGAGGTAACAATTCTTCCTCCATTGTTGAAGAACAAGTATTGTAAATTCTTGATAAATTCATTGTTACAAATCGAACCAGAAAATGAGGTAACAATTGGCGCCGTCTGTGGGAAAATCGAGCTAAGGCGTAGAGATTGAATAAAAAAGAATTTTGGCTACTGTCTGGAAAAGGAGGTTCTGGGTAGAGCTTCATGCGGCGGTTTGGGAGAAGAGTTTCGTATTTTCTGGTGGCGAGTGGCTTGTGGCTTGTGGCAAGGGGAGGTGACGGGCTTCGCAAGGTTGGCTCCGGGCGGCGAGTTCAGGGTTCCATGAGGTGGCGGCCGGGCTGTGTTGCCGTCGCTGGCCAATAAAAAAAAAAAAAAGAAAAGCAAGACAACCGACGGATGAGGGAAGACCCACCTTGGTCGTATGGTTTTTTAATGCTCGACCTCAATCCCAACAGAGAGAGGTCATTAATTCTTTTCAATCAAAAACCAGCGCTTCTGCTCATAACATGCGCTGAAACTTGGTTCAAAATTAAAGGAGGCAAGCTGGCAACATTGTTGGGTTGAATGAGATTGAGGCATCAGTAAGTTTTCTTCTTATAAAGAGCAAGCTCTTGGGTTTTACATATTGGTTTTCGCTCGATTGTGCTTAATGTGGGGATTTTGGCGTTTCGATATTTGATTTCTGGCTTGGTTTTTTTTGAGCTTTTTGTATGGACCCGATCACCTTCCAACTTCAAACGGTGAGACCCTCACACCTGTTGCGCTCTAAATGTTTGATGGAATGTTTAAGTTAATGTATCTATTATGCTGCTCCATGGCAAAAGGGTAGCTGCTCCATGGCAAAAGGGTAGCAAGTGGATAAAACTGAAGTAAAATTGGGCAAGTTTTCGATTGTTATTGGTTTTACACTGCTGCCTTTTTCCGTTGGTTCTTCTTCTGTATAGCTATGGCAGCTGGAAACACTTTGGTCACGTAGGGACACTTAAATTACAATCAAGCTCTGAGTTACACGAGCCAGACCTCGAGTCAAAATCTACGTGGGCCTATCAGGTACAGAGGCTGGATCAAAATATTGAATAACAAGTTGTACTATTTTGTCCAAGAAAATGGGAAGAGAATTTTGATGCAATACTTTGGATCACGATAGCGATTGTGCTTTTCACTGGGAAGTTCTAATAGTACAAAAAGGGAAATGTTTACAAAATCATGGGTTATTGTTTCCTCATGATTACCGTTCATCAGGGTTCAGTTCGTGAAGAATGAGGCAAATCATTGTTTCTTCACCCTCTCCTCGCTTGCTGATTTTTAATCCCCCAACGAAGTTCTTCTTTATAAATCCCATACTTCAAGATTCAAAAGAAGAATTTTTATGCTTTGATTTTCTAGTACTGGGAAGAAATTTCTTGCGATTATATTGAACAAGAAGTCTAGATGCCGGCCAGTGAATCAAGTAGCTCTTTTTGGAACACGGGGCAAGATATTCAGTTTGAGAAAACATTAACAACATACCCTGAGGATTTCTCGGATAGATGGGAAAAAATTGCAGCTAATGTCCCCGAAAAATCACTGGGAGAGGTTAAATGTCACTATGAACTTTTAGTGGACGATGTTAATCGGATTGAGTGGCTTCATACAAATGCCTTGTTATAATGCTTCATCGGATGGCTCGAGCAGCCATGGTGGTGGTGAAGGAATTGGTAACAAAGTGGAAACCTGGGGCTATCGAAAAGTGACACCAATCATGGAAGCAAGTCTTCCGGGTATGATCAGGAGCGGCTCAAGGGAATTGCTTGGCCAGAGGATGAACATAAGGCGTGTTAGCTGTGCACCTTGCCTATGCTCGACCTGCGTCAATTAAGCACATATGGTGCAAAACATCAATTTGGAATCTGCCACTCGGTTGATTCGGCTCGGCCTCATGCATCAGTTCTGCCTCGGCTACTTCGGTCTAGGACTCAGCCATCAGCTAGACCTCAGCAATCAACCTCAACTTGGGCGCTCAGTCGCTATGCCTTAATTACGGTTCTTCCTGTCATACTCATATTTGAATTTCGTACATATATATTTGTGCAGCGCTATTTTATTATTATTTCAGGACCGGATCATCAGCTCGGGCATGCAATCTCGCAGTAAGCCCCTACTCAGGAGTTCAGCTCGGGCATGCAATCTAGCTGTAAGCCCCGGTTATATCAGCTCGGGCATGCAATCTCGCAGTAAGCCCCTATTATATCAGCTCAGGCATGCGATCTCGCAATAAGGTCTTATTCATCAGCTTTTGATCTTTATTTGATCCGGATTTTTGATTAACTTATTCGGATGTGGTGTAGTGGTATGGAGGTTCGGGAGTGGTGTGTGAATGTTAGAGTTGGGATGAGGAGATATGTCATGGTCCGCCCAGACATGTGTAGCTAATGGTCCGCCCTGGCTACTATGAAAGCTAATGGTCCGCCCTGGCTACTATAAAAGTTAAGGTCCGCCCTGACTATGAAAGCTAATGGTCCACCCTGGCTACTATGAAAGCTAATGGTCCGCCCTGGCTACTATAAAAGTTAAGGTCCGCCCTGACTACTATGAAAGCTAATGGTCCGCCCTGGCTACTATAAAAGTTAAGGTCCGCCCTGACTATGAAAGCTAAGGTCCGCCCTGGCTACTATGAAAGCTAATGGTCTGCCCTGGCTACTATGAAAGCTAATGGTCCGCCTTGGCTAATATGAAAGGTAATGGTCCGCCCTGGCTACTATAAAAGTTAAGGTCCGCCCTGACTATGAAAGCTAATGGTCCGCCCTGGCTACTATAAAAGTTAAGGTCCGCCCTGACTATGAAAGCTAATGGTCCACCATGGCTACTATGAAAGCTAATGGTCCGCCCTGGCTACTATAAAAGTTAAGGTCCGCCCTGACTACTATGAAAGCTAATGGTCCACCCTGGCTACTATAAAAGTTAAGGTCCGCCCTGACTATGAAAGCTAAGGTCCGCCCTGGCTACTATGAAAGCTAATGGTCCGCCCTGGCTACTATGAAAGCTAATGGTCCGCCCTGGCTAATATGAAAGCTAATGGTCCGCCCTGGCTACTATAAAAGTTAAGGTCTGCCCTGACTATGAAAGCTAAGGTCCGCCCTGGCTACGATGAAGTTAAGGTCCGCCCTGACTACGATGAAAGTTAAGGTCCGCCCTGGCTACTATAAAAGTTAAGGTCCGCCCTGACTACTATAAAAGTTAAGGTCCGCCCTGACTATGAAAGTTAAGGTCCGCCCTGACTACTATGAAAGTTAAGGTCCGCCCTGACTGGGAAAATTAAGTTCCGCCCAGGCACGATTTTATTGAATAGTCTGCCCCGGAGTTCGAATCAGACGAGAATCATTCGCTCATATTTATTATCTGGAGTCCAGACCGGACAGGTCTTGTCTACTTATATTTATTCTCTGGGATCATATGAGATGAGCTTTATTTGCTCAGCATTTTATCATCCCAAGAAGCTCAAGTCATCTGTCACTGTGCAAATTCAGACGAGCTATATCTCCTACGCGCATTTATTATTATGGAGTTCAATATGTACGAGCTGTATGTGCTCAGTTTATTATTTCTGGAGCTCAGGTCGGGCGAGACTTATATGCTCGGTTTATTATCTTCGGAGTTCAGACATGTATCATGTGCTCGGTATATCTCATCTCTGGAGCTCACATCAACTTATTCATTCATCGGCTCGATATTACTCGTGGAGCTCAGATCAGCACGGATTTATTTGCTCTGTATGTTGATCATTTTTGGAGCTCATCTATATTTTGTTTGCTCAGCACATTTATTAGCTCTGGAGTTTGGTGAGTTTTATCTGCTATGGAACTGAGCTAAGATTTATCGATTATGGAGTTCAGGCGAGCATTATTTGCTCTTATTTATGTTGGAGCTAAGATCAGATCGGCCGAGCATTATTTGCTTATATTTATCATGTGGAATTCAGCTCAGCTCGGACCAGTATTATTAGCTCATATATATTTCATCTTCGGAGCTTAGATCGTGTCGGGCAAGCGTAGTTTGCTTGTACATCTCATAGCAGGTCGGGCGATCAATATCTGTTCATATCAGGTCAGATGGATATTATTTTCTCATACATCATCTCAGGAGATCAGGTCGGGCGAGCTTTATTTGCCCCGGTCGGCCCAACAAAGATAAGCATTTTATCACCTCGGGCCTCACGATCACCTTTTTCAGCTCGGAATTCTCGATTATAGTCGCTTCAGTTCGGATTCCTACTGCCCAGTATGACCTGCTATTATTGACAGGAGCTTGGTACTATGATTACCAGTTACTCGTATTGGTTCTACGAGCCGCCTATTCTATCAAGGATCGACATTCGAATTGTCATGGCTCTGCTGACAGCGTGACTTGGGAACTTGGCGCGGCGCAAGGTCACATCATGGTTTGGCATTTGAAGGATTACCAGCCCGGATCCTCACCTAACCAGTTGGAGTCGATACAGCGCTACTCTAGCTCGACTAGAGGGGGATACTCATGATACCCCGATAATTGTCCCGGTGCGGTTTGGACCCGAACTCTAGTGGCTCGACTCGAGTTGACAGGATACCAAAGACCATCCTACCTTGGCCCATTATCTTTTTAATAGGCCTATTATCATATCAACTTGTCATTTATTTTGACCCATTTAATTGTCATTAGAGGCCGTAATTAAAAGCCCTAATTGAAAGCCCATTACCAAGGATAAAAGGAATGGAACATTAGGTTGAGTGGAAGAGGCTGCTCGCCCCTTCAGAGAGTTTTCTTCCCTTCTTCCCCATGTTTATTTTCTGTCTGATTCTTCCTCCATTGTTGAAGAACAAGTATTGTAAATTCTTGATAAATTCATTGTTACAAATCGAACCAGAAAATGAGGTAACAATTCTTCCTCCATTGTTGAAGAACAAGTATTGTAAATTCTTGATAAATTCATTGTTACAAATCGAACCAGAAAATGAGGTAACAACAACAATTATTTATGTATTAACTTTCATTTACAAGCTCTTTATGGTGGGCAGCTTTGTTGACTTCATAATTGGCTGCGGGGGGCTTCAAATCTTCTATTACATTTATCATATATTGTCACGTAACCACCAACTCTAATTTAAACAAAATTTAAAAATCATCCCACCAACTACTGTAAGATAATCAATTGCTTATTTGGTCTTAATGAAAATAGGGATTTAACAATTTAGATATAAACAAGTTTATAATTAGGAGTGATAAAATAACGATTAAATAAAATGTGACATACAATTTCTAATTAATTTAATTGAAATTTTTTAAAGCTCCATAATTTTTGAAATAAATATATGATTAAAGACTCAGTCTTTATTTATTGTATATTGATGTTATCTTTAATTCTCTGTGTTCGGATAGAGTATGTGTGACAGAAAATTAATAAGAGACACCAAAATTTTTACGTGGTAAACCTTCAAGAACGAAGGAAAAAAACCACGGGACCTTGTCCAGTATAAACTCTTCACTATAAAAAAATGGAACTGTTACAGGACTTTGACATAAAACACGAATATCAAACTCCTAAACAAAAATATCAGAAAAAATAAGAGGAATGACCGAACATACTAAATATGCTCTATTCGGAGTCTTTTCTAGCGTAAAAAATCCAACATTTTTCCAATGAAACCATAAGTTTGTATTATATGGCTATCCCGGTGGTTAGCTCGCGGGAAATCCGGAACACAACATCCTCTGATCGTGGCGTTATTGAGGCAAGTGTGGCCGAGAAATCCGCGCTCCATTATTGCACGTTTATCTCCGCCGGTTGATTTGTTAGTTACGTCTGGGTCTTCCGCTATTCCTTGACCAGTATACTGAGCAGAGTTTAATAGTGTTCAGATATCTTGTGCTCGGATATCTCAGTGGATACATTGTGCTCGGATACTGCTGTTCGGTACTCCCAGAGGATTTTACCCGAGAAAACTAATATATCATGTGACATCATATATAATTTGTATATTTCTAATATCAATGATCTGTTAATTTTAGAAATAATAAAGTTGTGATTAAAGTGTTGAGATGATATGTAGGACAACCACCCCAATCAGCAATCATTGAATCCATAGAGTGATATCGGGCTTTGAGAAAGGTACTGAATGCCAAGGGATTGAGTTCCCTTAAGGTACCTCTGTATGCGTTTCACAGCTTTGAAATCGGCCATGGTTGGATTGCTAAAACTTTGACAAACGTGACTGACAGAGTGAAGAATGTCCGGCTTAGTGAATGTAAGATATTGGAGTGCACCAACTATACTTCGATATGTAAAGGCATCGACTAACTCATCATGATGAGTGGTTGATTGAGCTTTGAGCACCATTGGAGTTGAAGTTGGCGAGCTATCAAGCATCCTTGTGCGTTGGAGTAAATCCTGAACATACTTTGTTTGTGACAAGAACAGACCACCAGGAAAGTGTTTCACCTCTACACCAAGAAATTAGTGTAAATGTCCTAAATCCTTTATTGCAAACTCGCTTGCCAACTGATCAACTAGCTTTTGAATAAGTAAATTGTCATTACCAGCAACAAGAATATCATCAACATAAATGAGAAAAAGAATAGTGACTATGGCAGAGTATAGAATGAATAAGGAGCAGTCGGAGTTGCTGCAATAAAATCCAAGATGAAGAAGGAGTCGTGATAAGCGATCAAACCAAGTTCGAGAGGCTTGTTTGAGTACATATAAGGATTTCTTCAATTTGGATACCACTGGTCGTGAAAACCATGTGGTTGTTTCATATAGATTGTTTCCTTAAGATGGCCATGCAAAAATGCATTTTTCACATCAAGTTGTCTCATATCCCACTGGAGAGAGATAAAAAGAGCAATAACAAGTCGAATGGTAGTTGGTTTAATCACAGGACTAAAAGTTTTGGTATAGTCAATTCCAGCCACTTGAATGAAACCCTTTGCCACCAATCTCACTTTGTAGCGATCAATCGTTCCATCTTCATGATATCTTATGCGGTATGCCCACTTAAAGACAACGATATTGATATTTGGTGGTCGAGGAACAAGTGTCATGTCTCATTTGAATGTAAAGCTATCAATTCTTCATTCATGGCTGCAATCAACTTTGGATCTTTTAATGCACTTTTAAGTGTTTTGGGTTCAGAAACAAATTTGAAGCAATACGAACATAATCTTGCAGATGTTGCAGCAAATGACAATCACGATGTGGCCGTATATAAGTGGATCATTTGATAATGGAGGATGCACATCTATCAGCTCATTACGTGGTGTCGGTGGAGAAGACAAATTATTACAAGCAGAATTTTGTGAGCATGAGACTTCAATGGAATGTATTGCATCACTTTGGTGTTGCTGGACAGAATGTGGAAGAGACTGAGACTGTGCATGTGTGATAGGAGAATCAGCGGGATCACTTTAGTGTTGTTGGACAGAATTGAGACCTTGCATGTGTGGTAGGCGAATTAGCAGGTGGAGATGGACCTGCAAGGAAAATAGGATCATAGCAGTATATTTTGTGGTTAGGCAAAGGATGTTCTGAATCAGATTCTGGACCAATTTGTTTACAGATCCCCTTTTGATGGACTCCAATCCATTCATCTGCAGTGGGAAATTAAGATAAGATAAGTCCAGAAGATGGAGGAGAAGTGGTGGAAGTGTTGGATATCATGTTTTGATATATATCTACTGAGCAGACTACCGATGGAGTGTAATCTACCGACCGCGATAAGTAATGGGTTAAGTCTGCTGATGAGTTGAACAGAAGTCTACCATAGTCTACCGACTACATAAACACTCAACATGCGAGTTAATCTACCGATACCGATGAAGTGTAGTTTGCTGACTACTACTACTCTACCGACTAAAGAAGAAATGTTTTGTGGAACAAAACATTACTGATGAAGAAGCATCAGTAGAGTATTTCAAATGTTCTCTGTACTGATTAACTAGCCGTTATAAGCTATAAGATGAAAGTTGCAGATTTGTAGGAGCGCATTAAATGCTCGAGTACTATTTTGCGCTAAAGACGAAAATGCATTTAATGTGATCAGTATGGACTCTGGTATCTAAAGATATCACCGTTGTATCCTTCAAGTATAAAAGACTCAGATCCAAGAACATTTGAAATGATGCAAGGGATGCAAATGATGCACAAGATGCAGAGATTCATGATGATGCACAAGAGAGGAACTGTGAATGCTATACTCTTCAATGAACATTCATTAAGCATTTTTGAATCTGTGACAACCATTTTGAAAGAGCTTAAGGAAGATGAAGCCCAGATTCGAACCGCTTTCATGCCATATCAATTTCATAAAGAAGCAGTTCCAGGCACCGCGTCAATGACAGATCAGATCTTCAAAGAGATCATCAGTGCCGTGATTTACAACACTTTGCAGAATCATTTCTCTCACTCTTTGCATTATTTACTGCGCTTTAAGTGTCTAAATATAGTGAAGCTTGGTTAAGCTTTATTGTAACAGCTGTGACTGTGTGTCAAACTTATTTGTGTAGATCCAAGCTGTAAAAGTGACCTCAGTTGTGGAGTTGTTAGGAGTTTCAGTCTGGTACTGTGTGTGTATATCCAGGACTGAATCGGGTTGTACTACGGGATTGTATTACTCAAAGTCTTCTAGTGAATCCTTCCTGCAAAGGGAGAATGGGAGATGTAGAAGTGTTGTGCTTCGAACTTCCAGAAACAAACATTGCATCATTTATTTTCTGCATTTACTTACTGCACATATTAACTGTTGGTGTCTACATAGCAGACTATAGACATAGTGCTTGCCAGTAGACACCGAGTTATTCTTAGCCCAGTAATCTTTATCTACTGTATTCAGTTCAGCAGATCTCGTCTACTGTGATCATGTCAGTAGTCTACTGTATTCTTCATTAGTCCGGTAGACCTTGTCTAACATTGTTATTTGTCCAGTAGACTATCGCCATCAACTCAACTTATTCGCTGTTCCAATCGAGTTCTTTCCGCACTTACTCAGTTACTCGACTGAGCAGTCTTTAAACAAGAAATCAAGTTTTTGTTGCTAAACACGACCAAAGCATATTTTATAAAGTAGAGCCGATGCAGATATTTAACCCCTCTTCTATATGCACACCCGATCCTAACAGGAAGGTCTGTAGTGAAACACTTATTCATTAAAAAGCACATGTCGGGAGATAAACACTTGTCGAGTCTTGGGTTCTAAGCAACGATAACCCTTGTGAATGGGGTTGTAACCAACAAAAACACAAGGATAAGTTCTCATACAGCATTTTGATCCACCCTGATATCGAAGTGATGGGAAACATCGGCATCCTAACACCCGCAAGCTGCTGTAATTTGGATGCTTCTTGTAAATATGATAGTAGGGGCTGTCATTCAGTAATACTTGAGAAGACAATCGATTTATTAAATAACTGCTGCAAGAAAAGCTTCAACCCAAAGAGACATAGTCATATTGGCGTGAAACATTGTTGTTAATCCCGTTTCAACAATATGACAATGTTTGCATTCGGCAAAACCATTTTGTTATGGAGTTCCAAGACATGAGACATGAAGCTCAATTCCACAGTTACTGAGGAGAGACAGGAAGTTGTGAGAACTGATTTCACCTCCACCATCACACTGAAACACTTTGATTTTTCTATCAAATTGATTTTCTACCAATCTTTAGAACTTTATGAAGTAATCAAAAAATTCTGATTTCCTTTTCAAAGGATAAAGCCAGGTGAATCTTGAAAATTATCCACAAAGATCATATAATAGCGATAGTTTTGATTAGATGACAAAGGCGCACGACTCCATAAGTCACAATGAATCTTTTCAAGATGATAGTTCGGAATTTTATTCAATTTTTTGAATGGTAATTTGCAGCTCTTTCCCATTTGACAACTAACACAAACTGTAGATTTAGTTATTGAGTTATATCAATAATTTTCTTCTCTTTTAAGATAGATAAAATCTTAGAATTATGATGCCCAAGACGTTGATGCCATATATTTGGATAAAGAGCTTTCATTCCTTGTTGCACTTAAAGCCTCTTGAGAATTTTCTTCCAAAGCATAGAGATGCCCCCTTCTTATGCCCTCTCGCTATTGTCCTTTTGAGTCGATCCTTAACAACAAAATCAGATGCAGTGAATTCAAGAGTGCACAGATTATCTGATGTAAGCTTACCAACAGACAACATATTCTTTTTCAATTCTGGAACAACTAGAACGTCTCTAAGATTCAAGCATCCCACGTTGGAATTAATACATATGTCTCATGTATGAGTAATAGGCAAACTTTCTCCATTTCCAACATAAACAACATACTTCCTTTATATGGCCTTAAAAGTAAGAGTTCACCTGGATCATTAGTCATGTGAGATGTTGCACCTGAGTCGACATAGAAGGTGTCATCATTTGAACCATTAATAGTCATGGCCGCAAGAGCTTGTGGGAATTCATCAGATTGATAAGAATAGTCAAATTTATGCTAACAATAAATAGCAATATGGTTAGATCTACCACAAATTTGGCATGGTTCTTTTTCGTTGTTCCAATTATTTGGTGACTGTGTTGGTTGCCCATGTTGGATTTTGTCCTTGATTTGAGTATTGTTGAAGTGCCCCACTTGTCTTTGATTGTTGTTGCGACCATTTTGTGATTATCTCGGGCAGCTGGTGTGAAGACCTGAATCTGCACTAAGAATTAGCTCAGCAGATGTCCTTTAATCAGCTCAGCAGATGTTTCAAATCTGCTCAACCTATGAGAATATACTCTACTGATCCAAATACACTACCGATTCATACTCTACTGATCTGTAGACTCAACCGATGCTTAAATAAGTTCTACTTACACAATGTCTCAGCTCAATATTCTTAATTATGTAATAAGTTTAATTATTTTTACTGTAAAAACTAAACAAAAAAGTAAATATTACGTTGGACTACTTGTCTACCAAATTTGACCCTTCATGTGATACCCATATCCATGGAATTTTTTCTTTAAAAAAGATTTTTAAAATGTTTAAACTAAAGGCTATATCGTTTATAAGAATTATTATTCAAATAATAAGGTTGTACCCAGGGATGGAGCCAGAAAAAATTGAATTTTTCTAGTAAATGATTTTTTTAAAAAAAATAATTAATTATAAAAAATATATAAATCTAATAATTGACATAGGTGCACAAAATAATAACCATTATTATATTTGCACATATATTCTAACCATTGTCAAATTTTAATCATTGTAATCCAATTAGTGATATTAAAATTTTGAAGTGGCATATAACCCCCTTATGGTTTGTCAAATAGGCAAATTACTTTCATATGGTTTGAAAATAGGCATTTTACCCCCTGTGGTTTATAAAATATGCAGTTTACCCCATGTGATTTGAAAATAGGCATTTTACCTCCATATGGTTTGTGAAAATATGCATTTTACCCTCTTATAATTTGTGAATATATGTGAAATATACCCAAAACATAGGGGGTAAAATTGCCAATTTTGTTAACCACAAGGGGGTAAAATGCCTATTTTTACAAACCACAATGGAGTAAAATGCATATTTTCAAATTACAGGGGGTAAATGTGATGACTCTAATTTTTGCTCCCCATAATCTTTAGCATTCAATGACCTCACTAACACTCATCCCAATCACCTTAATATCATTTGTTCATGACATTGACTCAATTATATTCATTAGGAAGCTAAAGTCATGAGATTTACAAATCAATCTCTTATATTACCCATTGATGACATCATTCATTACTTTCTCAAATTAGATAATGTGATGGCTCATTGAATTACCCAATTCTAGTGTCTTGCCCCAAATCATGTTAGCCATTCAATGGCTTTGCGAAACCTTGTCATTAGCCATTCAGTGATATTTAAGTGCCTAGCTCCAATTATGACATACCATTCAAGTACCTCACCAACACATTCAATTACCTTGCCCAAAATCATGTCACTAATGGCCCAAACCCATTCTTTTTCCTTATCAATCATGACATTGATGATTATTCAATTGTCTCATGTTAACCATCATTGTCTTGCTAAAATCATGACATTAGACATTTAATTATAATGGCCAAATTTGATTTATCATCAATTTGAACTCCAATTTCAAATTAAATTTGGGTTAATGATCCAATTATCATCCCTGATAAAAGCCCTGTGACATTATCGAGTAACAAATGAAGTAAAGGCGTCAATTACGGATCACACTTTGCACCCTAAGAACCCTACACGCGAAAAATTTAGCCATCGATTTCCCACTTCAGCAAACAAAATTTCCAAATTAAATCTGGAATAATGATCCAAATATCATTCTCATTAAAAGACCTCTGGAAAATTTGAATGAAAAACAAGGGAAGGTCTCCGATTTTGAGCCGCAATTTACGCCCTAGAACCCTGATTTGTGAAACTTCGGGCATCGATTTCTCACAACTCAAAACACCAAATTCAAATCAAATCTGGGGTATGAATCCCCATAATGTGTATATTAAAACCCCTCTGCCAAACTGAATCAAAAACAAGGAAATGTTTCCAATTTTGATCCACAATCCACAACCCTTATAACCCTAGGTCACTAAATTTGGGATTCGATTTTCCCATCAATCCGAACACCAATTTCAAATTAATTCTTGATTTATGATCCTTATTCCATGTCGAACAGAAACCCTCTATCCAATTGAAATCACAAACAAGGGAGGATGCTCAATTTCGGATCGAGATTCTCGCCCAAGAACCCTAAATTACGAAAATTTCGGACTTTGATTTCTCCCAAGTTCGAATGCCATTTTAAAATTAAATTTAAGTTATGAATACTCATAACATGTATATTAATAGCCCTCTAATGATTTCAGAATTCCAAATCTCGAATGATCGAATTCTTGAAGCCCCAATTCGCGCCTATTAAACCCTAATATCTCAAATACTTGCCTCGATTTTTGAACCACCGAAGCAGATTATTCCAATCCAAATTGTGTTATTTATCCTCACATCATTTCCAAGAAAAAAAATCATTTATCAATTTTGAAATTCAGCAATCGAAACGTAACCAATTGAGAGATCTAATTTTCTTCTCAAAGAACTCTAACCCACGAAATATCATCCTTCGATTCCACATCCACCGTAACATATTTTACAATACGACGTAGGCTACGATGACTTACACTCAAACCATTTTGATCCAAATTATGGAGCATGAAATAACCGAATTTAAAGTATTCCAAGACAAGGAGATGCGAGACGCGTCCGAGTTGTTGGAGATAATCAATCACTTTCTTTACAAGGCTCAAAGGATGACCTACCACCATCATCGTGCCGAAGAGCGACTTACAAAAGCAATCGAGGACAACAAAACACTTGTGAGAGTCCACAATAACAAGTGCCAACAATTGGAATGCTTCGAGCAGGAGTTCAATGATTATCGTGAGAACATGTGGACCCGTATCCAAGCTCTCACGAATGAGAAGAACGAATTGGCACAAGAAGTCGACTACAAACAATATGTCATCAATCTCCTTTTGGAAGAGGATGATCACGAGGAAAATCCTATAGTAATGGAAAACGTTGAAGGAGATTTAGGAGACGGGGAAACAATAGACTAGGTTTTGTAGTATGCGATGTGATAAGAACAATAAGGAATATTTCTTTGATATTCTAGTGATGAATTTCTTTGTTTAGGATTTTGTCGTGAACCTCTCAGTTTAATTAACAAATTTTAGTTTATTCTTCGAGCGTATCCCGAATTATGTTATTCATCGGTTACGCTCCTATGCAACAACTTTAAACCCTTGCTACTATTATTTGAAAAGCTATATCCCTATTTGTAAGTCATGATGAACTCAATCCAATTGTTTTCAATATATTACAACCAATTCCTTGAATTTTTATTCTTGGGCTAACTTCGAGAATGTTAATTCTCAAATCACTCAATTTCGAGGAACTTTATTTCGAGTAAAATCTCGGGCTAACTCGAATAGTCGATGACATGTCCTCCTTATTCTTATTGAGATCCTTAGAGCCTAAGTAAATCATGTTATACTTTTGGGACACATAAGTTAAGATACATCTCCATAATTTGATTATAACTTGTGATACTTTGGGTTCAAGTTATTATGATCATTTGGTTGAAATGAGAGATAATAGATTAGTCTCTAAAAATTAATAAGGATATTAGAAATCCATTTCTCAATTTGGATATAGTGATGAAACATCGTACTAAGGCTTATAATATTTTGGTTCAAATGATAATAGAATAGTCACTTAGAATTTATTAAGAAAATTAGAAACCAACTTTCCGCAGTCCAATAAATCTTTTAAAATTCGATAAAATTTATTCGACCAATGAATTCATTTGTCTTCCTTCAAATTTATTATTGATATCCTTGAACTCAACTTTCATTGGAATAATGGGTTAGCATGTCATCACGCCCATTGGACATTTCCCCGCTTGAATTTCATCCTAAACATCCAATTATATCTTTCGCACTCTATTTTGTCCCTTTTGATATAATCTCGTATTCAATGTGAAATCTCACTTTTAATTCTTCTAGAATACTTGAATAATATGATTTTACCTGGACAATTATTCAATCTACTTATTGCACTATGGAGCTTCTTTCGTCAAATTTGAAATAATCTCATTTGTTCAAACACTTACTCGACTATTGATTCATCTTGGAATTAAAATAACATCATCAACTTTAAAAAGTTGGGATTCTTTTGAAATATATCTTACTCGTGAAACAATCATTCAATCATTTCTAGTACTTCTGATCTTTATATTAAATTTTTTTTTCATAATTACCCAATTATTCCTTGGTTCGTTTTGCCATCAAAGTTTGATAACTCAATTGTTTATTTATTCATTTTTGAGACTCCATGATTGCTTGAGTTTGATATGACATTAATCTTCTTCATATCAAAAATTATTTTACTATCATCCTACAAAACTTATTTTGAGTTGATGAACAAGTCTACCGACTTTTTCTTCTTTTTCATTTTCTTGGAATTATCATTCATTCTCATTCACGTGATGTTATGCTAGAATAATATACATCCTTGCAAATTCTTGTAATATTCCATCACTTTTGATCGGTTCAGCACACAAAAGTTGATTATTTGATTTTTACCACCTCACACCACCCACTTGCGAAATTTTTGGATTGTATTGAAACTTTCTTTTCATACACGGTATTACTTCTATCTTTGATTATCTGACAAAGAAAATCCATTTAAACTCGAAACTCTATCCTTTCACTTTCCTAAGTTTAAGATACCTTCATTAGAGTGCGTGTCGAGAGATCGATAGAGGAAGTACCAATAAGAATAGGAGTCAGTTCGATTAGGTAAGAACTCGATCAAGACTACCCGACAACTATTCCTAGAACCTCTAGTAATTCAAAGAAAGTTGAATGAGACGCAGAAGTATATAAAAAAAAATCCCAACACGTGTCGTGGGATCAAAGGATCAAGTGTTGAGAAGAAGAATCATTTCATACATCAAAGTCAAATGGTCAAAATCAGATGGAGGGAAAAGTTCTTGGGAACTGGAAGAAAAGATGCTAGAGAAATACTCATATCTCTTCCAACATTGAATTGACTCAAGTTTCGCGGACGAAACTTCTAATAAGGAGGAAGGGATGTTATGACCCTAAATTTTGCTCCCCATAATCTTGAGAATTCAATGATCTCACTAACACTCATCCCAATCACCTTAATATCTTTTGTTCATGACATTGACTCAATTATATTCATTAGGAGGCCAAAGTCATGGGATTTACAAATCAATCTCTTACATTACCCATTGATGACCTCATTCATTACTTTCTGAAATTAGATAATGTGATGGCTCATTGAATTACCCAATTCTAGTGCCTTGCCCCAAATCATGTTAGCCATTCAATGGCCTTGCCAAACCTTACCATTAGCCATTCAATGACATTTAAGTGCCTAGCTCCAATTATGGCATACCATTCAAGTGCCTCACCAACACATTCAATTACCTTGCCCAAAATCATGTCACTAATGGCCTAAACCCATTCTTTTTTCCTTATCAATCATGACATTGATGATTATTCAATTGTCTCATGTTAGTCATCATTGCCTTGCTAAAATCATGACATTAGACATTCAATTGTAATGGCCAAAGTTTAGAAACCTTACCAAATCATGTTATCATTACCTTGCTAAAATCATGACATTAGACATGCCAAAATTTAGAAATTTTAGATAGTTTCTCCCACCTTTAAAACATCTCACATCCCACCAAAAGAAAAGGCTAGGCTACCAAGAAATATCACATACAAATTACACACACTTTTCGAAAATTCAAGGAAGAAAGGAAGGGATTTTTATCATTTCTCAACCTGGATCTCATCTCATCGTGCTTCGATTATCCAACGACGGTAAGTAGGTTTTTGCTACAAATATCATTCCGTTTGAAACTCTATATATTTGTTAAAATTTCAGTTGAGCACGAAAATGTATTTTAAAGATTCTATTATGAAAGTTAATGAGAAATGTGCATCGAAAGTCGAAGGCTCTGCGGGGGAAGTGCTACTTGTGTAGGAGCCACCTCTTAATCCCAAGAAGGAGATTATGTGATTATGTGTTTATGTGATGAGGCTCTAGTGTGAGCAATTATGAGTATGTGTATCGATCTACTATGTGTTTGATAAAGAGTTATTTGAAAAGCTTTATATGTATGTTTTATCATGTTCAACTGGCCCCTGCTTGCTGAGTATTTTCCCAAATACTCACCCATTACCACCCCTCCCCAATTAAGGACGGAGAATAGGTTGAAGACGAAGAACAAGACAAATTTTGGCCTGGTGATCTACCGAGGAGACAAGATTTTATTACGTTACACTTCCGCAAAACTCTGTTTAGATATAAGGTGTTTTATGAACAACTTATTCCGGTTGTTTTACAGTTGTATATATGATAATTATTTTTAATGAAATAAATAGACTGATTTTTATAATAGATCTGTACTCGAGGCTTGTTGATTTTGAATTAATTTTGGAATCAACGCCGATGTCACGCGCTCCGGTCTCAGGGCGTGACAATAAACTGCCTATTTTGCAAACCAAATGGGGGTAAAATGCCTATTTTCAAACTACAATGGGGTTATCGATAATCTGCCAAAAAACCTAAAATTTGAGTAACAAAATATAAATAGAAGTAGCTATTTATTTAAAATCATTTTAAATTGTGAACCAAAACATATCGAATATATAAGAGCTACTGCATATCAATCACACCCTATGTTAGCATTATCTCAGTGACTTCCTCAAAACTAGCAAAATATCGACTGCTGTCAACTCTTAATGTCACGAACTTTGTATCGGTGAGGCCATCGATTAATCGAGATGACCTCGAAAGAAGCATTACAAGATATGAAAAGAACATATGGTTTTCCTGTTAGAGAGCCAAGGCTTGCTAGGTTCGATTAACGGCCACGTCCCGCCACCATTAATGCTGCCTGAAGAATCCATGGATAAGCAAAAACTTTGGAGAAGAACTGATCGGCTCATCAAAGGATGGATTTTGGGCTCCATTACTGGGCCCGATGTGCTTGATGTTGTGGTGGGATTGGAAAGTTCCAGGGAAGTTTGGTTAAAACTGGAAAACATTTTCAAAGAAGATAAAATGAAACTCAAAATGGTATTGAGAAAGATGAAGATGGGAATATGGAAAATACTGCTTCGGATCAAGGAAATACTGCACTTTTATCAAAATATACTTCTTTTCTTTTCTTTTTCCCCTAATAAAACTGCATATGCATACACGGTTCACCGATGCGATTGCAAAACGTACTAATCTAGTTATATTGATAATTTGATAATTTGGATAAATTTTTAATAAAAAATAAAATTAAAATTAAAAAAACTTGAATTTTTTTTTAAAAATATTGCTCGATTGCCACGGTGAGCATTTCGGACTGCGAAATCGTCATTCTGGGTCTTAAAGTTGTTCATTCCGCGATAACGGCAAAATCATCGTTATAATTACACATCTATTTTAGCATAAAACTTTACACTCCCATTTGGAAGACCCTTTCAGTCATTCCACGACTCCACGACCGTTATTACGAACCATGTATCATGTATGCATATAAATATAAAACATATAAAAGGAAAAGATCTATATATAATTTGTGGAGTAAAAATTTACGTTTTTTTACTAAAACTTACTAGTTTGCAGCAGGATGACGACTACATATTGATAAATTTTGTATAGTGAGAATTTTTGAAGGATTTTTTTTCTTTATTTATATTTTTAATTAAATTTAAGTTATTTTTCAAAGTTTAGATATGGAACCAAAAGTTAGATTTTTATGATTTTTTTCCTTTATAGCTAACATTAAATATGTGAAATACATTTTATTCTTCATATTCTTTATAAAATATAATATTATGATCTAGGCTAATATTAGTTTTGATGGTTTACATTTGGAGATGGAGATCTGTTTCAGAATCCAAAACGTGTAAAATCACCATTTCATAATAGGAAAATTCGATCAGTGTGATATTCAACTACAGATCCAATGATCATAGTCGATGTGAAGGCTCGGTTCCACCAGCTCAATGGGTGGTCAATCAGCTCAACTATCAAGCAGTTGTCCATTAGCTCAACTTCTTGAAGAAGTTTCAGCAGCTCAACTGATCAAATCTAGGGTTCATACTAGTTTTGGTACAACAAAGTAATCAACCGATGAAGACCCGACTGATGAAGACTTAGCTCAACCGATGGATTTAAGAGTACACGACAGATTGCAAGTCTATATATGCATTCTAATCAGATCGATATTATTGAGCATCCGTCAAGGATCTCAAGTTGACTGCCATTATAGCCGTCGCAGGCTAAATGAAGAAAGTGTGCAGGTCAACAGAAAAGTATTAAATGCGTCCAGAGCTATTTTAGGAAACATTATGCTGAACATTTAATGCATTTCAGACAAAGAACGTTTATTATGGTTACTTTCTTTGAGTATATATCAACTATTTATGAGAAATAAATAGTTGGTAAAACGATAAACGCTCTATAGTCAATATTGCTCAACGTCACTAAACCGAACACATCTGCTTATTCAAGAAGCATTTAAGGCACCTCGTACAAGCTACATCAGATCCACATAGAGATCAACAGTGCCAGTAGATTGTGCAATTGATTGCAAAATCATCAACTCATTTATTACTTTGTATTTGATTATAGCGAAACATCTGATAAACTATTGTAACAATGTTTGACAACTGTGTCAAAACTGTGGACTTGCACCAAGCTATAATAGTTACCTCAATTGTGGTTAGCACTAGTAGTTTTCAGTTGTGCGACAACTAAAGTGAGTTTTTACAACTGAATTGTACAAATCAACTTAAATTGGCTAAGTTGACCAGTGTAGATATTGCACCCCTTCTATTTGCACATCCGATCCTATTAAGTGTTATCATAGAGGTTATTATTGCTTAATAGAATATTCGATCTGATGACCCCAGTAGTGTTTCCATGTTCACCATTGAAAATTTTAATGACTAGAAATTTCAAATGCAGACACATTTAGCATCTGTTGATGTTAATATGTGGGACATCATCATCGGTGGACCTTCGAGGATCATGAAGATCAACCTTGCAGTTTCATCCTCTACCGGTAGTCTCTATGTTGACAAGCTCTGATTCTGGTGGACTACCGATTATAAAAGAAGAACAAATTTGGACAACATTGTCAAAGATGCTATATTTTCCACTCTTAACAAAAATAAATTTAGCAAGGTGAATACGTGCCCAACTGTTATGTGATGTATTCCACTAGAAGACTTTGAAAATTACCAACACTTTGTACAATTCCAATTCAGCTGAGTTCTTCCTGACTTTGTTGAAACTCCTAGCCTCAACACTAATGAATTATACAATTTGCATAGAAGATTGTTCTGGAGAATACAACTATAACTCTTTTACAATACCTCTCTCAACCAATAAATAGAGTGAAGTTCAAGCACTAACGATCTCAAATAGATTAGCTGTATGAGTTCAGCGGTGCTTCATTGAGCAGCAGGGTAATGACTTTAAATGCTCAAATGATTGCTCAGTAAATGTTCAGTTAATGCAATCGAGAATTCTGTGTTCGCACTCTGTTCTTCAAAAATTCCTCTTTAAGCACTTGTGAAGTCCAACGTTAATATTTGTCAAAATCGAGGACTGTTGTACTTATTCACTGATATTAAGGACAAAAGCTGGCTTCCTTTTGTCTCGTATTAAATGTCCACCGGCTCTTTGCAAAAGTAGTATATGAGCATTAAATCTTCTTCTGATCATTATGCATCTAAACTCAGTAAGTAGACAACGATCATAATTTGAGTCGACTGAAATAACAAGGCCCACTGATAACGAAGTCAGCTGACGTTTTATCGGTTGAGTGAATATGTCGGCTGAATAAATTCTCGGCTGAGTAGAAGTGGGCTTTGAAGAGTGCCACTCGACTTCTGTCATTAGAGTTTTATACGGCTTGATTTGTATCTCCAAAACTATTAACTTATATTCCAACGATTTTCCCATTTTTGGTGATGTCAAAACCAAGAAGACAAAGTCAATAAAACTTCTCAACAACAATGAATATAAAAAGAACAGAAGACTTTGATTTGAAGAAATTTTTCATTTGATTATAAAAAATTACAAAATCTTAGATTACAGATAGCTGACTGAACTTTTCAAAATAGCAGTAGTAGTACACAGCATACTAACAACAAGTGTCATCAGCACCTTGGACATTTATCATCAGCAAACTTCTTTATCATAGCACTGCTTTTCCCCTTTTTGGCATCATTGACTTGATGCATAACCCAATAATTTCAGCCAGTTGGTGAGAGACAGTGTCCAGACGAGTGTCGATGGCATGTAATCGTTGAGCCAAAGATCCATTCATGTTGACAAAAGTAGTGGTGTGAGTTGTTTGGTCAGTCTGCGATTTGGTAAACAGCTCATTCAAAAGATTATGAAGGTCTTCCATCTGCTTGAAAATTCTTGTCTTGAAAGATTCGAAGTTAAGATCGCCAGTCTTCTGAGTTCGCCTAACTTCTTGAACATCATTGGCAATGGTTGATAGATTGTTGAAGATATTTTCTAACGATAGATCAATGTGCGGTGATAGTTGGGGCAAGATTAACCCTTTTCTGAGACAAGTGCTTCTGTTTGAACATCAATAGAATATATAAGTGGAGTAGAGGCAGCATCATTCTCGGGCCTTCTTGGAGTGCATTACCTTCAGCGGATGAGCTTGGAACATCATCTCGGATTAGGGGAGAAGAGTGATGAACCACTTTTGGATGGCAGCAGCTGAGGTCGAACTTGTTCTGATAAGGAAAGGGCCGGAGCAGATGGAAGTCTCAAATGATGGGCAACAATGGCTACAACTTCTTCAACTGAAGAGGTGGTTAGCACTATCTCATCCACTGGAGTTTCAGTAATCATGACGTCGTATGCTTGTGTAGGAGACAACACTTCCTCTCCAAATAACTGCATCTGAATGTTCTGAACAACCTCCAATAGGTTTTTTTTAGCATCAAGCAGGGTCTCAACAGGGAGAACCGAACGGCAGTAGAGTTTCTAAAATATCAATTGGGAGCAAGCATTGTGGCAAGCAACGAGAATTCAAAAGGGCCATCAAGGCGTTCCATGACTGTATGTTCAGTAAAAGGCGTCGGTTATGATACAACAACACCCAGTTGAAGGAGCAGAAGTGGCAGCAACATTTCCAACAGACTCTTTTGATGAGTCAAAGTCTGAACATGGTGGAGGAATTTTTAACTTCCCTCTCTGAAGCATGACGGTGAGATCTAGAGTGTAGAGATCAGATTCTATGACCAATAATGTTCTGATCATCTCTAGCAGTGGGGCTTGATGCATCAAATTTTGTTTCTTCTCATTCAGCAGAGATTTTAACTTGCTCAGGCGTAGTTTGGCACAGAAGAATTTTCTTCTTTTGAGCCCTTCTGAAATCAAATATATACTCTTTTCTTCCAGTCTCCCTATGCCTTTAATTTTCTTGATCATAACAGTGAATCGAACAGTCTGGTGGTAGTTAACCCATTCATCAAATGTCCTCCGCTTTGCCTGGACATATTCTTCCACCTCGGTCATGCACAAATCGATGTTTGTTTGGGCAGCAGACTTACATTTTTTAGGAACAACTTCAATGAACACACCTTTCCCTTTGTCAGATTGATCAATGAGCGGTAAGACAGATTTTGTGTAGAGTGTCTCAACTTCTTTAAAGATTACCACTCTGACCTTCGGTGCCGGGAGGGTAGCAGCAGTGGGTGGAACAACAACAGATTTGATAGAGGACTTACTGGAAATGGTTCTACGCTTCTTTGATGCATCAACCTTTGAAGATGGAGGGGGTTACAACTACAATGTAGAGAATCTGTTCTGAATCTATTGTTGGGCAGTAGCAGTGGCCTCTTCTGCCATTTCCTATCCAATTTCTTTATTTACTTCTGGTAGTTCAATCAAGGAAAAGAGCGAGTGTTGTGTGCAAAAACCAGTGATGTGTTTCATGATCTTCATGAGAATGTAGTGGAGTCGGCTTTCCTAGCTAAAGTTGAGTTCTTTCAAGAACTTGGCTGATGGATACAACAAAGCCCTGGGATTGCTTCTTTGGAGACGAGATAATTACCAGCACGATAGACAAGTTGACTTTGGTTCCTAGCATGATTGCAACCATTACTTCAAATTTTTCAAATAAGATGGCGTCAAAAGATCCAACTTTGGCCACGATGTCCGTGAGCAATTGATACTGAAAATGCATTTCTTTCTTCTTGAAGGATCTTTTTGGAATGGTGTTTCCCATAACCATCTGTTTCTTTATATCTAGTAAATCAATCATTGAAATAGTGGAGAAATCAGTAAGACCTTCTGACAGAAGATCAAAAGTCTCAGCAAAGTGCTTCTGGTCGAAAGAGATTTCTTTGTCTCCGATGTTGATAACAACAGACTGATGCTCAATACAGCCATTGTCGAAGAATTCCTTCAGAACATCCTTGTGGATTGAAGCTTGCAGGCTCAGAAATTTGGACAATCAGATGACTCCAATAATTGAAAAACTTCTACCAAAGAAGCATGATTAAGATGGTAAATAGAGGCGAAATCCACGTGGTAGATGTTGAGAAAGAGAGCAGCCATGGATTCAGTGATTTAACTGTACGAAGATAAAGCTAAGATCAAGTAAGTTAGTAGGGAAATGAAGTTGTGAAAAAATAGTGGATGTATTTTCAGAGATTTAAACGAGAGGTATATGAATCGCTGGGAAGAAGATGCATGAAAGCAGAATGCCAAAATATTTGAATTTGAAATATATCGAATGGTTGAGGGAAAAAAAGAAGTAAACAAATCTTGTCCGTTAATTTTAGGTCCATGGTCGGTATGAGTTATTGTAAATAAAAGGAGAGTTAAGCTCGTCTATAGGATAAGATCAACAGAGTTGATTACTTGGCTAGAGTACCTGTCGAGTTATCAATTCCAGCTGACTTTCTGTCTTAAGAGTAACTCATCTTTTCATCATAAAACAAATAATAAATATTAATAAAATAAATCAATTAAACCAAGAATATTTCTGAAATAATAAAACTTAGCTCCGAGTAAGGGTTCTGTGAAAATATCAACAGCTTGAAAATCGTAGAAATATATTCTAATCTGATATGCTTTTGCAATACGTGATCTCGGAGGAAATGATGTCGAATATCGATATGCTTGGTTCGAGTGTGCAAAACTGGACTGTACGTTATGGCAATTGCACTAGTATTGTTGCAAAGTATAGGAGATTCTTCTGCATTGATTCAATAGTCTTTCAGTTGATGTTGAATCCAAAGAATCTGAGCACAGCAACTGCCAGCTGTCAAATATATATTATATTAAAAACTGTATATAAGTATTGCATTAGTCTAGATTCGCACCTGCTACTAATTACAACAGTTTATGCAATACCACACTTAAGCTAAAATAGAATCTGCGAAGTGCCTTGGTGCTATTCTTTCTCTTTGGTCTTCAACTAATGTTGTAGGAACTTACTTCGCTTCTCTATCTACTGCTATCACATCTGCTCCTTTGATGATTGTATCATTATCCTGTCTTTGAAAAGACACATTGTCCTCAATGTAAAAATTGAGGATAGAGTTTCTTAAATTGTGATGAGTCCGCCCAAGATGTTTCTTCAAGTGGTAAACCATTCCACAACACTAATATCTGCTCCATTCACTATGAACCACGAATCACTTCACTGCTATTGTGAACAACCAATGGTGAAACCAAAGGATTATTATCCACGGATTATGATGGTAAGGCCACTGCTACTACGCAGTATGGATTTGGACAAAGTTTAAGCACTGATACATAAAAGACTGGATGTATTTTGCAATGAAGAGGCAATTCCAATTTGTAAGCCATAGGGTCAACGCTTAATAATCCTATATGGACCAAAATCTTTTACTTTGTGAACTTGCTTCCTAAAACTGATACCTGACGATATGGTTGAAGATGGAAATAACTCCACTGACCAATCTACCTCAAAATGAATCTCACCCCATTGCTTATCAGATTGAGATTTCATATGCAGCTGGGCTTTGTGTAAATTGTCCCTCAGTGTGTTTAGAACCTGATCTCTATCAATCAGCCAATGATCCACCTCTTCGACATGTGATGACCCCTCAACATATGTTGTGAGAGCATGTGGTGGTTTATCAAATATTGATTTGAATGTGGACTTTGAAATAGTTGTATGTTGGCTAGTATTGTAATAAAGCTCTGCCTAAACCAGATGCTTATACCACTAAGATGGTTGATCACACATATTCCCACATATATACTACTCCGAGCATCGATTAAGCACCTCTATTTGACCATCTGACTATGGATGATATGCACTTGACATATGAAGTGAAGTGCCATAACTCTTGAATAGCACTTGCCATAATTTACTTAGACTGTTGGTTCCCTTTCTGAAACAATAGTTTTAGGAAAATCGTTATGTTTCACCACTATATTCGCAAACAAGATAGCCACCATAATAGGTGTAAATCCCGCCTCAAAGCCCCAAAATGACTATATTTTGATAGTCTATCTACCACAACCATTATCACTAAAAATCCATTCGAAGGAGGCAAACCAGTGATGAAATCCATCGAAGTATCTTCCCATGTATTATGAGGGATTGTGTTGGGGTGCAACAATTGCCCTTGCAGGGAGAGCGATCAAAATTGCACCATTACCCATAGCTATAGCTTTGGTAAAGCAGGAAACACTTGATCCTATAGTTCATATTAGAGTTAAGGTCACGTGTCCGATTCCAATGAGTTACAAGGTAATGCAATTATTAGGAGGGGATTGTTGGGTGCAAAAATTGCCCTTGCTGAGAGAGCGGGCGAAACATGGTGTTTGAGTCGTTGTACGGTTTAAAAATATTTGAATTGCAACATTAACACCAACTATAGATTTTGGTAAAATGACAACTGTTTGATCCTACAATTGACAATGACTGCTGTAAGCCTCGAGATTTATAAGTAGAGTTTGTTTGCTGACAAACTCCACATTTAGTAACATGCTCCTTCACATATTGAGCCATATAATTCAAATAAAAGCTCGTACTCAAAAGCGATAACATTTTCTTGACCCCTGCATGGCCTGCTAAATGTGTATCATGAAACTCAAAAGCACTTTAGGTTTTAAAGGTGAATTCAGATTAAGGTAGATATAATTGATTTTATAAATGAGTCCATCACAAAATAGAAGTGAAGTAGGTTAAGCTGAATTAGTAATCTGTGAGATGACAGGCTGGTAAAATGGGTCCTTGGCCACTTCATTTCTCTGTGAATTCTTGTGTTAGTAAAAAAAAAAAAATTAAACAATAAAGATTAGATTGTGTGAACGAATTACAACTAAAGAGATCAAAAGCAAAGTGATTAAATTATTAAAGCGATTCTTGTTATCGGTCAACTCCATATTGGATATTATCATCTCGATCATCATCAATTCTCAAAAAACTCAATTTTATTTGAATATTATCATTTGGAAATTCAGTTCTTCCCTCATCTTATTCCTAGTTAAATAGAAATCAGCGCTCAAATTCAACTCCTATCAAATTTTATTAATCTAAACAACACCAGTCAAGATTAATTCAATGATAGCTTTCAAAACTAGTGAGAATGATGAATCTAGAATATAAACACGAGCGATTTATATTAATTTAGTCAATTCTTTTCCCTAAGAACTTAATAAATTTAACATCAGAAAATTATCAGTCTTAGTTGCTTATTCAATTAGATTACTCAAACAATTTCTTCTTCGATATCTAATTAGCAATAGATTACATGCAAACTATTAAGTTGTCAATCCAATAACCAAACAACAACCATGTCAATAAAAGCAGAAAAATATTGATCCTCAATAAAATCACTAAACAAGAACATGAATCTCCTCAAGATTAATAAATTCAAGGTATTATCTCCTTAACCAATAATTAAAATCTAGCTATGCATAATTAAAAAAATAATAATAATAACAAACTATCCTAGAAAGCATTAAATAAAATCAAAGTAAAGAAAATTAATCAGATCTCCACTCGTCGAGGTCGTCAATCTCGTCTTCTTGTTGATCTTCGTAGCCGTCTTCAATAAAATTGAAAGCAAAAATATAAAACTAAGTTATCTAATTTCTATCTACTCTACCAAATGAATGAATAATTTTCATGCATAATATGGTCCAAATCTTGAGTAATATCAATTGGGAGCTAAAAAGATAGGTCACAATCCTTCTAAGATGGAAATAAGTCATGTTTCCATAATTTTCAGGATTTTTCGGCACTGGGGCACGGCACTAGAGGAGCAGGGGCGCCGCATATATTGCCCCGGATAAAATTTTCCAAGCTGACAAGCTCTTGGGAGCCTGTCTGTAGCGAGGCGCTTGGCTTGTTGTTTTGTTTTTCGATTTTTCGTCTTTTTAGCTACTTCTTTCCTCGTTTCTTAATTCTTTGAGTTCGTTTCCATCTTTTAATCATCATTTGACCTCTTTTTTTGTTATCATTTTAACCTAAAAACAACCAAACTACTCAATAAATTTACTAAGAACTTATAAATTCAACAACATAAAATTATCAGTCTTAGTTGCTTCATAAATTAGATCAATCAAACAATTTCTTATTCGATATCTAATTAGCAATAGATTGCATGCAAGTTACTAGGTTCTCAATGCAAGAATCAAAATAAACTCAGAAAAACATTGATACTCAATAAAATTGATAGTTAAGAACATGAATATCCCCAGATTAATAAATCCAAGGTATTGTCTTACTCAACCAATAAAACTTAGTTACTCATAAGTCAATAAAAAATAATCAAAAGCTATTCTATAAAGAATTAAATAAAAGCAAGGAGAAGAAAATCTAATTGGATCTCCACTTGTCGAGGTTATCATTCCATTCGTGTTGATCTTCAAAATCATGAGAGAAAATTGTAAACCTAAGCTACCTAATGTCTATCTAATTTATCTAATGAATGAATAATTGTTACCTAACGCCTAATATGGTTCAAATCTTGAGCCATATCAATTAGGGGCTGAAGAAGTAGGTTGCAATCCTTTTAGGATTGTAAGAAATCATGTTTCCATAATTTTCAGGATTCTTCGCCATTGAGGCGTTGCACTAAAGGTCTTGGGGTGCCGCGTATACTACCCCGGATAAAATTTTCCAAGTTGACAGGCGCTGAGGCGCTGGCTTGCTGTTTTGGTTTTCGATTTTTTGTCAAGTTCTTTCATCGTTTCTTACTTCTTTGAGTTCCTTTCCATCTAATCATCATTTGACCTATTTTTATCATTTTCACCTAAAAACAACCAAATATATATATATATATATATATATATATATATATATATATCAAATTAACAATTAAAATTTACCTAATCATTGACAATTAAACTCATAAATGTTTCTATTTCTTGGCACATCAAACGCTCCATAAGTTGGTGAAGTAAATGGATAGCTTCCATTGTCGACCACTATGGCATGAACTGTAATTGGTTCTCCGAGATTTTAATATTCCTCCTTATCTATTCCAAGAAAACCATTCTTCTAAAAAAAAGTGGGGTGAAGCACCCGTTTGAAGTGGCGAAGGCCTATGCTACAGTAAGAAAAATGTACGTTGAGGTTACGAAGTATCAACTGGTTAAGGAAAGCTCAGTTTATGAAATCGCTTAGCCGTTAAGCTATTTAATGTTGTAGTAGTGAGGCGTCGGTCATTCTAGGAAGTTATAATTGATATCCCTAATGAGTAGAAAATAGGTCTATTTTCATTCAGCTCGGAAATGAAATTTGTCCGCTGGGAGGTCTTTTACTAAGAGATCAGCTAGCTCAGTTTTCGGGCCGACCTCCGGACCTCCAAATATATTACCGACCTCTCAAAATGCGAGTTACATGCTGATGAGCAGGTTGGCGCAAGGCCGAACTCCCGAGCAAAGGCTGCAGACTTCTGGGCCCATATCATTAAGACTGAATCTCTTATTTATAGAAGCGAGATCTCCGGGATTTGGTTCAAGCGAGATCTTCGGGATTCGGTTGAGCTTATCAGAGATCTTTAGGAAATAAATCAGATTCCTTAGAATCCTGCAAGGAAACAACTGTTGGATATGCCTTAAGACAATACATTAGATGATTGATTTTGGCATATATTGTAATATGATTTTCATTAATGACAATTCATCATTATATATTATTCCAATATCTGTGTAATATGAATAAATATATATTAATATCCTTAGAATAATATTGTATTATACTTAAATATTGTCCCTAGTCAAGTATTATCATGAATTAGGATAATGATAATGCATTGATACTAGTATGTGTTGATTGATGAATTTGTTCATGGATATGAGATATCGAATCAACACATATGTACATGTTAGAGAACAATGTACTGGACAGACCCGCCATGAGAATGCTACATGGATTGTTATATGAATGTCATAAGCAATTCTCATAGTGATAATAGTGTATGTAATCCTTACGACTTGAGATCATCAGAGATCCCAACATAAGGAGTTGTGTATCTTGATATTGTCAAATGTTACCTATGACAGGCTAAACTATAAAGACAATCATTGGATATACTACGAATTATGTAGATGGATGTTGATCAAAATAGGATTTATCCTTCCTATACAACAAGAGAAGTGTTTGGGTCCTTGATCAAGTGAGACTAAAATGCATGACCATGCTCGAATGAGTCGATATGTGTTATCGAGCTTATTCGTTTATTCTAGTCTACTCGGGGATCAAGAAATAAAAGATTGAACGGTACGAGTATGACTTATTCCATGACTCGTGTTTAATCTAAACACCTAGGACAAAGGGATTAAGTTACATGGTGAATATTATCACATGCCATAGATTATGTTGAGTCAATGGCATTCTTGTAACTTGGGTAGCCTTGATGAGTTGCTAGATACCGCTCATTGCTTGTGACATAAAATAAGATTTCATGTCACTGTCAACGTTGCAAGATCCTAACGGGTCGCACAAAAGATTAAATCAATAAAAGGAGTTAAATTAATTGGCTGAACTAAGCTGTTTAGGAAGAGTCCTAAGCTTAAACTAATGGGCTGATTATATATATAGATATATATATTAATATGCAATATATACATAGACGGATAAAGATTGATACGTGCCCAAGGGTTTTTCGAAACCTAAAACCCTCAACAGACCATTAGCAAGATTGTGCAGCCGTCACTTTTGTTCTTGACGGCCCATCCCTTTCCCTAGCTGAATTATCAAAGTCTAGCAACTTGGTAACTTCAACATCCTTTGTCGATTCGATCGTGTGGATAGCGTAGAGGCAAAGCTTTGAAGTTTTGTTATACGACTCGTGGAACTCGTGGATGTTCTTCTACATCAAACACTCTACAAATGTATAACTCTAATCAACCAATATGATTACTTCGTAGAGGTCCATGGCTAGAATCCGAAATTTTATCTATTCAGCCGTGTTTTTGCTCGTCGGATTCCTAACAACTCTTTCAAGGAAATATGTATGAAATATGGTAACTTCTTTTATATGAATATCAGGTTCACTTATCACTTTTATTCATTCACTCATATTGTTTACTTACAACACATATATTTTTTCTATTCCTACACCTGATTTTAACGTCGGAAAGGATACGCCGAAAAAAACCTACTGGCTCCTTTCTCACGATTGTTTCTGATCCCAAACCATCATTATTTCCGATGTCCGCACATTGGAAGAAAGAAAAGAGGTAATCCCATTTTAATCAACATCGATAATATAGAAAAAAAATTGTACTATAACAAAGACAAATTTTCCTAATCCATGGCATGCAGCTTGGCCTTCAAATCTTTTATAAACTGATCAAAATTTCTATCCGAAGATCCACCATTTTCAATTGCATTCCGTAATATGTCATTCATTTTTCTTGTCTCCCTCCTCAAGCCCTCCGAAGTACTCCCACTCATCAATTTGCTCACATTCTCCGCTACATTGACTCGATTTATTGACACCCCATCGCCAAGGTTAATCCCAATCTTCCAAACATCAACCAACAATTTTCTGTTAGCAGGTTGATCATACGATAACGGATAACAAATCATCGGAACCTGATACCATATACTTTCCAGGATGGAATTCCAACCACAATGCGTCAAGAACCCTCCAATGCCTGGATTCGAAAGAACCTGGATTTGATTACACCATGGAATAATCAACCCTTTATCCTCCATTTTATCCTCAAAGCCATCAGGCAAAGCATCTGCAGTCCCCGCTCGAACAACCCATATAAAATTTACTTCACTGAGTAAAATGCCGTGAGCTATTTCTTGAATTAACCGTTTACTAACTTCAACCAGGCTGCCGAATGAGATGTATAAAACCGAGCCTGGTGGCTTATTGACGAGCCAATCGGTGCAGTCTAGCTCAGGCCACAAACTCCGGCTCGTAATGAGATTGGCTTTGGCAAGATTTTGGGAGAAATTAACGGGTCCGATCGCATAATTTGGCTGGTTTTTGTTTAGAACTGATAGTGTGACTGATTCAAGTTCGTAGATTGTGTTGTGCAAAACGAAATCTGCCTTCTTCACTTCTCGAAATGAGTTGATGACAATTTTGGGCGAAATAGTAGCCATCGCTGCTTCTTTTAGATATGGCATCAAGTCCCTAGTGTTGATTGATTCAATTCCAGGTATGTAGTTAATTTCCTCTTCGATATTATCTGACAGAATCAAGAAATTAAATTAAGGATGGATCAGAGACTTAAATGTCCAGAACAGGGCCGAAATGATTAATAAGATCTCAAATTGAAAAAAAAAAAACATTAAACATCGACCTTTATGAATAGTTTCAATTTTATTTAATGATGGTGTATAAATATTAAGTGTTCTAAATCCTTAGATGAAGTATAATTTCAAATATTTAGTTTGAGTTTTTATTTTATTAATAAACTAAGTATACTACGAAAAGAATGTTTTGAGAAAAAAATTGGCATATTTCGAAAACAAAAAATAATTAATCGAAAAAATATTTCATATGTAGTATTATGATATAGATTATGATGGACAGACATTCCTAAAAATCACTCGTTACAGTGTCGGAAATTTCTAGGACACCAACACTCATCAGACACATGTCGGACACGTCATGTGACGTGTCCTTAATTGTTTTTTAAAAAAATAAAATCGGACACCATTGTTGAACACTATCCTCAAAATCGGACACTCATGTCGAACACAGCCGATGGTCGTATACGACACAGAAACAATACTTTTGGGGTTTAATTGTATAATTTAAAAAGTTTTTGGTTAAAATAAAATGAATGTGTTAGTTAAACTTTATGTTAATTGAAGCAATATTACATATGATGTTAGTATGAGTGATACTATGATGATTTCAGTGACGTGCATTTATTTATATGCCTTTTGAATTAAGTATGACTATTTTTTTTTGTTATCTTCTATTTGGATGTTTGTTAAATTTTATGTTAATTGAAATAACATGTATTTGGTGTTGGTATGAATGATATTATGATGATTTCAGCGACATATATTTATTTATATGCTTCTTGAATTCGGTAAGAATATTTTGGTGCTTTTACATGATTTTAGAATTTAAAAAATATAAATTTTAGTATTTTGTAATATAGTGCATGTATAATATATATATAAAAATATACAGCAGTGTCCCAACTGTGTCGTATCCTTAAAACTTTGTCAATGTTGTCATGTCGTCATGTTAGTATCCGTGCATCGTATGATTAGATATATATGATTTCGTCGTCCGATTCATCACTGCCCTCAATACGGATTTGTTTTTGGTGCACCAAGACACAACATGTAAATGTATGTATGTATATGTATATTTCTGCACTAACACACCCGATCCACCAAAGACGAACCCCTCAATACACATCTTATACGTGGTTAGTTTAATGGTTCACCATTGGGGGGAACATTTTGGTGGATGTACGTGTCTACATAGTTGGAAGATTTGATATAATAAACGTGTCTAGTAATTTGAAATTCAGATTACTTTAAAAAATAATTTAAATGTTTAAATTTTTTATCTTATAAAAAATGTAAAATTCTTGTAGTTATCATAAATACTAAATACTTAAATGTGGCGTGTACGAATATAATATAGCCAACCATGTTTGACCGTTTTCCGATTTCCATATTTTGACCAAATGGTGAAGACACTAATGAATAAGCAATCATTGTAAACTTCAATGGAAATGAGGGGTAAAAATGTACCTTTACATGGAAAATGACCATTTTCTCTGAGAAGTTCAAAGTGATAATCCAAAGAAAACACCAAAGCTTGTTGAGTCCAAAACGACACATTCACCAAATTATACTTATTGGCTATGGTTGCCGGCCATGAATACAAAGTGTCAGCGACCAAGAAAGTGGCCATGAACGGATTAGATTCGATTATCTTCCCAACAAACTCATCGACCCGAGCGGGGAAATCTCGCAGTATAGATTCCATGTACTCCTCTCCGTGCAAAAACCGATCGAATTCAACAGGAAAGCCATCACTTATCGTCGTGTAACGAATGTCCAGACCTGATTCACATGCTTCAGAGAACAAGTTGAATTCATTTTTGTTGTGGGATTTGGATAACTTGTGGTGAACGAATTCATTGTGAACAAAAGTGACTGTGAATCCTTTGGAAGCAATCTTGAGAGCGAGATTCACGAATGGAGTGATGTGGCCTAGGTAATGAAGCGAGATCATAATGGCATGAGGCTTCTTTTGCAGCTTCTCGGTGGCCATTTTTGGCTTCTTGATCTGAGTCTTCTGATGAGAGGAAATTGACAAGGTTGAATAGAAAGACAAAAGATTCTTTGTAAAAGGTTCAATGATTTTGACTTATATTGTTCTCCAAACCCATCCATTAAATTTAATTGAATGGTAATCGTCACAACAATTATTATTGTATCAGAATAATTTTCATGAATTTAAAATTTTTCTTTGTTAGTAACAATAATTACTCTCACGATTTTATAACACTAAGTTTAACGTGAGGTTTTTCCGGCTATTTTGTTAATATACTTTTAATAAAAAAATTTAAAATGACATAATTTTGATTTGATTTTTTCAAGAAAATATATGTTTATTAATGATGTCAAATTATATAAAAATATATTGAGTTAATTCATTTATAAATAATTAAAGGGGATATTTTAAAATTTCAAGATATAATTAATATTTTATTTTATTGTGTTAAAAAAATTAATAGAACAATTGATTTATTATTACAAATGAGAAAGATATGATTATTTAATTAAATATAAAATGTCATGCAAATATATTTAAAGAGATAAATTAATTTTTTTTATCATGATGTTGTTAATCTTTTTTTTTTAAAACAAAAACACAGTCAATTTAAAATGATATATGCGTTGTGTTGTCCAGAATTAACTATTTTGCTATTGTTTCAGAATACTATTTCCAAGATAACCCGTTGGTTGGAAGAGTTCATTTTCAGCAAAAGTTGAATTTTATGCCATTTAATTCTTCAATTTTTTTTTTACTTGTCTAATTTAAATACTTCTGTTTGGCCAAGTGACTAAGCCTATCCAATTCAGATAGTCCAGAGTTCTATTCTGCAAATTGGATGGGTTGTTGATGGGTGCCCTTAATACCATCACAACCACACATCTCTTATTCGTTTTGTTGTATTTCAGAACATCATAACCAAACATCTCTCATCCGTTCTATTTCTACTCCAACGCACATGAAGAATTTAGAATTTTTGTTTAGGGGTAAATGATAATAATATAAAAAAATTGGAATACAGAAAAAAAATGGATGGTTATAATTTTTTAGGGGGTCAAAATACTTTTTGGGGAACCTATAATTTTGGAGGAGCAAAATGCAAATTTTTTTTTAAAAAAAATATGCTAGTGTAATAATTATTTTTATTTTAGGGTGCAATTATCCCTCCTTACACAGTACATTCGTCCTACCAACGTATTTTGAGGTAAAGCTCTCAATACCAAAAAGAAGATTAAGACGACTCAAGAGACCAACTCTTGTCAACATGGTGGTTTGTGTTCTCTTAAGATATGAGGATATCTGTATCACATATCTTGTGTGATCGAGGAGTTTTGGACAATATCAGCTCGACAACAATTCAAGTTTCATAGTGTCTAAATATTCGAAAGTTGTATAGGTGGTCTATATTCTAAAGTCGTATAGAGAAAAAAAAATGGTGAAAACTTTAGAACTCTCCATCGAATAAAACTCACCAAGTAAATTCTTTTAAACTAAAAAAAGAGCCGTAAAAGTATTACACCACCTTTAAATATCAATAAACCTCGTGTCTTGATTGCTTCCAAATTTCATCGACTCGTAGTTATCTTACCATATACACTATCACGCTAATTTACAAATTGTTGGAAAATATAAAATCAGTATAACAGAGAATTAGCTTGAATAATTTTGATCAATTTCTGAATGTAACTCAATCTAATCATTCGAGGTTCATTTTATGATAAAACATTTTAAGAACAGGGATATTACAACATTAAAAAAAAAAAAATCAAACAGCTGAATAACTTTAATAAAAATATTTTGATTTCATCAATTCTTGAATATAAATCTTTCACAGAAGTAGAAGTACTCAAATCAAAATTAAATTTAACAAAAATTTATCTAGCCAATCAAAATAACCAAATTAAACAAACCAAAATATTTTCATAACCTTTTCGCCCTTATTAAAAAAAAAGAAAACTAAAGCACCAACTGTGGATAAGGCGATAAGACATCAAAAGTGAAAAGATTTCCCCTTATAAATCAAGTTCGGTTAGGAAAATATAATGATAATCAAATTAATTTGTAACACTCCGAAATCTCGAGCAGGATATTAGCAGTTGACACTAGAGATCCTTTAACTTGGAGACAAAATACTTATACATATTCGGTTTAAGTATTATTTGTATATCAATTTAATATTATAATATTTTTAAAATCAAAACCGACAACAAAACCGATATATATATACACTTGTGGGGAGGGGCAGAAATATGGCTGGGTAACTGGGTATATATATATATATATATATATATATATATATATATATATATATATATATATACATACTAGGTAAGGCCCGTCGCGCAGTGCGCGACGAGTAACTCGACCAAAATAAGTACATATATTATATGAATGTAATCATATGAGTTTATATGATTTTGACCAATTGACTCTGGTATGAACTTTCTTTTGTTGTTTAACACATTTAACAACTCAAACTGCAGAATCAAAAGTTTTAAAAGATTTCCTCAACATATATAACTATATAACAAGTTATCGCTATAAAAATAATATAGATTATATCCAAACCCATTCAAACAATTAATTCAAAATCTAACAACCTCATGATGCACAATTTTCAACTGTCCATTATGTGAAATCAATATGGCTTCGATACTGCTCTTGCAAAACATTCAAAATATCTCAACTTCCTGATTTTCATCCAAATTTTTTTCTTTCCATTTTTGTTAATCAACGACTATTTCATTCGGCGAGATTGGTGGCATTGATCTAGTAGTGCGACGCTCTGTTGTACTATTGTTATAGTGAATCTGTTCGAGTTTTGTCATGTTGCCTTATAGGTTTGCTGATTTCTTCTTGAAAATTTTATTCTGCGTGACTAAAGTCAACTGATGTTTTTTTCATCGTCTGCTGGTTGCTCATTAGTTACTTAGTCTTCTGGACTAAGATTAACTAATGTCTTTGAATGTCTACTGATATCTCCTAGAGATTTATAAGTGGACTAAGATACTCTATACCAGTAGACCTTTTTTCTCTGCATCCGGTAGATGATGACTTCTACTTTTTGATCCCAGTAGACGACATCTCTTGGTCTAATGTACCCAATAGACGATATCTCTTAGTTTTTGTACCCGGTAGATCTTTGAAGAGTCAGTTGACGATCTTTTCATCCATAGGCTTCTTCGATGCAGTGGGAACTTCTATCAGTAGATGTTTGTTATCCTCAAACTTAGAAATATTTTCCCAACAAATATTCTTTTATAATTTATTTAAATTAAATATATAATATACTACATAGTATTTGGGAAATTTTTAAAAGTTCAGTCATAAGCTAACGATTATATTGACATATATGAAATTGAGAAAAATATTTGTTATGAGGAAAGAGAAAATCGTGTTTAATTTTCTTATTCTTTGGATCAATCAAATTAGCATCAATGCAGAAAGTTATTTCAAATTTAGAAAATAAAATTATATTTGTACAAGTTAAATTTTTATAATCATTCATTTGAAATAAACTTAATTTACTATGAAATTAAAAAAAAACTAAGAAGGCAAAAGCAATGCACATATAATAATTAAACTTTAATTAATTGAGTGATTAGTTAGATATATCTAACAATTTTTAAACAATAATTTAATAGAATTATCGGTCAACCATTATTTGCCTAACTACTACACGGACAAATGGAGGTTAAGACTTGGTTCAATTTTCATTTTTCAATTTGTTTTAATCTTCTCAACTTAGAAAATATATATTAATAATTTTTTTTAAAAAAATAAATTTGTTTATATATTTCAGCCTATAAAATATTTTTAATTTAATTGTTTACATCAACACCTGTTTTATTGTGTCATAGTATATCCCAAAATATTTTAATATACGATTTTATATAAAAAATCAAATTTAATCCATTTTTAATAAAAAAATTATTAGATAATTGAATTTTAAAAAAAATTATCATAAAAATTTAATTTAAATCAATTCAAAACAAAATATCAAGATTAACTTATTTTAATTTTAAAAATTAAATATCAAAAATTTAAAATTTATCTAATTCTTTTATTTGTTTTTCATTTTTTTAAATATTAAAATCAAGTTATTTAATATTTAATTTTTTTTTACTTTTTCTTTAAAATTGCAAATCATAAAAAGATTATAATTGCAATCATAAAACATAAATGATTAAAATTGTAGAGTTAAAATATAAAGGACTAAAATTGCGAATTCTGATAGTTAAATGACTAAAATTAGAGTGATAAAAGATAAATGCTGAAATAACTGAAACAAGAAACATAGAGGACCAAAATCGCATATTTAAAACCATGGGACCAAAAATGCTCACTAGTAAAACATAAGGGACCAAAAATGTATTTTCCCCAACCAATTTATTTGCAAAGATCCATAAAGAAACAATAAAAGCAACACCATCAATCACAAGTGCCATTGAAGATCTTTAGAAGTACGATCAGCTACATCGATGCCAAAACAAAAGAATCGCTTCCGAATCAAACATTCCCAAAAATGAGGCACGATAAAGAAAAACAAGAGAGAAAAGGTTTTAGTTTCGAAACCACGAACCATTACATGGCAAAAGATCAGCTTATATCCCTAACTCAGTTGCACTCAACAACTGCTTCAGCAGCTTGATGAGGTTTGCTCTTACGCCTATTTCCATTTTAGCGAAAACCATTAGATTTTTTCAACTCTCCAGTGATTATGCTAGATGCATTTCCATTTTCCTCCTTAACCAAGTCATCTTTCTCCTTCATTTCGCCATTCTTTATACGCTTTTTCCCATTATGTGCCATGGTCTTGCTTTTTGAGTCTTTATTTGGTGTCTCAGTTGTGTTTTCGCTAGACTCATCTTCTATCTTCCGAGCTTCTTCTTCATCTATCTCGTCTTTAAGAGATTTTTGAGGTCGTCCCCTTTTCTTCTGCGCATGAAGTTTTTCTTCCTCGCCACTACCCGTATTGTCTTGGTTAGTCATGGATAGCTTCTTTCCCTTGGCTCTGTTGGGATATGCCCTAAGACAAGTCATTAGATGATTGTTTTGACATACAATGTTTATGATTTTATGAATGGCAATTCATTATTATATATTATTCTTTTAACTGTGAATAAATATATAAGTTAATGTCCTTAGAATAATATTGTATTATTCTTAAACATTGTTCCTAGTCAAGTATTATCATGAATCAGGATAATGATAATACATAGAGACTAGTATTGTTGATTGATGAATTGTTCATTGATATGAGATGTCAATACATGGGTACATGTTAGAGAACGATGTACTGGACAGACCCACCATGAGAATGCTACATGGATAGTTATATGAGTGTCATAAGCAATTCGCATAGTGATAATAATGTATGTAATCCTTACGACTTGTGATCATCAGAGATCCCAACATAAGGAGTTATGTATCTTGATATTGTCAAACGTTACCTGTAACAGGGTATACTATAAAGGCGACTATTGGATACACTACGAATTATGTAGAGGGATGTTGACTGATCGAGATAGGATTTGTCCCTCTTATATAACAGGAGATGTGTTTGGCCCTTGATCAAGTGAGAACTAAAATGCATGGCCATGCTCGAATGAGTCGATATGAGATATCGAGCTTATTCGTTTATTCTAGTTCTACTTGGGGATCAAGAAATATAGATTGAATATACGAGTATGACTATTCCATGACTCGTGTTCAATCTAAACACAAAGGACAAAGGGATTAAGTTACATGGTTAATATTATCACAAGTTCTAAAGGTTATGTCGAGTCATTGACATTCTTGTAATTTGGGTAGCCTTGATGTGTTGCTAGACACCGCTCTTTGCTTGTAACATAAAATGAGATTTTAATGTCACTGCCAACATTACAAGATCCTATCGGGTCGCACAAAAGATTAAATCGAGAAGAAATTAAATTCATTGGATGAATTAATTAATTAATTAAGAAGAGTCTTAATTAAATGATTAAAAGGTTTTAATTAAATCATGGGTTTAGGCCCATGAGGCTTTAAGAAAGCCTTTAATTAAATCATATATAAAATAACAAGGTGATTAATTGTTAATTCATTCCTTGATAACATTTTATAAAGAAAAAACCTAGACACCAACAAGCTCTCTCGGCCGCCTCCTTGAAGCCGTGAGCTTCTCCATCGCCGCCGTGTTTTCTTGGTGGTTCGTGGTGGTCGTCGATCGGTTATTGTAACCGTGAGTCTTGTTTGTTCAAGAATAAGCCTAACAACTTGTTCTTGAACATCCCTTGTTCGTTTAATCGTGTGGATACCGTTGAGGCAAGACCAAGGAGGTGTTGCTCGTGACTCGGGATCGTTGGACGTGGTGCTCCGTGGAATCTGCTCAAACACGCTACAAGGGTGAGACCTTCGTAAATCCTTTATCCGATATGATAACCTATGTATAGATCCGCGGTTTAGTAATCCAAAATTTTATTCCGCTGCGTTGTATGCTTTAAGGATTACTTACAGTGGTATCAGAGCCGTGTACAAGGCTCATATCAGATTTATGTGGTTAAATAGTTTAATCATATTTAGATTAATATTGCATGCTATTTAAAACTGTATGAACATATATGATATGTTAATACTTAGTTTGTGAAATTATCATGATATTATATTTGATATAATTGATGTTTGATGTATACGATACACGAAACGAATAATCAAAAATATTGATCAATGTTTCGGCCACCCCTAGCATATTGACCCACGGCTTAGCCACATGAGGGCTAGGGTTTTCGAACCCTTGGCTCGAGATGGCCTAGTCGTTGTGGCTCATGTTCATGCATGGAGGTTTAGAGACGTGGATGAGTTTTGAACTCTTTGGCTCGATAATGGTTCACGCATGCATGGATTAGTGGCTTCACCACATGAGAGCTAGGGTTTTCGAACCCTTGGCTCGAGATGGTTGAGCCAACCTCGTGCATGGCCTGACCGTGACTCGTGGCTAACAAATTCCATTGTTTCAATCAAGATGGCTCGATGAAAACTCAAGATGGTGCGAGGCGGCTAGGGTTTGGAACCCTAGCGCCGCCGCCGCTCGAGCATGATTCGGCCATGGGCTAGGGTTTTCGAACCCTAGGCCCATAATTGGTCCAGCCGTGTATTTGGTTGGTTCGAACCATGGTGGTTCGTGACTTAGTCGCTTAAGTTCGAGGCATGTGATGTCCCGAGCGTACGATAATTTTTCAAAAATTATTTTACAGTTTTAATTAGAATTAAATTTAAAATGTTTAGGATTTAATTAATTAAATGTTAAAGCATGCTTTATGTGTTGTTTGAGCATGGTGCATGGTTATAGCCCTTTGACCTATTAGATAGGATTTGTGGATGTTTGTAATTTATAATACGACCTGCGAGTCGTGCCTTCTCTATTTTATTCTAAATGTAATCCCTCCCCTATGTTCCCCTCGAATGTGAATCGAGGAATTCTATAGCTTGTAAATAGTGTAGTTTATTTTGTTGATGGTGATCAATGAAGATGGAGGATGAGGAGGCCATTCACAAATTGGAGCCAAAGGGAGGTGCTTGTGAAGTTACCTTAGGTTGACTCTTAGGATTTTCTCATTGGCTTGAGAAAATCGCTAGTAGGGGCTATAACCATGTCACGTTTAATTATGTATGTTGATGCATTATTTATCTTATGTTTTAGATTGATAATTGTATTACACATATATGTAGATATGTATACAACTATATGTAGTGGACATATTTAAAATTATCAAACTAATCATGAGATCAATAAATCCCTCTAAAATATTAAGTTTTAGATGCCTTCCAAAATTAAAAGTACTCGTCAAAAACTTCGATTGTACATTTGTGGGTTTGCCAAAGCAAAGCACCGTGGCAATCTTAGTAAGGCGCGAAAGGATAAAAGTGATGTCCGTTATACTTTAAATTGGGTACGACTTAACTAGGTTATCTCAATAGGATTGGGAACTTAGAGGCATGGGTTGGATTATAATTCATTTGATGAATTGAACAAAGTGTTGTTCGTCCAACTATCCAAGAATTACATGTGATGTAATTGACAAAGTGTTGTCTACCTAAATAACCGAGTCTTGGGCGATTAGCCAAAGCTAACTCAAGATTAGACGAAATATGGATCTTGGCCCACTAAAGGTTTCGAGGGTTGATATTTTTTTTAAACAAAATAGTGGGAGCATCATTTAATATAAGACCATGTTAAATGATTAAATCATAAACTTATTTTGCATATTTATATTGTAGATATCCATGGCAACTAACAATACAACAAGCACATTATCACTGCGATCGGTCCTTGAGAATGACAAATTAAATGGGACAAACTTCCTAAACTGGTATAGGAATCTGAGGATAGTCCTCAAGCAAGAAAAGAAACAATATGTCCTAGAGGAACCCTTACCTGTTGAGGAACCTCCCCTGACGGCTACGAGAGCCGATAAGGATGCTTACAAGAAGCATCAGAATGACGTACTTGATGTTGGCTGTCTTATGCTTGCCACCATGAACTCTGAGCTTCAGAAGCAACATGAGGAAATGGAGGCGTTCGATATGATCGAACACTTAAAGCAAATGTACCAACAACAAGCAAGACAAGAGAGGTATGACGTCTCTAAGGCGTTATTCCAGTGTAGAATGGTGGAAGGAAGTCTGGTTGGTACTCATGTACTCAAGATGATTGGGTATATTGAGAATCTGGAGAAGCTGGGTTTTCCTTTGGACCAAGAGTTGGCCACTGACGTGATCTTGCAATCGTTGCCTGAAAGCTTCAGTCAATTTGTCTTAAATTACAATATGATTGAAATTGAGAAGACACTACCACAGTTACTTGGCATGCTTAGAACTTTTGAAGCAAATAGCAAGAAGTCTAAACCTACAAATGTTCTTATTGTGAATAAGAACAAAGGAAAGACTAAAGCTAAGAACTTCAAGAAGAACAAGAAGGTCTTTGTTAAATCTAAGCCAAAGTCATCTGCACTGAAACCAAAGGGAAGGATAGTGTGATATCCCTGAAATGATTAATTGCAATCTGGTGCATTAATTGTGTTTATATGATTAATTATGTGGTAATTAATTATGTGTTGGAATTATTATGTGGAAATGTTTAGTCACATGGTAGATGTGATCGGGTTGCATTTCCGGGTGCATGTTGAGCATGTTGGGAATTATGGTTGGAAGCATGATTTATTTGCCTTGGTTAGCAATTAATTAGAAATCATGTGTTTAAATTGATATTTTGGTGCATTTGGTTTAATGCTTTGGAAAATATCATGTTGGGGTGTTTTATACACCATGGGTTGTGGATTGCATTTTTTAATTAACCCAATCCCCTTTTATTCCTCAACCCCACCTCATCCACTCTCACTTTACCTTTACCAAAATCAAATCCACCAAACCCTTTCTTTTCCCATTTTCGAGTTGGTGCTTAGGGTTGAAGAGAAAACCTTCAAAAAACTTGCTTTGTGGGATTTGGTGTGAGTTTTGGAGTCCCCAAGAGGTATGGATACCTCCCCATTGCTTTTATTGTGTTTAGATTGGGTTTGAAATGATTTTTGAAAGGTTTTGAAATGGGTTTGTGTTGGGTTATTGTGGTTTTGTTTGGGGGTTGGATTTATGGTTGTTTTAAGGTGTATTTTGGTGGTTTAAGTTGTTATTTATGTTGTTGATTGATTGTATAAGTGTTGGAATGGGTTGGAATGGTTTTGAGGTGCAAAAATGGAGGTTTTTCGGGTAACAGGGGTTGGCGATCGATCGCCCATTCCAGGCGATCGATCGCGCCCAGGTGATAAGTGTGAATTTTACACTTATTTTGCTATGTTTTTGTATTGATTTTCGTATTGATTCCTGGATGATTTTACGCTTTTTGGTATATTTTTGTGTATTTCAGGCATCTAGGTCCAATGGGATAAAAGTGGAGGAAATAAGCTAATAATGTTGAAGAAGGACCAAACCGAGCGAAAACGTAAGAAAATGGATTGAAATTTCGAAGTTTGAATTTTGGACAATTCGCGATCGATCGGCAATGACATCGCGATCGATTGCCGAGCTTTAAAGAATGATGCTTGAACAGAAGACATTGGCGATCGATCGGCGAGAACTCGCGATCGATCGCCACTATACAGTAAGGACTCGCGATTGATCGCGAGGGAGCAAAGATCGATCGCGGATTGGATTATTTTGGCTAACACGTCCAGTGGAGAATGAAGATTGATCGCGAGGGAGCAAAGATCGATCGCGGCATAAGAGTTTTTGGAAAAATTAAGACTTTCCATGTTTGGTTCAAAGGGGACTCCTTCCCACACATGTTAACCCTATATATGAGACTAAGGGACGATTTTTAAAGGACTTTTGCCCACTTTTACACAAACCTAGCAGCCTCTCCTTCATCCAAAGCACCACCACAATTCATTGAAGAGCAAGAGCAACGCAAGGAACGGAAGCACGGAGCGACGCACGGAGCGACATCCTCGTTATCTTAGTATTTCTGAACTTATTAATTTTTATATCAGATTTTGATGTTGAATTTGTTTAAAGACATGTTTATGCATTATAATTTGATTATGGTTGTTGGCTAAATTCTTTGTCAAGACATAGGGGATCCCATGTTTGAACCCTTGAGTTAATTAACGGTTTCGATTTAATTTCTATGATCTTTGCGCATAATTTATGTTGTTAATGCTTGTAAAAGATTAGCTACCTTTTGCATGATATTGGTAATCGTAATTGAATTGACCATAGGAGATTACGATACGACGTAGTAAATTAGGCCGTGGGTTTTAGGTTGAGACGGACCAAGTAAAATCTAGCACACGTGTGATAGCAATAGATTTACCAAAATCGAAGGCTAGTAGTTTTCACAAAGCGTTTTTCGGTATTAATCATTCAATAAAGACACGGGAGTGATTTATTGTAGGTCAATGCTAGACTTGTTATAACCGGACCAAGGTATAACAAATGAAATAGGAAAACTCGTCACCCTAGAACATAGAACATTGAATCTTAATTAATAGACAACTTTTGGGGGATTACATGGGTGAACCGACGTCTTGATAATTCGTTTATAAATTCTCTTCAATTATTCATCACTGCTGTTTAGGTTGATTTTTGTGCTTAAGTCAATTTAGTTTAATAATCATTCCATAATCGTAGGTTAAATATAGTAATTCTAATCGAACGTGGTAATTGCTACTAGTCCCTGTGGGTACGACACTCCTTACTCTTAAACCATTATATTAAAACTTGACACCGTGCACTTGCGGTACATAAATCGCTACACTGAAAATAACTGTTTAAAATAAAAGCGATCAAGTTTTTGGCGCCGTTGCCGGGGACTAGTTTAAATAATATCATAGGAGATTAGTTGACTATAATTTAGCCATAATATTTTTTTTATTATTTTTACTTTTACTACGGTTTATACGATTTCACCACTGTTGTTCCTTCGTTGTGTTAAATTTTGCAGGGAGTTATCTTTGTAGTGCATGCTACGAAGTGACAGACCTATATTAGAGCCACTTGACTTAGAGATTGAGCGAACTTGCAGAAGACTTCGGAAAGAAACTAGAGAGATGGCTGAGAATAATCGAGGGAATGGTGAACAACACAATGATGAAGTGCCAATTACAAGGTCCATGATGGACTATGCACAACCATCTTTTCAAGGCACCATGTCTAGCATCACTAGACCACGGATTCAGGCTAATAACTTCAAGATCAAGCCTGCCATAATTCAGATGATTCAACATTCTGTGCAATTCGGAGGATCGCATACTGATGATCCTAATGCTCATATCTCCAACTTTTTGGAGATATGCGACACATTCAAGCACAATGGCGTCAGCGACGACGCCATCAGGTTACGACTCTTTCCCTTTTTCTTAAATGATAAAGCTAAGAGTTGGTTAAATTCATTGCCTGCAGGATCGATCACTACTTGGGAGGGGATGTCTCAAGCATTCCTATCAAAATACTTTCCTCCTTCCAAGACAGCTAAGATGCGCAATGATATCACAACATTCATGCAACATGATCCGGAGACACTGTATGAAGCTTGGGAGCGCTTCAAGGATCTACTTCGAAGATGCCCACATCATGGCCTTCCTATTTGGCTTCAGGTACAAACATTTTACAATGGTTTATTTTCTGCTAATAGATCTATGATTGATGCAGCAGCAGGAGGTACCATTATGAGAAAGTCACCTGAGGAAGCTTACACACTCTTCGAAGAGATGGCATCCAACAGTTACCAGTGGCAGTCCGAAAGGAATGTGCCCAAAAGACCAATTGGGATGCATCAAGTGGACGGAGTGACATCAATACAAGCTCAATTGGAGGCTTTGAACAAAAGATGGACAGTTTGAGCATGACAGCCATGCAAGCTCAAGTGATCACGTGCGATTTATGTGGAGGCAACCATCCAAGCACGGAATGTCAGGCAGGTAACCCTTTTATGCTATCTAATGAACAAGCCAATTTTGTAGGAAATAGACCACCACAGGGTAATTCATACTCCAACAACTATAACCAACCGTGGAGGAATCATCCGAACTTCTCTTGGTCCAACCAAAAGAATGTCTTGAATCCACAACCTCCACCGGGTTATCCACCAAAGCCAAGTATGGAAGAGTTGCTAACTAAGTTCATGACGATGACGGAGAATAGGATGCAAAATCAAGATGCATCAATTAAGAACTTGGAAACTCAAATGGGGCAAATGGCAAATATGTTAGCGGGAAGAGCACCAGGAAGCTTACCAAGTGATACGGAAAAGAACCCTCGAGAGCAAGCCAAGGCGATCTCATTGAGAAGTGGAAAAGAAATTGGATGACAAACTGAAGATCGGGACGATGAGCACGTAGTTGAGTTGAAAGGTGAGAATGACATTCAGACACGTGAAAATGGTGAGTCTACTCCTACTACTGCACCTATCGCACCACCCAAGAAGGTACAAATCCCTCCCCCATTTCCTGCTGCATTGAAAAGGGCAAAGGTAGATGCTAGTTTTGCTAAGTTCTTAGAAATCTTTAAGAAATTACAAATAAATATTCCATTTGCTGATGCTTTACTTCAAATGCCTAGCTACGCTAAGTTTTTGAAAGATATTCTGTCGAATAAGAGGAAATTGGGTGAGCATGAGACGATTAAATTAACTGAGGAGTGTTCTGCCGTTGTCCAAAACAAACTGCCTCCTAAGTTGAAAGATCCAGGGAGTTTTTCTATACCTTGCACAATTGGGTCTATTTCATTTACAAAATCTTTATGTGATTTAGGTGCGAGTATTAATCTTATGCCTTTGTCAATTTTCAGGAAGTTGGGACTTGGTGAGCCAAAACAAACCACGGTTTCTTTGCAATTGGCAGATAGGTCTGTGACATACCCACGAGGAATCATAGAGGATGTCCTAGTGAAGGTCGATAAATTCATCTTCCCGGCAGACTTCCTTGTGTTGGATATGGAGGAAGATGCTGACACGCCACTGATCTTAGGAAGACCATTCCTTGCTACTGGAAAGGCACTTATAGATGTCCAACAAGGGAAGTTGATCCTCCGTGTAGGGGAGGATCAAGTCACTTTCAACGTTTTTAAAGCTTTAAAACACCCACATGATGAGCATATGTGTTTTAGTGTTGATATTATTGATGTGTTATCTGCTAATGTGTTTAAGGGAACACACAAGGATGAATTGGAAGCATGCTTGGTAGAGGACATTGAAAAGCTGGGCGAGACCGTCGAGTTGAAAGAGACTGTCGTTTATTTGAACGCCAGTATTCCCCATAATAGGCCTGTGCGGAACAACCTAGGCGAGTTGGGTGAAAGGGACATGAAGCCACACAACTCAAAACCCTCCCTCCTCATCTCAAGTATGTTTATTTAGATTGTAGTGAGTCATTACCTGTAATTGTCTCTTCATCTTTGACAGGTATAAACGAAGACAAACTACTTAGGATCTTGAGGGAGCATAAGAAAGCATTCGGGTGGAAAGTAGCGGACATAAGAGGGATAAGCCCATCAACATGTATGCATAAGATCTTAATGGAGGATGCTTACAAACCCGTGGTTCAACCACAACGCAGGTTAAACCCAAAGATGCAAGAAGTGGTGAAGAATGAGGTCATCAAACTGCTGGATGCAGGTATTGTCTACCCCATTTCGATAGTGCATGGGTTAGTCCTGTGCAATGTGTACCCAAGAAAGGAGGTATGACTGTTGTTAAAAATGAGAACAATGAATTGATCCCTACTAGAACAGTCACAGGTTGGCGCGTCTGCATTGATTATAGAAAGTTAAATGACGCCACCCGTAAAGACCATTTTCCCCTTCCATTCATTGACCAAATGATAGAGCGTCTAGCAGGGTATGATTTCTATTGTTTTCTAGATGGCTATTCTGGGTATAATCAAATAGCTATTGCACCTGAGGACCAAGAGAAGACTACCTTCACTTGTCCTTATGGTACATTTGCTTTTAGGAGAATGCCATTTGGATTGTGTAATGCGCCTGCAACGTTTCAAAGATGTATGATGTCTATTTTTCATGATATGGTTGAAAAATTCTTAGAGGTCTTTATGGATGACTTTTCTGTCTTTGGGGATTCTTTTGATGCTTGCTTAAATAATCTTGACTTAGTACTGACAAGGTGTGAAGAGACGAACTTGATACTAAATTGGGAGAAATGCCACTTCATGGTACAAGAGGGAATAGTCTTGGGACACAAAATATCCCACAAGGGTATGGAGGTGGACCGAGCAAAGATCCAGGTGATACAAGAACTACCTCCACCAGTATCAGTGAAGGGGGTTCGAAGCTTCCTAGGCCATGCAGGCTTCTATAGGAGATTTATTAAAGATTTTTCAAAAATTTCAAAACCACTCTCCCATTTACTGACTAAAGATGCACCTTTTGATTTTAATCCTGATTGTATGCAGGCATTCGAGACATTAAAGGAGAAGTTAATAACAGCACCTGTGTTGGTAGCACCGGATTGGGATACGCCATTTGAGTTGATGTGTGATGCTAGTGACACAGCTGTCGGAGCAGTATTGGGACAAAGACGGAATAAGGTATTTCATACTATTTACTATGCTAGTAGAACTTTGAATGAGGCACAACAAAACTATGCCACCACTGAGAAAGAACTGCTAGCAGTAGTATTTGCATTTGATAAATTTCACTCTTATCTCTGTCTATCCAAAGTAATTGTGTACACTGATCACTCGGCACTTAAATATCTTCTTGCTAAAAAAGATGCTAAACCACGTTTAATCCGATGGATTCTCCTATTGCAAGAATTTGATTTAGAAATTAAAGATAAGAGGGGTGTTGAGAATGTCGTAGCGGACCATTTATCTAGGATTGATAATATGGTGGAAAAACATGATAATGAACTGGAAGAAATCAATGAAAAATTTCCTGATGAACAGCTGTTCCAAGTTCTTGCACTACCATGGTATGCCGATTTTGCAAATTATCTGGTTAGTGGTATCCTCCCACAAATGACCTTCTATCAGAAGAAGAAATTCTTATCTGATGTTAAACACTACATGTGGGAGGATCCATTGTTGTTTAAAGTTTGTGCAGACAACATGATCAGGAGATGTGTACCGGAGGAGGAGATGGCATCTATTATGAGCCACTGTCATGACCGAGAGGTAGGAGGCCACATGGGTCCAACAAAAACTGCTGCCAAGGTACTTGAATCGGGTTTTTACTGGCCTACCTTGTTTAAAGATGCATACAGGTATGTATCCACTTGTGATAAATGCCAAAGAACGGGCAACATTTTTAGGAGACATGAAATGCCTTTAAACAATATGCTTGAATGCGATTTATTTGATGTTTGGGGCATAGATTTTATGGGACCATTTCCAGTTTCATGTTCTAATTATTACATACTTGTCGCTGTGGACTACGTTTCAAAATGGGTTGAGGCTGAAGCTTCACGCACTAATGATGCTAGAGTGGTAGTAAAATTTTTGAAAAAGAACATTTTTACTCGATTTGGCACTCCTCGAGCAATCATTAGTGACGGTGGGTCACATTTTTGCAATAAACTCTTTGAAAAACTTTTGAGCAAATATGGTGTCACCCACAAGGTTGCAACACCTTACCACCCACAAACATGTGGACAAATAGAGGTTTCTAATAGAGAAGTGAAACAGATTTTGGAAAAATCGGTCAATACGTCTAGAAAAGATTGGTCATTAGATGATGCTTTATGGGCATATAGGACGGCATTTAAAACACCTATTGGTACATCACCATATAGGTTAGTTTTTGGAAAAGCATGTCATCTTCCTGTCGAGCTAGAACACAAGGCATTCTGGGCAATAAAAAATCTGAATTTTTATTTAACTGTTGCAGGTGAAAAACGACTCCTACACTTAAATGAAATGGATGAGTTTAGAAACCAAGCCTATGAGAATGCCAAGATCTATAAAGATAAAACAAAAAAATGGCATGATGCTAAGCTTAGCCAGCGTGATTTCAAGGAAGAGAATTTGGTCCTGCTTTTTAACTCCAGATTGAGACTCTTTCCGGGTAAGTTGAAGTCTCGATGGCAAGGACCATTCACTATCACAAGGGTATTTCCATCCGGAGCGATCGAGATCAACGATACAACAAAAGGCACATTCACAGTCAATGGACAGCGGCTGAAGCACTATCATGGACATGATTTCAGTCCGCCTACTGTTGCATGCAATTAGTGGTAGAATTGCTAAATGATATGAGAGCCATTGGTGTATTATAACGGTGCATGCTTCATTAAAGGGTTATGTTGGGGGAAACTAAGCACGATATGAAATGAAATGTTTAAAGAAATTTTGTAATCGCCATTCAACGGCAAAGTATCATGTGAGTTTCCCGATTTTTATTGAAAGCATGTGCCACATATAGTGGTTAATACGCTAATCAAGGGTTAAGGGCTAGGGGACCTTACATTAGTGGTATCAAAGCAGTGGTTGCTCTTTGGGGCTATTAAGGGCCTAGGAAATTGTTGATAGCGTATAATTATGCATGATGGCATTAATGTTGAATGACGCAACTAGTTGTTTATGTGCTTTTATGATATGAAAAGTGGTATTGCTAACCATTGTGGTTGCAGGAATCGTGTGAAACACGATAAGATGGCATTAATGGTAATGTCTGGCACTCCGTATTTTATGTGCCAAGGAATCTGGTTTTGTAAGAAAATCAGGTAAAGGGATATTTCCGAGGTAACATGTCTTGGTATACGTATTGACATGCAAGTGGTTGCATATATGTATTGAATGTTTGATGCATAGCGTATATGGCTATTGTTGCTAACCATGATGGTTGCAGGTTACAGGAAATATGGAGTATGAAAAGGAATGATGACTATGCATCCCAGGAGTCTTGTTTATCACAGTGAGGATTTTAATGCTTACGCTTATACGGCTAAAAATGTGGAGCAAGGCTTGCACATGGAGGCGAGGATTCCGCTAAAAATATGGAGCAAGGCTTGCACATGGAGGCGAGGATTCCGCTAAAAATGTGGAGCAAGGCTTGCACATGGAGGCAGGGTATACCATACTAAGCGGGGAAGAAGGTAACGCTAGTATGAAGAGCGGGGAAGAAGGTACCGCTAGCGGGGAAGAATGTACCGCTTGTTATGAAATAATGAAGCGGGGAAGATGGTACCACTCATTATGAAGTTAAGAAGTAAGAAGCATTAAAATACACTGATGGCAAACAGACTAGGAATTGGTGATTGATAGCGGTGATGTATTCCGATGTGTCGATTGATGATGATTAATCTCTTTGTGATGATTGGCGATGATTCATGCCGCCAGATATGTTGATAGCAATCCTTATTCTGCTATGATGATTTGCGACGGTTCATGCCGCCGGATATGCGGATAGCGATGCCTCGTTCCGCTATTGTGTGGATGATGATTCATGCTCAGGTGTATAGCGAGGTTTCATGCTACTTATAATATGACGAAGTATCATGCCGTCAATTTTGTAGCGATGGATTATGCCGCCGTCGAGCGACATGTGTGGATTTACGTATTGCTATTGAGCAACGGTGATAGGTATGCTGCTATTCATTTAGCGATGAGTCATGGTATCTTATTATCTCTTTAGTGTTACTTTAGATATCATGTATCTTGATGTGTATCGTCACAAGTTGACGATGTTGTATGCATCTCATGCGTTGACTTGTGCTATCGCGGGATGACAGTAATATGGAGGATGTTTTTATGTAGTCGTATACGGTCGTGTGTTTGGGGTGCCAATGTCGAGCACAAGGTGGTGTCTACGTCACCAGTTGACGTGACCCTTATACCGAGCGGGTTGCTCGAGGAATGGATGGACGTGTTGTACATGTGATTGTACCGCATCATATGTTTGAGGTGATCATATTACGAGTGGTGATACCCTTGAGGTATGCTCGTTGGAATGGATTTTTGGCCATGTGATTTGACAACAGGAGTAATCATGGAGGAAATTACTCGCTTTCTGTCGATGTGACATGTGGTAGACATGGTCACACCACCCTTGAGGGTGTAGAATGGGTCCTAAAGGATTAGGATCAGGTTATGTTAAGTACATAGAGACACTGGAGTGTCCAGGGTGTATCGGCATTAGAGGAATATTGGGTTAAGACCCACTACTCTATTGATTTTTCTTCCCACGGTATAGTATGCCTTGCGGAAACGTCCGTCTTGTTGGTAAGTTTGAGGTAAACCTAAAGAGGCGGCGACTTGTTTGTTTGCCGCGTGTGTGCAGCACCATGATGGACTTGCTAGAGCCGTTATACTGCTCGTTGGAACCAAGTTTGGTAAATCGTAAGGTGATACGATGTGGATTGCGGTGGACTCTAGTAGTCACCACGTCATTTGAGGTTGAGGTTGGGCATGCCTCACTGAAATGTGTATACGTTTATGTATTAATCTTAGTTGAGACTTGTCTGGGACAGCTCATTTTCGTTGGGGTACCAACAAGAGAGTCGTCAAGTCATTGTTGACTCGATCTGGGGAATCCATGTATTTGGGGTGCAATGGGTGCTATTGTATCCAGGTTTTCCGAACGGTGGTTCGAGACTAGTGGATCTCGAGTTCGATGGCACTTCCCTTGTGGGGAAGGAGGTAGTATTATACCTATTGGGAATCTTTGAAAGATTCGGTAAGTTGGTCCATGTGGTGTTGATTTTGGGAATCACATCGTGTGTTGTTAATCGTCGATTATCATTCTCCACTGGGTGGGAATGACTCAGAATTGACGGTTGTGTTTGAGGCTTAGGGGTATGTTGTAGATACCCGAGCCAAGTGCATTGTGTATGCATGTGGTGTCCGTGCTTAGGCAGGTATACCGGTGAGTATACGGATGCTAGTTGTTGATTTCCTTTTTTTGTCAAGCATAGAGTTATGCTATGTTTGTGCGGTTAAATCTTTGAAGAGAGATTTGGAACACCTCGAGATTGAGAATCTCCATGGCACGATAAATTTTGAGGAATAATCGTGAAGTTAGTTGACTCCCTTTGAGGAGGGATTATCTTTTGTGGGTTGAGGTGTTTCCTTGTTGGTGTTTTCCTTCGAGTTATTCGATAGCCTTCCCAAGTTTGGATTGTTAAATCCTAGGGTTATCAAGGGATGACAGGATTCGGATTTGTTGGGTGTCGCTGTCGACACAAGCATTGAGGATGCAATGGGTTTATTGCATGTCCTTTCAGAACTTGAGACTCTGTGGAGTCTCGATTGTTTATTTTTTATCAGGATGTGATTCTTGGAACATCCGGAGGTGGACATCTTGTGAGATGTATTTTGTGTGAATCTGTGGCCGTGAGTTGCCCAAATTGAGTTGCAATGATGCGACTGCTCCTTTGATGGAGGAGGTTTGAAAAGTGGAAACCAGGTTTGGTATGTGTACACCGTGGTATACTAGTGTTTCCCTCGTAACGATGTATGTTAGACATCGTGCTTCATGGTAGAGATGTCATTGAATGATATCTATGATAGAATCGGGAGAGATTCGAATCCTTGCAGTTTCAATTGACTGACTGCTTTTGGATTGTTAGCATTGTGTTGTGCAGACGCTCTTTCGATTTTGGTGGACTGGAAGGTTTATTTCATTCCAGGGTTTGGTGCGAGGTCAGTGTCCTCGCAGTTGATGTGTTATTCTTGATGAGTTCATGCAAGCTGTGTTAGAACTAAGGATGGCTGTCCGATCTACAGTTGTAAGTGTTGGTTGTTTTGCAGTCGTGATAGACTGACTTTTGGGATGACCCGCATCGAGGTGCGTTTTTGCCTCTTGGGTGATATGTTGGTTTTGGTAAGTTACTCTATTTCAGAGTTTGGTGCGAGGTAGGTATCCTCGCGTTTATTAATACGATTCTGATATGGTCAAGAATCGAGGTTATGGCTTCATGTTGTTGTGTAGCCTGGGTGTTACGTGTTACACCGGTGCAAATTTCGAGGACGAAATTCTTTTAGTGGGGGATATTGTGATGACCTGGGATTATAGATGCTAATCCCGGAGTATTAATAACCCCTAAAGTTTCTTTTTACGTGGCAATTTGGAGTTTAATCGCGGTGTTGGGCCTCCCGAGCTCTTCTATTTGGGTAGTTGGGATCGTTGGATCCCGAGGTTGAGATTATATTCTCATTTTGGTGAAAAACCTATGAGTTGGGTTTTTGGTGTGACTCGGGATCTGGGGTGCTTTGGGTGGGCACTGATATAGGTTTTTGATGTTAGAGAGAGAGTTTTTGAAAACAGGTGATTTTTAATGTATCATGATGTATTTGTGGGGCTATTGGTATTTCGGGGCAATTTTGATATATATACCAGATGAACTCGAGATTTTAATTATGAAAATCATTTTTCACGCCCCGTCTGTCTCTCTCTTCCTCCTCTGCCTCTTCCCGTTTTCCCTCAACCTCCACCGCTAAAAGCCGTGCGCCCGCCGTCGTCAAGCCACCATCCGGCGCGTCCGGACCACCATCGTCGTCGTCTCTTCCAGGCGCAACTTTCTACACCAAGAACCTGAAGTTTCGTTGCGGATTGCGTTCGGATTTACCAAAAAAGCGTAGAAGTTCGAATTCTAGGGTTCATCCGATTTCAAGCGTTTTTCTTCAGATTTTTCGATTGGGTAATCTTCCTTACCCCTTATTAGTTCTTCTCCTGGAATCCCCTTCATTTTTGGTGTAGTTTGGTTCGAATTGTTCACTGCATGTGTGGGTGTAGCGTTCGATTTTGGGGTTTTGGCAGGAGGGGCGGTTTGGGTTCGATTTTCATTGCTGCATGTTTTTGTATTGGGCTCGATTGTGGTTGCTGTTTGAGGGGGGAAAAAGCTGTGATGTTTTGGTCCGAAAATCTTGCTGTTATCATGCTGTTATGGGTTCAAATTTATGATGTTAATGGTTCGAAAATGAGGGGTGGTTCTTGAACAATTTTCGTTGATGTCCATTCGATTTCCCTCCCTGCATGTGCTCAATTTTTGGAATGTTTGGAACATTTTTTCAGCTGTTTGTTCGAAAGTGTTGCTATTTTTGGGTATCGTGTGTGCTCTGCCCCGGGTCCTTTAAATGATCAACTGTCACGTGTTGACAATATTTTTTGAGGGTCATGGATGTGCTTGGGTATGGGTTTGCATGTTCGTAAATAATTGTGAATTATTTATCGTATTAGCACATCATTCCTCGGGGCATGGAACCCAAGCAAGGTTTGGCTCAGACTACGGAGATTTAAGGTACGTTTAGCGTACGAGCATGTCTTTAAATTATATTTTTGCAAGTGTGATGCATGATATAATATATATATGCGATGACCTATAAGATATGGGAATGAAACTTGATTAAGTTATTTGATTCACGTGATGAAATGCATGGTGCCGCTATGAAGCGAGCAAATGATGAGGTGTGGTCGCTGCGAAACGAGTACCGTTAGTATGACGCTACCTTGAAGTAAGAAAGGAAAAAATGTGGCATTTGACTAGATATCTAAGATATCTATATTTTATTCCATATTATTATGAATAGGAACAGAGACGTAAGTTAATCAAAGAGGTGATTAACTGGTATTGGAAGTTAAGGAAATCTCAATATGATATCTAGAATTACGATAATTGCTAGATAAAGAAGATGTAATGAGATGTTGTTAATTTGAAATTGGCCAGGGTTAACCAATGTAATGATTAACTGCATATTTGAGATTTGATGATTTATCTGTTTTGAGAACAGGGGTATTACAGGGGTAAGCCAGGATGATGATGATGCCATCCAGGAAGTGTCACATATATTCCACAACATTTACATTTTTGTAAAATGTATTATGCCATTATGATTATGAATTGTGGAATTGGTATGCTCACCCCGTGTGTGGGCTGTCTCTGTTGGGACAGGTGGAACATGTACATCGATGGCTTTGGAGATGAGCTCGAGCTGTTGATTGGAGACAATTCTAGGATCGAGGTACCAGGGGTATTTTATATACACCTGAGGGATATATACACATTCTTGATGCTCGCATGTGAGCACGATTATACTTGTATATGAGTTGTATATAAAGGCACGAGCCTTTCTCTCTTTCATTCTATGTTGCATGCAATTAGTGGTAGAATTGCTAAATGATATGAGAGTCATTGGTGTATTATAACGGTGCATGCTTCATTAAAGTGTTATGTTGGGGGAAACTAAGCACGATCTGAAATGAAATGTTTAAAGAAATTTTGTAATCGCCATTCAACGGCAAAGTATCATGTGAGTTTCCATATTTTTATTGAAAGCATGTGCCACATATAGTGGTTAATACGCTAATCAAGGGTTAAGGGCTTGGGGACCTTACACAAAATGCGATACATCGCCTCATTTGAGGCGATCGATCGCCTTGACTCGACATATTCGGGATTTTGTTTCCATCTTGGTTATTTGGTGTCCAAACTTGGCGAAACTCCTCCTACCATAAATATGATTATCATGGACTTTTTCGGGACTTTTTGGCTCACTTTTGACCTACAATACACAGCCTCCATCACTCATCATCCTCTCCAACCATCTATACACCATAACCATTGATGAAAAACGCATCGGAAGAGACAGGACGACGGAGCAACGCAAGGAGTCAACGCCTCTCGTTATTTCCGTATTTCTAACTCTAATTCTATATTTTCATTAGATTTTAATGTTTAGAATGTTGCAAAACATGTTTATGCATTGTTATTTGATGGAGATTGTTGGCTAGGTTTGTTATCAAGACTTAGGGGATTCTTTGTATGAACCCATGATTTAAATTGAATGTTTTGATTGATTCTTATATATTTAAGTGCATAGATCATTGTTTTTCATGCTTTTAAGGGTTTGGCCATCCTTGAATGATAATAAATTACAATTGAGACTGAGAGATAAAATTGTGATTCGATATAATGATTTATGCCGTGGATTTCAGACTGATATCGAGAGATGAAGTCAAATACACGTGTGATAGCTATAGATATCTAGTAATCAAAAGCTAGAAGTTTTCACTGATCTTAATACAATATTGTGTTGTTAAATAAGTACATGAGAGTGACATACTGCAATTTGATATTAGGTTTAACATAACTCGAGAGAGTATATTAGATAAATTTCGAAAACTCGTCACCTTAGATTGTTTGAATTCGATTCTTAACTAATAGGTGAATTGTGCGGGATTACATAGGTGAATCGAAAGTCTTGATAATTGTTTCTTTTGATTATTAATCTTATTCACAATTGATTGTTTGGGTTACATATTGAGTTAATTTGTCACTTTAGTTAATAAATCATAACCATTTTTCGTAGGCTAAATATAGTTAAACTAGTGGAGTTGGGTACTTATTTCCTAGTCCTTGTGGGTTCGACACTTATACTTATATTATCATTATACTAAAACTTGACATCGTGCACTTGCGATATAGAATCGCTACACTTGAAAATACTGTTTAAAATAATAGCGATCAAGTTTTTGGCGCCGTTGTCGGGGACTAGTTTTAATAATATCAAACGAAATTAGTTGACTGTAGTTTAATCATTTATTTGTTTTTATTTTCGATTTTTTTTCTCTTCTACTGTTTCTTTTTGTTTTGGTTGATTGTTACAGGGTACTATCTCTTGGTACATGCTACGGAGTAGCAACCATACACTTGAGCCCTTTGATCCGAGATCGAACGCACTTGTCAAAGGAGAATGAGGCAAGCAAGAGCACATATGGCTAATAACGAGGAAGTTCCAGTAGCACCAGTGGCAAGGTCACTCATGGATTACGCCCACCCTTCATTCCATGGATCAATGTCGAGTATTACGAGACCCACCATCCAGGCCAACAATTTCGAGATCAAGCCTGCTATCATACAGATGATCCAACATTCGGTTCAGTTTGGGGGAGCCGCTACAGATGATCCAAATGATCACATCTCCAACTTCTTGGAAATTTGTGATACTTTCAAGCATAACGGTGTTACTGACGACGCCATCAGGTTATGTTTTTGTTTCCCTTTTCTTTACGTGATAAAGCTAAATCTTGGTAACAATCGTTGCCTGCAGGGTCTATTTCCACGTGGGATGGAATGGCGCAGTTGTTCTTGTCAAAATTCTTTCCACCATCCAAGACGGATAAGATGCGGAATGATATCTGATGCGTGTAAAACGTACCGCAAGTGTACGAGGTCAAGTTTTAGTATATTAATTTGAAAGTACAGATGTCGAACCCACAGGGATTGAAAACTAAGTTATACCAAGTACTGTAATTAGAATAGTCCCAACTTTATCTAGACAATCAAAAAGAATAATTATAAAACTAATCTACTAAAATAGAATAAATTAACAAGATGAAAATTTAAGTGGAGAAAATCAATGAGAACGGATTCTAGAGGTTTGACTTCACTCAGCTATCCACTATGTCGTGTTCTTCTAATTTATTAACCACGAATCCTATGTTATTCTATTACCTCTCTCGAGTGTTAGATAATCGTTCAATAGTCATCTTGATGTGTCCACCTAAGATATATTATTAAACAATTTCAATAGCGCAAGATTCGTTATATGGCTTCGTTGGAGTTATATGTCTCTCGACTATATAAACTTCCAACGATGTAAATTCCTGCGGTCCTATTCAAAACCCCCTCTCTCGAGTGATAGATTCTAAATAAATATGACGAATCAACTAGTGATCAATTAATTGAAACGCATTCAAATCAGGAATCACAAATAAACAAAACGAAAAACCAAATAATATTCAATCAATAATTAATGGCATAAGTTCAAGTCAATATCTGTATAACTCTAGAATAATAAATTAGTTCATGAAATTAAATAAACACATAGACATGTTCTTAATCATCATAAACATAAAGGAAAAAGATAATCAAACAAATATGAAGATGGCCCTCCGTCTCCGGTAGTCGTCGTCGTCTTCTCCGTTGTCAAAATCTTTGCCTTTCGGTGTAAGCGCGCCGCCTCGAATTAATCTCCTCCTCTCTACGTTCACGTACTGCTCGGTTGTGTTTCTTACCTCACGTCCGTCCTGTTCCTTTCGTTAATATGCTCCTACGTGAATGTTCCCTCACCTTCAATCTCTCGCTTGCTTCTACTATTCACCCCTGTACGTGAATCTATCTTCCCTTTTAAATATGTACATGTGTTCAATCTCTCCTCTCTTTGTTAATTAAATCTTCTCCTTCCAGTTTCGCACGTCTCTGCCTTTTCGTCTGTCAATTCTTCCTTTTTGTTATTGGTCAATGAAAATCTCTAATCTTCTCCCGTGCGTGTATTTACGTCAATTTCCTTTTCGAATACTCCACAGAATAATATCAAATCTGCTCTCCTTAATATTCACGTCAGCTCCTCTACGTTAATTGCTCTTTCAATGTATCGGCTTTTCCAAATCATGTTTCATCCGTGAATCTCGGTGCATTTTATTTCTCCAATCAAATTGAATGATATCTTTAATAATCTCATCATATTGTTTCCGAATCTCATCAGATTATTCTTCCGGAATTTTGCAATATCTCCTTTCCAAATTCACAAGAAGTATGCTCCCGAAAATATATAATAAAATCTTGTTGCATAAGTGGCGCTAGGTGCATCATGTATTCTATCCCGATGCACGATTTTTCACTGTTGAGTCCCAATTTGAATTCTTGTCACATTTATGCATTTCTCATCATCTTTTTGTACTAAAATGCTTAATTCCTTGGATTCCTACAAAATATCAAAAACGACGACAAAAGGCGTAATTCTGCTCGAATACCAAAATATAAGTATAAGAAAAGAGAATAAAATATAAGTGCAATTATGCACTTATCAAATCTCCCCAAACTTAAACTTTGCTCGTCCCGAGCAAAAATAGAAATAGAAAAAGACTAAGAAATAAAAGAAATAAAAAAAAACACACGACTAACGCAAGTCATGAAATGTTATAATTGCAAATTGGCCTCGAAGATCCATGGTCTAAAAAATTTCAAGTCAAGTATGCATATCAGTCTACTCAAGAATTCTCAAGTGTGTGTGTGCTACCACTTCCATTTAACCATTAAAACAATCTTTACTCACACAAATCAATAGGACTTTGCAAGGTATATGTTCAATCGCATTGTTCATAAAAGGAGTATAACTTTGATAAACGACAAACAATGCATCCAATCATGGCAAGGAGACGTGTGTGTATGTTAAACGCATATTCATTACAAGTGTTTCTCGAGAGTCCATAGGCTTACAATTCATAACCTTCTCCACTAGTATATTACAAGAATGTGACTCGGTCAATAGGTCTTAATAGGCTTGTAACGTTAGGCTTTGACTCATGGCTTCAATAAAAGGATATGAATTTCAAAACAAAAGAGTAAGCTAAATATGTTATTGTTGCGCACTTTCCTCTCATAATTCCTTCTATTGACAATTCATCATTTTTTCACATTTTGGATTCACCCACCTTTCTCATCCGCCTCACCACTCACCTCAATATTTTTCTCATTCTTTCAATAACTTATTTCTTCCCCTCTTCAACAAATTTTTTATGCATCCATGCCTTTTTTTTCCATTGTTATCCCCCTTATATTTTTCAATTAGGAACATGGGGGATATATGAAATTTTAAAGTGCAATATGGGTTTTACTCACTTGAGGGTAGGAAATAGTGTATAAGCTTTCAACAAGGTGGTCGATGTGGGATTTTGAAATGATGCCGAATGGAGGTTATTATGTGTCTAAGCACATGCCATTCGATTTTCAATAAGCTCAAAAGGGTAGCTAGGGATAAAAAATGATGTCATTTGGTGGCTTCAAAGGCTCAAACGATAAAAAAATTGCCTAAATCATTCCTAAGCCACATATGTCTGTATTTCGCCTCAAAGTGTACTAAAGCAAGTTCTAGACTACTCTCAATTCACAAATAACTTATATGATTGACCAATGTACTCAAATTGTGTCTCAAAACCAAGGTAGTATAAGAAAGAAATTTGAATGAGATTCTAAAACATATTGCAACAATTTAATCCTCATTCTTTTACATTTAAGCTCAAAGGGGCTGACAAATTTATATCAATGAATAAAGACCCAAAATATTATCAAGAATCGCCTATATCATATTTGTGTTCATTCAAATCAACATTGATTAATCAAATGGTCATGGTCCTAGTGCATGAATGTGAGAAACTCAAGAGCAAAGTGAACAAAAATTTGAAAATTTTCACATATAAGCTCAATTCTTCTTCATCGGCCTTCACAATTACTTCAAATCAGGACTTATGACACAAAAAAGAAAAAGAAAATGACTAAAAACACAAAACACAACACACATAGAAATCCAGGAAACAAAACATCTTCAATGTTTAAACACCACCCCCCCCCCCCCCAAACTTAAAATCGTGCATTGTTCTCAAAGGACCATACAACGTATAAAATAAGGGACCACACACCTACCTGCGACGATAATCGTCAGTAATCGTCGTCCATCTCATGCTCATGGGTATGGTGAGAAGATGATGATAGGGACCTCCACATCAGTATTGACCTGCAACAGGGACAAATAATGATAGCGGCTCTGACTAAGACATGCTAATAAAAAATGAAATACTAAAATTAAAAACTGAAATAAAATAAAAAGGATATAAGGCTTGGGTTGCCTCCCAAGAAGCGCTTTGTTTAAAGTCGTCAGCCATACTATGCAAAACAACCATCAAATAGTGGCTTCCGCCCATAGTACGTATCATATGACACTACTATTGGGTCTTGGTTGTCTATGCCCTCAAGCTTGGCAAGATGATGACAATTAACGCTCGTCGCTCCAACAACGTCCCTCAAAAATTGATAAGCATGGGATGGTTCATACGGTTGTTGGGCAAAGCTTGTGGAAACTTGCTTATTAAACATCTCCAAGTACCTCACAAGAAAAACATAAAAAAATAAATTTAAAACAAAAAATAAAATTCTAAATTAAAATCAAGACTACTTGGTAACAGTATCAGTAAACAAAATTATATCAATCCCCGGCAACGACGCCAAAAACTTGATGGGTGTAAAACGTACCGCAAGTGTACGGTGTCAAGTTTTAATATAAGAATTTGAAAGTACGGATGTCGAACCCACAGGGATTGAAAACTAAGTTATACCAAGTAATGTAATTAGAATAGTCTCAACTTTATCTAGACAATCAAAAGCATAATTATTAAACTAATCTACTAAAATAAAATAAATTAACCAGATGAAAATTTAAGTGGAGAAAATCAATGAGAACGGATTCTAGAGGTTCGACTTCACTCAACTATCCACTATGTCGTGTTCTTCTAATTTATTAACCACAAATCCTATGTTATTCTATTACCTCTCTCGAGTGTTAAATAGAAATAATCATTCAATAGTCATCTTGATGTGTCCACCTAAGATACATTATTAAACAATTTCAATAGCGCAAGATTCGTTATATGGCTTCGTTGGAGTTATATGTCTCTCGACTATATAAACTTCCAACGATGTAAATTCCTACGGTCCTATTCAAAACCCCCTCTCTCGAGTGATAGATACTAAATAAATATGATGAATCAACTAGTGACCAGTTAATTGAAACGCATTCAAATCAGGAATCACAAATAAACCAAACGAAAAACCAAATAATATTCAATCAATAATCAATGACATAAGTTCAAGTCAATATCCGTCTAACTTTAAAATAATAAATTAGTTCATGAAATTAAATAAACGCATATACATGTTCTTAATCATCATAAACATAAAGGAAAAGATAATCAAACAAATATGAAGATGACCCTCCGTCTCCGGTAGTCGCCGTCGTCTTCTCCGTTGTCAAAATCTTTGCCTTTCGGTGTAAGCGCGCCGCCTCGAATTGATCTCCTCCTCTCTACGTTCACGTACTGCTCGATTGTGTTTCTTACCTCACGTTCGTCCTATTCCTTTCGTTAATATGCTCCTACGTGAATGTTCCCTCACCTTCAATCTCTCGCTTGCTTCTACTATTCACCCCTGTACGTGAATCTATCTTCCCTTTTAAATATGTACATGTGTTCAATCTCTCCTCTCTTTGTTAATTAAATCTTCTCCTTCCAGTTTCGCACGTCTCTGCCTTTTCGTCTGTCAATTCTTCCTTTTTGTTATTGGTCAATGAAAATCTCTAATCTTCTCCCGTGCGTGTATTTACATCAATTTCCTTTTCGAATACTCCACAGAATAATATCAAATCTGCTCTCCTTAATATTCACGTCAGCTCATCTACGTGAATTGCTCTTTCAATGTATCGGCTTTTCCAAATCATGTTTTATCCGTGAATCTCGGTGCATTTTATTCCTCCAATCAAATTGAATGATATTTTTAATAATCTCATCATATTTTGTTTCCCAATCTCATCAGATTATTCTTCCGGAATTTTGCAATATCTCCTTTCCAAATTCACAAGAAGTATGCTCCCGAATATATTTAATAAAATCTTGTTGCATAAGTGGCGCTAGGGTGCAACATGGATTCTATCCTGGTGCACGATTTTTCACTGTTGAGTCCCAATTTGAATTCTTGTAACATTTATGCATTTCTCATCATCTTTTAGTACTAAAATGCTTAATTCCTTGGATTCCTACAAAATATAAAAAACGACAACAAAAGACGTAATTCTGCTCGAATACCAAAATATAAGTATAAGAAAAGAGAATAAAATATAAGTGCAATAATGCACTTATCAATATCACAACATTTGCCCAATATGATCCAGAAACATTGTATGAGGCTTGGGAGCGCTTCAAGGATCTACTGCGGAGATGCCCACATCATGGCCTCACTATCTGGATGCAGGTACAAACGTTTTATAACGGTTTATTTTCTGATAATCATTCTATGATTGATGCAGCGTCAGGAGGAACTGTAATGAGGAAGACGCCCGAGGAAGCTTACACGCTATTGGAGGAGATGGCTGCTAATAGCTGTCAATGGCAGTCTGAAAGGAATGTGCCAAAGAAGCAAGCCAGAGTACATCAAGTGAGTGAAGTCACTGCCCTAGCTGCCCAGTTGGAAGCGCTAAACAAGAAGATCGATAGTTTGAGTATGCATGCAATGCAGGTTCAAACTGTTACATGCAAGCTTTGCCAATGAGGACATCCGAGCACTGAATGCCAATTTGGTAACCCATTCGTTACAACTAATGAAGCTGTTAACTTTGTAGGGAATCGACCACCACAGGCCTACCCCTATCCAAATACATACAATAATGGCTGGGGAACTATCCCCAACCACCACCGGGGTATGCACCAAAGCCAAGCCTGGAAGAGATCTTAACCAAGTTCATATCGTCGGCTGAAACAAGGATGAACAATCATGAGGCGTCGATAAAGAACTTGGAAGTCCAAGTGGGACAGCTAGCAAAGATCATAGTTGGACTAGCACAAGTACTATCTAGTGACACTGAGACGAACCATAGGGGCAATTCCATGCAATCACGTTGAGGAGCGGAAAGGAGGTCGCTGAGAAGAAGGATGCACACATTGAGCTGAAAGGCGAGGCGGACATCAAGCAAGAAGAGGTGCAAACACGCGACAAAGGTAAGTCTACTAAGACCCCTACACCCATCACACCTACTAAGGTAGAGATCCCACTCCCATTCCCTGCTGCGTATAAGAGAGCAAAGATTTATGCTAAATTTGCTAAATTTTTAGAATTGATTAAGAATCTTCATATTGAGATACCTTTCACTGATGCTATTCGGCACATGCCGAATTATGCTAAGTTTTTAAAGGAGATTCTGTCAAAAAAAGTGGAAACTGGGAGAGCATGAGATGATAAACTTAACTGAAGAGTGTTCTGCTGTCATTCAAAATGATTCACCTCCAAAAAGTTAAAGGATCCAGGGAGTTTCACTATACCTTGCAAAATCAATTGTAAATCTTTCAATAAATCTTTATGTGATTTGGGTTCAAGTGTTAATTTAATGCCTTTGTCTGTGTACAGAAAGCTGGCTTAGGAGAATTAAAAGCAATCAATGTCTCATTGCAAATGGCAGACAAGTCCATCAAGTATCCTCATGGGATAGTGGAGAATGTACTGGTCAAAGTTGACAAATTCACCATTCCGGTGGATTTCATGGTGCTAGACATAAAGGAGGAGGAAGACATGCCATTGATATTAGGAAGACCATTCCTAGCTACTGGAAGGGCATTGATAGATGTCCAAGAAGGGAAGTTGATCCTCCAAGTAGTGGGGATCAAGTTACTTATGATATGTTCAAAGTTGTGAACACTACACGCACTGAGCACCGATGTTTTAGTGTCAATATAATTGATACACTATCTGTTGATGCGATGCATGGTAAGTGTGAGAAGAAGGTGGAGGTCACATTGAATGGCCAACAAAGAAGAGGTAAATTTGGTGTAGGAGACTCGGTATTAATGAATAGGAAAAAGATGAGATTTTTTCCATGGGAGTCTGACGCACCATGGGTTGGACCATTAAAAGTTGTCGATGTTCTACAATTCGACACCTTCAAACTGAGAGATGAACCTGGGGGACTATTCACTGTGAAAGAGAAGTGGTTACGATGTTACCACATGGAGGATGTAAACTCTTCCCCCACTGACCCTGACGACACTTGAGCATAAATGGTAAAAAATCCAGCTTGGGACTATAAATCAAGAACTCTTTCTTAACCCTTTGCTTTGTTTTAGTTTAGTTTATTTTGGTTTGTTTTGTTTTGTTTTTTATTTTGGCGAGACTCCATGTGTGTTGTGATCTTTCAAACAATATGCCCCACGAGCTGGCGAGGAATTGGACAACGATCACTGATGATTGTTGTCAACGGTAACTGCTTTGTCTCATTTTCCATGCCTAGTACATTGAGGACAATGCATGAATTAAGTTTGGGGGAGTGCATTACTGTGTCATGCTTCTTATTTGGAAATTGATCGTTTCTCGAGCACCAACAAAAATTTTTCTTGAAAATGAGCTTAATTAGTAAGATAAGAATGAATCATAGTAGTGATCTCTATTCCATTATGAAATTAATCTCACTATGCATGTCAACTTGAGTTTTAATGATTGTAAGACTTGTTTGTGAAAATCTTGTTTTGACTAGCATGTCAAAGATGAGGAATATATTGAGCACATTTGAGTCACAATCTTGTGAATTGCATTTGGAGTAGTGAAATTTTTTGTGAACTTGATGAATTGTTTTTGAGCATCTTAGAGCACCTTAGAAACTATTTGATGATGAGACTTCAAAGCGAAAATTTATAGTCATGAACTTGATTAGGAGATGATCTATGCGATCTTTGGACCATTTGAGCCTTTCAAGCTTACCATGTATATATCAATCTTAGTATCTATTTTGAGCCTAATTGAAAAAGAATGGTGTATGTTTAACATACTATTATCCCCCATTCAACATTTTTTTGGCAACTCATTATACCCACCTTTTTTAGCCTAAATTGAAAGAATTCATCCTTACCTAAAGGGAGTATAATGAATCTCATTAGATGCACATAATTCCTATATTTTGATGAGCTTATTATTAAAAAAATTGATGAATGAGAAAAGAAAAAGATAGATAAAGCTTTGTGAAAAAAAAGAGACTAAATAAGACCCAAAGTGGCCAAGGCTAAAAGAAAAGAATCGAAGCTCAATTTTGTGCTAAAAATATGAATATTACATGCTTATACTCTCTTCTTTGTACTATCCTATCTTTTCTTTGAAGCCAAACACATAGGCCTAACATTACAAGCTTTAAAAGACCTATTGATCCAAGTCTAGGGAGTGACTACATTAGTGGAGAAGTGTTTGAAAATAGAAATATGGGCTGCTCAAGGATAATCTTAACTTTCATTACCTAGCATGATTTGATCTATGAAAATTGCATGAAACTTGAGAGTGACAATAGCACACACACACGTTCTGATTCGGAGACATGTTGTTTGATCTAGGAGAAAACACAATTTGTTAAACTTTCTGATTTATTTTTGTTTGTCTGCAAGTGAGATGTCTGAGCTACATGATTGACTATGAATTGGTTTATTTGGATCTTCAATGTTGAACTTGACTGTTTGATCTTATTGCTTGCTCGAGACGATCAAGTTTAAGTTTGGGGGAGTTGACAAGAGTGATTTTTACACTTAATTTGATATAATATTAGGGGCGTTTTTGTAGTGATTCTTGGAAAATATTACTCCTTTTGGTTTATATTTGTACATGGCCAAATGCATAAAAGTGGAGGAAATAGGCTTAAAATGATGAAAAATGACCAAACTGAGCAAACCTGGAAAAGGAGGGGCAAAATCTAATTTGCTGAAAATCAAAGGAAGCGATCGATCGCCTCAAATTAGGCGATCGATCGCCTCCAGGTAGTAGCAAAATGCGATCCATCGCCTCATTTGAGGCGATCGATCGCCTTGACTCGAAAAATTCGGGATTTTGTTTCCATCTTGGTTATTTGGTGTCCAAACTTGGTGAAACTCCTCCTACCATAAATATGATTATCATGGACTTTTTCGGGACTTTTTGGCTCACTTTGACCTACAATACACAGCCTCCATCACTCATCATCCTCTCCAACCATCCATACACCATAACCATTGAAGAAAAACGCATCGGAAGAGACGGGACGACGGAGCAACGCAAGAAGTCAATGCCTCTCGTTATTTCCGTATTTCTAACTCTAGTTCTATATTTTCATTAGATTTTAATGTTTAGAATGTTGCAAAACATGTTTATGCATTGTTATTTGATGGAGATTGTTGGCTAGGTTTGTTATCAAGACTTAGGGGATTCTTTGTATGAACCCATGATTTAAATTGAATGTTTTGATTGATTCTTATATATTTAAGTGCATAGATCATTGTTTTCATGCTTTTAAGGGTTTGGCCATCCTTGAATGATAATAAATTACAATTGAGATCGAGAGATAAAATTGCGATTCGATATAGTGATTTATGCCGTGGATTTCAGACTGATATCGGGAGATGAAGTCAAATACACGTGTGATAGCTATAGATATCTAGTAATCGAAAGCTAAAAGTTTTCACGGATCTTAATACAATATTGTGTTGTTAAATAAGTACACGAGTGTGGCTTACTGCATTTTGATATTAGGTTAACATAACTCGAGAGAGTATATTAGATAAATTTGGAAAACTCGTCACCTTTGATTGTTTGAATTCGATTCTTAACTAATATGTGAATTGTGGGGGATTACATAGGTGAACCGAAAGTCTTGATAATTGTTTCTTTTGATTATTAATCTTATTCACCATTGATTGTTTGGGTTACATATTGAAATAATTTGTCACTTTAGTTAATTAATCACAACCATTTTTCGTAGGCTAAATATAGTTAAACTAGTGGAGTTTGGTACTTATTTCCTAGTCCTCGTGGGTTCGACACTCATACTTATATTATCAGTATACTAAAACTTGACACCGTGCACTTGCGGTATAGAATCGCTACACTTGAAAATACTGTTTAAAATAATAGCGATCAAGCGTGTGTAATGAATAGGTTTTCACGAATGAAGAGTTACAATATGAAACATGCAGTGAAGTTATCAGATAGATTGAGTTAATAGTCTTTGCTTGTCTACCAGAACTGTGAGCCACGAAACAAGACAATAGCCTTTGTATTCAGCTTCATCCAACTATATAGCCAAAGCACACAATTACATAAAGGGGCAATATTCATGGAAAACTTCAATCTGAAGATTAGGAAAAAAGAACCATGTAATGAGCCATTGATTTTCATATTGTTCATTTCTCAAAACCCAAATTTTTAGCAGCTAAAACTTTCGACCCCGAAGAAAAGTGTGGACCACATTGCATACTATCAGTATTTTCAGACCACGTCCGGCATACCAAGTGATATGTACGGGAATAACAATAGATAATACACATTACACAATTTTCTTGGATCGTTCATGCAATTTTCAAACATTTAAAATTTGTTCAGGAGCTTCTTCAACAATAAACAAAATGATCCAAACAAACACTAAGAACTAATGGCCAATGCGACACAAATTTTCAAATGAATATCTCCCCAACACAAGATTCCAAACTATAAACCTCTCCCATCCCAATAAGGCTAAAATTAATCAACCATGATCCAAATATTTACACAAAGTCTACAACAAATGCAGCATATTCCAGCAGCACATGAACATCTATACATATAAACTAAATCTTATACTCATATTAAATTTAGATTCGGAAAATGATGCTGATGGGTTCTGGGTATTGTTCGAAAATGGCTTCTAGTATAGCTCTTAGTTGCGTATAAACTTGGTCAATCGTTATTTGAAGGATTACATTGATTCTTCCCACTGCACCTTGTTCCTGTTGTTTCCCATTTCATCGTTCACTTTTGTTGCTGTGTGAAGGGGGGGTTCGAAAATCTTGCTATGCTTTTAATACCTTCATGATGTTGTTTATTTCATCTTATTGTTGGTCCATTTCTAGGTGCAGGGATGTCTGTGCGTTTTCGATGGGCTAGTATGTGTGTGCGTGTGTATGAATCTGAGGGTGTGTGTGCGTGTGTCCTGCTAGGCGTGCATGAGTGAGTTTATTGTTTAAGTTGAGATTTCTTGTTGCTGTAGCGATGTAGTTGGTTATTGGGGCCCTTTGTTTAGTTGTATATCAGAATGGTTGGTACAAATAAATGTTGATTCATGTCAAGAGAACTTTGGTACGCTATTTCGATCATAAATGATGTCTTGAGTCTGGTAGATAACAGTTTCATCGAATACTGTTGCAACTAAAGAATTGGTATTTTCTTTAGGCAAAACTATGTAGGAGTTCTTTAAATGAGGAGTATTGGCTATTAATTGAATATTGAATCAATGATGAGTTACTGCATTGTTGTAGATCCTCCACGAGTCTCCGGACAACAGGATGGTTTGACTTGGATGTCAACGATAATGTATGTAGTGACGTACGAACAGGTATTCATATTATGAAATAATTACATATTCATATATTCATGTATCGTTGAATATAATGATGGAACGTATGGAATGGATATGTGTGTTGAGTATGATGTATGTGGGATGGTGGATACGTAATTATACGTGATCCGAATACACGAGTAAAGAAATGAATATGTGTAGACATATGTGGTATGGGGAATACGTAGTGTACGTGGTCCGGATATTGACTGAATATAAGGGGACGTATATGTGAATTGAGTTTGCTATATCTGGTATGGTGGACACATAAATGTACGTGGTCCGGATATGGAGTTGGGTATGGATGCCTTCGGCATGACCAGTATGCGAAAGTGTTGAGTGAGATAGATTGATAGACAGAACTGCACTGATATGGAATTATTTATGATTGTGCATAAATAATAGATTCTTGTTGTATTGAATTCATCGTGTGGTTGAGTACCAAATTTTCAGTGACGATACTAAACTTGATGTTATGAAAGCTTGTAAGTTTGAAACAGAAACTTGCGTGGAAGCAATATACATTCATAACTTTATAGGGAGCATATTTTATAGATTCTCAATACTCTTGAATTGTGATATTATAATCTTATCATGATCTTTATGCATTGTTATGATATGGGTAGTGCGATGTTGGTATGCTAACCCTGTGTGGGGGCTGTTTCTGTTGAAACAGGTATTACAGCTACAATGTCATTTTGGCGTAGCAAGCTCGAGCTTGGTTGGACAATATTGCTTCCTGAAGCATAAAGTGAGATTGAGTAAATTGTATACATTATTTATGCAACTAGATGTGCATTCATTATTTGTTGCTCGTATGTGGGCACTTGGAGTCGTGTATATGGACTGTAATAATGGTGTTGGGAGTCCTTTTTATATCTTCTTATTATTGTGTTTTCCCTGGCTGGGAACTTACTCATGGTGATGATTTCTTTTAGTATTGTGTTTTTCCCTGGCTGTGAGTTATTTTTAGTGATGTGATATATTTTCGGATAGCCGAAATTATAGGGAGACTCTGCCCAAATTTTTATAAAAGTCATGGGGATTATGTGAAGCATGTAATGATTCTTTTAAAGAATGAATTTTTTTTATACTCATATGACAGCATAAATGCACTGATGATATATGAGGATAGGAAATGGTAGGCAGTACTGTGCTGTTGGAGTATGACAACCGATGATGTGACAATCGGGTATGTGTATGTCATTTACATGATGGATGAATAGATTTTCCAATGTATATTGAAAAGTGAAGTGTCGCTTAGGTTTAGGGTCGCTTTTAAGATTGACCGACGTCTTATTATTATGTGTGGGTCGCTTTCATGTTGAGCGACGTGTCATTATTATATGTGGGTCGCCGTGGGTACGAGCGACGTATTAATATATTAAAGGGACACCGCCTAGTAGCGAGTGATGTGGGTCACCGCGTGTAGCGAGTGATGTGTTTATTTAGAGGTCGCCATAGAGTGTGGGATGTGATCATGTTGCGTGAATGTAGAGTGGGGTCACCGCTGAGGCGAGTGATGTGTATATATGATATATGGGTCGCCACTGATAAGTGAGCGATGTGATATTGGTTCATCACTGACGAGTGAGTGACGTGGTCGCCGCTGGCAAGTGAGCGACGTGTATATTTCAGGTCAATGCTAGAGAGAGCATGTGACGTGTATGTTGATATTGAGTCGGTGCTAGGGAGAGCATGCGATGTGATTATTGTCGGGATCGACACTATTGAGATTGTGCAATGTATTTTATGTGCCTCCACTAAAGAAGGAGGGTGATGAATAATTGTTGATTTAAATTGACCTTGTTGATTTGACGTATTGTGATGATCAAATGTACAGGTGAAAGCGATCATGGAGAGAGTGGATGAAGAGACATTATTGTTTTCTTTCATTTTATTGTAGTGGATGCAATAGCAGGTGTGATTGATACCGATATACTGATGACATTATTGGCGAGATGATGGTATGATTATATTGTGATATTTGAGATTTATAATATTTATCGCTATCATATCGAAGCGACAGAAATATTGTGAATGTCGCTGATATGTCGAGGTGATGAATATTTTTGGACGGTCATGTTATTGATGATGAGTATATCAGTTGTGTATTGATATGAAATTATATTTTGTGGAATATTTATGTTGAGAATAGGGATAGTTTAAAGGATTGAGTGTGGATCCACTGTGTACAGTAAATGTTATTACATCTTATTGTTTAAGAATGTAATTTTATTCACTGTGATTATGGATATTATATGGATGCCAGTAGTGGCGATGATATTGTGCATGCCCTTCGTGGCGATGAGATAATGTATGCCAATGTTGGCGATGCGTATTGATATATATTGCTATTGTGTTAGCAATGAATATTAGTGTGCCGCAATTGGGCGATGAATATTGATGTGTTGCTATTATGTTAGCATGAATATTAGTGTACTGCTATTGTGTTAGAGATGTATATTGATGATGTGTTGATTTCAGATAGCAGTGGACATTGTGTTATTGTTGTGCCTTGGGTATATGAGATGTAAAGGCCCAAGAGGATATTGGAATGTTCCACGGAAACAAGGAATTGAGGTAAATCATTTCATTTGGTTTAACATGTTTGATTTATGTGGATTGTGAACTATCGCGATTGATTGGTGTGGTTTATGAGAACCAATTGAATTGAGAAAGAAATTGTAATGACATATAGTTGATATGTTCATTGATTATTGTTGTAGAGGCTAGATAATAGTGGGATAATGATGGTCAGACTGAATGATATTGGTTTATGAAAACATGATTGTTTAGTATATTGTGAGACTGATGATCTATTAATCATGTTATGTTGAGTTAAATGTGATCATGTTGACATTAGATTAATGGATACGTCAAGTGATGGCGTGGGATCACTATGAATGTCGTGTGTGGACATGTGATCATTGTGAACATTCATGAAATAGTACTTGTTGAATAAAGGATTGAAAGGAATTGCGTCATTGAGGCACGTAATTGCTTCTTATGTTGAATTGCAATCACACAGGCATGTTATAGTGTGTTGTAGCATGATGTGTATAGGATTACGTGAACTTTTGATGCATGGAATTAATGTTTAATGATGGAAACATTATGAATATCAAAATGCATAAAGGACAAGGTATGTGTTTATGTTATGAGTATTTGAGAAATACTAATGAGTTTATTTTGTACTTGTCCATGGCAGATGATAGTTGGGTGATGTAATGTGGAAAGGTTGATACTTAAGAGCATGTGAGTACTGTGATGAGCATGATACTATGATGCTATTGTGTATTGTAGATTATTCCATCTACAAAGGTATGACACAAATTATTCGATATTGATGTTGTTGCCTTGTTTTAGATGGAGTATAATCGTGACATAAGAATATTAATGTTAGGCCATTCATCATGATTTGATATTGATGATCTGTGGCTGTTGGTGCATATAATGTGGATATATGTATGTAAGAATTACTAATGGGTTTTCTAGTAATTACTTCGCACTAGATAATAACCAGAAGATGATATGAGAAATTGATGTTTAAGGGCTCAAGAGTACCATTATTTCATACAGACAAGGGTGACGTGCGATATGACGAGGTTGGTATAAATTGCATAATTTTGCAACCACACAGGTATGAAGTTATTTATACGATAAAGGTGTTGGGATATGCCCTAAGACATGTCATTAGATGATTGTTTATGACATACAATGTATTATAATTTTATAAATGGCAAATCATTATTATATATTATTCGAATATCTGTGCAATGTGAATTGATATATAAGTTAATGTCCTTAGAATAATATTGTTTTATTCTTAAAGATTGTCCATAGTCAAGTATATCATAAATAAGGATAATGATAATACATTGAGACTAGTGAGTTTTGATTGATGAATTGTTCATGGATATGAGATATCAAATCAACACATGGGTACATGTTAGAGAACAATGTACTGGACAGACCCACCATGAGAATGCTACATGGATAGTTATATGAGTGTCATAAGCAATTCTCATAGTGATAATAATGTATGTAATCCTTACGACTTGAGATCATCAGAGATCCCAACATAAGGAGTTATGTATCTTGATATTGTCAAACGTTACCTGTAACAGGGTAAACTATAAAGGCAACTATTGGATACACTACGAATTATGTAGATGGATGTTGATTGATCAAGATAGGATTTGTCCCTCCTATATAACATGAGAAGTGTTTGGGCCCTTGATCAAGTAAGACTAAAATGCATGGCCATGCTCGAATGAGTCTATATGTGATATCGAGCTTATTCGTTTATTCTGGTTCTACTTGGGGATCAAGAAATAGAGATTGAATATACGAGTGTGACTATTCCATGACTCGTGTTCAATCTAAACACATGGACAAATGGATTAAGTTACATGGTTAATATTATCACAAGTTCTAAGGTTATGTCGAGTCAAAGACATTCTTGTAATTTGGGTAGCCTTGATGTGTTGCTAGATACCGCTCATTGCTTGTGACGTAAAATGAGATTTTATGTCACTGCCAATATTGCAAGATCCTATCGGGTCACACAAAATATTAAATCGATAAGGGGAATTAAATTCATTGGATGAATTAATTAATTAAGAAGAGTCTTAATTACATGATTATAAGGATTTAATTAAATCATGGGTTTGGGCCCATGAGGCTTTATGAAAGCCTTTAATTAAATCATATATAATTAGATAGCAAGGTTAATGATTAATTAACACTTCATAACATAACCTAGCCTTCCACTCCAAAGAATCGGCCGCCTCTTTCTCTCAAAAGCTCACGCCCGGCGTCGAGTTCTAGGGAGAAAAGATTGGTAGTCGTTGATCGGTTTTGAACCGGGAGTTCAGTTTAGGTTCAAGAATAAGTCTAGCAACTTGTTCTTGAACATCCCTTCTTCGATTTGATCGTGTGGATAACATAGCGGCAAGACCTTGGAGGTGTTGCTCGTGACTCGGAATTCGTTGGACGTGGTGCTTCGTGGATTCTGCTCAAACACGCTACAAGGGTGAGACTTTTATTATCTCTAATCCGATATGACAACTTTGTATAGACCCGCGGTTATAGTAATCCAAATTTTAAATTCCGCTGTGTTGTATGCTTGTTGGATTACTTACATGTATGTCATAAACAATCATCTAATGAGTTGTCTTAGGGCATATCCCAACAAATCTCCCACTTGCACTAAGACCAATTAGACATATACTTAATGCCTAGAGATCTAGTATGACGATCATGTTTCTGCTGTGACAGTGGCTTCGTCAGTGGGTCAGAAACATTATCATCAGTTAGTACTTTGCATATTTTTACATCTCCTCTTTCAACGATTTCTCGAATGAAATGAAAGCGCCGAAGTATGTTCTTGGATCTTTGGTGAGATCTAGGTTCGAAAATCTTGCTATGCTTTTAATACCTTCATGCTGTTGTTTATTTCATCTTATTGTTGGTCAATTTCTAGGTGCAGGGATGTCTGTGCGTTTTCGATGGGCTAGTATGTGTGTGCGTGTGTGTGAATCTGAGGGTGTTTGTGCGGGTGTCCTGCTAGGCGTGCGTGAGTGAGCTTATTGTTTAAGTTGATATTTCTTGTTGCTGTAGCGATGGAGTCGGTTATTGGGGAATGAATCTATAGTCATGTTTGGTTATTGGTGTGGATTGAGTTGAGATTCTAGCTCTGTCCCTCGCATTCCTGCTATGGATATGAGTTGTTGGTGCATTTTCATGGTTAATGTAGTGTACGTGTGTATGTGTTCTTGCTTGATTGTTCTTGATTTACTTATATTTCTATTCATCATATCCTACATTTCCTTTTTAGTTCCAACCGTGAATAGAGTTCTTGTACCGTTGGGTTCAAAATTTCCTTCTTGCTTAGTAATCTAGTACTGGTTCTGGGTACCTTATTGTTTCCATGAATTGATTAAATTTCCCTTTGTTTAGTTGTATATCAGAATGGTTGGTACAAAAGTAAATGTTGATTCATGTCAAGAGAACTTTGGTACGCTATTTCGATCATAAATGATGTCTTGAGTCTGGTAGACTACAGTTTCATCGAATACTGTTGCAACTAAAGAATTGGTATTTTCTTTAGGCAAAACTATGTAGGAGTTCTTTAAATGAGGAGTATTGGCTATTAATTGAATATTGAATCAATGATGAGTTATTGCATTGTTGTAGATCCTCCACGAGTCTCCGGACAACAGGATGGTTTGACTTGGATTGTAACGATAAGGTACGTAGTGACGTACAAACAGGTATTCATATTATGAAATAATTACATATTCATATATTCATGTATCGTTGAATATAATGATGGAACGTATGAAATGAATATGTGTGTTGAGTATGATGTATGTGGGATGGTGGATACGTAATTATATGTGACCCGAATACACGAGTAAAGAAATGAATATGTGTAGATATATGTGGTATGGGGAATACGTAGTGTACGTGGTCCGGATATTGACTGAATATAAGGGGACGGATATGTGAATTGAGTTTGATATATGTGGTATGGTGGACACATAAATGTACGTGGTCCAGATGCCTTCGGCATGACCAGTATGAGAAAGAGTTGAGTGAGATAGATTGATAGACAGAACTGCATTGATATGGAATTATTTATGATTGAGCATAAATAATATATTCTTGTTTTTTTGAATTCATCGTGTGGTTGAGTATCAAATTGTCAGTGACGATACTAAACTTGATGTTATGAAAGCTTGTAAGTTTGAAACAGGACCATTGCGCGGAAGCTATACAGATTCAGAACTTTACAGGGAGTATATTTTATAGATTTCAATAACTTTACAGGGAGTATATTTTATAGATTTTCAATACTCTTGAATTGTGATATTATAATTTTATCATGATCTTTATGCATTGTTATGATATGGGTAGGTGTGATGTTGGTATGCTAACCCTGTGTGGGGCTGTTTCTGTTGAAACAGGTATTACAGCTACAAATTTATTTTGGCGTAGCAAGCTCGAGCTTGGTTGGACAATATTGCCTCCTGAAGCGTAGAGTGAGATTGAGTAAATGGTATACATTATTTATGCAACTAGATGGGCATTCATTATTTGTTGCTCGTATGTGGGCACTTGGAGTCGTGTATATGGACTGTAATAATGGTGTTGGGAGTCCTTTTTATATCTTCTTATTATTGTGTTTTCCCTGGCTAGGAACTTACTCATGGTGATGATTTCGTTTAGTATTGTGTTTTCCCCTGGCTGTGAGTTATTTTTAGTGATGTGATATATTTTCGGATAGCCCAAATTATGGGGAGACTTTGCCCAAATTTTTATAAAAGTCATGGGGATTATGTGAAGCATGTAATGATTCTTTTAAAGAATGAAATTTTTTTATACTCATATGACGTCATAAATGCACTGATGACGAGTTAAGGGGTTGAGGCCTTACAGTTCATCCTCCTACTAATGATTATACTATTGGCATCACATATCACGTATCACTAGAAAAATCACATACTGTCACTGAGCATGAACATGGGGTAACTACTGATCAACTTGTTGAAGAAGGAGGTATGGGAGAAGTTTTGACTGATACTTCATATATTACTACTACTTTACCAAATTCTCCTTTTAGAAATCTCAATTTTGAATTGCAGGTACCTGATGTTGAGCTGAAACTTCCTCCTGAACCTCACGATAAATCAATAGAAAACGAGGGGATGCGAAAAGGGTTGAGAACCTCCAAGAAGTATAAGGCCAATAGACACCGCCTTCGAGCTGTCAGAAGGATACTGAAGTGGGAAAAGGTGGCATTGGACACCAAACATGACCCACCATGAGCATGAGCATTGTCGTCGGGCCACTGACGTTAAACATAGGCGCTGTTTGCGAGGCAACCCAAGGGGAGTTAGTTTCCCTTTTCCTTTTTATTTATTTTTATTATTGCTTTCATAGTTAGACTTTTCTCTTTTCTTATATTTTTGCCTTACATTGGGACATGTAATATTTAAGTATGTGGGAGGGATTAGTGGTGTGTTATTGCTTTATTATTATAAAAATACAAAAAATCAAAAATTTGAAAAATTTGAGTTCATAGTTCGTAACGAATGCATACTTAGAATCACTAGCCCATTATGAAACCTAATTGATATCATGCATGCTTTTGAACATAGATGAATTGTTAACCTTGGAACACTATGAACTCTAATGCAAATTTTTCTTTAACATAATAGTTGAACTTTTTGAGCACTTTATTGTCATGACTTGTGCAGTGTGCATAGTTTAGTGAAGATTGTGTAAACTTTGTGATAGTCTTAAGAAGTCTCTAATACATGATAGAACTTAACTACATACTCTTTGAGGCGTATGTCTAGATTGCAAACATGAAAATGATAATGGCAATCTTTGATGTGTTTGAGCCTTTCAAGCCTACCATGTAAAAAATCAATCACTAGTACCATTTTTGAGCTTTAATGCAAAAGAATGGTTGTATGCTAAGCATACAACGACCCCATTCGACATTCTTTGGCTAGCCTATCGTCCTTCCCTAATAAGCCTAAATATAAATTCTATCTATACCTTTGAAGGGAGTATGATGTGTTTCTTCACAAGCACTTATGTTTTCAATGATTCAAATGTTTTGTGAGCTTTATTGTCAAAAGAATGGAATGCATGAAAGAAAAGGAATGCCTTGAGAAATTTGATAAAAAAAATATGACTCCAAGGGGAGCCAAGGCACAAAAGAAGAGAAGTGTTGAAATAAACCTTGCAAAAATATACAAGGTATGAAAAAGAACAAAGTTGAAAAATTCATGCAAGAAGAGAAGCTTTTATTGTGCATATCATCATACTCTCGTGTTTGATATATCTTTTTCCTTTCTTTCATAAGCCAATACCTAGGCCAAGCTACAAGCAAATAAAGACCTACTTGATTTGTGTTTGAGAAGTGGCTAAGATAGTGGAGAAAGTGTGCAAGTGAGCTTATACTTGTGTTGGTATATGACTTGAACTATTGTGAGTTTACATTAATTGGATCTATAACTTGTACATGACACTTGTTTACGACCACACACGCACGTTCACTGCTTTGTTGAGTACGAAATGTTTAGGGATTGAACTTGTTCCACTGTTAACTTTTCATCGCCTTTCATGACTATGCCTGTTTAAAATTATTGAGGCATTAAAGTGAGAACAAGTTATTTTGTTATGATGCTATGAGCAAACAAAAAGATTTAGTTTTGTCTGATTTACTCGAGGTCGAGTAAAGTTTAAGTATGGGGGTATTTGATGTGACTAGAAATAGACACATCTATTGAACTTAATTATCTACGATTTGGTATGTTTTGATGGATAATTTAATACATATGCTACCTAATTATATATTTGTATAATTGTAGGTGGAATCGAAGAAATCGAGCTAACTAAAGAAAATAAAGGTCAAGAAACGCTTTGGAGCTAATAAGGACTCAAAGTAGAACAAGAAAAAGGCAACAAAATCTGCGGGTCAGCGATCAATCGCTACAGTGGATCGATCGATCGCCAAAATCAACTAGAGCCAAGCGACCAATCGCTATAAAGAGGAGATCAATCGCTCAAAATATTTCGCTGAAAAAAAAATTAGCGATCGATCGCTAGCTTGTAGCGATCGATCGCCAGCAGTGTTTTGGAAAGTTTGGAGACTTGATTTATTTCCTTCCTACATGGGCACTAACCGACCCCATCAGCCTCCCCTACATATAGAACTCAAAAATCAGACCTTTGAACTATTAGGTAGAGTAGGTAGAATAATTTTAGACTACTTTTATATTTTCTTTTCAATTGTTGAAGAACACTACAAAGATCGAAGCGAAGGCGGGATTGACATCTCAACGAGTGGAGATCGGATTAGTTTTCTTTTCTTTGTTTTTATTTATTGCTTTATCTTAGATTATGTCTAGCTAGTTTTAATTCTTGGTTGAGGAAGACAATCTTTGGATTTTATTTATCTTGGGGAGATTCTTACGCTTTAATTATCAACTTTATTGAGTATCAAGAGTTTTTATGATTTTGTTGATATGATATGATTGGTGTTTGTTTATTAGATTGAAAACCTAATAACTTGCATGTAATCTAATGCTAAATTTGATAATTGTTTGATTAATCAAATTTACGAAGCAACTACGATTGATAATTGCCTGTTGTTGGTGTTATTAAATTCTTAGGGAAAACAATTGACTAATCTTGTGTTTATATGATTTAGATTCATCGCTCACTAGTTTTGAATGGTGTCATGATTTTAATCTTGAATATGCATATAGAGATTGATTGATTGATGAAAGTTAAATTAGGACGCTTGGACTAATGGACTGTGAATAAGGCGAGGGATGAATTAGATTTCCAATTGATGAATATTCAAGTAAAATTTAGTCTTTTGTAAATCAATGAAATAGATGATAATATCCAAGGTAGAGTCAGCCGATACCTAGAATCGCTTTCATTAGTTAATCTTTGTTTTTGATTTTAATTAGTATTTTCACTCACAACCCCATCTTTAATTAATTGTTTTGTTTTGATTTTCATTAACACAATAATTCACACCTCCTCGTGATATCGATCCCTACTCAAGCAACTACATTATTGTTATCAATCTTGAGGATTGAGTGGGGTTAATTTGTGCGTACACGATAAGCGCTATCAGGGCGGGTTTGGGTTTTATGTGTAACGGAGCGGGTCCCGTGATTGGCCAAACCCGCACCAAACCCGCTCTGTTGCCATCCGTAAACTTTATCTAGATGATCAAATTAACAATTAATATTTAAGTGGAGAAAAATAAATGGGAACAGATTCTATAGATTCGACTTTACTTAACTATCTAATATGTCGTGTTCTTCTAGTTTATTAGCCGAATCATATTATATTACCACTCCCGAGCGTTAAAAAGAATTAATCATCCAATAATCATCTTGATATGTCTACATAAGATAAATTATCAAACAATTTAAATAGCACAATACTTTAAAAAACAATTTAAATAGCATAATGAATTTTGCAAGGCTTCAATGGAGTTATACGTCTGTCGACTATATAAATATCCAATGATGTGTTTTCCTATATTCCTACTCACAATCCTCTCTCCCGAGTGACAGATTATAAATATAAAACCATTCAATCTATGGCCAATAGATTAAAAGCATTACACAAATAAACCAAATGAAAACCAACATATATTCATGCAATAAGCAACAACATAGTTTCAAGTCAAGATATATCGTTCCTTTAGAATAATAAATTAGTTCATGAATAAGTTAAATTAACACATAGACATGTTCTTAATCATCTTAAACAAGAAAAGAAAAGATAATCAAACGAATTGATTATTGGCTCTCCGTCTCAGGTAGTTGACGTTGTCTCCTCCATTATCAAAATCTTTGTCCTTCGATATACGCGCGCCGCCTCAATCGATCTCCTCATCTCCTTGTTTATGTCTCTATACGTGTGCTCTTGTTCTTCTTGTGCACTTTCTTTTTCCCGTAAAATATTCTGCTATCAAATTCCTCTTATTTTACGTTCGTCTTTGTTACGTGAATGCATGTCCCATGTATCTCTCACGTATCCTCTAATAAAAATATTCAGAATAAGTGGCACTATGGCGCCACATCTATTCACAATCCTATCTCCCAAGTGATGGATTATAAATATAAAGCAAAATGAAGAAGAAAACACAAATAAACCAAACAAAAACCAACATATATTCATGCAATAATCAACGACATAGTTTCAAGTCAAGATATATTGTTCCTCTAGAATAATAAATTAGTTCATGAATAAGTTAAATTAACACATAGACATGTTCTTAATAATCATAAACTAGAAAAGAAAAGATAATTAAACGAATTGGTTATTAGTTATCCGTCCCCGGTAGTCCCCGTTGTCTCCTCCATTGTCGAATCTTTGCCCTTTGATGTAAACGCGCCGTCTCAATCGATCTCCTCCACTCCTTGTTTATGTCTCTGTACATGTGCTCTTGCTCTTCTCGTGCACTTTCTTTTTCTTGTAAAATATTTTGCTATCATTCCTCTTATTTTACGCCTGTCTTTGTTACGTGAAGGCATGTCCCATGTATCTCTCATGTCTCCACTAGAACTGTCAAAATGGGCTAGGCTCGTGGGTCTGGCCCAACCCAACCCGCCAAATAGGCGGGTTGGACCAGCATTTTTAAGGCCCGCCAGCAGGCGGGCCTATACGGGCTGGCCCAAACGGGCAGCTGGTTTTGGCGGGCCAACCCGCGGGTTGACCCCATTTTTAAAAAAAATAAAAAATTTGTTATTTCTTTTTTTAGGCTCAATTCATAAATAAAAACTCAATATCACATTGAAGCATTCGATCTACTATATATTTTTGCACTTGATCTTGCTTGAAAGTTGCAACAAGTATTTCAAAATGAGTAAAATACTGATTCACTAATAAGTTTTTTTTTTAGTAACAGTGCTAATATCTAGATAAAACCTGAAGCAAGTTTCATTATTCTTCTAGCATCAGTTTCAGGTTCGGCAAGTTTAGTTGGGAATATTTTATTGAAGTTTCTTAAAAAAAAAATTAAAATTTTTTTTTAAAAAAAACTAAAATTAAAAAAAAAATATTTCGGCGGGCCAGCCCGCCCCAACCCGCGGCCCGCTTAGGGTCGGGTTGGGTTGGGGTTTTCCCAACCCGCCTGGAGGCAGGCCCAAACGGGTTGGGCCCGTTTGGGCCGCGGGTTGGGCGGGCCAGCCCGTTTGGGTCGGGCTGGCCCGTTCTGACAGCTCTAGTCTCCACTAATAAAAAAATTCAGAATAAGTGGCACTATGGAGCTGCATCTATTCTGCCTGGTAATGATTTCCATTTTTGAGTCCAAATTTAAATTCTTGTCACATCTATGCATTTCTCATCATCTTTTAGTCATAAAATATTTCATTTCTTGGATTTCTACAAAACAACCGAAACAAAAACAAAAGGCATATTTGCACAAATACCAAAAGTAAAGTAAAAGACAACAAAATACAAATGCAAATTTGCACTTATCAGCAATCTTTACCAAACGATATTATCTTTAAGAACAAGGAAGCGAACATGGACATCTTACTGGAAGCTATCAAGGTTAGGTATTTGCCGTGGACACACATTATTGCTAACAAAGATTTTCCATTTTCTCTTACTGGTTAGTTTATAATTCCAAGACAATGCTTCAAAATTTACTTGTGCGAAATTTTTGTTTTTGTAATATTGAAGGGAGGTAGATTGGGAGATTTCAAGATAGCTGGGGATAGATTTATTTCAAAACGCTTTATTGTACCTAAACAGAGATGAATACCTATTGTACTATTTTGGGTATTGTGGCCCAATATTGTTAAGCCCATTAAGGCTTAATCCCACTTATTAAACCTAAACCTATCCCCTCCCATTTAGTGTTTGAGAAGTTCCTCCTTTTCTCCATACGTCCTCCTCTATTCTCCTTTGAACCAGTTTTATGCGCCTCCTCCCTTCTTCTCTCACACTAACGTTTGCTCCCCTCTCCTTCACCCTGTACGTGCGCTTGGTTGGGTGGTACGAGGTTCTGTCCGTTCGGTGGTTCTTTCCGTTCGGTGGTTTTGCGTTGGTGAGTGCTGAGTGGTTTTGTGGTTCGGACGAGTGTTGTGTGCGCTTGTGATTCTGGACGTGAGTGTTGTGTGCCTTGGGGTTCTTGCTGGTGAGTGATGTGTGCGCTTCGGTGTGATTGGTGGTCTGGCCGTGTATTTTGGTTCTGGCCGTGAGTGCTGTGTGCGCTTGGGGTTCTGTTGGTGAGTGATGTGTGCGCTTGGGGTAGCTTGGTAGTGCTGTGTGCACTTGGTGTAGCTTGGGGAGGTTTCTGGTTCTGGTGGTGACTGGTGGTTTTGGTCGTGTGCTCCTTGTCGTGTGCTTGGAGGTTTCGGCAGAACTTTGGTGTTGGGTGTTGTCGACACCTTCCGCCTTTTACCTTGGATTCTCCGTTACGTAGATTGAGAAAATAGCAGATCTGAGCCGGACTCGATATCCTTTTGAGATTACTATTATATTTGCATATTATGTATTTGTATTTGTTTTACAGGTATACATGACGATGCCAATGCGGATATCCACATAACAGTGGTATTAGATCGGCTATCCGCGCCTGGTGGGTGAACAACGATGCTCGGGCAGCAGCTGTTTGGCGGCTCAATTTCTGCGCCAGTTCGGCCTTTCGGTGGAAAAACCCCAGAGCGTTGGCCTCTAGGTTGTAAGTGATTGGCTTGAACCCTAAAACTTTTACTGATTTGTTGAGCGTCTAGGTCATAGGTTCTGAGGCTTGCTTGCTGTAGAAAACTAGGAATTTGTGTGATTCTGTGTTTTTCAATGTGGCTCATTGAAATTTTAAAATTGTCTAAAAAATTTCAGTTTTTTCATTATCTGTGTCTATTTTGTGTGGTCCTGCTTCTGGTGCTTACTTTGTGTAATTTGTTAGCCTGTGATTTAGTGTGTCTTATTTTGCTTGTGTGCGATGGCTTCTATTTCTTGCTATAATATGGAACTCTTTAATGGAAAATCGGATTTTTCTATTTGGCAACAGAAAAATGAAAGGAATTTTAATTCAATAGAAAGTGTTTAAGGCTATAGGTGGTAATTATGATGATGTTGTAACCACTGCTAAGAAAACTGAAGATGATGAATTTGCTTACTCTTCCATAATCTTGAATCATCTGACTTTGTGCTTAGAAAATATGGTAAACTTACTTCTGCTAAACTTCTTTGGAAAAAATTAGAAGAGTTGTATACGGAAACCTCTTTGCCTAGTAAATTGTTTTTACTTGAAAAAATTTCCAGATTCAAGCTTGACTTGAACAAAGATGTTGATGAGAACCTTGATATGTTTACCAAATTGATTCAAGATATTAAGTTAACTGGAGATAGTAATATTGATGATTATACTCATATTATGCATTTAAATGATATTCCTGATACCTATAGTGATGTCAAATCTGCTATTAAGTATGTTAGAGATTCAATTACGCTTGACACTGTGATTAATGGTCTTAAGAGTAAAGAATTAGATTTAGCAGTGAACAAATGTAGTAAGCAAAATTCAGGTGAAGTTATGCATGTTAGATGTAGGTCTCAACATAGGTATAACAACAATCATAAATCTGATAATAACCATGGTAAGAACAAAGGGAAAAGCAAGACTAGGTCTAAGTCTAGGCCTAAGAACAGAAAGTGCTTTAACTGTGGTGATCCTAATCACTTTATTAAAGACTGTCCTAAAAAGAAAAACCAGAAACAAAATGATAACAACCAATCTTATGAACAAGTGAATCATGCTTCTTCATAGGGTGAAAACTCGGGTGATATCTTTATGGTGACTGAATTATGTGACTCTGTAAATTCTGTGCATTCATCTACTGTGTGAAAAGAATGGCTAATTGATTCTGGTTGCTCTTATCACATGTCACCACTTAGAAATTTGTTTTCTAAAAAAGAAATTGAATGGTTCTGTTTCTATGGCTAATGAGAAACTTTGTAAAGTTGCTGGCATTGGTGATGTTTACTTTTGATTCTGGTTATTCTTTGACTCTAAAAGATGTAAGACATGTTCCTGCTTTGTGCAATAATTTGATGTCTTGTGCTGCTTTTAGAATCTGGTGGTCTTGAGGGTAAATGGGGAAATGGAATAATGAAAATCTTAAAGGGTTCTTTGGTAGTTTTCAAAGCTGAAAAGAAAAGAAACCTTTATGTTTGCAAAACTGAATCTATATATGATAATGTGAATTCTATGACTGATGACTTGACTGATCTGTCGCATAGAAGATTAGGTCTTATGAGTTCTAAAGGCTTGGAGATTTTGCATAAAAAAGGTTGCTTTGGTAAAACAAGTTGTCTTGCATGCCTTTCTGTGATTCTTGTGTTTATGGCAAACAACAAAGAGTGAAATTCCTGGTTTCCCCTTCCCCTAATGTGACTAAGAGTTATGTGATTCTTGAGTACTTGATGCTGATGTCTGGGGTCCCTCTAGTGTTCCTACACAAGGTGGTAATAGATACTTCCTATCTGTGATTGATGCCTTTTCTAGAAAAGTATGGGTTTTTCTAATGAAAAATAAATCAGATGCTTTTGAAAAGTTTCAAAATTGGAAGACTTTAATTGAGAATCAAAATGATAAAAAGAATAAGAAACTTAGGACTGATAATGGCTTGGAGTTCTGTAGTTCTTTGTTTGACAATTTGTGCAATGAATCTGGGATTCAAAGGAACAAGACTGTTCCCTACACCCTTCAGCAAAATAGTGTGGCTGAGAGGATGAATACGACTCTCCTTGAGAAAGTTAGAAGTATGCTTGCATCTTATGGTCTCTCAAAGAAGTTTTGGGGTGAAACTGTTGTGACAGCTGCTTACTTGATCAATAGATCTCCTTCTGTGCCTTTAAATGGATTGTGTTCTGAATCTGTCTTTGTTGGTAAAGAACTTGATTTTTCTAATCTTAAAGTATTTGGTTGTTCTACTTTTGTGCATGTGAAAGGTGATATATTTGAACCTAGATCTACTAAGTGTGTCTTTCTAGTTATCCAGATGGAGTTACGGGATATTGACTATGGCTAAGAAGTGACCTAGTTTTAAAAGCATTATAAGTAGGGATGTAACTTTCAATGAGTCTGAAATGCCTTGCTTGCTTCCTTCTATGCCTGTTGATGAGTCTGAGTCCAGTGCTACTCCTAGCAAGGTGGATCATTTGCCTGTTGTGCTTCCTCTTAATGATAACAATGTGCATTTTGCTGAAAATCATGTGAACTTGCCTGTTAATGAACCTGAGATTCATGTATGCCTGGAAATCATGATATTGTTGTTGAACATGAACATGTTGTGCATGATGAATTGATTGCTGATGAACAAGAAGATTTGCATGATTATCAATTGACTAGAGATAGGGCTAGGAGAAACATAAGACAACCTGCTAAGCTAAGTGACTTTGACCTTGCTTATTATGTGTTCAATGTGTTTGAATTAATTGATAACTGTGAACCTAAAACCTTCAATGAAGCTTTGAAATCCTAAAATGCTAATGACTGGCTGTGTGCTATGAAGGACGAAATGCATTCTTTGATTGTGAATCGTACTTGGATTCTTGCTCCTAAACCTGTTAATTGCTCAGTTGTTGATTGCAAATGGTTGTTTAAGGTTAAGAATGAAAATGATTCCGTTAGGTTCAAAGCATAAGCATATTCAAATAATATAGTATTTAAACATCACATAAGCATATAATTCATATCCACATAAGTACATGAATATACTCACATGATTCATCATAATCTTTACATCAATTCATATGATTCGTATTAAACGAAATGATGGACATGTATGTCTGTATTGTTATTCTTTTATGACCAACTAATACCAAGAATAATCCGTGATCACAATATGGGCATGGCACTCTGTAGATCCCCTTTTGAGTTCTCAGTTAACTAGGGATCGATAGTCTTTGATTCTGTAAGTCTGACCGTACTCAGAATACAATAACACATGGTTCAATGTCATTAGTAGCCATAACATAGTTCTTTAATCTCTTATGAATGCGCATGTCATAATCATCTGCATAACATTGAAATAATAAGGCAAATAACATCATATAGATCGTATAACATCATGTCTCAACATATACATTTCAGAACTCAATTTAGTTCTTGTACATCATATTGCATTCATTGCAATTCATTCACCAATTCAAGATACTTATATAACACAAATCACATACTCATATAAAGTTAAATGCCAAGTTATCATGATATACTCACCACCGATACTCATATCTCGTAGGAATCGCTTACTTCGCCTTATCTGTGACTTGATTGAGATTATGACCTATAAAATTATTTCAAATACACAACCAAGTTCAACAACACATATTTACTATATGTTTCAGTATATGCAGGTCATCTACAATATGTCAATACTAGATAATCCTACATGATTATTGGTTCCAAAATCCCCTAGGGTATAATAAGCTCCATTCATGATAGCGTGTCATCATTCCTAATTATTTCTTCATATATTAATTCCCAACCTCTTTTATATTCAACATTCTGGTACTAAAAACATAAGTCATAACATAGTACAGATTATGGCACTCAACACCTTCCTTATCAGTGATCAGATATACTTTCTTGTTTCACCATCTTCTCTCTACAGTTTACATTTATCGACAACAATGAAAAAGACCCACATCAATAGTAGCTGTCAACAATGTTTTTTTATGTTGTAGCAAGTTTAAGTACTATTCTTTGATGTTAGCGTAAACTTTGAACAAAAATAAAGGAGAGAGAATGTGTCCACAGTTTCTCACTCAACTTTCACACAATTAAGCCATTTTAATGATACATAATGTATTCGACTCGTTTACAAGGATTTCACTTCTCTTGACATTAAGGTAGCATCATTAAATTTGCCAGAAATTATATTAAATCATGTCTACCATCACATAATTCAGGTATATCGAATTATTCAGTTAAGAAGTAAGAAACTGATAAAATTTCTACCTTAATTCAGCTGACGATAAACGACTTGCTCACGTACAAATTTCTAAATTTCTTCTGTACCATGGCTTTTGTTTGTGGAAGGATAGTCGATTCACACAATTATATAAAATAGTAATACTTTCTTTAATTCTTTCACACAATTATATAAAATAGTAATACTTTCTTTAATTCTTTCACACAATTATATAATATAATAATACTATCCCAAGTTGCATTACAAGTTCATTTACATGCTACACGTGTCTATACTTAAATTTCCAATGTTTATTCAAGTGCCGTCAAATGTTGATTCTTATCATTAAGCTACATATCAGATAACTTAGAGAGTAGTATTACAACCTACACAATTAAATTCAATATCCTGTCATGTTGTCTTATGTCGAAGGATGTGAATCTCACCAGCTATATTTTCTACCCAATGAGACAAATTATTAGTTAACTTCCATCAATACATTCAATCAATAATGTCATTGTTTGAAAACCATTATTAACTTGCATATAGTCAAATTAAAGTTTTATATACATATCGATGACACCTTCCAACCTGATTAACATTTATATTCATATGAGTCTGTAGGCATTCTAATATATATATATATATATACGTACTTAATATATGTCATAATTCTTATGTGTGAATGTGTAAGGTTTCGGGTTATGACAAAAGATGTCGATTATCTACTCGAACCAAACTTCTTATGTTGAAAAGATTTTGAAGAAATTTTCTATGTTTGATGCTAAGCCTGTTAATGTGCCATTAGCTGCTCACTTTGTGTTGAGTCAAGATCAATATCTGTAAGGACCATAGTTCCTTAAATGCGGATTAAAGGCGTAAATAAAATTTTCATGCATAAACGGAGTATAAAAGTTGTGTTGGTGCCTTGAGCTATTAGATTACAGTGCCAAGATAAGGTTCCAAAAGGGATTAATTACATTCCCAACCAATGAATGTTAATCATATAGCTTTACACTACTCCTAGAGTAGATACTATACAAAAGAATGTGCCTGCTACCAAGAGCACTTCTCACTAGCTCACCGCACCAACTCGCCTTAGCCCGTCCGCCCAAGAGTACCTACAGGAATAACCCCAAACCATGAGCATGTACATAAATCATATTCACAATAATATGATAGCAATTCAAATGCATAAATCGTAAATGCGATTCACTTCCTGTATGTAATACATTTAAAAGCTCCCTTTGGTTGTCCCTGTACCACAATCATAATCAATGGATTATAATATCAATAATTTATGTCATGACATGCACTCATTCCATGTATACCAATGGCCAGTTTCAGTCTCATTATATCAGTGGCATAATACCCCTCGCGTTTACATGACAGCGGCATTAATACCCCTCGCTTCGACATACTAGCAGCATAATATCCCTTGCATCAACATGACAGCGGCATTATCCTTCGCTTCGACATGTTTGCGGCAAATATTCTTCATCGCTATAATATGACAGCCACAAGTATTCTATCATCGCTTCGACATGAAGCCGGCAAGTATTCTTCATCACTGTAATATAATCTCGACTCACAATTACATGCAACCATAATGCATATTCCAACCATGTATGCAACCATAATGCATAAACAAGACCATACATGCAACCATAATGCATAACCAATTCAAAGCGTAATAAATACGTTTTACCCTCCGATGCTCGTATGTCTCACTACGTACCTTAGTTCCAAAAAGTGGAGATATCGTGGACTTTATCTCCTAAGCTGTGTGGCCACCTGGGATGGTTCTACACATTCACACAAATCAATATTAGGAGCCAATAATAGTCCAATATCAAAAATTCCACAAAAATATCCAAAAATACCATATTTTTCCTTTCGCGATCGATCGCCTGTGGCGAGCGATCGATCGCGAAACCTTACTGCCCGATCCTGAAATTTTCTCGCTTTGGCGATCGATCGCCACAATTGGCGCGATCGATCGCCAGCCTCGTCGATCGATCGCCCAAGAGTGGCGATCGATCGCCAAACACCCCAAACGCGCACTGCGAACGGGCGATCGATCGCCTGGAACGGGCGATCGATCGCCAGTGTCTGTAACCCGAAAATTCACCATTTGTGCACACCAATTCCATCCAAACCATACCAACACTCCTACAATCAACCCAGCAACATAAAAACACAATAAACCAACATAATACACCTTAACCAACACAAAATCCAACACCCAACCAAAAAAAATAATACCAACCCAAAATAACCCATTTCAAAACCTTTCAAAACCTTATCAAACCCAATCCAAACACAACAAAAACAACAAGGAGGTATCCATACCTCTTGGGGACTCCAAATCTCCCAACAAACTCCACAAATCAAGTTTTTGGAAGGATTTCTCTTCCTCTTATTAGCCAAAAACGAAAAAAGGAGAAATGGTTAGGGTTGGGAGAGAAGTTGGGGATTTTGGTAAAGTAAATGGGTAAAGGTGGGATAGTGGGGTTAAGGGAAAAATAATTAAATTGTACCCCAACAATTTTACATGGTGTATAAAACACCCCAACATGATATTTTAAAAGCATTATACCAAAATGCACCAAAATCCCAATTAAGCACGTGATTCACCAAAAATTTGTTAGCCATTATATTTAACCCATCATAACACCCAATTTCCCAACATGCATAACATGCACCCCGAAATGCACCACCAGTCACGCATACCATGTGACTAAGCATTTTACCAAGATAATTAATTCCAACACATATTTTAATTATCACCATAAAAATCATATAAACATAATTAATGCCCAAATTGCATATAATTATTTCGGGGATATCATAATATCCTAAACCTGATTTGACTTTGATTCTATGAAGAATGTGCCTTATTTAAATGATAGGATTTATTATGTATTTGATGGTTAGTACGAGGCCTGATATAGCTTATGATGTTAGTTGCTTAAGTAGGTATATGTCTAACCCTGGCATGGTGCATTAGAATGCTGTTAAATGGCTATTGAGATACTTGAAACACTCTGTGCATTATGGCTTGAGTTTTTCTAAGCGTTCTGAAGGTGTTAAACTAAAAGGTTATGTGGATTCTAACTATGCTAATGATAGGGATAACAGAAAATCTACTATGTCTTATGTGTTCACTTTGTGTGGTGCATGCAGTAGTTGGAAATCCCAGTTACAATATATAGTTGCTTTGTCTACAACTGAATCTGAGTATATTGCTGTAACTGACGCTTTAAAAGAAGCTATTTGGTTAAAAGGATTGATTTCTGAAATTGGCTTGCTTGAAGATGATGTAGTTGTGTTTTCTGATTCACAACCTGGAATACAATTATGTAAGAATCCAGTCTTTCATTCATGATAGAACTAAGCATATTGATGTTAGGTTTCATTACATTATTGATGTTGTTGCCAAAGGCTTAGTTCATCTTGAGAAAATACCTTCTGAGTTTAATCCTGCTAACATGGGTACTAAGTGTTTGCCACTTAGTAAGTTTCAATCATGTTTAAAAATTTTAAAATTTGATAATGGTGATTGATGCACGTTTAGTCCTTTGGTTAGTGTTTTATAACCTGCTGTGTTGTTACTTTCCCACTTTAACTTGTTGTGTGCTTGTAATTGTTTTCCTTATCTTTACTTTGTGTTTTGACAGGAACTTGGTCCACACAATTACTTTGTGTATTGTTGTGGCCCAATATTGTTAAGCCCATTAAGGCTTAATCTCACTTATTAAACCTAAACCTCGCTCCCCCCCCCCCCCCCCCCCCCCCGTATTTAGTGTCTGAGAAGCGCCTCCTTTTATACCTCTACTCCATATGTCTGTAAGTAATCCAACATGCATAGCAACGCAGCGGAATATAAAATTTTGGATTACTAGACACCGGATCTATACAAAGTTATCATATCGGATTAGGGATTACAAAAGTCTCACCCTTGTAGCGTGTTTGAGCAGATTCCACGAAGCAGCACCACGTCCAACGCCTCCTTCGAGTCACTAGCAAAACTTATCAAGTTTTGCCTCAACGGTATCCACACGATCAAATCGGGAAGGGATAGTTTAAGAAGAAAGTGCTAGATTTGTTCTTAAACCGATACAAGAAGCACACTCGATTCACAATCAAAGGATGGCACCAAATCACTTACCTCACGTCGACTATGTAGAAGTCTAGAGAAGATGAGAGATGGCGGCCGTGTGCTCTTGGTGAAAAATAATCGGATGGAATGAATTGTCTTACACAATTAATAATAACCTTGTTATTAAAAGGCTTAATTAAAGTTCAAGACTTTCTCAAAGTCTTATGGGCCCAAACCCATGATTTAATTAAAACCTTTTAATCATTTAATTAAGACTCTTCTTAATTAATTAATTCATCCAATGAATTTAATTTCCCTTATCGATTTAATCTTTTCTATGACCCGATAGGATCTTGTAATGTTGGCAGTGACATAAAATCTCATTTTACGTCACAAGCAATGAGCGGTGTCTAGCAACACATCAAGGATACCCAAATTACAAGAATGTCAATGACTCGACATAACCATGTAACTTAATCCCTTTGTCCTTTGTGTTTAGATTGAACACGAGTCATGGAATAGTCATACTCGTATATTCAATCTCTATTTCTTGATCCCCAAGTAGAACTAGAATAAACGAATAAGCTCGATGTCTCATATCGACTCATTCGAGCATGGCCATGCATTTTAGTCTTACTTGATCAAGGGCCCAAACACTTCTCCTGTTATATAGGAGGGACAAATCCTATCTCGATCAATCAGCATCCCTCTACATAATTCGTAGTATATCCAATAGTTGTCTTTATAGTTTACCCTGTTACGGGTACCGTTTGACAATATCAAGATACATAACTCCTTATGTTGGGATCTCTGATGATCACAAGTCGTAAGGATTACATACATTATTATCACTATGAGAATTGCTTATGACGCTCATATAACTATCCATGTAGCATTCTCATGGTGGTCTGTCCAGTACATCGTTCTCTAACATGTACCCATGTGTTGATTTGATATCTCATATCAATGAACCATTCATCAATCAACACATACTAGTCTCTATGTATTATCATTATCCCGATTCATGATAATACTTGACTAGGGACAATGTTTAAGAATAATACAATATTATTCTAAGGACATTAACATATATATTAATTCACATTGCACAGTTAAACGAATAATATATAATAATGAATTGCCATTCATAAAATCATAAACATTGTATGTCAAAACAATCATCCAATGACATGTCTTAGGGCATATCCCAACAATGTCCTCCTCTCTTCTCCTTTGAACCAGTTTTATGCTCCTCCTCCCTTCTTCTCTCACACTATACGTTCGCTCCCCTCTCCTTCACCCTGTACATGCGCTTGGTTGGGTGGTGCGAGGTTCTGTCCGTTCGGTGGCTCTTTCCGTTTGATGGTTTGGCGTTAGTGAGTGCTGAGTGGTTGTGTGGTTCAGACGAGTGCTGTGTGCATGTAAGGGCCCCCGTAACCTTAACCAGCTATTAGTATATTAACCCATGTATTTTGTGCATGCAATCATGTAGTCAGGGGAAAGAAACCACATGCTACCATAGCATAATATACCAACATTAAAATTTCTTACATTATTCCATATAATGACCAATTTTCCCAACCTAGTCCACGTACATAACATGCACCCTTATAATACACTAACATGATCTCAATTCATTTAGCAATTCTTTAATTAATTGTATAGTATCGTTACCACCATACATGGGATCCCGGTGTTGTTCCTGTTCTCAAAATAGCTGAAGCCATCAAATTCTCAAAAGCCAGTTAATCATTTCATTGATTAACCAAATGCGTTCCCTGATTGTTAATACCATAATCAATGTACCAAATCATTAAATAATGATTACAGATATTCCATATATCTAACCACTAATTCCATAGTTTCATTACATCGCACGCCCAATAGTGGCGGCATCATAACCGATGTTCGCTCCATAGCGACAACATCTCTACCATTGCTCGCTCCGTAGCGGCACCATATATTCCACCATACATTTACAATATACCATGTGTTTCACATTTGTAATAATATAAAAGGCTATGCTCATACGTTATACGTACCTTATAGTTCCGTAGTCCGAATCAAACCTTGTCTTAGTCCCATGACCCGATGAATTATGTGCTAAGCATAATTAACAATTCACAATTAATTACAATCATGCAACCACGTGCCCAAGCACGTTCACAACCTCCAATTATATCGTCAATCTATGACGATTAATCATTTTAAAAGTACTATAGCGGAGCATGCATACTTCCCAAAATATCCCATTTAACATGATTAGTGATAGCCAGTTGCACAATTGAGTAGTCCATTTTTATTAAAGATCATCCCCAACCATTCTATTTTTAAAGTATAGCATTCCCATTTGATGTAAATATTGCACCGAAAATCGGTTAATTAAACCACGATTCCAAAATGCCAACTATTAACAAAGTTTTTGTTGGGAAAACATTTCTAAGTTTTGGTAATTATAAGACATCTACTGGACATACATCTACCGGATAGACATCTATCGGATGGACATCTACTGGACAGACATCTACCGGATAGACATCTATCGGATGGACATCTACTGGACAGACATCTACCGGATGGACATCTACCGGACAGACATCTACCGGATACAAACATCTACCGGATGGACATCTACTGGACAGACATCTACCGGATGGACATCTACTGGACAGACATCTACTGAACAAAGACATCTACTGAGTACAGAAGATTGAATGATCATTTGAAAGAAGAAAACCAGCAGACATCTAACTATCCAGTAAGTGCACAAAGCAACAAGACAAAACAAGTACAACTTATTCTGACAAAGGTACAACAGAGCGTCGCACCTTGCTATATCTCCGCCACCATTAGCGTCAGAATAAAAGAGCCGTTGCTTAACAAAATAGGAAAGAAGACAATCAGAATTTGGAATGATGACAGAAAATTGATCTCTTCCAAATATAGACAAGTTTCCGTTAGACCACTGAGTCTATAAATATGTCCAAGTGAAGAATGAAGAGGTTAGCTGAACCATTTGATCAAACAAAAGGAAAACATCAACGTCAAAGCAAATCATCTCATTGATATTCTCTGAAGTTTCAGCAAGAGCAGAAAAGAACTACTACTGTAATCTTGAAAGATTAACTACAACTGAGTCTGCTGCTCAAAGAACACTCGAAGCAAAATAGTTTTATATCTCGTGTGAGTGTATAGAATTCATTGTAAACAACTTAGGAATTTGTGATTGCTAGGAGTTTAGGCCAAGTTTGTGAGTGCCTAAGGAGGTTGTAACTGCAAAGTGTAAACCAAAGTCTTATAGTGTAACCTTCCTGCAAAGGAAGAAGGGGAGACGTAGAAGCATTGTGCTTCGAACTTCCAGAAATAATATTTGTGTCATTCACTTACTGCAATTTACCATTCAGTTATTACAACTCACAAGTCCAGCAGGCGTCTTCCGCACTATAATCAGTGTCTGCTGACTTGCAACAAATTGAGAAGCTACTGCAGTACTTAACAGTCTGCAGCAAACCGAGTAAATTGAAAATTGAATCTAGTGCTTATTCAACCCTCCTTCTAAATACTACCCCCGATCCTAACAAGTGGTATCAGAGCTTAGGTCTTCTCAATCTTGAGAATTACTAAAAACTGATGGCCTCATTCAGCAAGATTCCCATGTTCAAGAAGGATGAATGCGATGACTGAAGAATTCGTATGCAAGCACATCTGAGTGCCCAAGATGATGACATGTGGTTCGTCATCACTGATGGACCAATGAAAATCATTAAGATCAATACAGCAACTGTCATTACTGGTGGTGAACCTCAGATGGTCGAGAAGGACAGAGCCTCCTGGACAAATGAAGAAAAGAAAAAAAACAAATCTGGACAATGTGGCCAAAGACATATTGTTAAAACAATGGACGAAAACATGTTCAACAAGATCAAAATGTGTCCCACTGCTAAAGACATCTGGGAAAAGATTGCTCAGCTATGCGAAGGAAATGATCAAACCAGTCGCCCAACAGAAGTTCGAAAACATCAAAATGATGTCCGAAGAAACTCTCAGTGAATATGATGAAAGAGTAACTGGAATCATAAATGAACTCAATAGCCTTGGTAAGGATCTATCCAACAGGGAAGTCGCCATAAAGGTCATGAGAGTTCTCCCAAGAGAATGGGATGTAAAAATGATTGCCATGGGAGAATCCAAAGACTAAAACAAGATAGATCTACATGATTTATTTGCTGTCTTAAAAGCATATGAGTTTGAACTAGGCATTCGGATTGAAGATGAACCCAGCACCAGTCAACCAACCAAAGCTCTTACTACATCAGAAGCTCTGCCTACCACAACATAGATGACTCCTGAGCAAATATGCAATGATGCAATGGTGCTATTTGTCAAAAAAATTGAAAAATTAATGAAGAAGAATCAAAAGACCTATCAATCTTATCCAAGGAAGCAGAACTTCAAAAGTAGATCAGATGAGGATGATCATGTATGCTTCAACTGTCTTAAGCCAGGAAATTTTATCGCGGAATGTCCTAAACCAAAGAAAGATGATCAAAAGAGAGGATCCAATGACTATAGAAAGTCAAAGGAAAGTAGAAGATCATCCAGAAGGGACAGAGACCAGAAAGTACTGATGGCTGAAGAAAAAAAGAGCAAATGGGCTGATTCAGAATCAGAATCAGAAAAATATACCAGCTCATCCAGTGAGAGTGAAGATGAAGAAGCTCACTGTCTAATGGGCAACGATGACTGTGAGGTAACTGATTCTAATCTCTCAGAATTTACACATAATGAACTCACCAATGCATTGCAGGACATGATTAATGAGTATCAGATGTTGTATGAATCCTTCAAGAATTATAAGATCGAACAATCAATCCCAACGGAACAGCAAAACAACAAACTTGATTGTGAACAATCAAAGGAGTTGAGAAGTTTAAGGGAAAAAGTAAGTTGACTCGAGAAAGAAAGGGATGAAGCAACATGTGCACACCAAAAACTAATTAAGCTGGTTCGCACATGGAACGAATCTACTACCAGAAAAGATGAGATGCTTGAGTCAATAAGGCTTGCTGGTGATCTTACCGGTATAGGCTACTCTAACAATGATAGTAACTCATCTGGCATCAAATCTCAACTGTGTCTAGAAAAGAACAAGATTCAAACAATGAATTTTGTAAGATCAAGCACAGTATATGAACCAAGTGAGTTGGTTAAGGAACCTGTTAAGCCAATACTCATCAAGGAACGGGCATCACACAAAGGTATCGGTTATGTTGAGCCAATAGAGAAAGCTAGACCAGGGCAAAAGTATAGAAATAAACATAATCCCACAGGTCATGCAACTCGATTGGTAAAACCCAACTTGTACTATAATTGTATGCCTGTCTAGAAGAGGTATATGCTTCCTAACAGAAACCAAAAACCTAAAAAAACATTCATACAGTCACTATCACATACATCACCCAAGAACATCTTCATCACTTAATGCACACATATTTCAGGACGCACACAGACCCAAACAATTCAGGGTTATACAAGTGTGGGTCCCAAAAGGACTAATCCTGCCTGGACCCAAGTAGGATTGAATACCAATCATATTATCGCTTTAATTGCAGAAAACTAGAATCCATCAAGTTCGGAGCTCAGAGTGGTTTCTGGACAGTGGATGTTCTAGACACATGACAGGGAATGCGTGCTTATTATCTGAATTGGTTGAAACCACCTGACCTAAAATAACTTTTGGAGACAACACAAAAGGTAGAACCGTGGGTAAGGGTAAACTTATCTACGGTAATATTATTATTAAAGATATTATGTTGGTTGAAAATTTACGTTATAACTTGATTAGCATCAGTCAACTCTATGATAATGGTCACTCTGTAGAATTCAACCAGCACTCATGTACAATAAGTTCTACTGATGGCAGTACATCGCTTGTAGGAAGAAGGCATGAGAACACATATAAGATTGATTGGAACCTTAATCAACCTACCTCTTCTACTTGTTTTGCTGCCTTGAATATTTCCAAAAACTGGCTTTGGCAGAAACGATTGAGTCACTTAAATTTTAAAACTATTGCCAGTCTGCGTAAACTTGATCTAGTCATTGGACTGCCCCAAATAGAGTTCTCAAAAGACAAGATCTGCTCAGCATGCCAACTTGGTAAGCAAATCAGGTCCTCCTTTAAGAACAAAGGGAGTAAATCTTCTTCTCAGTGCCTAGAGTTGCTGCATATGGATCTTTTCGGTCCTATACCAGTAACAAGTCTAGGGGGAATGAAGTATATCCTATTGTTAATAGACGATTACTCTCGTTTTACGTGGGTCTTGTTTCTAAGTGGCAAAGATCAGGCTACTCCAAAGCTGATCAAACTACTGAAAAGACTCCAAAATGAGAAATCGTGTGGGATAGATAGAATTCGTAGTGATAAAGGCACCGAGTTTACCAATCAATCACTCGAATCATATATAGATGACCTTGGTATTAAACATGAATACTCTGTTGCAAGAACCCCACTGCAAAATGGAGTTGCTGAGCGTATGAACCGCACTTTGAAAGAAGTTGTGCGAACTATGCTTGCAACAGATATTTCGCAGAGATTTTGGGCAAAAAGCTGTTAACACAGCATGTTATACGCAGAACAGATCGATGATTAATAAGCGAGAAAATAAAATCCCTTATGAGATCTGGAATGGCAGTAAGCCAAATATTTCTTATTTCCATGTATTTGGTTGCAAATGTTTTATTCACAACAATGGAAAGACTCATCTCATCGCATTTGATGCCAAATCTGATGCTGTAATATTTTTTGGATATCTACAGTTAGTAAAGCTTTCAGATTATTTAATAATAGAACACTCACTGTAGAAGAATCTGTGCATGTAAAATTTGATGAAACTGTTAATTGTATTGTATCTGATATACAAATCAACAACTTGAGCAATCGACTTGAAAATACTTATATTGATGAAAATGTTGATGATGAGATAGATTGCAGAAGCAGAATTGACTGTTCTTTGGAACCAGAAGTTCCTGAAGCACAAGCAGAGGAGTCTGCTGGTCCAGAAGCACTGCACCCAGCTGACAATGATGATGTTATACACACCCCTGCTGCAGTAGATGGAACTAACGAAAAAGATGCATCAATCAAATCTTTTGAGCTACCCACTCATATTTACGCAAATGAAGAAATCAATCATCTTGGACCTCCGCTCCGGTGGATGAAGGATCATCCTCCCGGGCAGGTCAATATCATAATCAATGTACCAATTCATTAAATAATGATTACAGATATTCCATATATCTAACCACTAATTTCAAAGTTTGATTACCTCGCACTCCCAATAGTGGCGGCATCATAACAATGTTCGCTCCATAGCAACAACAGCTCTATCGTTGCTGGCTCCGTAGCGACACCATATATTCTACCATACATATTCATTTGTTGCAATTACAATATACCATGCTTTTCACAGTTGTAATAATATAAAAGGCTATGCTCGTACGTTATACGTACCTTATAGATCCGTAGTCTGAATCAAACCTTGGCTTAGTACCGTGACCCGATGAATTATGTGCTAAGCATAATTAACAATTCATAATTAATTACAATCATGCAACCACGTGCCCAAGAACGTTCACAACCTCCAATTATACAGTCAATCCATGACGATTAATCATTTTAAAAGTCCTATGGCGGAGCATGCATACTACCCAAAATATCCCATTTAACAAGATTAGTGATAGCCAATTGCACAATTGCGTAGTCCATTTTTATTAAAGTTCATCCCCAACCATTCCATTTTTAAAGTATAGCATTCCCATTGGAATGTAATTATTGCACCGAAGATCGGTAATTAAACCCCGATTCCAAAATCCCAACTATTAACAAAGTTTTGAAAAAAACTCCAATCTTCGAGCCGCGATCGATCGCCGCTTTTGTCGCTATCAATCGCGCTCACCCGCTGTCCAACAGAACCTTTACGCGGTCGATCGCGAGTCTCCGCGATCGATAGCCAAACGCCTCGTGATCGATCGCTGAGACTTAGCGATCGATCACCAATACTGTACATCTTCTTAAATTTTCAGATTCTCGTCGCGATCGATCGGCAACATACCGCTATCGATCGCGACCTGTGATTTTCCGAAAAACTCGAGCTTTAATGTTGTTTTTCCACACCCAACTCAAAACCAACATCCTTTACACCTTCAACACATCGAATACTCCATTTAAAACCAATAAAAACACCACAATACCAATTTGAAATTTAACCAAAAATCCCCAAATACCAAATCCAACCTCATAGATAACCAAATGCCACAAAACCATAATCAATACGAAGATAAAGATGAGGGGAAGAAGATTACCAACTTTTCTTCGAGAAATCCCGCTCCGAAATCGAGCCTCCAACGATTTTGCATCAAGAAGAAAAAAGGGGAAGGGTTGGGGAATTGGGTTAGCGTGAGAGAGTGGAGAGAGAGGGGGGAGAGACCAAATGAAATCCTTGAACACCGAGTCCACTTGGTGTGTATATATATATACCAAGGCTCAAAAAATCCCGAGTCCCCCACAAATACATCATGACTCATTAAAAATCATCTGTGTTCAATAAATACCTCTCAATCTTAATTTTCATTACCAACCCCAACATAAAGCACCCCAGACCCCTGATCCCACCAAAAACCAAATTCTAAGGTTATCATCACGATGAGAATACAATCTCAACCCTTGGATCCAACAACCCCAAATACAGGATTTAAAATCCTCGGGAGTCCCAATAGCGCAATTAATTCATAATTACCACAATTAAAATCCATTAAGGATCAATACCACACCAGGATTTACACCATTAATTCCCGGGCTTCACAGTGCGCTTGTGCTTCTGGACGTAAGTATTGTGTGCGCTTGGGTTTCTTGCCGGTGAGTGTTGTGTGCGCTTCGGTGTGAGTGGTGGTCTGGCCGTATGTTTTGGCTCTGGCCGTGAGTGTTGTGTGCACTTGGAGTTCTGTTGGCAAGTGTTGTGTGCGCTTGGGATAGCTTGGTAGTGTTGTGTGCGCTTGGTGTAGCTTGGGGAGGTTTCTGGTTCTGGTGGTGACTGGTGGTTCTGGTCGTGTGCTCCTTGCTATGTGCTTGGAGGTTCCGGCAGAACTTTGGTGTTGCGTGTTTTCGACACCTTCCGGCCTTTACCTTGATTCTCCGTGACGTAGATTGGGAAAACAGCAGATCTGAGCCGAACTCGATATCCTTTTGTGATTACTATTATATTTGCATATTGTGTATTTGTATTTATTTTGCAGGTACACGTGGCGGTGCTAATGCGGATATCCACATAACATACTCCTTAAAAAATTTATTCTTACCAAAAAATATTATAGAGAATATAGCAGGAAATATAGTATTGTCGGAGCAGGAGATTTCAGGCGGGTTAATATATCATCTTTATTATCTTTACCATATTATGAAATCAGATGTCACTAAAAAAGCTATATTTAATAAAACAAAAATGATCTCATAGAAGGGAGACTTTTACAATAATAATCTCAAATATTTAAAAATAATCAAATATAGTTTCAGATATATTATATTTTTTACTAAAAGCAGTCCAACATACATATTTTTATCATATTTAGTACCACAAAAATTATTTTCTAAAAAAAATTGTCAATAAATTCTTAACAAAACTTGATACTATTTTTTTATTAGTCCTAAAAGTTTAGGACTATTATTGTAAATATCTCTTCTATGGGATCATTTTGTAAATTACCCACCAATATATTATTAATATGAGACTATTTTATTTTTTTGTAAAAGGATATGAAGAATAATTTTAAATTAAAATGTATTTCACATATTTTAAAGTTAGTTATAAAGACAAAATCATAAAAAATCAAACTTTCGTTCGAAATTTAACCTTTGAAAAATACGTTAAATTTTGTTTTAAAAAAGGGTAAAAAAATTCGAAAATAATTATGAAAAATTTGAAAATACAAAGTTGATAGCCTACTCTAAACATGTTACTGCAAACATCGTCAAAATCTTCATTACAATCGATATAACCCTCATACTGATTAAAACCAAACCACATAATACATATTCCATCAAACACATACACACAACAACAAATAATTTTTACTATAACCTAATGGAAAGTCATTGCTTTGCTTGTTTCTTGTTTTAATACAATGTCTGGTCACTCCTTTTGCCAAATATACCTGGGCCATACGTGGAATACATCACAGCGATAAGAAGGTGGAATTGCAATAATACGAATGATGCCACTGGCAAGCAAGCCAACGCCGCCATTGGTATGAGAAACAAACTAGATTTGTCCCTTAATGTAAGATATATAGATGCACTGAATGCAACCATCACGAATGTAATGGATGTGAAGAGGGTAAGCAGACCAATGCATAATCTCTTGGGTAGAACATATAGAAAATCTTGTTCTGCATAACGGGAAGTCAGGATCGATAGGAACATGAGTAGGGAAGTGGTGGATGTGAACATAGAAACGGAGTATGAGATGGCAAATATAATAAATGAGGTGTCTTTTAGGAAAAATGGTACTCCAGAGTCACTACCAAGACCTCCTGGAACTGTGAAGGTTGCAGCAAATACGACTGTAGCAATCAGTGCAGCAGTAATGGTACATGAGTTGGCAGTGTCTTTCATCCATTTTTCTCCTTGAAATTTCAACTCCTGGTGCTTCTCCGAAAACAGCATCTGAGGAGTTTTGCCTTCATCATTTTCCCATGTCCTACGGGAAGGGTTTAAAAATTTTTCCGTCTCCTAAATAGTGTTGATTAATGTTTCAACACAAAAAAATAAACGAAGATGATCAGAAATATTATAAATTTTATGGGGATATAGACATATGATATAAGTGTTATATAAGAGATCTAGTACCTTAAACCATTGTAATTCACGTTGCATCTGTAAAGCTGCACCAGAAACTAGATTGAGCTTATGAGGAGGAGCTAACTCTCCGCACATGTGCATAAAGTTGTTACCCGAAGAGTCCGTCGAGTCGTAAAAATATTGTTTCCGTTCATTCATGTGATGAATGAGATTGAAAACATTTTCAACGCGTTCTCTTGCTGCTATGTGAAAAATGGTATATTCAGTTTCTGATTCTTCAGCATAAATGGCATTCGGAAACATCTCTATGATCACCTCCACAACCTCATGTATGCCTTCTCGTGCAGCATTAAGTATTGCACTTTCATAAACAGGTGAAGCATCACTACAAGGCAAAGATTCCAGTGCCTTACACAAGCATTTGACGAGTTCAAGTGTTTGTTGGTGCATTACTTTCTTATTCTTGATGCTCTTCACTCCAGGAACTATATATATATTAGCAGCCAAAAGTAAGAGGATAAACAAATTACATCGTATAGTTTAACATCTAATGATTACAAAGAGTGGATGAAAAGAGATTTAATATTGGCGTTGGGGCTGAAATTATTATCTGAATTCCAACTCGTTATTCATCAATATTACACACGAAATCACAGATGTAGGAATATGCCGTATGTTTGTTGTCTGAATTTCTGCTTAATATTTTCGAAAATCATTGTTGCTCAATCTGTTTATAAATAATGTTTTGTGTCTTCTTCTCATTGTTTGTTGTTTCACTGCCATATCAATATATAAAGTTGATGTGAATAAAGATAATTTGGATCTTTATTGTAATTATCGACGGTTGACCAAGGTTTTAAGGCCTCGAAAGCTATTTTAGATATTCTATCGACAAAACAAAAAAGGTTTTATGTGGGATGAGAACGAAAATAGAATAATAATGTGGGTCAAATGGTCGAAAGTTTGTCTACCAAAAGATAAAGGTGGATTAGGCGTTAAAATCTTCGATTCTTTAATCTAGCGATGATTGGTTAATGGAGATTGTGATGCCCGGGGATTAATGGTGTTAATCCCGGTGTGGTAATAATCTTTAATGGATTTTAATTGTGGCAATTATGGATTAATTGCGGTTTTGGGACTCCCGAGGATTTTAAATTTGGTTTTTGGAGTCGTTGGATCCAAGGGATGAGATTGTATTCTCATCGTGGTGATAACCTTGGAATTTGGTTTTTGGTGGAATGTGGGGTCCGGAGTACTTTGTACTGGGGCTGGTGATGGAATTTGAGTTGGAGAGATGATTTTTGAAAACAGATGATTTTTAATGAATCATGATGTAGTTGTGGAGGTATTGGTATTTTGGAGCCTTAGTGCTATATATACTAAATGGACTCGGTATTAAGTCATTATACGGAATCTCCTCTCTCTCCCCTCCTTCACGCCTCCCTCTCACCCCAACCCTTCCCTCTTCTTCGCTTGGAATCAAACCGATGGGGGCTCGTCTTGGGAGCCCGATTTCTTGAAGAAAGGCTGGTAATCTTCTTCTCCTCGCCTTTAGCTTCGATTTGATTATGGTATTGTGCTTGTTGGTCAAGTATTGGGTTGGATTTGAGATTTGGGGGTTTTGGTTAAAAATCTAAAATGTTGTTTTTAGTGTTTTTATGGAGTGTAGTTGGTATATTGGAGGTGTTGAGGAAGTTAGGAGTGTTGGTTTTGAATTTGGGTGTCAAAAACAGCATGGAAGCTCGAATTTTTCGGAAGATAGCGACGAGCAGCTGTTTTTTTTTGGTGACGATAAAGAGTGCGGGCGATCGATCGCGAGTTCTCGGCGATCGATCGCGAGCGGGTTGGCGATCGATCGCGAGGACTAGCGATCGCGAAGAGGCGTTGTTTGGCCACTGGTTGGGGGCGATCGATCGCGATGAACTCGGTGATCGAACGCCGCTTGCAGATTGTTGTTTTTTCAAAAAATTTGGAAAAATGTCGGGATTTTGGAATCGTGGTTTAAGTGGCCCATTTCCGGGACAATGTCTACATTCCAATGGGAATGCTATACTTTTAAAATGGATTGGTTGGAGCCAAAGTTTGATAAACGGATTTCTCGGTTGAGTTTTTGGGCTATCTTTTTAACTTATAAAATGGAATATTTTGGGCATTATGTATGTTTAGCCGGGGGGGGGGGGGGGGGGGGGGGGGTTTATTTTGGTAATCGTCATGGATGAACAATAGGTTTGGAAGTTGTGCTTGGGAACGTGATTGCATGCCTATGTTTAATTGAGAGTTATTTGCATGTTAGCACTTAACTCATCGGGTCGTGGAACTCAGGCAATGTTGGACTCGAACTTCGGAATATAAGGTACGTATGACATACGAGCATAGCCCTTTATTATAATTGCAATTGTTGAGTGCATGGTACACTGTATTGCAATAAATGTATATGGAAATGCATGGTATATGGTATTAGCAATAAATGGAAATTGAGATACATGGTTTATGGTAATTGCTACAAATGAATATATATGCATTGGGAATTATATGGTGCCGCTTTTGAGCGAGCAATGATTGGGATGTTGTCGCCTTTGAGCGAACATCGGTTATGACGTCACTGCTGTTGAGCATGTGTGAGAATGAAATGCCGCTATTGTAGAGCGAGCAATGAAATAGAACCATGGAACCATAAGTGAGATATATGGAATATTTGTAACCATTGTTTAATGATTTGATATTATTGATTGTGATATCGGTATGTGGCAAATGGATTTGTTAATCAATGTAATGATTAACTGGCAGTGGGAATTTGATAGTTTCAGTTATTTTGAGAACAGTGACAGTACAGGGAATCTCTGATGAGGATGATACCATCCAGGGAGTATCTTTTATATTTCATAGCATTTACATTTTGTAAATTATGAATAGTATTATTGTGATTGTCGGTTTGGTGGTATTGGTATGCTCACCCCTTGTGGGGTCTGTCTCTGTTGGGGCAGGTAATTAGGTACATAGATGGCTTTGGAGTTGAGCTCGAGCTATGTAATGGAGGTGCTTCCATGGATCGAAGTACCAGTGACGGTATTGAGCACGATGTTTTATACATTTAATACACATATACTTATTTGATGCTCGCATGTGAGCACTATTATGTGTACATGTCATGTATAAAAGGCAAGGGCCTTTCTCTCTTCATTTATGAGTTGCATGCAATTATTTATTGAATTGCTAAATGAACTGAGAACATGTTAGTGTATTATATTGGTGCATGATATGTATGTGGACTTGGTTGGGGGAACTAGACATTATATTGAATAATGTAAAGAAATTTTATTATTGGCATGATTGGCTATGATGACAAGTGGTTTTTCCCCTACATGTATGATTGTATGCACTAATGACATGGATTAATACACTAATAATGGGTTAAGGGAACGGTGGTCCTTACAATAGTGGTATCAGAGCAGTGGTTGCTCTTTGGGGCTGTTGAGAGCCTAGGAACACGTTAATGGGAATGAGAAGCACGTACTTATGCATGATGGTAGTTAGTGTTGTGTGACACAACTATTTTGCTTATGCACGTTTATGATATGTGGTCATAGTGGAATAATTATATGTCATGACATCTATGGAATCATAATATAATCTGTTGATTATGATTGTGAGTTGTGGCACTGGGACAACCAAAGGGAGCATTTTGAAATGCATTGGGATACAGGAAGTACTTTGTACTCATTATTTATGCATTTACACATTATAATCATATTGTGGTGAATATGGATTATTATATGCTCATGGTTTGGGATTGTTCATGTAGGGACGCTATGACATGAAGGGCTAAGGTCAGGGTTGAAAGACACGAAACGGTAACCTGCATTTTATATACAACATGGATTATGCATTTGTGGTTGCATATATATATATATATATATATATATATATATATATATATATATATATATATATATTGGAGTGATGATTTTAATGCTTTGCCGCCAAATGTTGAAGCGAGTGTATTGCCGCATGTCACATTTGAGCGAGGTGCATTAAAATACACTCGTCGTGGTTGTATATATTGGAGTGATGATTTTAATGCTTTGCCGCCAAATGTTGAAGCGAGGGTATTGTCGCATGTCACATTTGAGCGAGGTGCATTAAAATACACTCATTGTGGTTGTATATAGTGAAGTGATGATTTTAATGCTTTGCCGCCAAATGTTGAAGCGAGGGTATTGCCGCATGTCACATTTGAGCGGGGTGCATTAAAATACACTCATGGTGATGTATATTGGGATATGGAATATCCATTATGTTGGAGGTATAGATGGAATGCTTGGTGAATATCCCATGAGTCGTTGTTATGGATGAGTGATGATTTTAAATGCTTTACCGTTGTCACTTGACGGATGATAGAATAATTGTCGTTGTCATATCGTAGCGAGTAAAGAATATTTGCCGCCAAATGTTGAAGCGAGGGTATTGCCGCATGTCGCATTTGAGCGAGGTTATTCGATGCCGCTGATATGTCGAAGCGAGGGGTATTAGTGCCGCGGTCATGACAAGCGAGGTGCATTAAAATACACTACTATGACAAGACTAGGGATCGGTTATTCTATTGGCGATGGTTTATGCCGCCGGGTATTCATAGCGATGGTTCATTCCGCTATTCTATTGGCGATGGTTCATGCCGTCGTGTATCTTAGCGATGGTGCATTCCGCTAGTTTATTGACGATGGTTCATGCCGCCGTGCCGCCGGGTATTATATAGCGACAGGTCATTCCGCTACATCTATTGGCGATGGTTCATGCCGCCAGGCATTATATAGCGATGAGTCATTCCGCTACATCTATGGCGATGGTTCATACCGTCGGATATCTACAGCGATGTTTTACGCCGCTGACTCTATGGAAAGGGATCATGCCGCTGATTCTATAGCGATGGATTATACCGCTATGTACGTAGCACTGGATTACGCCACCTACGAGCGATGGGTGTTGGTTGCGTACCAATGTTGGACGACGGAGACAGGTATGCCGCTAGCTTGTTAGAGATGAGGTATGTCATATTGTTGTTTTATTAGCATTATTGTGGATGACATGCATTGATATACATATACCGTCATGTGCTTGACGATGAGATTATGCATGTCGTGTGTCGACATGTATCGTCACGAGTAGACGATGTTATTTTGGGTGTCACATGTTGACAAGTACCGTCACGGGATGATGATGACATAGTGAATGTCTATGTAGACGCGTAGCGTTGTTTCGATGAATAATACGTCTGGGTGTATGTATTTAGTCATATGGTTTGAGTGACAATGGTGAGCACATGGTAGTGGCTGGGTCACTAGTTGACGAGACCATTATGCCGAGCAGGTTGCTCGAAGGATTATTGGTGCGCCGTACAGGAAGTGTACCGCAGCCTATATTTGAGGTAAATATTTTACGAGTAATGATACCTTTGGGTATACTCGCTGGATGGCTATGGCCAAGTGATTGTTAGTAGGAGTAGTTATTGTGGAAACTACTCGCTCTTGTCGATGTGACGTGTGATATACATGGTCACACCCACCCATGAGGGTGTGGATTAAATCCTAATGGATAGGATTGCCTTGTGGTTGAGTAAGGACACCAGGATGTCCATAGTGCTTGACGTTTTAGAGACATATTGGGTGATGACCCACTACTCTAGATGGATGTTACGATATGGTATACCGAGTGGAACGCATGATACGTTGGTAGGCTTGGTATAAACCTGAGGAGACAGCGAATTGCTAGCCAGGTATTGTTGCAGTGATATAGTGTGCTTGTTGTAGCCATTATACTGCTCGTTGGAACCGAGTTGATAAATCGTATGATGATACTATGAGGGTTTTAGTGGACTCGTGTAGTCTCTATGTGGCATGATGATTGAGGCAGGGAATACCTCACGGGGACGTTTATACGTCAAATGTTTTGAGGAACTTGTATTGGGACAACTCAATTTTTGTTGGGAATACCAACGTGGGTGTCAACAAGTCGTTACTAGCTCTGATTGAGCATCTTTGCATATGGAATGCAACGGGAGTCACAATTAGAATTGTGGGATATAGTTAGTGGGGTAACACTACTATATTGATTTTATCTTTTGGAGAGATTTGGATTGTACTGTCATGGAGACAACTGGTAACGGTCTTGGGTTGATTGTAAATCAGCCATGGTAAGCATTACTGGTGTTGGACCGAGTAATGGATTACTTACCTTTCGGTGAGACGTTCGAGGAGACGTCTCCGGGGAAATGCTCGAGATTGTGGAGTACTATGGCATTAGTACAGAGCATCATTAGGATGAGTATACATGGCGTATACGGGTTTCGATTTGGTAATAGTGGCTTTGATGCACTATTCTGAACCAATTGCGTATTTTTTGTTCCGAGATATGTTTTGGTATAAATATATCCAGTTTTCCGAACGATGGTTCGAGGTTGGAGGGTCATGGATTCATGACATTTTCCTTATGAGGAAAGCAACATTGATATACCTACCAATTGGGAATCTTTGGGAGATTCAATGCTTCGGTTTGTGTGGTGTTGCTGTTGGAATCACACCATTGGTCGTCGGTCTGTCAATCATTATTCTCTGCGAAGTGAGAATAGCTGGGGATTGACGGTTGGTTTTGGACTTTGAGTATGATTGGAGATACCCGAGTCTATTGCATTGAGTATGCATGTTGTGATTGGTACTTGGGCATGTATGTGTATACGAATGCCCACGTTTCGGTACTTGTTGAGTATCGGATTAGTATGCTTGGTTGACGAATCTCCGGTGAGAGATTGTGGCACTTTGAGATTGGTAATCTCGATGGCACGATGTATTCTGATGAATGATCGTGAGGGTTGGTTGACTTCCCCTGAGGAGGGATTGTCGTATCTTAGGCCATGGAAATTCATTTCTGGTTAATTTGATAGCCTCCCTGTTTTAGGTTTGTTGAATCCTAGGGTAAACGAGGATGGCCAGGATTTGGATTTGTTAAGTGTCGTGGTTGACACGTGTGGCGGGAATGCATTGATTGTTCTTGCATGTCCTTTCGAGAACTTGAGACCTTGTGGAGTCTCGATAGTGTGTTTGGACCAAGATGTGATTTCTTGGATCACACGGATGTAGACATCTTTGGATATGTGTTTTGTGCTGATCGGTGGCCGGGTTGTTGCCCAATTCGTGTTGCAATGTGGTGCAACTACTCCTTTGATGGAGATGGATTTGGAAAGTGGAAGCCGGATGTAATTTAGGTACACTGTTGTGTATCGGTGGTCACTTTGATAACGATGTATGTTTAACATCGTTGGCTATGTCATGGAGATATCATCGAGGTGATATCTATTTTGGAATCACGAATGATTCGTTTGCTTAGCAGTTATGGTTGGCTGACTGCTTTTGAGATGGTTAGCATCGGGGAATGCTGACGTCTTTCTTTGAGTTTGTGATGGTTTGGGAGGTTTACTCCATTCCGGATTTTGGTGAGAGGTCGGTGTCCTCGCGGTTGGTGTGTCGTTCATGACATGAGCATGATTCGGCGATGTAGATCCGTTTGGATTGTGTGGTCTCGACGATACATGGAGTACGCCGTGCAAATTTTCGAGGACAAAATTTTATTAGTGGGGGATAATTGTGATGCCCGGGGATTAATGATGTTAATCCCGGTGTGGTAATAATCCTTAATGAATTTTAATTGTGGCAATTATGGATTGTTTTGGGACTCCCGAGGATTTTAAATTCGATTTTTGGAGTCGTTGGATCCAAGGGATGAGATTGTATTCTCATCGTGGTGATAACCTTGGAATTTGGTTTTTGGTGGAATATGGGGTCCGGAGTACTTTGTACTGGGGGTATTGGTATTTTGGAGCCTTAATGCTATATATACCAAATGGACTCGGTATTCCGTCATTATACGGAATCTCTCCTCTCTCTCCCCTCCTTCACGCCTCCCTCTCACCTCAAACCCTTTCCTCTTCTTCTCTTGGAATCAAACCGATGGGGGCTCGTCTTGGGAGCCCGATTTCTTGAAGAAAAGGCTGGTAATCTTCTTCTCCTCACCTTTAGCTTCGATTTGATTATGGTATTGTGCTTGTTGGTCAAGTATTGGGTTGGATTTGAGATTTGGGGGTTTTGGTTAAAAATCTAAAATGTTGTTTTTAGTGTTTTTATTGAGTTTAGCTGCTATATTGGAGGTGTTGAGGAAATTAGGAGTGTTGGTTTCGAGTTTGGGTGTCAAAAACACCATGGAAGCTCGAATTTTTCGGAAAATCGCGACGAGCAGCTGTTTTTTTGGTGACGATAAACAGTGCGGGCGATCGATCTCGAGTTCTCAGCGATCGATCGCGAGCGGGTTGGCGATCGATCCCGAGGACTGGCGATCACGAAGAGGTGTTGTTTGGCCACTGGTTGGGGGCGATCGATCGCGATGAACTCGGCGATCGATTGCCGCTTGCAGATTGTTGTTTTTTCAAAATTTTTGGAAAAATGTCGGGATTTTGGAATCGAGGCTTAAGTGGCCCATTTCCGGGACAATGTCTACATTCCAATGGGAATGCTATACTTTTAAAATGGATTGGTTAGAGCCAAACTTTGATAAACGGATTTCTCGGTTGAGTTTTTGGGCTATCTTTTTAACTTATAAAATGGAATTTTTTGGGCATTATTCATGCTTAGCCGGGGGGGCTTTTATTTTGGTAATCGTCATGGATGGACGATAGGTTTGGAAGTTGTGAACGTGCTTGGGCACGTGATTGCATGCCTATGTTTAATTGAGAGTTATTTGCATGTTAGCACTTAACTCATCGGGTCGTGGAACTCAGGCAAGGTTGGACTCGAACTTCGGAATATAAGGTACGTATGACGTACGAGCATAGCCCTTTATTATAATTGTAATTGTTGAGTGCATGGTACACTGTATTGCAATAAATGTATATGGAAATGCATGGTATATGGTATAAGCAATAAACGGAAATTGAAATGCATGGTTTATGGTAATTGCTACAAATGAATATATATGCATTGGGAATTATATGGTGCCGCTTTTGAACGAGCAACAATTGGGATGTTGTCGCCTTTGAGCGAACATCGGTTATGACGCCACTGCTATTGAGCATGCGTGAGAATGAAATGCCGCTATTGTAGAGCGAGTAATGAAATAGAACTATGGAACCATAAGTGAGATATATGGAATATTTGTAATCATTATTTAATGATTTAATATTATTGATTGTGATATCGGTATGTGGCAAATGAATTTGTTAATCAATGTAATGATTAACTGGCATTGGGAATTTGATGGTTTCAGTTATTTTGAGAACATGGACAGTACAGGGAATCCCGGATGATGATGATACCATCCAGGGAGCATCTTTTATATTTCATAGCATTTACATTTTGTAAATTATGAATAGTATTATTGTGATTGTCGGTTTGGTGGTATTGGTATGCTCACCCCGTGTGTGGTTTGTCTCTGTTGGGGCAGGTAATTAGGTACATCGATGGCTTTGGAGTTGAACTTGAGCTATGGAATGGAGGTGCTTCCAGGGATCGAAGTACCAGTGACGGTATTGAGCACGGCGTTTTACACGTTTGATACACATATACTTATTCGATGCTCGCATGTGAGCACTATTATGTGTACATGGTATGTATAAAAAGGGAAAGGTCTTTCTCTCTTCATTAATGAGTTGCATGCAATTATTTATTGCATTGTTAAATGAACTGAGAACATGTTAGTGTATTATATTGGTGCATGATATGTATGTGGACTTGGTTGGGGGAACTAGACATTATATGGAATAATGTAAAGAAATTCTATTATTGGTATGATTGGCTATGATGACAAGTGGTTTTTCCCCTACATGTATGATTGTACGCACTAATGGCATGAATTAATACACTAATAATGGGTTAAGGACACGGGGGTCCTTACAGAGATGGAGACCTTTTGGCAACAGAGATAACTGTGGGCGAAGGCAATATGGAATCCATGGATCAAATAGCACCGTGTCAGAAAAAAGGTTGGATAAAAAATATAGGGTCTTTTTGGTGGAGATATTAACGATATTGGAGAATGGTTCACGAATAGTATAAGAATGAAGACTGGTAAAGGGAAGTACATTATTTTGGTTGGATAAATGGACAAAGAACGAAAATCTACCATCAGATTTAGTCGGTAATATAGTTTCTCACGTATAAATAATGAATGGACCGTGGCCGATTTGGGGAGACTGGATGAAAATGGTTGGGAATGGTTATGGGATTGGAGAAGTACTTTTGTTTAGAAAAAACTTTTTGATTAACTAACTTCTTCTTTACTTGATAAGTGCAGCTAGTATACTACGAGGATCCAATACATTGTATCTCGTTTTTCGAATGTGATGACTTTCTCTTGATTATGAAATAATAGACTGGTCTTATTATAGATCTATACTATGAGGTTTGTTTTATTATAATTTATATTTGTATTCAACGTCGGTGTCACACGCTTTGATTTCGGGGCGTGACATTTTAGTGGTATCAGAGAAAACCCGGGTTCTGAAACTTGAGCTATCAATTCCTCTCAAATTTGTACACCAAAATAAAAATAATTTCAGAGTATTACCTTCCATTTATGGGTAATAAAAACCCTCTATCTGATCTCTCTCACAAACAAGACAAGGTTTCCAAATTTGAACCGCAACACAACTTAACCCCAAATCTGTGAAAAGTTCGATCAACAAATTCTCCAACAATCCGAACATATATTTTGAATTAAGTCTGGGTAATTGACCATCTTGACATGGATAACAAAGCCCTATGTCTTCGCCGACTCACAAACGAGGGAAGAACGTCAATTGAGGATCACGTTTTACGCCCCCAAGAACCCTAACTGGTCGAAATTTCGACCATCGATTCCTCTCAAATTCGTACACCATTTTAAAATTAAATTCTGGGCTAACATATGAATTGGGAATTTTTATGATAGGAGATCAGAGTGTTTTTCCTTGGAGATGGAAAATTCGACCACCGGTTTTATCAACTTGCAAATTATTCATCAGTTAGTTAAAAGAATGAAATTGGCTGATATTATGACGATACTAGGTAGCATAGATATCATTATGGGAGAAGTTGATCGTTGAAATGATAATTGACTTGCTCCAAACCGGAAAAAAAAAAACATAACCAGTCTTTCCACGGGTATGGAATTCCAGGAGGCCAATTACAAATCTAAAATTCACACCAAGAACCCTATGAAGCGACAATTTTAGGCCTCAATTTCTCACAACACAAAAAGCCAAATTAAAGTTAAATCTGGGTTATAAATCCTTATAACATGTAAAATAAAAACCCTCTATCAATTTTGACTTTCAGTCAACATAAAAGTGTGATTGTCGAGCAATCAAAATCGTGCTTCAAGAACCCTATATTTTTTTTTTAAAACCAAACACAAAACAAACAAATTTTCTTGTAATTGTTCCTTACCACTGTTATTAACCCTTAGTTAAATTAAAAATATCGGCTCCCTCGGATTTAGATAAAGATGACTTGTGCATCGACCAATAATATCTGTAACCTGGAATGTGAAGAAGAGGAACTCAAATAGAACATTACCGAGCTCCTCGACGTAAGGGATCACATACACCAATATGTTCAACGGTTCTCCTACTACTACCATCATGTTGACGAGCAGCTCCGGGTAGCCAATGAAGAAATCACGGGGCTCGAGACACTGCACAGGGTAGCAGTTGCAAGGTGTAAGGCATCGAATCAACAGTTAGAACAACTGAGAACTCAATATGAAGCCCTGGGTGCTGCTAAGGAACACCTGACAGAGACCAATAACGGATTGCTAGTCGTCCTGATCAACCTGCAAGAAATCAACGACAACCTGAAAGGAGAAGAAGATCCCAAAGAAAAACCAATGGCAGAGGTGGAAACCCTGAAGAAGAGCCTATGGAAGAGGGGGAAGGCGAGGAAGAGTTAGATGACGGAGAAGTAATAGACTAGCTCATAGGATGAACTATGTTAACAAAATTTAGAAGTACTATCAATCTGAATAAATTCGCTAGAAGCCGTTTGACTCATTTTATTTGATTGTAAGTGTTTCAATTATTAATAAAAGTATTGATTTTTGTTTACACATTGTAGCCCACTTCCGACATGAATGACTTGTAACCATATATTATCATATACATTTCTGCACGTCAACCTTAGAAGAATTGTAAGAAATGTCTTGACGACCTCCTCATGAAAACCGCAAACGTCGCTATGTATTTCTCCAAACAATGACAATGTCATTAAGACTGATGGAACCAGAACCCTTCACCACCGACTCCACGGGTGGGCTTAAGCCGTGAGGATTTGTTAACCCAACTGCCAACTAGCCGCAACTACAGCCGGCCCAGCAACCACAAGGGGTCTACGAGCCCCTTCATAACAATCAAGTGCTTACTTATGATGGAAATCCGGACCCAGAAGTAGCTCGAAACTGGCTAAAAGAAGTTGAAAATAATCGCCAGCTGCTTGAAGTACCATTGGATACCAAAGCTGATGTCACAACACCTTTTCTCATGGACCATGCTCGAAAATGGTGGGAAAGCATATCCCCATCCTTGGCGGAAGTAGGGTCGATCACTTGGCAAGGATTTTGTAGTGCCTTCTGGTGTGCGCTTATCGTGTACGCCCAAATTAACCCCACTCAATCCTCAAGATTGATAACAAAGATTCACACCTCCTCGTGGGATCGATCCCTACTCACGCTACTACATTCATTACTGTTATTAACTTGAGAGGGTTAATTTGGGCGTACGCGATAAACGCCACCAAATTTTGGCGCCGTTGCCGGGGAGGCGTTGTATATTTTTGTGTTAATATTTTCTGTTTTTTTTTTCTCTATTTCGTTTTATTTCTTTCTTTCCCCCACACCGCTACTCTTGTTTGTTCGTGCTTACAGGTTGATTTCTTAAAAATTGGATCTTTTCATGGTGGACTATAGGCGACTAGACGAATTGGCGTATCTTGTGCACCAACTTGGCGTAGGGAGTGGACAAAGAACATACAACTCAAGTTGGAGTGATCATCCCAATCTCAACTATGACAATCAATGGATGAGCCCACCTCCACCTTACATGCAGTCCTATCTACCGCCATACATACCACAATATTCGCCATGGCCGCAACAACCTCAATATCATACCCCTGGTGAGTCTTTAGAGGATCTTCTTTCAAAACTTAATGATAGTACTTTGCAATTTCAACAGGAATTCAGGGCTAGCACTCAGAATTTGGGTAACCAAATGGAGCAAATAATAAGATCAGCCGATCGGATAGCAGCACAAAAGGAGACCATGATTGCATTCGAATCATGGAGTGATGAAGAAGAGGAGACTATGGAGAAGGTGGTACTGATGCCACCCGAGCTAGAAGTGGAGATACATGTGCCAATAGAAGAAAAGGAGCTTGTATATCCTACAACTCCGCAAGGTAAGTTTCCAACTGAGAGCTATGTTGAATACTTAGATGAATCAAGTGATGTGGAAGAGGAGTCGGCGATAGAGTACTGTGTTGAAATGGATCCTTGGGACTATTTTTTCGAAGACAACACCTTGGACAGTGGCAAAGAGGTAGAAACTCCAGAAACGATGGTACTGATGCCATCAATACTTGAAGAACAAACAGAGGTCGATGTGGATAACAAGGAATCTTACCAGAATGAGATTCCCAAAGGCGAGCATAGGGGACGACAAGTTAAAGGATGCCATGAGGTAGATCTTGATCGACCTCAACTGACTTCTTTGGAGGAAGGCGACATAGTGAAAAGACAAAAACCCTCCAAGAGGTTCAAGGCAAATAGGCATCGTCTTAAGCGAGATTGGCGTCGGGCCACCGACATTAAACAGAGGCGCTGCTTGGGAGGCAACCCAAGGGGAGTTAGTTTCCTTTCTCCCTTTTACTTTTATTTTTTATTGCTTTAGTAGTTAGACTTTTCTCTTTTCTTGTACTTTTGCCTTACATTGGGGACAATGTAAGATTTAAGTATGGGGGAGGGATTAGTAGTGTGTTATTGTTTTTCTTATTTCAAAAATACAAAAAAATCGAAAAATTTAAAATTTTGAGCTCATAAGTAATGAACACATGCTTAGAATCACTAGCCCATGATGAAACCTAATTGATATCATGCATGCTTTTGAACATAGGTGAATTGTTAACCTTGGAACACTTTGAACTCTAATGCAAAGTTTACTTTAACTTAGTAGTTGAATATTTTGAGCACATTATTGTCATGGCTTGTGAAGTGTGCATAGCTTAGTGAAGATTGTGTAAACTTTGTGATAGTCTTAAGAAGTCTCTAATACATGCTAGAACTTAACTACATGCTCTTTGAGGCGTATGTCTAGACTACTTGCAAACATGAAAGTGATATAGGCAATCTTTGATGCGTTTGAGCCTTTCAAGCCTACTATGTAAACAAAATCAATCTCTAGTACCCTTTTTGAACCTTAATGTAAAAGAATGGGAGTATGCTAAGCATACTCAAGACCCCCATTCAACATTCCTTGACTAGCTTATCATCCTTCCCTAATGAGCCTAAATGTGATTTTAATCCATACCTTTTAAGGGAGTATGATGTATTTCATTCAAATGCACTTGGGAATCATTGAAGTATATTTGTGAGCTTAATTGTCAAAAGAATGGAATGCATGAAAGAAAAAGGAATGCCTTGAGAAAATAGATAAAAATATGACTCCAAGGGGAGTCAAGGCACTAAAGAAGAAAAAAATGAACAAGGTTTGAAAAATTCATACAAGAAGAGAAGCTTTTAGTGTGCATTTCATCATACTCTCTTGTTTGAATATCCTTACCCTTTCTTTCATAAGCCAATACCTAGGCCAAGCTACAAGCTAATAAAGACCTACTTGATTTATGTTTGCAAAGTAGCTAAGATAGTAGAGAAGAGTGTGCAAGTGAGCTTATACTTGTGTTAGTGTATGACTTGAACTATTGTGGGTTTACTTCTTTTGGATCTATAATTTGTACATGACACTTGTTTATGACCACCCACACACGTTCACTACTTTGTTGGGTACGAATTGTTTAGGGATTGAACTTGTTCCATTATTAACTTTTCACCGCCTTTCATTACTGTGCATGTTAAAATTGTTGAGGCATTAAAGTGAGGATAAGTTGCTTTGTTATGAACCTATGAGCTAACCAAAAATATTGTAGTTTTTATTTGTTTACTCGAGGTCGAGTAAAGAGTAAGTATGGGGGTGTTTGATGTGACTAGAAATAGACACATCTATTGAGTTTAATTGTTTACGATTTGGTATATTTTGATGGGTAAATTGATACATATGCTACCTAATCGTATATTTGTGTAAATGTAGGGAAAGGTGAAGAAATCAAGCTAAAATGATGAAAGAAGCAATAAAGTTGAAGAAAAGAGGAAAAAACCAGAATCCAAGACACATGTTGCTCCTTTCTCCTCAAATTTCTATATGTTTGAGCCATGTTTTGGAAATGTGGTCCACAAAAAAGTTGTAGAACTTTGAGTTATCTTCGCGTGGACAGCTGATTCATCGAATTCGGAGTTCGGACGAGAAAGTTACGGCCAAAATACGAAACTCGCCAGAAAATTTGATGACAGGCGTAATTACGCCATTCACAGGCGTAATTACGCCAACGCTACGGCATTGACAGGCGTAGCTACGCCATTCTACGCGTATTTACGCCTGGAGAGTTTTGAAAGTGTAAAATTCTTGATTTCTTTCCTTCCCACATGGATTCTAACCTACTCCATCAGCCTCCCAATACATATATACTCGAAATTCAGACCTTTTAACCATCTAGATAGTTAGGGTAGAGTAGTTTAGGATAGTTTTATATTTTCTTTTCAATTTTGTTGAAGAACGGCTACGAAGATCGAAGCGAAGGCGGGATTGACACTTCGACGAGCGGAGATCGGATTAGTATTCTTTCCCTTGCTTTTATTTATTGTTTTTATTAGATTATGTCTAGCTAGTTTTTAATTCTTGGTTGAGGAAGACAAATCCTTGGAATTATTTATCTTGGGGAGATTCATACGCTTTATATATCAATTTTATTGAATATCAAGAGTTTTTCTGATTTTGTTGATATGATTGATGTTTGTTTATTGGATTGACAACCTAGTAACTTGCATGAAATCTAACGCTAAATTAGATATCAAATACGGAATCGTTTGATCCCTCTAATTTACGAAGCAACTAAGATTGATGAATTTCCGCTTGTGAGTTTGTTAAATTCTTAGGAAGAACACTTGACTAGATTAAACATAGACGCTTGGATTATGTTGTTTAGCTTCATCGATCTCACTAGTTCATATGCTATCATCGATTTAAATCTTAATCGCTTGTATTTTGATTGATTGTTTGATAAGGGTTAAACTAGAACGCTTGGGCTACTTAACTAAACGTAAGGTGAGATAGGACTTTGATTATTGGATTAAACGTCCAACGATGAATATTCATATGAAAAATTGAGTCTTTTGTGAATCGATGAAATAGATGATAATTCCAAGGAAGAGTCGACTCTTCCTTGGAATTATCATCTATTTCATCGATTCACAAAAGACTCAATTTTTCATATGAATATTCATCGTTGGACGTTTAATCCAATAATCAAAGTCCTATCTCACCTTACGTTTAGTTAAGTAGCCCAAGCGTTCTAGTTTAACCCTTATCAAACAATCAATCAAAATACAAGCGATTAAGATTTAAATCGATGATAGCATATGAACTAGTGAGATCGATGAAGCTAAACAACATAATCCAAGCGTCTATGTTTAATCTAGTCAAGTGTTCTTCCTAAGAATTTAACAAACTCACAAGCGGAAATTCATCAATCTTAGTTGCTTCGTAAATTAGAGGGATCAAACGATTCCGTATTTGATATCTAATTTAGCGTTAGATTTCATGCAAGTTACTAGGTTGTCAATCCAATAAACAAACATCAATCATATCAACAAAATCAGAAAAACTCTTGATATTCAATAAAATTGATATATAAAGCGTATGAATCTCCCCAAGATAAATAATTCCAAGGATTTGTCTTCCTCAACCAAGAATTAAAAACTAGCTAGACATAATCTAATAAAAACAATAAATAAAAGCAAGGGAAAGAATACTAATCCGATCTCCGCTCGTCGAAGTGTCAATCCCGCCTTCGCTTCGATCTTCGTAGCCGTTCTTCAACAAAATTGAAAAGAAAATATAAAACTATCCTAAACTACTCTACCCTAACTATCTAGATGGTTAAAAGGTCTGAATTTCGAGTATATATGTATTGGGAGGCTGATGGAGTAGGTTAGAATCCATGTGGGAAGGAAAGAAATCAAGAATTTTACACTTTCAAAACTCTCCAGGCGTAAATACGCGTAGAATGGCGTAGCTACGCCTGTCAATGCCGTAGCGTTGGCGTAATTACGCCTGTGAATGGCGTAATTACGCCTGTCATCAAATTTTCTGGCGAGTTTCGTATTTTGGCCGTAACTCTCTCGTCCGAACTCCGAATTCGATGAATCAGCTGTCCACGCGAAGATAACTCAAAGTTCTACAACTTTTTTGTGGACCACATTTCCAAAACATGGCTCAAACATATAGAAATTTGAGGAGAAAGGAGCAACATGTGTCTTGGATTCTGGTTTTTTCCTCTTTTCTTCAACTTTATTGCTTCTTTCATCATTTTAGCTTGATTTCTTCACCTTTCCCTACATTTACACAAATATACGATTAGGTAGCATATGTATCAATTTACCCATCAAAATATACCAAATCGTAAACAATTAAACTCAATAGATGTGTCTATTTCTAGTCACATCACCTTCCTGAAATAGTACTTCCCTGCAGCAATACGAATCCAGAAGTTGAGCGGATTTTACAATCTGACGCAGACCCCTGGGATGTCGGTAGTGGATTATTCTTGAGGTTCTATGTTCTTGGAACCTACCCTAACCATCATGGCAGATGAAAGTTTAAACTACACCGCTTCAAGAAAGGTTTGAATAGTCGGATCCAGTCAGCTCTGCCGGTGTATGAAACAACAAACTTCAGAGACCTAATGGGGGCAGCTATCAGAGCAAAATCCGATTTCCAACACCGAAGAATTCAAACGCAAGCGACCCACTTCTCACCGGTCTTCTGACAATGACCAAAGATTTAAGAGACTAAACCAGTCCAACAGGGGCCCATTTTCATGTAGACTAATAAGGCCATTCCAAAATGCTTTATGCGACCTAACAAATACTGGAGAGTGCCGTAGAGTGAGCGGAACCTACTTCTGGTGCGGTAAATTTTGTCATAGAATCACGGATTGCCTTGAGGATGATAAAAAGGGAAACAACACAAGTAATGTAGGCCATTCCATCAAGTCAAAAGAAAGCAAGTCCAATGCCCGAGTCTATGCAATAAAGCAAGAAGAGGCGGAGGACTGAGTATTATTATGTCTTTCATAAAATCATTACAGAATAGTGAGTATTATATATCTAGTTACCATATAATAGAATTTTCTTACAAACCCAAAGCGGCTAGAAACCATGAAATAATTCATCTAAAACCAAAATCGGAGAAATATTTTATTTTCATAATAATAAAATAAATTAAAATCGAAGAATTAAAAAGGTTTAACAAGACTTAGTAAACCTTAGTGTGCGACTTAGTAAACCTTAGTGTGCGACATAGAGCTGAAATACATATGTAATATTTGGTTTTATTTTTCAAATTCGTTATTTTATGTCTTAAAATAAAACAAAATATTAGTATTTAGTTTTCATTTTTCATTCTCTAAAATATATTTTTCGGAGAACAATAATTGTTCCTACTAGAAGAGTAGTCGAATAAAATATTTGAATTATATTTTATCACTGGCAATAACTTTTGCAAAGCTGCAAATGTTAGATCCTACAATAAGTCTAATTTTAATGCTTTTTAAGAATGATAAAGCTGCAAACGCCAAATTTGTTAAGAACTTCATATTTTAATTTGTAAATAATATAATAATGATGTAAGCTTGTTAAATATAATATACATGTATGTTAACTTCATCTTATCAGTGTGTGTGTATGTCTATATATATATATAGATTATTTATTTATTTTTAATATGTGCATTAAGGCGCTCAAGCACTCAACTTTTTTAAAAATTGGCACTCACGCATCCGCACCCGCATCATGTCACTTAGGGACATATCATATCAGCATCAGACGTATTGGTGGATCCTAAAAAGGTGGAAGCGATCATGGATTGGCCAACACCAAAGACACTGAAGGAAATTCAAAGTTTCTCGGGACTAGCCGTGTATCATAGGGGGATTCTCTTCAATAGCCATACCCCTCACCAAACTCAGATAAAAGAACTCTAAATTCATCCTGAGTAAAGACTGTCAGGAAAGTTTCGAGACATTGAAGAAAAACTAGCATCTACACCCATTCTTGTGTTACCCACCGAGGACAAGGACTTTACGATCTACAGTGACGCATCAAATGATGGCCTAAGGTGTGTACTTATGCAAGAAGGGAGCGTAATGCCTATGCATTAAGGCAACTCAAGCCGTACGAGCAAAACTACCTCACACATGACCTCGAGTTAGCAGCCATTATATTCGCCTTGAAAATATGGAGACACTAACTCTGTGGTGCCAAGCGTGAAAGTTTCACAAACAATCAAAGTGTCAAGTATTTGTTCAACCAAAATGAATTGAATATGAGGCAAAGACGATGGATAGAACTCTTGAAGGAATGACCTTACGATAAGTTACCATCCGGGGAAAGCACTTAAGGTCGCGGATGCACAAAGTCAAAAGGATACTAGAAAAATAATTTTAGCATCCCTTTCTGCTCAAGCATGCCTACGAGAAATGATAAAGTTGGACCAGAGTCAGGATCCCGGTCTGACTGAAATGAAAGAGCAAGTTAAGAAGTGAAATTATCCGACTTCACGACAGAAGGCGAGGGAATCTTATGGATGAAAGGAAGATCGTGTGTGCCAGATGTAAATGACCTTAGACAATGAATGATGGATGCAGCACATAAATCAATGTTTTCCGTGCAACAAGAAGCACAAAGATGTACAAAGATCTGAAAGCAAGTTTCTGGTGGAATGGAATGAAGAATGATGTTACCAAATTTGTCGCCCGATGTCTAGTATGCCAACAAGTCAAGGCAGAACACCAGCGTTCTAGAAATTTCAGAGTGGAAGTGGGAACTCATCTCCATGGACTTTGTGGTGGGCCTACCGAAATCAAGACAAAGTCATGATGAAATAAGGGTGGTTGTAGATAGACTCACCGAATCCGTGCATTTCCTTCCATTCCTCATTAACTACAACCTCGACAAACTGGCAGCCTTGTACATGGACCACATTGTACGATTGCATGAAGTACCAGTGAGTATCCTATCAGACAGAGACCCAGATTTGTATCCCGATTTTGTAAGAGCTTTCAACAAGCAATGGGAAGAAAATTGACACTTAGCACGAATTATCACCCACAAAATGATGGATAGACAGAAAGGGCCATTCAGACTAGGGATGACAATGGGGAGGGTTTGGTCAATCGCAGGACCCACCGCGCTACACATAAAACCAAGAACTGCCCCGCCCCGCCCCGCCCCGCTTAGACCCGTGAACCCAACGGGTCCGCCCCGCCCCGCCCCGGTTCCAGTTTTATTTTATTTTTTATTTTCTTAGAAAAAAAATTATCTAGAAATCAATTTTGAAACACAAAATTTGAGTTTTGTGATTAAATTTCATGTTTTCTCTAGTAATATTTATAATAAGCATTGTAAAACTATCTTTAAGCTACTAAATATATATTAATTGGCTCTCATTCCTTTCAAAATGTCCAACTTTTTTTAACATGAACACATGAATTTTGATATAAAATTAAATAATGACACTTTATTATTCAATCAAAGAAGTAAAATGTATATTCAATATTAATTTTTTTAAAAAAAAATTAAAAAAAGTGTAGCGGGTCAGGTCCGGGGCGGGTTCGGCCAATCCAGGACCCGTTCCACCCCGCTTCCAAACCCGGTTGAAGCGGGTCCAGGGACACTCCGGTGGGGAGGGTTCAATACGGGTTCGGGTCTGGAACCGTCCCATTGGCATCCCTAATTCAGACTCTTGAGGACATGCTGAGGGCTTGCACCATGGATTTCACCATGAACTGAAGCGAGCTACTACCTTTAATCGAGTTTGCATACAACAACATTTATCACAACAGTATTGGAATGATACCATATGAAGCATTGTATGGGCACGAATGCTGATCTCCCCTATAATGGGATGAGATAGGAGAAAATCTACCAGAGGACCTGAACTAATTCAAGCCACCACTGACAAGATCACTATCATAAGGGAAAGACTCAAGGAAGTTCAAGATCGACAGAAGAGTTGGGCAGACATGAAGAGAAGACCCTTAGAATTCTACATTGGCGAAAAAATTCTACGTGAAGGTCACCTAAGGCAGGAAAGTAGAGACCGATATATATTGGACCATTTGAAATTCTTGAAAAAGTGGGGACACTGGCTTTACCTCCAAGTCTATCCCAAGTTCGTAATGTCTTCCACATGTCACAACAAAGGAAGTACATTAATGTACTCGAAACAGAATCCCTGGTGGATTATGGAAGCTTGGGCGAAATCCTGAAGTATGACGAAATTCCAATACGGATCGTGGACACTGAAGATCAACTATGGAGAAGGAGGACCATTCCGTACGTCAAAGTTCAATGGGCAAATCACACGGAAAGAGAAGCCACTTCGGAGCTAGGAGAAAAGATGCGAGAGAAGTATACATACCTCTTCGAAGATTAAACTGATTCAAGTTTCGATGCCAAAACATCCAATAAGGAGATAGGGATGTGATGACCTTTCCTCCAGCTCTGTCCCTCCCCCCTCCCTCCCCTTAACCAATCCATCCACCTCCTAAACCCATGCCCCAATTAACTTGTGCTACTTTATCATTCAATTATACCACCCAATCACCCAATCACCCAATCAATTACAAGGCCAAAGTCATGAGATTTTCCACCCAATATTAAGGAAACTTCCATCCTAATTTCTCACAGCCCACATAAACCACCCCATGTCCTAAACAAAAAAGTGCTAGACAACCAATACCTAGCATTTTCAAAAATTTCACACACATCACACACACATATTTCGAAACCTGCAAGGAAGAGAGGAGGAGATTTTCACAATTTTCTCAACCGGGATATCATCTTAACAAGCTTAGATTATTCAATATTGTAAGTGAGTTTTTGCTAAAATTGTCATTTCGTTTTTTGAAATATGATTTAAAGTTTCGACTGAACATGAAATATGAGAATATGTTTTAGATCTAACAAGTATGTGATAAGATATGAAAGAAAGTATTTTGTGGGGCAAAGTACTACGAGTGTAGAAGCCACCTCTTAAATCCAATGAGCAAATTGCTACGTGTACAGGGACCACTTCTTGAACATACGAGGCAAAGTGCCACGTACATAGGAGTCACATCTTACATCAGCGAAGAAATATACTATGCACTCAGGAGCCACCTCTTTAACCCAATAAATCACCATGTGATTTTATGTATGATATGTGTTGATAAAGGGATGTTTAAAGGATTTATGCATGAATGTATGTAAGTTTTTACCATGTCCAACTGGCCCCTACTTGCTAGGTGTTTTCCCAAATACTCATCCCCCTACCCTTCCCTCCCAGATAAGGTTGAAAACAAATCGAGAAAGAGGAACAATAATCATTTTGGAGATGGTGACCTATGAAGAGCTCTCAAGATTTTTCATCCTTTACGCTTCCGCATTTTTCATTAGATCCAGGACATTGTATTTCGTTTTTCAAATGTAATAACTTTCTCTTGATTAGGGAATAAAAGTATGGTTGTATTATAGATCTATACTACGATGCTTGTTGTATTTAAATTTATATTTGGGTTTAACGTCGGTGTCACGCGCTCTGACATCAGGGCATGACATGTATGTTGTCATTATTAATTCTGTGTTATTTAATTTAAAATAATTTTTTAAGTTTTGCTACTAATTTAATAATTTATGTGTATGTTTACTATTGTTACTAAATGAAAAATTAGAATTTTGGTACTATTTATTTCTCTCTTTGCGATTTTGATCATCTATGTTGTCAAATTGCAATATTAGCTCGTTATCTTTGTTTTTTTATACTAACATGGTCTCGACGTGGCGCTGACCTATATAGTGTTACATCAGCACTTCCATGGAAAAAAGTACTAATATTTCCCAAATTGAAAGATAATGAGGAGACTGAAATTTGACAATTTAGGAGACTTATTCCTAAAATTTTTATATGATCAAACGCAAGAAAAGAATGGCCCTTTGAAGATATATATCGACTCATTGATAGTATTAAAATAAGTAAACAAAATTTTGAATCTGGAAATGAAATACTTACCCATCAAAGTAATAATCTCGAACCAATCAAATTTCCTTTGCACCACTTGATCATCCGAACTTGGATTCTCAATGTCTGTTGTGATTTTTGCCATTCTCAATTATGTCAAAGGAATACCTTCAAGATATAAAATAAGCACAAAAATTTATCATTTCCCGAATTTATAGTAAGAAAAGGCATTTTATCACTGTTGATCCATTATTTATATCTTATTTTTAACAGTCAACTAAGCAATTTAGCATCAAGGTGACAAAATGTATATTTAATTAAGGGGTGTTAATAACACTCCATATTATATTTTCATTCTATTATTTGATAAAAAATATCTTTATATATGACTTTATTATATAAAATTTTGAATGACCCAAACTAATAATTTTCCATATTAACTAATAGAATTATTATATTTAAAAGTTTTTAATATTTCAAAATAATCTTATTAATCCGAATTTTAATGTTACCATAGCTTCTTCATATTATTACTAATAAATCTATCAGTTGTGCGGTGAAGTTGTTATCGCTTACAGGCTTTCAAAGAAGTTGATGAAAGGCCTGTTCCTGAGAAGACAAGCTAGCGAAGTGCTCAGCATCATTGATCAAATATTTCAGGCCAGTTGACCCAAGGACTGAGAGAACCAGTCTCTATATTAAATTGAGAGTTGGCAGAACCAATATACATCAGGCAAATAAGGATGCCAGCAAAGTTACCAGGGAAATGCTAGTTAACTGACCACTAGAATATAAATCGACCAACATCACTGAATGGAAGAAATCAACTGAGTATTGAACTCAACTGATATAGACGAAGACCAGCTGAGTCAAATGTTCTAAATTGGCTAGACCTGCTAAGTGTTCAACTCAACTAGACAAGAGTATACCAGCGAAGTCATTAACAACGAAGCTGCAGACATCCAACTAGTTATAAACGTTGGAGAAGTCAGAAGAAAGTACAAAAAAATAAGAATTGTATAAGTACTCTTCAACGGATATATTTATGTGTCTAACGGACAAATCTAGTTGAAGGCAATATACACACTGGAAGATTGAAGATTGAATATTGAATATTGAAGATTGAAGAAGAAAAAGAAAGGACAATCCAGCTCAACTCATCATGAAGATATTTGATAGTGATCGATCCTAGAGGGGAGCTTACATGAATGTATTAGCTTAGTAGATAGCATACCCCCACACATATGCATTATAATTGAATAGAATATTTGATCATGTATATGATCACATGTGCGTCACAAACACTCAACCTTTGTATTAAGAGTTTCATTGTTAACGAGTAATTTGCGTAACTATCAGATTTGTGTCCGCATAGTATGATTGTTGATATAAGTTAGACTGCTGGAGAGCAATTAATTTGATATGCTAGGAGTTTCGGTCGTAAGGTGACTTTGGCTGGAGTGGTTAGTACAAAGAGTTGTATTAATCAAAGTCTTCTTGTTGAATTATTACATTTGGTTGAAGAATGGGATATATAAAAAAATTGAGCCTTCGAACAGTCTGTGTGCATATTCGATTTCTGTTTGTTTATCTTAATATTTGATTTTATTACCTTTTCAATCAATTCAGAGCAGGTTAGTTTGAGTCACTTCTGCTTGGTTTCTTAAACCCAATTCAAACTAATCGCTCGGTGCAAACACTTTAAGAACACGAGCTATAGCAGCTCACTTTGCTGGGCTCAGTTAGATGTGGACTGCTCACTCAATCACAGATGTAATCAAATAATATAAAACTTACACTTTAAGACTAAATTTAATATATTTTTATTTATATCTCGAGCTTTATAAGAAGTTGTTTGTATTCATGTACTGGTTAGATTGATTTTTTTTTTTTTTTTGGAAACACTTTTTCAATAAGCTTTGATTTACTGATAATGTTAACTTGATTTCATTAGCTTTAAATAAATTCAACCAATTTGATTTAATAAATAAGAACTAATTCACGATGCAGAAGTTAGAGGACATCATGATTACTAATTCACGATGCCGAAGTTAGAGGACATCTTAGTCGGACTGATTTTTTTTATTTTCTAGGAGTTATATTTTGATCATGGATGTACCATGAGCCCTTTTGCAACTGTATAAGAATTTTCATGATTTGTTTTATTTTGTTTTGAAGCTTAGGGTTAGGGGTGGGCGTCGGGTCGGGTTTTATGGTTCGGGTAGTGAAAACACTATCCGTACCAGATGTTTTTATCTTCATCTGAAAGTTTAGGTCAAGATTCCAGCCTTATTTTCGTCCAGTTTAGTCTTTCATTTTCGTCCAAATTTCAACCAAAATTTTCGTCCAAAAATCTGCACATAAACTTGCAGTGGGCTACACAGAAATAAACAAAAATCTACCATATTCATTCAAATCTACAAAATGGCTGATGGGTAATGGAGTACACATATTGTCGGGTTCGGGTACCCCGAAATTATTTTCGGGTTCTTGTTTCACCACCCAACACCAATCCAAAAAATTTAGTCGGTTCGGATAAACCCAAAATCCGATTTTTTTCTATAGAAATACCCGACCCTATCGGATTCATGGACCAGACATGCATGAATAAATGTCCACTTAGAAGCACCCATGGGACACTATCCTAAGATAGTATCGAACCTACACACTCTTCCGTAGAACTGTCAAAATGGGCCAGGCCCGCGGGCCTGGCCCAACCCGACCCGACTATTAGGCGGGTTGGGCCAGCATTTTTAAGGCCCGCCAACAGGCGGGCCTATACGGGCTGGCCCAAACGGGCCGCGGGTTTTGGCGGGCCAACCCGCGGGTTGGCGGGCTGGCCCGCGGGTTGGCCCTTAACTAAACCAAATTTTTTATTTTAAAAAAAAAAAATTCTAACCTAATTCCCGATGATTTTTAACGCATTCCCTCACAATTCTTTATTTCTTTCTCTCACAGCCGCCGTCTGTGTCCCTCATTTTTCAATTTTCCAATTTTTCATCATCTTCCTCCACTCCTCCAAACGCCAAAGTCCAAACCCTCATTTCTCACTCTTTTTCCTGCTTGAAGATTTCATACGTAAGTTCTCTCTTATCTCACTTTTTTACGTTTTTTTTGTTCTTAAAATTTAATTTCGAAAAAGATAAATATTATAGTGCAATTGTGCGATTGTGCCAATATACTTGTGCGATTGAATTTGATTTAGATTTGGAGAAGGCTGAAGTATTGATTAGTGTTGATCACGAGGAGCCTAGTTGGTGGGTGTGGGTTTCTGAGGAAACAGAATCTTTAAATGCTGAGGAGAAGAGTGGGATCGACAATGAAAATTATATAGTTGTTAGGGAGGAGCATGTTGTTGATGGGGTGGCAAATTTTATGGCTAGATGCATTGTGGCAACCCAAAATCTCTGGTTTATGAGCTGATAGCAGTTTACATTCGTGTGCCTCTAAATTGGTATCCACCTATCTATCTCATGTAAACTCACAATTTTTACTGTCTTGATGCAGAATCTGACCCCTCAGGAACTGCAGAAAGGTGCAATTTTCAGTTTATTCTCCAACCTTTCTTCTGGGGGCTTGATTCTATTTGTGAAAAGTTGTGCAAGTGTAATTACATATATTTCCTGGAGAATTTTTTGTTTTCTAATTTCTCTCATTTTATACTTATTTTATGCAGGTTTGATTTAGGGTCAAAGGAGGTTGGTGACTTGATTCATGGAGTCTACATCTTTAAATCAAAGTATTAATTTAGATGATCATAATGAAAAGGAAATTACTAAGAGCGACCAAGAGTCAGCTAAAAGGCCTAAGGTATTTCATATGTTTGGAAATATTTTACAAAGAAAGATATTGGTCAAGATGGTATAGAAAGAGCTGAATGTAAGGGATGTAAGGCGGATTATAAATGTGGGGGAAAACAATATGGGACTTCTACATTGAAGCGTCATCTTCAAAAATGCAAACTATCAAGCTTCCACGACGTAGGACAAATGATTGTTGATCATGATGGGAAGGTAATGTCTAAAAAAATAGACCAAAAAATTTCACATGACTTATTAGCTGCAGCAGTTATTAAACATGATTTGCCATTTTCATTCGTTGAATATGATGCGATTAGAGCTTGGGTGAAGTATATAAATCCTGAAGTTGTTTGTATTTCTAGAAATACTATTGTTTCTGATATTACAAACATTTATCTTAGGGAAAAAAAGAAACTTAAGCAAGTGTTGGCTAATATTCAAAATAGAATTTGCCTAACTTCAGATGTGTGGACTGCATGCACTAGTGAGGGTTACATTTGCCTGACTGGCCATTTTGTTGATGATGACTGGAAATTGAACAGTAAAATCCTGAGCTTTGCTCACATGCCCCCTCCACATTCGGGAGTTGAATTGGCTGCAAAATTGTTTGAATTCTTGAAGGAATGGGGAATTGAGAAAAAAGTTTTTTCATTGACATTGGATAATGCATCTAGTAATGATAATTTGCAAGATATTTTGAAAGAGCAACTCTCTTTGCATGATAGTTTGTTATGTGAAGGTGAATTTTTTCATATTCGGTGTGCTGCTCATATATTGAATCTCATTGTACAAGAAGGTCTGAAAGTTGCTAGTGTACCTTTGAATAAAATTAGAGAATCTGTCAAGTATGTGAAAGGTTCGGAGAGTAGGATGAAAAAATTTGAAGAATGTTTGAGATTAGTTGGTAACATTGACACTGGTATTGGCTTGCGATTGGATGTATCTACCCGTTGGAATTCAACATATTTGATGTTGGATAGTGCAATCAAATATAAAAAGGTTTTTGCTTCTCTTCAATTGAATGATAGGAATTATAAATATTGTCCTTCAATTGAAGAATGGAAAAGAGGAGAGAAAATATGTGAGTTCCTAGAGCCATTTTATGATACTACCAACTTGATATCCGGTTCTTCTTACCCGACATCAAATTTGTATTTTATGCAAGTTTGGAAGATTGAAGTTTTGTTAAATGAAAACTTGTCAAATGAAGATATGGTGGTAAGTGATATGTGTAGAAGGATGAAAGGGAAGTTTGACAAGTATTGGACTCAATATAGCTTGGTGCTTGCATTTGGGGCTATTCTTGACCCACGAATAAAGTTTTCTATGTTGGAGTATTTTTATTCGAAGGTTGAGAGTGATCCTATTAAATGTCAAGAGAAGATGTCACTTGTGAAGATAAAGTTGTATAAGCTTTATGAACAATACTCTAATGTCAACAATACAAGTTCTTCACAATCCCAATCTTCTTCTATCACACTTGCACTTATACAAAGTGAAGGGGGATTTAGAAGCAAGGGCAAAAGAATTTTTGATGTAAGTATTCCAACACTTTCTTTCTCTTGTATATTTTATTTGGTTTATTTTTTTGTGATAACATATTACAATTAATATAGGAAATTAAGGCATACGAGAGTCAAACAATTACAAATGCTGGAAAATCTCAATTGGATCTCTACTTGGAGGAGCCAAAGCTTGAATTTGTATATTACGAAGATTTGGATGTCTTGGAGTATTGGATGAAGCATAAGCATCGGTACCCAACTCTTGCACTAATGGCGTGTGATGTTTTGGCTATTCCCATAACTACTGTTGCATCAGAATCAGCTTTTTCCATTGGTGCTCGTGTGCTCACCAAGTATAGAAGTTGTACCCTTCCTGAAAAAGTGCAAGCTCTTCTTTGCACTCGTAATTGGTTATATGGTTACAACGGTAATTTTATTATTTTCTTATGGTTCAATGTGATTTTATAGCATTTTTAATTTTTTGTGCATTTTATATGTAGTTAATGAAGATAGTGCAAGTACTAAAACAACTTTTTTCAATGAGGGATCAAATAATATAGAGATTGTTGATGAAGATAAAGAGGAAGGAGATGAAGAAGAATATGAAATGATATCATGAATTGGAAACTAGTTTTGGCTGGATTTGGAAATGTTTACAGGTTGCTTGTGCTGTTGGAGTGATGGTTGGTTTTATAGTTGTATTTGGTTTATTTTATCATTTGTTGGTATTTATTGTAGTGAATACATAGTGATGGACTTGATGGTTGGTTTTGTGGCAATGAGACATGAATTTATTTTTTGTGGAATGTGTTATTGACTTGCTGCCTTAAATTTTTTTTTTTAAAAATTCGACGGGTTGGCCCGCCCCAACCCGCGGCCCGCCTCGGGTCGGGTTGGGTTGGGGTTTTCCCAACCCGCCTAGAGGCGGGCCCAAACGGGTTGGGCCCGTTTGGGCCGCGGGTTGGGCGGGCCAGCCCGTTTGGGTCGGGCTGGCCCGTTTTGACAGCTCTACTCTTCCGTGATACATTGAATAAGAATATATTAGTAGTAAAGTTAATCATTATATCTTCGAGTCAACTAGCCATTTTATGCCAATGAGGTAAATCACAAAGAAACGAACATGTATAGTGCATAATTTTCGATATTTTAACGGAAGTACGAAACAAACATGCATCGTGTATAATTTCCGATATGTCCACTTTTGTTAAAAAAAATAATTTTTGTTGGACTATATTTGTTAAAAATATTTATGTCTGACGATTTATGCTAAAAATAATAATTTATTAATAATTATATTTGTTTAGTCCTAAAATTTTGGGATTACTAATACAAATGTACATATTCTATTGGACCATTTTTATAATTTCCTCTACCTATGTGATATAATCTACAAAATTCTTGACTTTTACATGTTAGGCACATGATTATGCATAAATTTTGTATTCAACTTATTTAACGTTTAATTTCTAAAACTATTTAGGTATACAGATTTGAAGATCGATTAGCATTTAAAACATGTCGCGTAATGATCCAATTTGAAATTTAACCAATATCAATCAGTTGACTTGAACCAATAAAAAACATAGCTTACCGGAGTAGATCCAATTTTGCCACCAACTGAAACTTTCTCCGCTTGGAAACATTGATCTCATTCCTGTTATCTCCTACAGCGCATAATCATCATCCTCATCGCCTGATATGGCTAAATCCGGGTACTTTTGCACCAAATATAACGCCACATCTGCCCCGAAATTGTATCATATTTATATTTCGTAGTTAATTATCAATAAATTAAATATTTCATACTAACCTATGAATTCTGAAGCTATTACAGTGATCAACAGCGAAGCCCCCAACATTCCCACAAATGGGCTATTAGCGACCTCTTTCTTGGAGACGGATATTAGATACAGTAGTGTATCTTTATGGCTATATATTACCGCTAAATGAATTGCTAAACAGTTCTTGTCATTGGTGATATATAGCAAATCAGGGTTTTTATTCACCAATAGTATTGCAGCTTCCTTGTTTCCAGCCATAGCAGCAACATGTAGAGCTGTATCCCCCATACTACTTTTGGAGAGGATTGCTTCATCTGGCATCGGGTATTCTAACAACTTTTTCACGAAAAAATTTGATTTTCCAGTCTCCACAGCTACTTGTAGAGCTGTCTCTGAGGAATCATTGATAATGGCAGTGATTGCATCTTTATCTTTGTCCAAGAACTTCTTGCCTTCCTTCCAATAATATCTTAATATTGCTCTATGCAATGGCAAGTACCGGTGGAAATCGTTACCTGCATATTTTTTTTAAAATTACAAACCTTGTACGAGAAATTTTATTCAAACTCTTGATTTATGGAAATTTCAACTATTAACCTCTTATAGAGTTCTGAAAAGCCTATTTTTATTAAATTTAGTTACAAAGTTCGCAATGCATATTTTACCATCATTTTCCTGATCCGAACCAGAACTGCTAGATGACTCCGATTTATATTCCATTTCTCCGTCTTCATCATCCTCTGTACCAGTTTGAATTTCATTATTATCTGCTTTGAAAAGTTTTTCCAATTTTAACCAAAGATTCCTGGAACTCTTCAATCCCACCACTACATCAAGCACATTGGTCCCAGTAATGGAACCTAAAATCTATCCTTTGATCAGTGCATCAGTTCTTCTCCAAAGTTTCTGCTCATCCATGGATTCTTCTGGCGAGATTTGGCCGTCAATAAAACCCAGCACGTCTTGGCTCTTCAACAGACAAATCATCTGTTCTTTCCTGATCTTGTAATTATTAATGCTTCTTTTGAGATTATCTTTATTAAGCGACAGCCTCACTGATACAAAGTTGGCGACATTAACAGTTGACGGGCATGTATATTTTGCTAATTTTGAAGAAGCCATTGAAATTCTGCTAAGTTTCGGTTCAATGGATGGTGTGAGCGATATGATGCAGCTTTTATGCAATTGAAGTCTTTTCTTATTCATAAAAAATAAAAAAATAAAAAAATAAAAAAAGTCTTTCTGACAACATCACATTTTTTAATTTCAAATCTTGAGTTCATATAAGTTTTTTCGTTCCAACATTTGCTGTAAGAAGCTGATTGTATCCCCATAAACTAGATGGAGGAGTTTATCTCAAAAAAAAAAAGAAGGAAAGTCACTATCGTTTAATTACATCATAATTATTAAAAAATATAATTTCAAACGTTTTGCATTCCCATCTCCAGAGTTTTCTTGGTCATCAATACTCAAACCTTGAGTTCATATAAGTTTTTTAGTTCCAACATTTGCTGTAAGAAGCTGACTGAATCCCCATAAACTAAGAGTTTATCTATAAAAAAAAAAAAAAAAAAAGGAGAAGTCACTATCGTATAATTACATCATAATTATTAAAAAAATATAATTGCAAACATTTTGCGTTTCCTTCTCCAGAGTTTTCTTGGTCATCAATACGACCTGTTATTAATAGAACTGATCGAATTCTCTTAACAATCGAAATTTCAAGTAAAAGGAATAAAGAGAGAGGGCATTTATCTTTGTAATCATAATTTTATTTCACAAATATACTATTATTTAAACATATTATTATTTATACAATATTGTTCCATATCATATCCAATAATATTAATAATCATAAATCTAACTTATCAGTATTATCCTATTATTTTTTAAATAAATGAAACCTATGTATATAGATCAAATATATATGTTTATATTATATTATTCAGTTATTCTTAAATTTGTGCCATTTTTGTTTGGGTAAAAATCCATTTGTTATAGTAAATATGCATGAAACTACGGTGTATTAACAATATAGGCAAAAAACCCCGTGTGTTTTTTTAAACTCGTCATGAATCCCCCTCTGTCATAGTAAAAATGCACGAATCTTTCATTGTTAACAAAATAGGCAAAAAAAACCCAATGTTTTATTAAGCTCGTCATGGAACCCTCATTGTGTTATAAAAAATGCAAAAAAAAAAAAAAAAAACCCCTCTTTTTTTTTGAATCCTTGCACGAAACCCCTCGTGTTAAACAAAATAGGCAAAAAAACCTCTCTATTTCGTAAATCCTGCACAAAATCTTCTAGATTGTCTAATATGCTCTCCATTTTTTTTCAATCTACATTATTTTCTTCTTTTCCATATGATTTTTTTAAAAAAAATATTCATAATTTTAAAGTAAATATATTTTATGGTGTAATTTTACAATAAATTATGAACAAAATGTATTCACTTTAAAATTCTGAATAAATTTCGTTTTAAAACTAAAAGAACAAACCATTATAGAGAAGAAGAAAATAACGCAGATGCAGAAAAATTGGAGAGTATTTTAGACAATCGATGAGATTTGTGCAGGATTTATAAAAACAGAGGGGTTTTTTTGTCTATTTTGTTTAATACGGTGGGTTTCGTGCAATGTTTAAAAATGTTCTTTTTTTTTGCCTTTTTTATAGCACAGAGGGTTTCATGCCGAGTTTAAAAAACAGGGTTTTTTTACCTATTTTGTTAACACAGTGGAGTTTCGTCCATATTTACTATAACACATCGGGATTTTACGCTACCCTTTTTGTTTTTTCCCCGACTACAATGAGATTTCTTTCTTTTTTTTTTTTCCAATTCAATTGGTTTTCAGCTTCTCGTTCATCAGATCCGGTGTTGTCGACTTGATTTCTCGATTGTCAGATTGGAGTTTTAGATCTAAATTATTTTGTAGTTGATTTTGGTGATTCTTCTTGGACATAATGTCATGTAGTTATTACTATTTTTTTTTTTTTTTGGGATTGTTGTTTGAAAATAATGACATTGCATTTAGATTGAATGATTTGATTTGGGAAATGATTTAAAAAATGTTTTTGAAATGATACCAATTTTGGCTATATTTTAAATTCATTTCAATTATCATTACGTTTTGTTAGTTCTACATTTTGAGGATGACAAAATAGATCGGATTAATAAGAACGTTGACAAAGCAGATCAGATCGATAAGAGAATTGAGAACCGGATAAAAACATATTGATATATAACCACAAGATTCCAGACGGAGCTTTCATGTCTTGATCAGATCGACAACAGTTGTGCAAATTAATCTGAAATTCAACGGCTTTTTACTGAAGCATTTAATGCTGCATTTATTGTTGAAAAAGACAGTTGTTCCATTGACAAAAGTTACCTTAAATGGTACCAGACAGAAAATATCTTAGTAGACAAAGTATTGAAGCAACAGGCACAAGAAAGGAAAGTATTCGCACACTAACCAAGACATAAGACTGAGCCTAAAGCATTGCACACTTTCAGAAGTTGAAGTTGACAAGATCCAATGCACAAATCAGGAAATATTAACGTTGGGAAAGACGTCTATAAAGTTGAAACTTATATGCTCCAACTACGGATTCATTATCAATCATCAAGCATTTATTGAAAGCAAGCAGACATCTCTCTCAAGAAAAGTCTATTTCGATCTGCTCTAAGCTCATAGCACATTTCATTGTTGTATTTGATCATTAAAGATAAATAATGCTAAGCTTTATTTCACTATATCATTCGTGATTGTATTAAAATAGAAGAGTTAAGTGATATTGTAACTGTCAGACAGATTGAGTCCGAACAGATTGAGTCCTAGGAGTTGCAGTCTGGTAGTAGGTAAATCCAGCTGAATTGGGGTTGTACATTTCGTGTATTACTCAAAGTCTTCTAGTGAATCATTCCTTAAGTGGAAGAAGGGGAGACGTAGAATGAATTGCTTTCGAACTTCCAGAAACATATATTGTCTATTTAATTTATGTACCTTACTTTCGTTTCTGGCCATCAGATCGACATTCCTAACCTAACAGACGAATTCCGCACTTCATTGAACAGTAGTCTGAAAGTTTAGACTGATTGAGAAATCGATCTCTTCTGTTAACACAGTTGAAATCACTCATTCATGAGAAAATAGCGAAATTTTGTTAAGTATTTATTCACCCCCCTTCTAAACACTTATATTCGATCATAACACATGTAACTAAATTAACATAGGGTGGTTTGAAATTTATCCAAACAACCATATGAATTTGAAATCCAGGATCTGCATTTGGATTAAAACATTTGGATGTAAGGAAGTATTTCTAGGAAGAATTTGAAATAACTTCATATTGAGATGAATTTGAAATCCACTACAATGATTAAAAAAATTAACAATTTGATGGTTTAAATCAATTATAAAGATTTATCCAAACAAACCAATTAGTTAATTATTATGAATTTGTGATCTTAGTTACAAGTTCATCCATCCAAATACAACCCGAGTGTACCTCATTAAATTGGCTTATTATATAAGGTTATGTGACAACTATTAATGCAGTTTTTTTGCTACAACAACAGAACAACGTGTAATGTTTCATGATTTATGATTAACTCCAATTTTGGGTTATGTCAATGTCATGTATGTATATTTTAAGATTGCGTTTGGTTCGAGGATTGGATTGTATAATGATAATCAATTGAGATTGAGATTAGGATTTAAATATGAATCATTGAAATTAATTTTTTTATAGTTCCATTATTATGGATTTAACTATTGTCTATTAATTAATATATCAGTTGAAATTGCGATTAGAAAAATAATAGTTGAATTGTGTTAGCGATACGATGCAGATTTTATGGATCTGAAATCTTTTTAAATTTTCGTGAAAAATTCTTTGTGACACTATCGCATAATGTAATATAGCTAAGAAGGTAGGGATGCTGACAAAAAGAATAATAATTATTTTTTGGATCAATTGAATTATAATGCTGACAAAAAGAATAATAATTCTTTTTTTGTATTAAGTGAATTATAGTTCTTATATTATATATATATATATATATATATATATATATATATATATATATACACATATATATATATATATAAATCTTGATCCCATTATATTGTTTAACATTTACAAAATCTATATTTTTAAAGAAAAAGTCCATGGATATGAATATCACATTAAGGGCGCGTTTGGTTCGATGATAAAATAAATAATTAATAGATTAAAAAGTGGATAATGAGTTGATAAGTAAACTAATAGATAAGTTATATCGTGTTTTAATAATATGTTGCAGTTTTAATTTTTAATTTATCAATCTTGTACTGTGTGAAAACGTTGACTAAATTAAACTAAGTCGATAATAGTGTCAAAATTTCCTTACACACGATATACGTAATGCTTTTATTTATTTATTTATTAACAGAATATGTAATCCGTTTATAATAATATTATCACTATATATATCTAATATGTATAAAAGAATATGTAATGCTTTTATAATAATATTATCATTATATATCTAATAATATGTATACCAGCATATCTACACACGTTATGCATGTGCATAGATCGCAAATATTTTTATTAAAAATTCAAATTTAAACATTTATCATCCCGAAATAATAATATCAATAATTTAAAATAAATTTAAATGATACTTTATATAGAAGTTTTGAGAAATTAACACTAAGACAAATGTGATATGAAACTTAGGAGAAGTTAATTGGAATCTCAAATTTAGTATTAATCTCAAATTTAATCACAATAAAATTTATTTTTAACAAACTAGGGGATTATTTTCAAAAATAACTTTTTTTCACCAATATCTGGAATATAGCATTTTCAATTTTGACATTTGCTTGACCTTTATTTTGTATGTGTTTGAAGGTCATGTAGTACAAAATGTGTGGGTTGTGTATCATAGGAAAATAGCAAGCAAAAACAACAAATGACTTTGTATTAGAAATGTCGAGGTGAGATTTATAATATATGTCCTAAAGACAATATTGCACCGCTACGGTACTAACGGTTTACTTTGGCAAATTGTCTTCTGTAATGCCCCAAAATGTTTATATGTTTATGTGTTAACATACATGGTTATGATATGTTTAAGGGTTGTAGTACATTTAAATTGGGGGTTATTTTCATGTCTTATTTAATGGGGTGTGATGTATGTTATGATGATATGATTTATGGGGCATGCTGTGTGTTTTAAGGGATGTATTAATTAAGTAATGTTATGAAATATCGAGTGATGATATTTTAATACATCGTGCTATATACCGGGGCACAATTAAACACCACATGGCACCCCAACTCACACCACCCCACCCCCAATCAATTAGCCACCCCCCACTTGCCAACCCCTTTCCCCTCAACCCATACCTCCTTCTCTTCCCCACCACTCCACCTCCAATCATTCTCCTCCCCTCATTTTTCCTCTCAAAAAACGTCCTAAAGTGCTGCAGAAAGAGGAGGAAAAACCTTGGTAAAAGGTGTACAATAATTCATACCAAAAGAGGAGAAAAATGGGGTAAGACTTGGTACTCTGTTTTTGGTTGGGTTTGGGTTTGGTAATGATAATTTTATGCATGCTAGTATAGGTTTGGTCGTAACCTCGGTATGAATACTTGCATTGAAGTATTTTGTAAACCCTAGCATGTTTGTTCGAGCATGTTTTATGTGTTAGATTTCTTGTTATGAAAAGATGTGCTCGAAAAATCTGGGCAAGACTTGCATGCCCTGTTTGTTGTAAATTTGGATGAGATTGAAGTTTAGGTGGATGTTATGATGCATGCTAGCTTAGGTTTTGTTAAACCTTTGATATAAGTGCTTACATGGAAGTTTCATGAAGTTCCTAGCATGTTTGTGTGGGCAAGTTTTACGTTTTATGAAGTAGATTTGATGCTATGAAATGAGGTGCTCAAAAATCTGGGAAAGTCCCGATTTTCAGAGTGCTCGATCGATCGAGATTTTGGTCCCAATCGATCGAGCGAGGCAGAAGATTTAAAGCATGGTTTGAAATTCAGGGGCCGATCGATCGAAGGAATTTCCGATCGATCGTGAAGCTCCTCGATCGATCGGTAGAAACATTTTGATCGATCGATCGAGGCAGAAAGTTGGGCACTGTTTATGGTGCTTTCTCGATCGATCGAGACTTGGGTGCCGATCGATCGAGAGAGGCAGAATCTTGGCAAATATTTTTAATTGATTTATTTGAAGAATTTTGACAATGATTCTTGAAATGGTATCTAATATTGTATTATGTGGTTATGTAGAACCATCCCAAGTACCAGCATAATCAAGGAGATAAAGTTTATTGACTCCTCCACCTTTTGAAAAGGTACGTAAGAGACGTACGGATATCGGACGGTAAAACACACTCCTATACTATGACTACACAATGATTGCATAAGTGTTTATGATGTTTATGATGATGCTTATGATAAGTAAAGACATGATGATGTCTAAGATGAGTAAAGATGATATGATGTTTATGATGATGATTATGTTAAACTATGTTATTAGGAATGATAGAGTGCTCTGGTAGTTGTTATGGGAAAGCGAGGAAGGTACTTACCGCTGACATAGCTAGCGAGGAGATTACATCCGTTATCAAGGTGTAGCGAGGGGTAATCACAGTACCGCTATATGTCGAAGCGAGGGGGCCAATTGTTCCGCTGACATAACAAGGCCAGAAACATTCCCATTTCCAATTAACATTGTTGGTTATGAGCATATGTGAAGTATGATATATGATTTTAATCATTTATGTCTAGTACTAATGATTACATGCATGAATGTGAATCAGGGACAACAAAAAGGGGTTAACGATTAACCAGGAAGTACATGTTAACGGTTATTTCATGCATTTATTCATATGCCATTTTCTTATGATGTTAAGTAATGATATACATGCTCATGATGGGTTGTCCCTGTAGGTACACTTTTGGACTGAAGGGCTAAGGGTCGGGTTGAGGCAGTGAGCTGAAAGGAGCACAAAAAGGAATAGGATTCAGGATTTTGATTAGTATCTACTCTAGGAGTAGTATAAATCTAAAATGTTAGCATTCATTTTTGGGAATGTAACTAATAAGTTTTGAAGTTTTATTTTTGGCCTGTAATCCTGTTAGCTCACGTAACAACCGGAACCCTAAGATGTTATTTAATGCATGTTTAGTTCTTTTTATGTCATTATAACACTGTTAAGGTAGGAAGACCCTACATCTTCCAAGATACAACGATTATGATTTGTGATAGGAGCACTCCAAATCACAAATCCCTTAAACCACAAAGGTTTAAAAACGCTCAATATTAAACAAGGATGAAGATTCACAAAATTACTCAAATTTTGTGATGTGAATTTCAAAAATTTCATGTGTAATTCAAGTGTGGGATGTTATTTATAGTATGTCAAGAAGTATGTCCAAAAGGACACCATTTGGAGGCACCCTATCGCCAAAAATTGTACCCGAACATTAATTAACACACCATTCCACGCATCAGATACATGGCTCGATCGATCGAGCTATTGTACCAAAGTTAACGAAATTTTTCTGGCCAGCTCGATCGATCGAGCCAAAGTGCTCCATCGATCAAGCTCATTTAATTCACTATTTTCCAACAATCCCCCACTCCATAACAATCTAACCTTCGTATTAGTTTCTTACGGTTGTGTCCATTTCGGCCATGGACCACGCTTGGTTTCATAAGTGATTTTCATCTTTGAAGCGGCCACACTTTGCACTCACGTAGGTGATCTCCTAGAAGAATATCCCGCTATACTCCAACATATTCTTATATGTCGCAGGAATCATTAAAGGCCTTTTGTCTATCCTCGTACCCCTTTGCATGCTACACCCCTTATCATAGGAATATGTTGGAGAATGATCTACAAGGTGTTTATACAATCTCATAATTTAGTTGTCCATTTTGAACCTAGATCTTGGGATCTCAAGTCAACAAGGTTGGGTATCCACTATGAGATTTTGATTATAGGGTTTTAACCACATTCCCCTCGATAAATTTCCACATGATCTCTCGGTTAACCATTTCATATGTGGATCCGTGGTTTCACATAATCACTCGTGATTATGCCACTAGAGATCATTTTTTCATATAGCATTAGCGCAACACATTTTAGTTGCATGCACAGAATTTTTCTCTAACAACTTATAAAGCCGCTAGGTCGAAGAAGCTTTATATGTTTTGCATAGAAAATTTTCCAGAACAGTATATGTTCAGCTTTGGTAATCACATTACCTCTTTTGCATAATTTTATCCTTTTGGGATATTTCCATCATCGAATTTTAAGCATTGTTAACGCGTTATTTCTTACAAAATTCGAGACCAGAGGAAATACTCAACTTTAATTCACAATTCATATTTAAGCGAATAGATTCTCAAAAAATTACAAGTTCAAGATTCTATTTTTGGAAACTTGAATTTAAGAGCAAAGCTTAAAATTTGAAACTCGAAATAATTCTTGAAATTTCACTCTTCAAATGTCTTGCAAACTTTAATTCCAAGCATTGTTCTTGATGCACATACGTCAAAATGTCTCGTCAACATTTTTCTTTGTTACTTGATGATTTCTAAATTGCTTCCCCAATGAGCATATCATCAATACACAAGCATATATATGCTTTAGGTGTGTACACATTTGTCACACTCGTTAATCTATTTGACAACATGATTTTTCAAACTCTTCACGTTTTTTATTTGACGTTTGTTATGACTTTACTTTGGCCTTCATATTTCTAGTTTAACCAAGCATCCCCACATTTCAAATAATGTAGGAAACTCTTCTTTCCTTCAATCTCAAGGTTTTTTCATCCTTGCCTAAATGTGGTACTTTGTTTATGATAGAATTGTAAACCCTCCACAACTTCGGGATAATCACGAATTGCACTGGCGTTCAAACTTTCATGTTTCAAGTTCTAAGCGTTATCGACTTACAAATCCAAATTCAAGTTTTTATTTCTTTAAAATTTTGGATTTAAGCATACTTGCTTACAAAAGTTGAAACTTTGATAATATTCTCAAACTCGGTTCACAATTTTCAATTTAAGTGCACTAACTTACAAAACTTGAATTCAAGATTTTAAATCTTGCAAATTCATGTTATAAGCGTACTAGCTTAGAGATTCAAAATGAACCAATTTGAGATATCACAACGCCTAGTCAAAATTTGTGGCTTCGATTTATCACTTGTGTTTTAAGTGTACAAAGCTTAGAAGCTCGAATTCAAGATTTTATAGTCTTGCAGATTCAAGCTTAAGCGTCAAATTCTTAGACAACACAAGTATAATCTACTCACAATTTCCCATAGCAAAATTCATTTGCTAAATTTTATTGCAATCTCATTCATGGAGTGTTTAAACACCTTATTGCCCTCGTTTTTGCTTCATAACAAAAAGTCACAACAATATCATGTGAAAATATTGATAAAGTAACAAATTACTTTTCTCACATATCTAGTTTGCACGATCTTTCCATCACAAACATCATTGTGAGTTAACTCTAGAGACTTCACTTTTCTTCTAACAAATGAATGACGGTTTTGTTAACTTAGTGCCCACACAAGCAATAAATTTAACATTACAATTTGTGTTGTGAACTATGTTTTAAATGATCCTAACAATCATGTCACAAACCATAAGATTCAATACAAGAAGTAATAACATAAATTTTATTGCTTTCAACAAATATCGTCATTACATTTATTTAGAATCACTCCATTCTTGGAGTTTACAACTTTCAAAGATACACAATCTAATTAAGCTGTAAGCGCTAGATCATCCAAATCATTTGAGAGACGATCTTATTCGGTCACATTTACTTGATCCATAGCCTTACCACGATCATTTTTATTGCGATAATCTTTCGCCATGTGATTGGGTTTTCCACATTTGTAGCACTTGCCTTTGAACTTCTTCGCCTTTCCAGATTTGGAGGCCATGCCGTCAAACTTGCGCTTTGTTCCTGTGTGTTTTTCCACTAAGTTCACTCGTGCTTCATGTTGGTGCCAATTTTCCTTCCTTTCGGAAATTTTGTTGTCCTCTTCAATTCTCAAACGAACCACGAGGTCTTCAAGATCCATCTCTTTTCGTTTATGCTTGAGATAATTCTTGAAGTCCTTCCATGATGGAGGCAACTTTTCATTCATGGCAGCCACTTGGAATGAGTCACTTAGAACCATATCCTCCGCATGGATTTTGTGCATGATTACTTGCAAATCTTGCACTTGTGCTATCACAGGCTTTGTATCAACCATTTTGAAATTCAGGAATCGTCCAACGATGAATTTCTTCATGCCGACATCCTCGGATCTATACTTTTTCTCCAAGGATTGCCACAATTCCTTAGTCGTCTTCACAATACAATACACATTGTATAATGTGTTGTCCAGTCCGTTGAGAATATAGTTCTTGCACAGGAAATCGCTTTGATTCCACGCATCAACACAGCCCTCTTTTGGTTGTCTGTTTCACTCTCAGAATAGTAGGAACATCCTCATTGAGGAACATTGACAACCCAAAGTTGTCAAATAAAACAAAATCTTTTGTTGCAATCACTTGAAATCGTTCCCATTGAACTTTTCAGGTCTTTCACGATGATGAACTGGAGCCGTTGTTGCACTCGACGAAGACATTTTGCTAATAATGTGTAATGCCTCGATTTGTTATGGCGTAATGTTGAATAATTACGGTACGATGTGGACTCGGGTTCGGGTTGAACCGAGGGTTAATACTCACAGACATGAAATGAATATTAGAAATATGGCAATGTATGACTTGATTGAGTAAGCATTTGCATATGCATGTGACTTGAATTTGAGTTGGAGTTACATTTGAATTTGGATTTCATCTTCATGTAATTGTCAAGTAGCATGTCCTTGCAATTAATATGTTAAATGATCTATATCAAGTGTATTAGGGGGTGAAATCACATATTACACCACTTTTCACCTAAAATTCTCTACAAAGCTCCTCTCCAACCCTTGGAGATTCTTCTTGGTTTGAGCTTGGATTTCATTAGAGAATTAAGCTAGGAAGTTGAGTGATGTGATTTCCTAACTTCTTGGTAAGAAATTCATGGTTTTATACTTGATTTATATCATTGGTGTTGATGTATGAGAAGTAGCATATCAAATGTTCATGTGAAGAATCATAACATGTTTATATGCTAGTAATTGGATTGTAAGATGGGGGAAACATGTTGTTATAGTATTAGAGAATGCATGAAACTTATTTACATGTTAAATTTCGAGTTGTAGGAGAAGAGCTAGGAAGATAAGCTCAAAATCGCCATATTCTGAACTTTCTGGACATCGGCGATCGATCGCAAGCTTTGTGGCGATCGATCGCCGAGACAGGGCAAAATATAAGGCGGTTTATACATGTAGCGATCGATCGGTGAAAATGTGGCGATCGATCGCGAGCAACAGAACACTTTGGCGATCGATCGCCAAGTAGTTGCGATCGATCGCGAGGAGACAGAAAGTTTTGGCGATCGATCGGCAAGTGTAGCGATCGATCGGTGCCTTGGAAATTATGAAAAATGTTATATTTTTGTAGCATTTATTTTTGAAGCCTCTTATAACAAGGTATATTGTTCATGTGCTTGTAGCATCATCACAGGGGACAGGGCAAAGATGCAATTAACCATTGACGACTGATTTATCTGGTTTGTGTCGCTTTACAGGTACGTGTTGACGTACGGAGTATAGATATTATGCGATGATGATGTTATAGTTTTGTTATCATATGATTTATGTTATCGGTGTGTCATATGATTGGTAGTATCATATGCATGTGCATACATGGATTTCATATGATTGGGATGGATGCCTTGATAGATATGTGTATATGCTTCGGTGAGATCATTGCCTTGATAGATATGCCTGGTGTGGTATATGCTTTGGCTGGGATCGTTGCCACGATAGATATACTACATATGCTTTGGCTTGAGAGATATACGCCTGGTTTGGGTATATGCTCTGACTATTATCACAGATGAGTATGGTACTATGATATGTGCTGCTAAGATGAAGATGTGATGTGGTTCCACTGACATATTGAGCTGAATAGGCATATCATATGGGGCTCATGATAATAGGGTGATTGTTGAGACATGTCATGACATAGTGCATTTGTGGATGCATGATACAGAACATTCACGTTAGATGATTTATTGTGCTTTATCATTGATATGGATATTGTGTTTTGATATTGCACTAAGATAGTTGTTGTCTATACTCACGTTTTGTGAATGTTTCTGTAGGGACTCATAGACGTGGGGAGACGGGATGTGAGTCATTTTCCGCTGCGAGCTGAACCACTGCTTAGGAGTTATCTTGGATTAGGTTGTTATTCGTACATGTGATGTATAGTTGGTTCGGTTTTGTAACAACTTAACTAGTAAGATACTCTTAATCAGTGCATGTTTTTACTTAATTCAGACTCACGTATGTATGCTTAATTGATACATAATGGATTAAGTAACGAGGACCCCACATATTGACTTAAGATTGTAGTACAAATTTATGGGTGTGTATCTTAGAAAAGTAGCAAGCAAAAACAACAAATGGCTTTGTATTAGAAATGTCGAGGCGAGATTTATAATCTTTATCCTTAAGACAATATTGCCCCGCTATGGTGCTAACATTTATTTTGATAATTTGTCTCCCAAGATACAACGATTATGATTTTTGATAGGAGCACTCCAAATCACATTTCCTTTAAACCACAAAAGTTTAAAAAGCTCAATATTAAACAAGGATGAAGATCCACAAAATTACTTAAATTTTGATCTTCAATATGATGTGAATTTCGAAAATTCCATGTGTAATTCAAGTGATGGATGTTATCTATACTATATTATAAAGTGTAAACCCCTTATAATAACTACTTTGATCCGTCCTAAGTAAACCAATGTCAAATTACTTATATGCCCAAACAAATTACTTGGCCTTTTATTATTAAGGGACAAAAAGATAAAACAAAAAACATCACATCTCTCCCTCTATGTTCCAAAACCGATTCAGTTTAAAAAAAAAAAGAAAAGAAACCTTAATCAGTTTTAAAATATTGTGATATGATGCGCAAAGTATTACACATATCCAATGTAAAATATTTATATATTACGTTACACACGCAACGCGTGTGCATCGGCGGCTAGTATTTATAGTATGTCAAGAAGTATGTCCAAAAGGACACCATTTGGAGGCACCCTAACGCCAAAAATCGTACCCGTACTGAATGAACACATCATTCCACGCATCAGATATATGGCACGATCGGTCGAGCTACTCCTAGCTCGATCGATCGAGCTACTGTACCAAAATTAACGAAATTTTTCTGGCCAGCTCGATCGATCGAGCCAAAGTGCTCGATCGATCGAGCCAAAGTGCTCGATCGATCGAGCTCATTTAATCACTTTTTTTCCAACAGGTTATCTTATAATCTTTTTTTAAAATAAAGGTCACAAATAAAAAAAAAGTTTGACAAATATTATTTTTCAAACTATCCCCAACAGTAGTCACACATATATATTTTAATCAAATATACTGAGGCTATTTTTGTTTTAAAAATAATTACTTTTATCAAAAAATAATTTTTTTGTCACTGTATTTTGTTAGTTTTAAAAGTTTGAGATTATCATTACAAATATCTCTATTCCATGATATCATTTTATAATTTCCTCCTATTGGTTTTGATGGATAACATTTGGAGGCCAAAATAAAAGTTCACACGACGATTTTTGGGATCATCATTCTTTTCTTTTTACACGATCAAGATTGAGTTCTGTTTTCAAATTACATATTGAGAATCCTAAAATATGAAAGTTTATCAGTATCTCTTAATATATTGGAAGATATTTTAGGCAATTAGTATCTCGGAAGACGGATAGCTCTGCACGCAGCTGTGAAGACTGGAAAATCAAATTATTTCGTGAGAAAGTTGTTTGAATACCCAATGGCAGATGCATCGGTGCTCTCAAAAACTAGTTTGGGGAACATTACTCTACATATAGCTGCTACAGCTGGAAAGCTGCAATACTGTTGGTGAATAACTGGTTTGCTATTTATCACCAACAACAATCAGGATTTCAAAAGCAGGTGAACAAAAATTTAAAAATAATTTTATGGTGAGAAAAATATAAGGTGAACAAAAATTTGAAAATAATTTTGTGGTGGGAAAAATATAATATTTTTATTATTTTTAGATTTTTTCACTATAAAAAAATAATTTTATTTACCAAATTTATGTCATTTTCAAAAATTCATTCCGGGCAAATGCCCACTTTTGTCATATGGGCTTGATCACCAATAAGAAGAATCCATAGTCCAGAGGCGAAATCAGGATTCAAAATTACCTGAGGTTAGCAGCGTTAGAAAGGACTAAAGGGTTATCACGATTTAGAGGGTTGGACTAAAAAACTAAATTTCTGAAAATTAATACTAAAAAATTTCTTTTTCGAAAATTTGTATGGGGCTGGAGCCCAACCTAGCCCATAGATGGCTCAGTGATATGATTAGAAATAGACACATCATTGAGTTTAATTGTTTACTATTTGGTATATTTTGATGGATAATTTGATACATATGCTACCTAATCGTATATGTGTGGAATTGTAGGCGGAATAGAAGAAAACGAGCTAACTAACGCGAACAAAGATCAAGAAATGCATTGGAGTTGACAAGGGATCAAAGTAGACCAAGAAAAATGCATAAATATTATATAAGGTGCTCGATCAATCGCCCGGATGAGCTCGATCGATCGAGCGAGACAGAAAACTAAGCAATTATGCGAGTGCTCGATCGATCGGAAGGATGAGCTCGATCGATCGAGAGAGACCGACAGTTGGCGATCGATCGGAAGGAAGTACTCGATCGATCGGGCTGCAGTATTTTGGAAAGTTCGGAGACTTGATTTCTTTCCTTCCCACATGGATTCTAACTAGGGATGGCAATGGGGCGGGTCTAAACCCGGACCCGTATTGAACCCGACCCGCCTGGGCGGGTCCAAACCCGCTTCTACCGGGTTTGGAAGCGGGGCGGGGCGGGTCCTGGGATTGGCCGAACCCGCCCCGCTATGCATTTTTAAATTTTTTTAAAAAAAAAAATTATATTGAATATACATTTCAATTCTTTGATTGTACAATAATGTGTTATTGTTTAATTTCATATCAAAATTCATGTGTTTATGGTAAAGAAGTTGAACATTTTGAATGGAACAAAAACTAAATAATAACTATTTGATAGTTTAAAGATAGTTTTACGATGTTTATTATAAATATTTACTAGAGGAAAACATTAAATTCAATCTCAAAACTCAATTTTTGTGTTTCAAAATTAATTTCTACCAAATTTTTTTTTTTATAAAAAAAAAAATGTTTGCGGGGCGGGGCGGGTAAACCCGCGAACCCGGCTGGTCTAAGCGGGGCGGGGCGGGTATGGGTTTTATGTGTAGCGGGGCGGGTCCTGGGATTGGCCAAACCCGTCCCAAACCCGCCCCGTTGCCATCCCTAATTCTAACCTACTTCATCAGCCTCCACACCTCAATAACTCGAAAGATCAGCCTCCTGAAGACATTTTTCAGACTTTAGAAAATAATTTTAGATTTTAGAATACTTTTACTTTCAAATTTGAAGAACGCTCGAAGAACGAAGACGGAATCAACAGCCGGAATTTTGCTTCGATTTAATAACTTTCTTTTCTATTGATTGTTTAATATTTTATATACAATTTTCGTTTGTTTTAGATCAAATTATGAGTAGCTAAACACTTTGATTCTTGGTTAAGGGCTACTTGCCTTTGGTTAAAAGCACTTGTGAAAATTTTGGTTTAATTGAATTTTTTTTTAATTCATTGTTTTTCAGATTATGACTATTATGATTGTTGTTTTGATTGATAGATTGATCACCTAATAAGCACATACACTGTCTAATGCTAATTAAGAAGCAACTAAGATTGATAATTACATGATGTTGGTGTTATTAAATTCTTAGGGAAAACGGTTGGATGATTAATTTTAACGGCTGTAGTTTTAATTGATTAGATTCATCAAACTTACTAGCTTTTGAAGCTATCATTGATTTAATATTAACGGCTGTAGTTTTGGTTAAAGATTTGATAAGAGTCGAATTGAATGTTATTTTCTATTTGACTACAAGGTGAGAAGGAATTAAGTTTTCAATTGATGAATAATTGAATGAATTCAAATGTTTAAGTGATTTGATGATCAATGTAAAGTGGACCAAAAACCATAATTGCTTTTTAATCTTGATAAACTAGTAATTAATTAGCTCTAGTCTAATTAATTTAGAGTTAAAGAATTTCAAAAAAAACCCCTAATTTTTTGGTTTCCCGTTAATACAAGAGAAAATATATCCTTCCTTGTGAGATCGATCCATACTCACGCTACTACATTCATAACTGTTATTAACTTGAGAGGGTTAATTTGGGAGTACGCGATAAACGCTACCAAATTTTGGCGTCGTTGCCGGGGAAGGTAATTACTTTTGTGTTAACGTCACTTTATTTTATTTATTTCGTTTTATACTCGTGTTGTTTGTTCATGAGTACAGGTGATCCCTCAGATCAAGAAGACAATATTCACTACGATCCTGAGATCGAGAGGACACTACATCGGAGAAGGAGAGAAAATCGAAGGCAAGAAGAGGAAGAAAGGTACAACATGACTGCTAATCGAAGTTTACGACAACTGGGCAATCCGGATTTGAACCAACAACCTCTTTGCATTACTTTTCCTACTCTTGCAACTAATGTCAATTTTGAACTAGAATCTGGACTAATACATTTGTTGCCATCTTTTCATGGACTTGCAGGAGAAGATCCTCATAAGCATTTGATGGAGTTCCATGTGGTTTGCACCACCATGAAGCCGACTGGAATTACTGAGGAGCAAATCAAGTTGAGAGCTTTCCCTTTTTCCTTAAAGGACACTGCAAAGGACTGGTTATTCTACCTACCATCAGGTTCGATCACAACATGGAATGATCTCAAAAGGACGTTTCTGGAGAAATATTTCATCGAGGCGGCTAATATACGGAAGGAGGTCTACTCTATTAGACAGTACACGGGAGAGACATTGCATGAGTACTGGGAGCGCTTCAAGAAGTTCTGTGCAAGCTGCCCACAACACCAGATAAGTGAACATTTACTCATACAATACTTTTATGAGGGTTTGTTATCTAGTGACAGGAACTTGGTTGACGTTGCGAGCGGTGGAGCTTTTGTGGATAAGACACCGGAAGATGCGAGAAGCTTGATAGCAAACATGGCGGCCAACTCACAGCAGTTTGGCAACTTTAGAAATGAGCCGAATCAACGGAAACAATGAGAGGTAAATGTGTCTAACCTAGAACAACACCTTATCAGCCTCATCTCTCTTGTTCGTCAAATGGCAGGAGGAAACGGACAGACAGTGAAGCCGTGTGGAATATGTTTGGAGATGATTCATACTACAGATTCATGCCCATCACTTCAAGAAGCATCTGCTGAGCAAGTGAAGGCAAGGTGGATTTTCGGGGCAACCTCAACGCAAATATGACCCTTACTCCAACACATACAACCTAGGATGGAGAGACCACCCTAACTTGAGCTATGGACCACAGTCAATGATCATGTTCCACCTCAAATGCCACAACATCCACCACCATACAAGCCACCTTTTCAGATGACACAACAATCAAATTGCCCTGCTTGTTACAGTTGTGGTAAGATGGGCCACATTTCTCGGTATTGCCCAACTCGGGGAGGACAGTCAGATTTTCAAGGGAACAGGCCGAGATTTGAGGACAGGACAGTGCATCAGAGGCAACAGATTATGCCTCGACCATCGGGAGGTCAGACAGTGGGACCGTCCCAGGGGCAGGTATATACACTGACTAGAGAGCAGGCTCAGGCAGCCCCGGAGGAGGTGATCGCCGGTACGTACCATTATTTACGTACCCTGCTTTTATTTTGATAGATACAGGTGCCTCCCACTCTTTTGTATCTGTTGGCTTTGTGGAGAAACACAATACGCTTGAAAAGAACGAAATTTAGTGAAGTGTTTTACATTCAGTCTCTGGATGTTATGAAACGATATTATCTTCAAGAACAAGGAAGCAAACATGGACATCTTACTAGAAGCTATCAAGGTTAGGTGTTGGTTGTGGACAAAAAATTTTGCTAACAAAGAATTTTTTATTTTCTCTTACTGGTTAGTTTATAAGTCCTAGACAATGCATACAAATTTAGCTCTGCGGATTTTTTGTATTATTGAAGGGAGGTAAATTGAGAGATTTCAAGAGTTTTATTTCAAAACACTTTATTGCACTTAAACAAACAGGAATACATATTGTACTCCTTATAAAACAAATATTCGTATCAAAATATTATAGAGAATATAGCAGGAAGTATAGAATTGTCGGAGCAAGAGATTCAGGCGGGATAATATCTCATCTTTATTACCTTTACTATATATTATGTAATCAGATGCTATTAAAAAAAGCTATATTTAATAAATAAGAATTAGAAAAATGATCTTCTAGAAGATAAGACTTTTGCAGTAGAGTCCCAAATATTTAGAACTAATTAAATATAGTTCCAAAAATATTATTTTGTATTAAAAGTAGTCACATATACATATTTTTATCAAATATAGACCACAAAAATTATTTTAAAAAAAAAGTTGTCCAAAACTTTTAACAAAAGTTGAGACTATTTTTTATTATTCCTAAAAGTTTGGACTATTATTGCAAATATCTTTTCTATGGGGTCATTTTGTAATTTACCCACCAACATATTATTAATCTCAGAATATTTATTTTTAAAAAAACAGGATATGAAGAATAATTTCAAAAATAAATTGTATTTCACATATTTTAATGCTAGTTATAAAGACAAAATTCATAAAAATCGAACTTTGGTTACCAATTTGAACCTTGAAAATACGTTAAGTTTATTTTTAAAAAAAAGGTCAAAAAAATTCAAAAATGATTAATAGGGAAAATATGAAAATACAAAGTTGTTATCCTACTACAAATATGTTACTGCAAACATCGTCAAATTCTTCATTACAATCGATATATCACTAATACTGTTTAAAACCAAACCACATAATACATATTCCATCAAAACAAATACACACACAACAACAAATATTTTTATTGTCAAACGTAAGTGGAAAGTCATTGATTCTTGTGTCTTGTTTTAATACAATGTTCGATCACTTCTTTTGCCGAATATACCTGGACCATACGTGGAATACATCACAGCGATAAGAAGGGGGAATTGCAATAACATGAATGATGCCACTGGCAAGCAAGCCAATGCTGCCATTGGTACGAAAAATAAACTAGATTTGTCCTTCAATGTAAGATATATAGCTGCACTGAAAGCAACCATCATGAATGTAATGGATGTGAAGAGGGTAAGCAAACCAATGCATAATCTCTTAGGTAGAACATATCGAAAATCTTGTTCGGCATAACGGGAAGTCAGGATCGATAGGAACATAAGCAGTGAAGTGGTGGATGTGAACATGGAAACGGAGTCTGAGATGGCAAATATAATAAATGTGGTGTCTTTTAGGAAAAATGGTACTCCGGAGTCACTACCAAGACCTCCTGGAACTGTGAAAGCTGCAGCAAATACGACTGTAGCAATCAATGCAGCAGCAATGGTGCATGAGTTGGCAGTGTCTTTCAACCATTTTTCTCCTTGAGATTTCAACTGCTCGTGCTTCTCTGAAAACAACATCTGGGGAATTTTGCCTTCATCATTTTTCCATGTCCTACGAGAAGGGTTTACGAATTTTTTCGTCTCCTATATAGTGTTGATGAATTTTTCAACACAAAAAAGTACTCATGTAAACAAACAATAATAAGGGAAGCTAATCTGAAAAGTTATAAATTTTATGGGGATATAGGCATATGATACAAGTGTTACATAAGAGATCTAGTACCTTAAACCATTGTAATTCACGTTGCATCTGTAAAGCTGTACCAGAAACTAGATTGAGCTTATGAGGATGAGCTAACTCTCCGCACATGTGCATAAAGTTGTTACCCAAAGAGTCTGTCGAGTCGTAAAAATATTGTTTTCGTTCATTCATGTGATGAATGAGATTGAAAACATTTTCGACGCGTTCTCTTGCTGCTATGTGAAAAATGGTACATTCAGTTTTTGATTCTTTAGCATAAATGGCATTCGGAAACATCTCTATGATCACCTCCACAACCTCATGTATGCCTTCTCGTGCAGCATTAAGTATTGCGCTTTCATAAACAGGTGAAGCATCACTACAAGGCAAAGATTCCAGTGCCTTGCACAAGCATTTGACGAGTTCAAGTGTTTGTTGGTGCATTACTTTCTTATTCTTGATGCTCTTCACTCCAGGAACTATATATATAATAGTAGCCAAAATAAGAGGATAAACAAATCACATCGCATACTTTAATATGTAATGATGACAAATAGTAGATGAAAAGAGATTTAGGAGTGGCGGCGGGGCTGAAATTATTATATGAGTTTCAACTCGTTATTCATTAATATTACATATGAAATCACATACGTAGAAATATGTCGTATGTTTGTTATCTGAATTTCTGCTTAATATTTTTGAAAATCATGTTGCTCAATCTTTTTATCAATGAACTTTTGTGTTTCTGTTAATATTTAATATTATTGGTTAATATATTATTAAGATAATTCAAGAATATTTATCCAGAAGATTGCGCACCATTGAATAATCACCCACTATCCTGTAAGTGGTGTAATTGTGTCAACTCTAAATCTTTGATGGCAAGACTTATATAAAGGACATTTTGGAGGGTTCCTAAGACAACCAATTCACTTCAAAAAAATAAACAATCTATTAGAATTGCATAAGGTTTAGAAGCATCCTTCTGCGACTATCAATTACTCACATATACTCCATCACCTTCAATGATGATTATTCACGATATATGTATCTCTACTTGCTTCATAATAAATATGAAGTTTTGGATGCTTTTAAAGCATATAAAGCTGAAGTATAGAAACAATGCAGTAAGCAAATTAAGAGCGTTAGATCAGATAGAGGTGGTGAGTACTATGTTAGGTACACTAAAAGTGGACAATCACTTGGTCCTTTTGCTAAGTCGGGATTGTTGCCCAATACACCATGCCGGATTCTTGTAATTAAAATGGTGTGGCAGAAGGAATAAACCGGACATTAATAAACATTATGCGTAGTATGCTTGGTAGTTCTAAACTTCCTAAGTCATTGTGCATTGAAGCTCTTAAAAAGGCAGTGTATATATTAAACTGAGTTCCAACCAAGGCTGTCTCTATGACACCTTTTGAGTTATGGAAAGGTTGGAAACCGTGTTTGCAAGGTAAGAATTTATAATTCACATGAAAAGAAGTTGGACCCAATGACCATTAGTGGGTGATATACCGAAAGGTATAAGAGGTATGGATTCTACTGTCCATTTCACATCACTAAATTTGTGGAATCGAGGAATGCAAAATTTCTTGAGAATGACTTGATTAGTGGGAGCGGTCAATTTCAGGATAATAGTTCTGAAAAAGATCATCAGCTCATTCATCCACTGTAAGTGATCGATTGATTGATGTTTACAAATGTCCTCAAGTTTATAGGCACGCTGATGAACCAGTCTTAGAGATTCCACAAGTAGTTGATCATGATCTACTAGTTCCCGATGATCCGACAGATTCCAGATACCGTCGAGAACCCCGTCGAACATGATCCTGTCTTAGAGGAAAATGTTGATGCAACATTGAGAAGGTCTAATGGAATGAGGAGATCAGCCATTCCTAGTGATTATATTGTGTATCTACAAGAATCTGACTATAATTTTGGAGCTGAGAATGATCCTGAGACGTTTTCACAAGCGATGGAAAGTAATGAATCCAAGTTGTGGTTCGATACCATGAATGATGAGATAGATTCAAGGGCACATAATGGAGTATGGGAGTTGGTTCAGTTTCCAGATGGTGTAAAAGCCATTGGATGTAGGTGGGCCTTTAAAACAAAGAAAGATTCACTGGGCAACATTGAACAATATAAGGCTAGACTCATTGCCAAAGGATTCACTAAAAGAGAGAATTGATTAAACAAAGACATTTTCTCATGTATTTAAAAAGGATTCTCAACATGTGGTTATGGCATTGGTAGCCCATTTTGATATGGATTTGCATCAAATGATGTGAAAATGGCATTCCTCAATGATGATCTAGAGGAAGATATGAAACAATCTGAAGGATTCTCCTCTAGTGATGGTGAGCATTTGGTATGTAAGCTTAAGAAATCCATAACTAATTGAAACAAGCCTCCCGATAGTGGTATTTAAAATTCATCACGTATCTCTTCATTTGGTTTTGTTGAGAACGTAATTGATCAATGTATATACCAGAAGGTTATTGTGAGTAAAATTTGTTTCTTTGTTTTGTATGTAGATGATATATTACTTGCAACCAACAATAAGGGGTTTCTATACGAGGTTAAACAATTTCTCTCTAAGAACTTTGATATGAATGATATGGGTGAGGGATCTTATGTCATTGGTATTAAGATCCATAGGGATAGATCCAAATAAGATCCATAGGGATAGATCCAAATATATTTTGGGTTTATCGCAAGAACCTATATAAACAAAGCTATGGAGATATTTCGGATGAGTGATTGTTCACCATGTGTAGCACCGATTGTGAAGGGTGATAGATTCAATTTGACTCAATGTCCAAAAAATGAGTTTGTGAAGTAACAAATGAAAAACATTCAATATGCTTCTTGTGTTGGAAGCCTAATGTATACTCAAGTTTGTACTAGACCTGATATCGCAGTTGTTGTGGGAATGTTGGGAATATATCAGAGTAATATGGGTATTGATCTTTGGAAAGCTGCCAGAAGGTTATAAAGTACCTTAAAGGTATTAAGGATTACATGCTTATGTATAAATAGACTGATAATTTGGAGGTGATTGGCTACTCCTATTCAGAATTTGCTGGTTGTGTTGATTCACGTAAATCAACATTTGGATACATATTTGTGTTTGCCAGCCGAGTTCGTTGCTTGTTTTGAAGCATCTTCACATGGTGTATGGTTGAAGAGTTTCGTATTTGGGCTTATAATTATGGATTTTATATCTAGGCTATGAGGTTATATAGTGACATTCATTTACAGTTTTTCAGGCTAAATAATAAAAGTGAAAGTCGAAGTAAACACATCGACATTAAGTATTTAGCCATTTGGGAGCGTGTTAAAGACAATAAATTTGTTATTGAACACGTGTGTACTGAATTGATGATTGTCGATCCTTAAAAAAAGTCATGACAACTAAGGGTTTTAAGGATCTTATGGTTAAAATGGAATTTGATTCCATTATGTGATTTCATAGTACGTACATTTATTGTATAGTTAATGAAACTCTTTCAGTTATGATATTTCTCATATTCAGTTGTGTATATATTCAATTATTGAGAAATATTGCTCAAGCTGGACCTAGAATAAGCCTTAGTTTATTCATTCGTTGAGGTTACCGCATTTGGTTTTAAGAGGCCTAATGCAGCGTGATACATGGAAGATACTACTCAATATAAAAGGGCACATCACCATGATTCGTATATTTGTTTCTTAATATGATGACGTATTCTTGATTATTCGGTTTGTGAAATATTAACTAAGTTGGAGAATGTTAATAATTAATATTATTGGTTAATATAATATTAAGATAATATCAAGAATATTTATCCAGAAGATTGCACACTAACTGGATAATCACCCACTATCTTGTAAGTAAGCGTGTCAAACTTTAAGTCTTTGATGACAAGACTTATATAAAGGACATTGCGAAGGGTCCTAAGCCAAGCAATCCAGTTCAGAAAAATACACCATCTATTAGAGTTGCATAATGTTTAGAAGCGTCTTTTTGCGACTATCAATTACTCAGATCTGTCTGGATCAAACTGCATTGTTAGGATCGGGGTAGTGTTTAGAAGGGGGGGGGGGGGGGGGTGAATAAACACTAGATATAATTTCGATTTCTTTTCTGGTTAACTGTAAACTGTTAAGTATTACAGTTGCTTCTCAATATCAGGCAAGTCAGTAGACACTTATTATAGTGCGGAAGACGTCTACAAAACTTGTGAGGAATAAAACTGAAGTAATAAGGCAATAAACGAGTAACACGAGAGCTGTTTCTGGAAGTTCGAAGCACAACGCTTCTACGTCTCCCCTTCTTCCTTTGCAGGAAGGATTCACTAGAAGACTTGGTTTACACTTTACAGTATACAACCTTCTTAGGCACTAACACACTTGGCCTAAACTCCTAGCAATCACACTCTTTTTAACTTTTGGTTACAATGAATTCTATAACACTCTTTACAGAATAAACTTTCTAGCTTTGAGAGTTTTGAGCAGCAGACTTCAATTGAAGATAATCTATCACAGATTCAGTTTGCTGTTTGTCTGCTCTTTGCTGAACGTTTGGAATAACAGTCTTATGACTTTCTTGTTTGCTTTGAAGTATATCTCTTAGTTGAAAATCGCTCAGCACCTCTTCATTCTCTGCTTGGATGTATTTATAGGTTTGGATGTCCAACGGTAGCCTTTCTGTATATGGAAGAGATTAGCTTTTCAATTTCATATTGTCTTCTTTCCTATTTTGTAAAGCAACGGCTCTTTTCACTCTGACGGTAATGGTGGCGGAGATATAGCAGGGTGCGCCGCTCTGTTGTACCTTTGTCAGAGAATGTTGTACTGATTTTGTCTCGTTGCTTAGTGCTCTAACTGGAAGCTCAGACTTCTGCTGGTTTTCTTTGTTCAACTGGTCGTTCATCCACTTATGACCAGTTGATGTCCTTGTTCAGTGAGAGACTATTCAGTTGATAGTTGTCCAGTAGATGTCCATCCAGTTTAAGTTTATCCGGTTGATAGCTTGCACGGTTGATGTCTTCACCCGGTTGATGTCTTCACCCGGTTGATGTCTTGTCTGGTTGATGTCTTCATCCGGTTGATGTCTTATCCAGTTGATGTCTTCATCCGGTTGATGTCTTATCCAGTTGATGACTTCATCCGGTTGGTGACTTCATCCGGTTGATGTCTTATCCAGTTTGTAGGCATCCAGTTTATGTCTTCACCCGGTAGAAGTCTTTATCCAGTTGATGACTTCATCCGGTTGGTGACTTCATCCGGTTGATGTCTTATCCAGTTTGTAGGCATCCAGTTTATGTCTTCACCCGGTAGAAGTCTTTATCCAGTTGATCTTTGTTATCCGGTTGGACTTCATCCAGTTGATCTTTAATATCCGGTTTGTAATTACCAAAACTTAGAAATCGTTTTCCCAACAATTTCCCCCTTTTTGGTGATGACAAAACTAAGTAATGATCTATTTCCAGTTTGAGTACATAAGATGAGAATCCTGAAGGTACTTGAAGACATAATGGAAAAGAAATTTTCATTAAATATAAGCAGATTACAAGTTGTAATCAAACTGGACAATTGAGAGAGATTCATCTTTATTTAAGATGAATTCTAATAACTTGAATTGAATAGAATCTAAGATCAATCTAGTTTACATAATATAGCTGATACATGACAGATCTTTAAACAAGCATTGTAGACCCGGAGAGCTTCGATCCACCTGGTGTCAGAGAGGAAGAGCTCGATCCACCTTGTTTCAGAGAGGACCTAATTAGAATACTCTATCTCTGCCGGTCTACCTTGTTTCAGAGAGAAGGTCGGGAAGAGTCATACGTATATTCATCAGGCAGCTTCCATGGTACATGGATTCACCTAACGAGAATAGTCTATCTCTGTCTTCCCCCTTTTTGTCATCAGCCCCCAGACATCTGCTGTGAGTAGTTCCTGACTGATGAGGAGCACCAGAACAGGATCAAAGCACTGAAGCTTAACAGAGCTGGGTTAGATAAGTAATCAACCCAGGAGGGGTTGATTTAGATAAGTAATAAACCCATGAAGCGGAAAAAGATCTAACAGAAAACCAAGAAATTTTGAATAACTTGAAGTTAATCATGATGAGTGAATGTGTGATATGTGAGCAAACAAGAACCGCTATTTATAGGAAAAACAAGGTTGCTATAAATGTGAATGCATTTATGTGGAATAGTGAATACAAAGAGACAGTCAATTTAAAACAGTAAATAGATAAGGGTAATTAAGAGGGAGTCAGAAAACGATACTATTTGCGCCCGAACCAATGTTTGGAATAGTCGCGTTTTTCGGCAGGCGGTTGGCGTGGACTCCGAGATCTTGGTTGAGCAGTTGGTCAGGACTGAGTGGGTGCTCCAGTTGCAGGGGATGAATGAGCAGCTGAACTTGAAGCCCGCTGTGTTGAGGGAGCAGTTCGGCTGGGTTCAGGTAGTCTGCGAATTATTTGAGGAGCTGCAGGCAGGCTGTTGCATATATCTTGAATTTGAGAAGCAAATGCTGCCTGCATGGTGGCCAACTGATCGGTCAAGATTTTCTTGGCGTCGTCAATCTTTTCTCCAAGAGCCATGGAGGTGGCAGCATGAAGAGATTCATTGTTTTGAGTGATCTGAAGACGCGCCTGGCCAATTCTAGTAAAAGCATCTGCCACTGCATTCTCAGCAAAGGTTTGAAGTCTGGTGACAGTAGTCGTTAGACTACTTAAGTCCCGGTAGACTTGCTGGAATTGAAAGTCTGTGTGCTGCTGATGAGTGCCTAGAATGAGAGTTGCAGTTCGCTCTTCCTGCTTAAGTTTATGAACATCGCTTGCTAGTGCTGATATGGCAGTGGAGAGATTGGCTAGCTGTGCAGCAATGTTCGGAGGCTCGTCCAGAGGGTTTGTAAAGACAAAAAAATCTTCAGAAAGCTCTTGAACCATGGACGGATCTGCAGCAATCATTGGAGTATCAGTAGTAGGGACAAGAGCGCTGAGATGAGAATCTTCAACTGCAGTGGAGGGCAACATAGGAGCTTCAACAATTGGTGCAGCTGTAGAATCTGAGATAGGTACAGCCAAAATGGCAGTTTCTTCATTTTGTGGAGCAGCCAAAGTAGTAGTGGGTTGATCAACCGCAGCAACAGACGACTGGGTGTGATCATTTGAGTGTGAAGACTCACTGGGTTCATTATTGGCAGAGGATATAGTAACATGCTGAACCACTGTTTGAATGACTGCATCCACATTGGTGTGATCAACATCCATTGGTTGGGGCTGTTGATCATTATGAGAGCTGGGAGTAGAGGAGATGCTGGGAGCAGTTGGAGAGGAGAGTTCTTTAACCAAGGAGGCTGCCTTCAAGGCAGTTGGTGCGGCCTCCGCTCCAGGGGGAGTAGTCTCCAGAGCAGTAGAAGTGAACTCCACAGAAAATGGGACAATCTCCAAATTGGCAATGACCGAGTGTAGATCCGGCTGAACAGGGTTGGCAACAGTTTCAGTAGAGGAGCAAGAGTGAATCCCAGTGGAGATGCGAATATCATGAAGAGCAAGCTCAGCCATTTCGAGCTTGGGTCCAAGAGCATTTAGAACAGCTCTATCATGATTCGCTGTTCCTGAATTACCGTTAAATTGTTGGAGGCGGGTTTCTACCAGGGCCTGAAGTTCACCCACATAGATCATCAGGCTAAAAACATCTCTCAGCTTCAAGCTTGTTTCAGGGTCTGAGACTTGAAGATATGCTAGGATTTTGTTCTCATCTGCCCTAGCCTGATCCAGAATTTGATCAAAATCATCTAATCGAACCTTCATACGGGCCTTTACCCATCGATCAAAAATCTACAGCTGTGGTTGCAGTTTGGCTTCCACTGTATCCATGACCATTTGAATCTCAAAGGCAACAGGAGTGGACACTGGAGTCGTAAGAGATTTTCCTTTTCCAGCAGGGGTGGTCTTGGGATGACAGTATGGACATAATGACTTAGGTGTCCTGAAGCTGATAGAGCCTGGTGTTTGCTGAGAGCTCACCAGTGCTGACGGAGTGTCAACTGGAATCATTGAAGGAGCAGGCACCATGGCTAATGAAGCAGTTGGTTCCTCAGTTGAAGGGATGGCAGGGCTGGGTTCCCTATCAGGATTTACGCCTGTAGGACCTGCGGAGGAGATAGTATCGGAGGCTGCAATGTCTGTCTGTCGGGCGGTCTGAGGAGCAGCTTTTCGTGTTCTGGGCTTCTTAGGAGGGGGGGGGAGGGGGAGAAGACTCGGCGGATTCCGAGACAGTCTGTTCAGAGTCACTGATTACCTGAGTCAAGCGACGCTTTGTCACCCCGCCTTCTCTGCCACTTCGTTGGCGATGAAGTTGAAGATACTTGTGAGTGATGAGTCTCCCTGGATGAAGGTGTGAGAGAGCCCCTGTCTTAATGTGTTTGCTCTCAAAAAGGCTGCTTAGTGGGAGAGCAAAACCTGATTGACCCTTGCCAGATGCTACCAGACTAGTCAGTATTTGAAATAACACAGCTGGCCAGTTTATCTCCAACCCTTTGCATATAGCGCTCATAACGTCAAACTTTTCAGGGGTAATTATATCAAATGATCCTGCCTTACATAGGAGCCCCTTGGAGATTATGTCCGCCAGTTGTCGATAATGACTCTTCATCAATACTTTCCGGAAAGGAGGACGTGGAAGGCGATGAGCAGAGTCCGAAACTGTGAGACGCATCTCTTCTCTTAGTTCCGCTGGAATAGTGGAAAAATCAGTGAGTCCGGTGGAGGGAAGGCATAGGTGTGTGGCATATTCTGGTTGGGTGATGGTGACCGACTGTCCAGAGACGGATGCCACCACGGTGTCATCCACAACCTTGGCCGTAGCAAAGAACTCTTGTAGCTCGTTCTTGTAAAAAGAGGGGGTCTGGCTCAAGATTACCAGGAGTCCGGAGGTATCCAGCCTTTGTATCAACTCCTTGGTCTCTTCATCAGAGGATGTGGATATTGAATGAAAATCGACGTGAATAGCATTGGTGATGAAACTCGGCTGAACATTCTTCGACATTTTGAGTGGGTAAGAGGAAGAAGCAGCAGCAGTTTGTTAGAGTAAGGTTTTCTGAAAGAGAAAAATAATCGCAGTGATTTGTTGGAGAAGAAGAGTAGTGAAACTAATGGCGGTGAATAAGAAAGTATATGTAACGTCGTACTGTAGATGAGCGGACACATGTATACGTGGCGATCATCTAACGATTTAAAAAGATTTAGCAAATAAATAAAAGGACAGGATTTAGGCGGGAGTGAAATAATTTATTTTTATACAAAAGTAATTTTGAATTCCGACGTTCATTAGGTTAATAAGTATCGAGGGTTATTTTTGTCAAAGCATATTTGGTAACATCAGCTGGTATGTAGGGTTCGACTGGTAGGAAAACATCCACTGGATGTGGAGTCCTACTGGTTCGGATACACCTACTGCAGCTGACCATTGTATTACCAGCTGAGCTTAAATAACCATGATAGAATTATAACAGAAATTCCCCCTAAATTTATGCACATAAACTAACTAATTCCCCCTGAATTCATTACCCAAACAAAATAATCAAGAAGTAATTTCAATTAAACCAAGAATATTTCGAAAGTAGGAAAACTTAGCGTCCGGTAGGGGTTTTGTGAAGATGTCTGTTGCCTGTTGTTCTGTAGAAATATACTCCAGCCGAATTTCTTTCTTCATGACATGATCTCTGATAAAATGATGACGGATGTCAATATGTTTAGTACGAGTATGAAGAACTGGATTGTATGTTATGGCAATGGCAGATGTATTGTCACAGAAAATAGGAGCCCCTGTGGACTCAATTCCATAGTCTCTGAGTTGTTGCTGAATCCAGAGCAGTTGAGCACAGCAGCTTCCAGCAGCAAGGTACTCTGCTTCTGCAGTGGAAGTTGCAATGGATGTCTGTTTCTTGCAACCCCATGATATCAATCGATCACCAAGAAATTGACAATACCCACTGGTGCTTTTCCTGTCAATTTTGCATCCAGCATAGTCAGCATCTGAGTATCCAATAAGATTAAAGGTTGAGTCTCTTGGATACCATAGACCGACATTCTCAGTGTCTTTCAAATATTTTAGGATCCTTTTAACTGCAGTGAAGTGCGACTGCTTGGGATTTGCTTGAAACCTGGCGCACATACACACTGCAAACATAATATCTGGTCGGCTGGCTGTCAAATATAGTAAAGATCCGATTATGCCTCGATACATTGTAACTTCGACTGGTATTCCTGAATTATCCAAGTTGAGTTTGGCAGATGAGCTCATTGGTGTAGCAGCAGCTGAGCTGGTACTCATTCCATATTTCTTCAGTAGCTCTTTAGTGTATTTAAACTGATTTATCAGGATTCCTTCACTAGATTGCTTGACTTGCAATCCTAAGAAAAATTATAGTTCTCCCATCATGCTCATCTCAAACTGGTCCTGCATAATTTTAGAGAATCTTTCGCACAATTTTGAGTTAGTACTTCCGAAGATAATATCATCAACATAAATTTGAACAAGCAGAGTATGATCTCCCTTTGTAAATTTAAAAAGGGTCTTGTCCACCGTGCCAATAATAAAATTGTGTTCTGTCAAATATTTTGATAAAGTTTCATACCAGGCACGAGGAGCTTGCTTTAGACCATACAAGGCTTTATTGAGACGGAAAACATGAGATGGCTGCTGATGGTTTTCAAATCCAGGAGGTTGTTCAACATAGACTTCTTCCTGGAGTTTGCCGTTAAGAAATGCACTCTTAACATCCATCTGATAGACTTTAAAGTCTTTAAACGCAGCAAATGCAAGAAATATGCGAATTGCTTCTAGTCGAGCTACAGGGGCAAAGGTTTCATCGAAATCAATGCCTTATTCCTGTCTGTAGCCCTGTGCAACTAATCTTGTCTTATTTCTGATTACTGTACCGTTTTCGTCTAATTTATTCCTAAACACCCATTTGGTGCCAATTACAGTGTGATGCTTTGGTCGTGGTACTAGATACCATACTTTGTTTCGCTCAAACTGATTTAGTTCTTCCTGCATTGCTTCTACCCAACTTGGGTCTAATATAGCGTCATCAATCTTCTTAGGTTCTATATGAGATATGAATGCAGCATGAAGAAATTCATTAATCATTTGTCCTCTGGTGCGTAGAGGAGCAAGAGGGTTACCGATGACCTGCTCAGGTGGATGATCCTTCTTCCACCGGAGCGAAGGTCCAAGAGGGCTGAGTTCTTCAGTTGACTGGATGTGAGTAGGCAAATCAGAGGTTCTGATTGACTCATCTTTCTCATTAGTTCCTTCTACTGCAGCAGGGGTAGATGCAACTGTTTCATTTGTAGCTGGTTGCAGTGCCTGTTGGCCAGCAGACTCCTCTGCTTGAGCTTCAGGAACTTCTGGTTCTAAGGAGCAGTCAGTCATGCTTCTGTAATCAATCTCATCATCAACATTTTCGTCAATGTAAGTGCTTTCCAGTCGATTACTCAAGTTGTTGTACAATCAGTAGGTTCATCAAATTTTACATGCACTGATTCTTCTACATTAAGAGTTCTATTATTAAATACTCTGAATGCCTTACTAACTGTAGAATAGCCAAGGAATATTCCAGCATCAGATTTGGCATCAAAAGCAGTGAGATGAGTCTTTCCATTGTTGTGAATAAAACATTTGCAACCAAACACATGGAAATAGGAAATATTTGGCTTACTGCCATTCCAGATCTCATAAGGGGTTTTGTTTGCTCGCTTATTAATCATTGATCTGTTCTGCGAATAACATGCTGTGTTGACAGCTTCTGCCCAAAATCTCTGCGATATTTCTGATTCCGCGAGCATAGTTCGCGCAGCTTCTTTCAAAGTGCGGTTCCTACGCTCAGCAACTCCGTTTTGTTGAGGAGTTCTAGATGCAGAGTATTCGTGTTTAATACCAAGGTCATCTAGATATGATTCGAGTGATTGATTGGTGAACTCAGTACCTTTATCACTGCGAATTCTATCTATCCCACACGATTTCTCATTTTGGAGTCTTTTCAGTAATTTGATCAGCTTTGGAGTAGCCTGATCTTTGCCACTTAGGAACAAGACCCACGTGAAACGAGTGTAATCGTCTATTACCACTAGAGTATACTTCATTCCCCCTAGACTTGTTACTGGTATGGGACCAAATAGATCCATATGCAGCAACTCTAGGCACCGAGAAGAAGATTTACTCCCTTTGTTCTTAAAGGAGGATCTGATTTGCTTACCAAGTTGACATGCTGCACAGATCTTGTCTTTTGAGAACTCAATTTGGGGCAGTCCAACAACTAGATCAAGTTTACGCAGACTGGCAATAGTTTTAAAGTTTAAGTGACTCAACCGTTTGTGCCAAAGCCAATTTTTGGATGAATTCAGAGCAGCTAAGCAAGTAGAAGAGGTAGGCTGATTAAGATTTCAATCAATTTTATATGTGTTATCATGCCTTCTACCTACGAGTAATATACTGCCATCATTAGATTTAATTGTGCATGAGTGCTGATTGAATTCTACGGAATGACCATTGTCACACAATTGACTTATGCTAATCAAGTTGTAGCATAGATTTTCAACTAAAAGAATATCTTTAATGATGATGTTACCGTAGATAATCTTACCCTTACCCACGGTTCTACCTTTGGCGTTGTCTCCAAAAGTTATTCTGGGTCCGGTGGAGTCCACAAGTTCAGACAATAAGCTCGCATTCCCTGTCATATGTCTAGAGCACCCGCTGTCCAGAAACCATTCTGAGCTCCGAACTGGATGCATTCTAGTTTCCTGCAATTAAAGCGATAGAATGATTGGTACCCAATCCTACTTGGGTCCAGGTAGGATTAGTCCTTTCGGAACCCACACTTGTATGACCCTGAATGACTTAGGTCGGTGTGTGTTCTGAAATGTGTGTGCATTTATGAATATTGGAGATGATTTTGACTGTGAAGTGTGATAATCTGTGTATGCATGTGCTTTTGGTTTGTAGTTCCTGTTATTTAGCATATACCTCTTCTGCACAGGTTTACAGTTGTAGTACCAGTTGGGTCTAACCTCTCTAGCTGCTCGACCAGTGGGTTTAAGTTCATTTCTGAACTTTTGCCTCGGTTTAGCCTCTTTGAGTGGTTCTACATAACCAATACCTCTGTGATGTGCCTGTTCCTTGATGAGTGTTGCTTTAACAGGTTCTTTAACCAGTTCATAAGGGTCATATACTGTGCTAGATCTTACAAAGTTCATTGATTGAACCTTGCCTTTTGTTAGACACAGTTGAGGTTCATTACCAGATGAACTGCCGTCATTGTTATTATAGCCTATGCCTGTTAAATCACCAGCAAGCCTTATAGACTCAAGCATTTCATCCTTTCTGGTAGTCGACGCATTCCAAGTGCTAACCAGTTTGCTGAGTTTCTGGTAAGCATTCTTGGCTTCATCTCTTTCCTTCACTAGGAGACTGGATGTTTCCCTTAAGCAGTTCAACTCCCTTGATTGTTCACAATCAAGCTTGTTTTCATGCTTTTCAGTTTGGATTGTGTGCTCAGTCTTATAGCTTTCAAAAGATTCATATAGCGTCCGATACTCATTGATCATGTCCTGCAATGCATTGGTAAGTTCACTATGTGTAAATTCAGATAGGTTAGATTCATGTACCTCATTTTCATCATTTGCCATTAAGCAGTGGACTTCCTCGTCTTCACTCTCGCTGGATGAGCTAGTTAACTCTTCTGATTCTGATTCAGAATCAGCCCATTTGCTCTTGCTTTCTTCTGCCATCAAGACTTTTTGATCTCTGTCCTTTTTGGATGATCTTCTGGTTTCTTTGGATTTTCTGTAATCCTTGGATCCTCTTTTGTGATCATCCTTTTTGGGTTTAGGACAGTCCGCAATGAAGTGCCCTGGTTTGAGGCAGTTGAAGCATACTCGCTCTTCTTCTTCTGAATTTCCTTTGGAATTCTGCCTCCGAGGATATGATTGATAAGGTCTCTGATTCTTCTTCATGAATTTCCCAAATTTCTTTACAAACATTGCCATAGCATCATTACACATCTTTTCTGGAGTCATTTCTGTAGGAGTAGGCAGAGACTCCGATGCAGTGAGAGCTTTTGTTGGTTGACTGGTATTTGGTTCATCTTCAACCCGAACGCCTAATTCGAATTCATAGGCTTTTAAATCAGCAAACAGATCATGTAGATCTATCTTGTTGATGTCCTTCGATTCTCTAATAGCAATGGTCTTGACATCCCATTCTCTTGGTAGACCTCTCATTACTTTGAGAGTGACTTCTCTGTTGGGTAACTCCTTACCCAGACTGTTTAGTTCATTGATTATTCCAGTCACTCTTTCATCGTACTCGTTGAGAGTTTCTCCATTTATCATTTTGATATGCTCAAACTTCTGTAAAGCCACAGTAAGCTTGTTTTCTTTGGTTTGATCATTTCCTTCACAGAGTTGAGCAATCTTCTCCCAGATTTCTTTGGCTGTAGGGCACATCTTTATTTTGTTGAACATATTTTTGTCCAAAGTTTTGAACAGAATGTCCTTAGCAACGTTGTCTAGATTTGTTTTTTTCTTGTCTTCATTTGACCATTGAGATCTTTCCTTTTCTACCATTTGTGGATCACCACTTGTGATAGAAGCAGCTGTATTGATTTTCATGATCTTCAAAGGTCCTTCAGTGATTACATACCACATATCATCATCTTGAGCACTTAGATGTGCTTGCATACGGATCCTCCAGTCATCATATTCGTCTTTCTTGAACATTGGAATCTTGCTGAATGAGGCCATCAGTTTTTGGTAAATGGTAATTTCTCAAGATTGAGAAGACCTAAGCTCTGATACCACTTGTTAGGATCGGGGTAGTGTTTAGAAGGGGGGGTTGAATAAACACTAGATACAATTTCGATTTCTTTTCTGGTTAACTGTAAACTGTTAAGTATTACAGTTGCTTCTCAATATCAGGCAAGTCAGTAGACACTTATTATAGTGCGGAAGACGTCTACAAAACTTGTGAGGAATAAAACTGAAGTAATAAGGCAATAAACGAGTAACACGAGAGCTGTTTCTGGAAGTTCGAAGCACAACGCTTCTATGTCTCCCCTTCTTCCTTTGCAGGAAGGATTCACTAGAAGACTTGGTTTACACTTTACAGTATACAACCTTCTTAGGCACTAACACACTTGGCCTAAACTCCTAGCAATCACACTCTTTTTAACTTTTGGTTACAATGAATTCTATAACACTCTTTACAGAATAAACTTTCTAGCTTTGAGAGTTTTGAGCAGCAGACTTCAATTGAAGATAATCTATCACAGATTCAGTTTGCTGTTTGTCTGCTCTTTGCTGAACGTTTGGAATAACAGTCTTATGACTTTCTTGTTTGCTTTGAAGTATTCTCTTAGTTGAAAATCGCTCAACACCTCTTCATTCTCTGCTTGGATGTATTTATAGGTTTGGATGTCCAACGGTAGCCTTTTTGTATATGGAAGAGATTAGATTTTCAATTTCATATTGTCTTCTTTCCTATTTTGTAAAGCAACGGCTCTTTTCACTCTGACGGTAATGGTGGCGGAGATATAGCAGGGTGCGCCGCTCTGTTGTACCTTTGTCAGAGAATGTTGTACTGATTTTGTCTCGTTGCTTAGTGCTCTAACTGGAAGCTCAGACTTCTGCTGGTTTCTTTGTTCAACTGGTCGTTCATCCACTTATGACCAGTTGATGTCCTTGTTCAGTGAGAGACTATTCAGTTGATAGTTGTCCAGTAGATGTCCATCCAGTTTAAGTTTATCCGGTTGATAGCTTGCACGGTTGATGTCTTCACCCGGTTGATGTCTTCACCCGGTTGATGTCTTGTCTGGTTGATGTCTTCATCGGTTGATGTCTTATCCAGTTGATGTCTTCATCCGGTTGATGTCTTATCCAGTTGATGACTTCATCCGGTTGGTGACTTCATCCGGTTGATGTCTTATCCAGTTTGTAGGCATCCAGTTTATGTCTTCACCCGGTAGAAGTCTTTATCCAGTTGATGACTTCATCCGGTTGGTGACTTCATCCGGTTGATGTCTTATCCAGTTTGTAGGCATCCAGTTTATGTCTTCACCCGGTAGAAGTCTTTATCCAGTTGATCTTTGTTATCCGGATGGACTTCATCCAGTTGATCTTTAATATCCGGTTTGTAATTACCAAAACTTAGAAATCGTTTTCCCAACATGCATATCAATGACTGGAGATAACAATGATCTTGAACTTTTATTTCCGCATATTCGATTTTGTGTTTTCTTCTCATTATTTGTTGTTTCACTACTATATCACTATATAGAAATGGTGTTATCGTCGTAGTTTCGTAGAACAAGTTTTTATTTCGTAATATTGATTAATTTGGATCTTTATTGTAATTATTGACAGTTGACAAAGGTTTAAGGCCCTAAAGACTATTTTAGATATTCTATCGAAAAAAACAAAAAAGTTCTAATGTGGGATGTGAATGAAAGAAATAGGGAAAAATGTGGTTCAAATGGTCGAAAGTTTGTCTACCAAAAGATAAAGGTGGATTAGGCGTCAACATTCTTAGATCCTTTAATCTCGCGATGATTGGTAAATGGAGATGGAGACTTCTTGGCAGTAGAGAAAACTGTGGGCAAAGGCAATAAGGAATTCCCGAATCAAATCATTAAAGATCTTTTGGTGCAGTGATATATGAATAATATAAGATAATGATATTGGGGAGTGGTTCACAAATAGTATAAGAGTACTTTATTTTAACTGGATAAATGGACGGAAAAAGAAAGTCTACTATCTAGATTTATAGCTTCTCAAGTAAAATGCATGGGACCGTGGCAGATTTCAGGAGACGGTGTGGAAATGACTGGGAATGGTTATGGGATTGGATTTTGATTAACTGACTTCTTCTTTACTTGATAAGAACAGCTAGATTTATAGCTTCTTTACTTGACGTATTCAGGATTGAAAGTTTAATATATCTGGAATAAATTTACACCAAAAAAAAGTGGCAACGTTCTCTTGCGTTTGATTTTGAATCAGTTACCTTTCTGTAGGAATCTGTATAGAAGAGTCATGACTCTAAATGATAATCAGAGATAATGTCCTTTATGCCATTTTTATAATGAATAAACAACGTATGTGATTCTAACATGTCCTAAGGTGTTTCCAATTTCGATTGTATTTATTATTAATTCTTTATACCATTTGCATCAACATATCGGCCTATTTTACAAACGTAAGAACCAAATCTTTTGGATTGCAATCTGGCGACGCAGGGCTTGGTCTATTTGGAGTGGGAGAAACATACTTATATTAAAAAATGAAGAATTCAACCCATCAAAGATTGTAGAGTTGATCAAGGTCAGACTTGGCGTTGGTTTAAGGCGAAATTTATTGTTTATCGACATGTTGTCAAATTTCAATCTTAGCCCATTATCTTTGTTTGTATGTGCTAACGTGAGGTGTCGACATGGTGGTGACGTATGTGGTCAGCACTTTAGCGGGAAAAAAGAGAGACTAAAAAAGCCTAAAAATTGAAAGATAATGAGAAGAAATGAAATACTTACCCAACAAAGTAATCATCTCGAACCAATCAAATCCTTTGCACCACTTGATCACCAGTACTTGGATTCTCAATGTCTGTCGTGATTTTCACAATTCTCAATGATGTCAAACGAGTATCTTCATGAGATAAAATAAGTATAAAAATTGTCTTTAATCGAATTTATAGTAAGAAAAAGGCATTACATCACAGTTGATACAAATTTTTTTTAAAAAAAAATTATGGTGATATATAGCCTTTAATTTTAATGCATTACAATTAACGGTGTATGTAGGTGGACTAGGCCATGGCCTTCACTGTGAAACGTTATTTATATCTTATTATTAAGTCAACTAAGCAAATTTACATAAAGGTGAGAAAATATACATTTAAATAAGGGGAGTGTTAGTAACACTCCATTTTACGTTTTTATTCTATTATTTGTCAAAATCTTTATATATGACTATTTTTTTAAAAAAAATTGATTGACCCTCCAAACTTATATTTTCCATATTAACTATTATAATTATTATATTTAAAATTTTTTAGTATTTTAATTAGGGATAATTACATATACAGCCCATCGACTTTAGCCTAATTACAGAAATATTTCCTAGACTTTGTAAAATTACAGAGATCTTCCCTCTGGTGTAACGCCGTCAAAAGACAGTAACAAACTTATAAAATGATGTTTTTGTTCTTTTGTATATGTAACATTAAATTTTCAAAAACAATACAAATACACCCCCTATAGTATATATATTATAGAATTATCAAAATATTACAGAAACACTATATACTAAATATAACAGTTACACCTCCTATGGTATCATATTTTTTTAATTTATTTCAAAAAAGTATTCATTATAATTTAAACTATAAACTAGTTTTCATTAATATGATAATATTTTAAAACAACTTAAATATAAAAGTCGTTCAAAAATAAATAATTGTATTATTCTCATAGTATAATATGTCTTTTTCTTTTTGCAATTATAATCATAAAAAGATCTTGTAATATCAAACACACCAACATATTTAACATATTTAAAATAAGTTTATCCAAATATTTTAACATTTTATTCTTAAAATAAGATTTCACAAACTATTTAACATAGTTTAACAAATATCTTTTAGACAATTATATGTTCAAATGTTGAATTTAAATGATATTACATGTTTCAGGCGATAATCTTTAACGATAATCGATGTTTTATCGATTCGGTTTATTCAATTTAGCGTTAAAATCAATCAGCTCGGTCGGCCAAAAAATAAATTCTGTCGGTTCAATTTTTACAAATTGGGTCGGTTCAGACTGGATTTTCACCCCTAATTGAACTCGTATTTAGTTAATTTGTTTTAAAGTTCTCAAATTATTAGTCATATATTGTTTATGTTTTAAATCGTTTATTGAAGTACGACGATTATATGTTATCAAGTTTTATGATATGTTTTGGTGAACCAATATTGATTGACGTCAATTTGGAAAATGGAAATGGATCATATTGTTCTTTAATTTGAATTTAAATTTGATTTAATTCAAAATATTCCAAAATGTTGTTATTTCTCACAAAAATTTTAAATGCTGTGTATATATAAATTTCGAATTTTTTGTGGTATGTATTAATATTTTACAAGATTGAATAAAAAATGATAAAAAAATTAAAATTATTAGGAAAATAAAAAGGTTTGAGTAAGTATAATTGTATTTGAAACAAACAATTCAAAATTTTTAAATATATGTTTTTTTTAATATCTCGAGCTTTATAAGAAGTTTTCAATATATTTGTGTTCATGTTTTGGTTAGGTTAATTTTTTAGAAAAAACTTTATCTTGATTTACTGATAACCTTAAGTTGATTTTATTAGCTTTAAATTAATCCAGTTAATTTGATTTAATAAATAAGAATTTATTATTTGTTTTACTTTATTCTGAAACTCGGGGTGCCACATTGCTAGTATTTATATTGTGTTATTTAATTTAAAGTCTCTATTTTTTTGTTTTTGTTATCAAATTAATAGTTTATTAATGTATATTATTTAAGTTATTATAATATAAGTACATATAAATTTAGTTAATTATTTAAATAAATCGAGGTATTATTTTAATTACTTAAACATAAACATAAGAAATAGTTTATTCAATAATCTATCCCTAAACTTTGTAATTTAATATGATCAATGCTAGGAGACTATGAAGAATGTCTGGCTATTTGAAAATATTGACTCATTGTTAGTATTAAATAAGCCAAATAGAAAATAATAGAAAGAAAATGAAAAAATACTGACCCATAGAAGTAATTACTTTGAACCAGTCGCACTTCTTCTTTTTCACTTGGTCATCAGAACTTGGATTCTCAATGTCAGCTGTAATTTTCGTCATTCTCAACGATGTCAATGGAACACCTTCAGCATATAAAATAAATGCCAACCAAATTATCATTTACCGAGTTTACAGTGAGGAAAAGAAAACATATTTTATCACAGTTGATAAATTTTTTATACCTTATTGAACTTCTAAAACGTAGTCGAATATCTAGGAGTGGACATTTATTCTTAAATGTGAGGTCCATAATTTGGGGGAAATTCTTTATATGGACCGGGTGTTTGTAAAGACTAATATACATAAATATGTATGTATAATATGTGTATGTGTGTTGGTGTTTGTAAAGACCGGGTGTACAGAAGTGGGACCGAAAATTTGGTGCATTCAAGGGTAAGGGTGTACGTTTATTCATGGACCACACATATACGAATAATAAATATCCATTCTTGGATGCAGACATTGTCCTAAGGTAGTATCGAAATTACCCTTACTTCCGATCCACAATGATAATAAGAATATATTAATAGCCAAGTTAATCATTATGTCTTCGAGTCAACTAGCCATCATATGCTAAATTACAAAATGATCTCATAGAATATGTGTATTTACAATGTCATTTCGCAAACTTTTAAGACTAACCAAAAATAATTCCACAGAATTTGTTGTTTTAGCAAAAGTGGTCTCAATCCTTTTTTCCATTAAAAACAACGAAACGACATGTATCATGCATAATTCCCGATATGTTAAAATAATTTCCGATATGTTGACAAAAGGACGAAACAAACATGTATCATGCATAATTTCCGATATGTCCACTTTTATTAATTTTTGTTGGACTATATTTGTTAAAAATATTTATGTCAGACTACTTTTGTTAAAAATAATAATTTATTTAGAATTATATTTGTTTAGTCCTAAAAGTTTGGGAGTACTATTACAATATCCACATTCTATTGGACCATTTTTATAATTTACCTATGTGATATAATCTACATATTTCTCGACTATTACATGTTAGGCACATGAATATGCATAAATTTTGTATTCAACTTATTTAATGTTTACTTTCTAAAACTAATTAGCTATAAAGATTTGAAGATCAATTAGCCATTTAAAAAACTAACGATCAAATTATCAAAATAAATAATTTAAAAAAGATTTGAATTAAAACGATTATAAATTTGAAATTTTAACCAATATCAATAAAAAACATTACTTACTGGAGTAGATCCAATTTTGCCACCAACTGAAACTTTTTCCGCTTGGAAACATAGATCCCATTCCTGCTATCTCTTCCAGTGCATACCCATCATCCTCATCGCCTGCTATGGCTAAATCCGGGTACTCTTGCACCAAATATAACGCCACATCTGCCCCCAAATTGTATCATATTTATATATTTCATAGTTAATTATCAATAAATTAAGTATTTCATACTAACCTATGAATTCTGAAGCTATTACAGTGATCAACAGGGAAGCCCCCAACTTTCCAACAAATGGGCTATTATCGACATCTTTCTTGGAAACGGATATGAGATACATAAGTGTATATTTATGGCTATATCTCGCAGCTAAATGAATTGGTAAGCTATTCTTCTCATTGGTGATTAGTTTTGCAGCTTCCTTGTTTCCAGTCATGGCAGCAATATGTAGAGCAGTATCCCCAGAACTACTTTTGGAGAGGATTGCTTCATCTGGCATTGGGTATTCTAACAACTTTCTCACGAAATAATTTGATTTTCCAGCCTCCACAGCTACGTGTAGAGCTGTCTCTGAGGAATCATTGATATTGGCAGTGATTGCATCTTTATCTTCATCCAAGAACTTCTTGCCTTCCTCCCAATCACCTCTTAATATTGCTCTATGCAATGGCAAGTACGGGTGAACATCCTTACCTGCATTGTTTTTTTTTAAATTTCAAACCTTGTACAAGAAATCTTATTCAAACTCTTGATTTATGGAAATTTCAACTATTAACTTCTTATACAGTTCTGAAAAGCATGTTTTTTGCAAATTTAGTTCTCAAAGCATATTTTACCATCATTTTCCTGATCCGAACCAGAACTGCTAGATGACTCCGATTGATCTTCCATTTCTCCATCTTCATCATCCTTTGTACCAGTTTGAATTTTATTATTATCTGCTTTGAAAAGTTTTTCCAATTTTAACCAAACTTTCCTGGAACTCTTCAATCCCACCACTGCATCAAGCACATTGATCCCAGTAATGGAACCTAAAATCCATCCTTTGATCAGTGCGTCAGTTCTTCTCCAAAGTTTCTGCTCCTCCATGGATTCATCTGGCGGGATTTGGCCGTCAATAAAACCCATCAATTCTTGGCTCTTCAACAGACAAATCATTTGTTCTTTCCAGATCTTGTAATCGTTTTTGCTTCTTTTGAGATTATCTTTATTAAGCGACAGCCTCACTGATACAAAGTTGGAGACATTAACAATTGACAGGCATTGATATTCTGCTAATTTTGAAGAAGCCATTGTAATTCTGATAAGTTTCGGTTCATGAATGGTGTGAACAATATGATGCAGCTTTTATGCATTTGAAGTCTTTTTTTAGTCTGCTGTTCATATAATTTTTTATGTCTATATTTTGAGAAATTCTTGTATCCACCAATATGCATAAATTCTAATTAATTATGAATAAATATTTTTGTTTATACTGGTGTATGGACCAATGTCCACCAAACATCTAAAATTAGGAATAATTACATCTACACCTCTCGACTTTGGCCTATTTACAGAAACTTCCCATCGACTTTGGAAAATTATGAGACATCCCCTCCAGAGTAACACCGTCAAAAACAATTAATAGAATACACGAAATGATAATTTTGTCCTTCTTGTATATTTATATAAAATTATCAAAACATTACAACACCCATTATACTATATAATATATAATTATCAAAACATTACATCTACGCCCCATGTAATATACTATATATTATAGTTACACTCCTATTGTGTCATATTATTTTTTCTTCTATTTTTTTATATTTCCTTTTTTTGTTTCTCTTTTATTTATTTCAAAGAATTATTTATTAAATATTTTTATACTATAAACTAGCTTTCATATTAATGATAGTATTTTAAAATTAATTATACATTCAAAATTATCGAATAGTATTATTAGCATAGTATCATTTCTTTCTTTTTTGGAAATTATAATGATAAAAACATCTTGTTTAAAGGTCTAATGGTATATTATTTACATTTTAAATCATTTATGGAAAAGCACGACCATTATATATTATTAAGTTTTTACGGTATTTTTGGCGCACGAATATTTATTGACGTCAATTTTGAAAATGACAATCGAACATATTATTTTTTAATTGGACTTTCAGTTCGATTTAATTCAAAGTTTACACATTTTTGTTATTTCAAACAAAAATTTTTAAATGATCTATATATAAATTTTAAATTTTTTATGGTATATATTGATACTTTACAAGATTGAATAAAAATGATAAAAAATTAAAATTATTAGAAAAATAAAAAAATATTTGAGTAAATAATAATTATATTTAAATAAACAATTCAAAAAATAAAATAATGTTTTATTACGATCACATCCCCTGAAAAATATCATAAATACAAAGATATCCTCTCTAAAAATTTAGGTCAAAACAGATGTCAAAGTTGACTGAGGGGGTTTTCATAAAAAAAAATAGGGGAGGTTTTTATAACGACCGTTAATTTTACTACCGACATGACTTCTTTTGTTATATTTAACCAAACTTGAGGGAAGGTTTCTATAATTTTTCAAATCATAGAGGATATTTTTATAATTACGTCAAAGTCGATGGCTGTAAATATAATTATCCCTAAAATTACCCCAACATTAATTTTAAGAACGAAGATGGTTAGATAGGGTCATTGAATGCCCATAAATATTGGGACAGTGATAATGCTTGACTATGAGGGCGTTGACCAACTTTTCTTGTTCATGATTAATTTGCTTTTGGGTTATTTATTTAAATAACCCAAATTTAAAAATTATTTAATAAAGTAACTTAAATTTAATAAAATTACCCAAAACGCCTGTTTTAAGACACGCCAATAAAATTTGCGTGGCCAACTTACAAAAAGTTGGCCATGCCAACTTCTTTATTTATTTTTGTTTTGATTTTTTCTTTTTTTTTTTAAATAAAAAATAAATTTAAAATAAAAATATATACAAGTCTAATATTTGTATGGATTTGGTTTGCGCACAACTCATAAATCAACTCAATATAATTAATCTATATTGATTGATGTAATATTTTATGTTTTTTTCTCTTTAAAATAAGTTTGTTTTGAGTTGGTGTATAAGTTGAACGCAGACCAGATATATAAAAACATTTTTGGCTGCAGGGGATGTCGTCTGTTTGAAGACACTGACCCGGTTAAAATGGTGTTGCTGGTTAGAGATTTCCTAATTCTTGAATTGAATAAAAATATAAACCACCACACCATAAAAGCATTTCCCGGAATGGCCGTCACGGAATATTTGTAAAAAATTCAATATAAAATTTACTTTAAACAATGCATTATGGGGATGCTGCATTCTCGTAACGATGCATTACTCTAAATCTTGCAAAATTATCTTTTTCGAATTAGAGTAATGCATCGTTACAAAATGCAGCATCCACGTAATGCATAGTTTAGAGTAAATTTTATGTTGATATTTTACAAATATTTCGCGATGACATTTCGGGAAATGCTTTTATGATATGGTGGTTTATATTTTTATTCAATTCAAGAATTAGGAAATCTCCAACCAGCTGCACCATTTTAACTGGGTCAGAGTCTTCAAACATGCGTCATCCCCTGCAGTCGAAAATGCTTTTATATACCTGATTTGCGTTCAACTTATACACCGACTCAAAACAAACTTATTTTAAAGAGAAAAAACATAAAATATTACAACAATTAATATAGACTAATTTTATTGAGTTGATTTATGAGTTGTGCGCAAATCAAATCCATCCAAATATTGGACTTGTATATATTTCTTTTGTATTTTTATTTTAAATTTAAATACAAGGAAAAAAACAAAAAAAATAAAATAAACAAAGAAGTTGGTGTGGCCAACTTTTTGGAAGTTGGCCACGCCAACTTGATTGGCGTCTTCCTTTGACATTTTGGCCATTTTATTAATTTTTTAAAACTGAGGTTATTTTGTTAAATAATATTTAAATTTGAGTTATTTAAATAAATAATGCATTTGCTTTAGGTACCATTTACAGTGAGTATAGGTGCTAGAATAAATAAAATTATAAGTTGGTTTAAAATAAATTGTACGATAAGTTAATATGATTTTTGTTTAAATGATAATATGGTGGATTAATTTTATTATTTGATATAATGGCTAAAATATCCTCACTATTATTAACAACCACAATAAAAATAACAACAATATAATAATAATAATAATAATTATTATTATTATTATTATTATTATAATAAATATATATAATAATATTATTAAAATATGTAGTTTTCTAGGATAGAAATTGTATTTCTTGTATATCTTTATTCACGCAATTATATCTCCTTTTATAGAAGGGATATGCTACCCAATTAGGTAGATAGATCCATCCATATCAGATATTTTCTATCCTAATATGATCTTTTAAAAACAAAAGATCATTATCTATTTACAATCAAATATTCCATAGATATCCTAATCTATTTAAGATCAATATTATATATTTCAACACTCCCCCTCAAGTTGGAGCATAGATATCTATCATGCCCAACTTGCTAATAAGAAATTCGAAACTTGGCCTGAATAGTCCTTTTGTGAGAATGTCAGTTATTTGTTGCGTCGTTGGTATGAAGGGCATACAGATAGTTCCGTCTTCAATCTTCTCTTTTATAAAATGTCTGTCAATTTCAGCATGCTTAGTTCTATCATGTTGAACTGGGTTATGAGCAATGATGATGGCTGCCTTGTTGTCACAATATAATTTCATAGGGACAGTTACTGTACTTCTCAATTATTCCAAGATCCGTTTAAGCCATAGCATTTCGCATATTCCCTGTGCCATTGATCTGTACTCAGCTTCAGCACTACTACGAGCCACAACATTATGTTTCTTGCTTCGCCAACTTACAAGATATCCCCATACGAAAGTACAATAGCTTGATGTAGACCTTCGATATGAAATAGACCCTGCACAATCTGCATCTGTGTAGGCCTCAATATTACGTTGTTGACTCTTTCCAAAAAATAACCCTTTTCCTGGAGAATTCTTCAAGTATCTTAGGATGCGGTAGACTACTTCGAGATGTTCCTCACATTGGGAATGCATAAACTGACTTACTAGGCTTACAGCAAATGCTATATCTGGTCGTGTATGTGATAAATAAATCAATTTTCCCACTAACTTTTGATACCGAGTTAGGTCTACTGGTTTTCCTTCTTTGCTTCCAAACTTATGATTTGGATCAATAGGTGTTTCGGTGGGACGACAGCCACTCATTCCAGTTTCTTTCAGTAAGTCAACCACATATTTTTTCTGGGATACTACAATCCCCTTTTTTGATCAGGCTACCTCCATGCCGAGAAAGTATTTTAGTGAGCCCAGATCTTTGATTTCAAACTCAGAAGCAAGACAATTCTTCAATCGTACAATTTCCATCATGTCATCCCCTGTAAGAATAATGCCATCAGCATATACTATAAGGACAACTACCTTCCCATCTGCTGAGTGTCGTGTGAACATGGTGTGGTCTGCTTGTCCCTGAGTATATCCTTGTTTTTTTACAGAATGTGTGAACTTCTCAAACCAAGCTCTTGGTGATTGTTTTAGTCCATACAATGATTTTTTTAACTGGCATACCTTTGATCCAAAAGTTTTCTCAAATCCTGGAGGTGGATCCATATAGACTTCTTCTTCTAAGTCACCATTCAGAAATGCATTTTTTACGTCTAGTTGTTGTAATGGCCAGTCTAGATTAGCCGCAATTGACAAGAGTACTCTGATAGTATTTAGCTTTGCCACTGATCATTACTTTCAAGGGCTCGCATTTCTTCAAGAATAGCTTCCTTCCATTCAGGAACCCCTAAAGCATCCTGCACAGTCTTTGGAATCTCCACAGTGGATAATTGAGAGATAAATTATGAAAAATATGGGGATAGATTTTTATGGGAAACAAAATTTGACATTGGATACTTGACACAACTTCTAACTCCCTTACGTTGAGCGATTGGAAGATCAAGGTCAGACAAAAGTATAGGTGGATTTGATTCTGGAAGAGCAGAATTACCTGGAACATTAGGAAGACTTGAAATGATCTGAGGTGCAGACTCTTGGAAGTGCTGGGAGGTGTTAGTCTCCATTCTTTGATTTTGGTTCCTTCTCGAGTAAACACGTAGCTCACCTGTTTGTTCCTTATTTGCATTTATAGTAATGTTATGAGATGATGCTATAGTTCTAGTGTCCAAGTTCTCGTCGATTGCTTCCATATTTAGAAAATATTTTGATCAAGAGTAACCGGGTCAGAGTCAGAGTCGTCCCTTAGGCTCTCCCCTTGACGAAGAGGAGGAAAAAACGGTTGATCCTCAAAGAAGGTAACATCTAAAGTAATGATCACTTTTTTTGTTGTGGGGTCAAAACATTTATACCCCTTTTGGAGCATAGCCAACAAAGACGCACTTTCGAGCTCTAGGATCTAATTTCCCACCAAGGGGGAGTTTTGAATTTCAAAACTTTTGACGGCATTCTATTTATGAGATATGTGGCTGTTAAGAGTGCCTCACCCCATAAGTACTTTGGAACATTATGTGTAAAAAGTAGGGCACAGGTGACTTCTACAAGATGTTTGTTTTTTCGTTCAGCAATTCCATTTTGTTGAGGGGTATCGGGGCATGTGCTTTGATGAACGATGCCATATTTTAGAAAAAAATCCCCAAGAAAGTCATTAAAGTATTCACGGCCATTGTCACTTCTGAACACCCGATTTTTTTTTCCAGAAATTGAGTCTCAACCATTTGATAAAATATTTTAAAAATATCTTTGACATCAGATTTATCTTTTAGCAAATATACCCAACTAAGTCTGGTGTGATCATCAATAAAGCTAACAAACCATTTTTTTCAAAACATGGTTGAGACACGAGATGGTCCCCAACCATCACTATGAATTAATAAGAATGGTTTGGAAGCTTGATATGGTCGTGAAGGAAAAATTGAGCGATGATGTTTTGCAAATTCACAAATTTCACACCGAAAAAATGATGGAGTTGTATTGCTAAATAAATCAGGGAACAACTGTTTTAAATAAGAAAAACTTGGATGTCCTAGCCTATAATGCCAAAGCATAACATTTTTAGAAAAAGAAATAGAGTTCAAACAGGTGTTTTTAATAAGATGTCCGATGGGTCCATCTTCAAGTAAATAAAGTCATCCATGCTCCCTAGCACTGCCAATCATCCTCCCCGAGACCATTTCCTGAAATTCACACTGAGAGGAGTTAAAAATGGCACGACAATTAAGGGTAGAAGTTAATTTACTCAATGACACGAGGTTATAGGAAAGGGTAGGGACATGGAGAACATCATGAAGAATGAAAGAGGGTGTGATCTTGACACTACCAATTCCAGCAATTGCCGAAGAGGAACCATCAGCAAGGCGAATTCGTTTATGACCTGCAGATGGAATATATGTAGAAAAGGAATAGGAATAACCTGTCATATGGCCAGTAGCCCCGGAATCGACAATCCAGGGACTGTTTTGGCGAGGATTACTGCTGTGAAAAACGAGGCTGGAACAGAGGTTGTATGTAGGGTCTTCCTACCTTAATACCATTTAGTACACATATATTGGACAGAACATGCATTTATAACCTCTTAAGGGTTCCGGTTGTAGCTTGAGCTAAGGAGATTACAGGCCAAAATAAAGTTTTCAAAAGCTATTTAATTACATTCCCAATAAAGAATGTTAAAGCTATAGATTTACACTACTCCTAGAGTAGAGACTATCAAAAATCCTGCATCCTACGTTCATCATGCTCCCTTTAGCTCACTTCCTCAACCCGACCCTAGGCCCTTGGTCCAAAAGTGTACCTACAGGGATAACACATCGTGAGCATACACATATTTACTTAACATCATATAAAAGCATACAATAATGCATAACATCTTAGTTAAGTAAAGGTTATTGGTCGTCCTTCGACTTCCTTGTTATCCCTGACTCTTATTCATACATTAGGGCGTCTTACCCCATTGTATGGCATCTTACCATATCATCATTATCGTGTGCATCTTACCACGTCATAATCATCGTGTGGCATCTTACCACGTGGGCATCTTACCCAGTCATATGGCGTCTTACCATATCATAAACATTGTGTGGCATCTTACCACGGGGCATTTTACCCGCTCACGTACTTTGGGTGGCATCCCACCACATGGGCATCTTACCCAATCATACACATTATATGACCTTATCATAAACTTCGTCATTATAGACGTCCTCATAACATCATCATTATAGACATCGTCATAAGCATCATCATCATAACATCATCATAAGCATCATCATCGTAACATCATCATAAGCATCATCATCATAACATCATCATAAGCATCATCATCATAAATATCATCATAGACATCATCATCATATCATCATCTTAAACATCATCATAATAGGTAAGGGTATGGTTTACCGTCCGATGCTCGTACGTCTCTTACGTACCTTAATTCCCAAAAGTGGAGAATTTGGAGAGCTTTATCTCCTGGATGTTGTGGGCACCTGGGATGGTTCTACACAACCATACAAATTGATATTAGAAGCTAAACATAGTCCAATATCCAAAAATCCCACAAAAATATCAAAATCCACTTTTTTTACAACTCGCGATCGATCGCCGCCCAGGCGCGATCCATCGCAAGATCGCACTGGACGAGGGGCCAAAATCTCCTTCTTGGCGATCGATCGCCACTTTTGGCGCGATCGATCGCCAGGCTCGCCGATCGATCGCCCAAAAGTGGCGATCGATCGCCAAATGCTTCTGGCTGGTACTGGACGCTCGCGATCGATCGCCAAGGACGGGCGATCGATCGCCGAGTGCTGTACATCGAATTTTCGCCATTAATGCTCATTTTTCAAGCTCTTCCACATGCCACCCAAAACCAAACTTCCTCATAACTTCAATAACAACATAACCCACTAAAACCAACATAAAACACTTCAAAAATCATACCCCAACCATAAACAACACATACCCAAACAAACCCACATAAAACATTAAAAACTTAACCCATATCAACACCAAACATCATAAAACTTGTAGGAATGGTTCCATACCTCTTGTAGGCTCCAAATCCTAGCAAAGATCACACAAACAAGAATTTTGTGGAACTTTCCTTCTTCCTTTTTGGTGGATTTCGAAAATGGGTAGGGTTTGGGATTGGGAAGTGATTTGGGGATTTTTAAAAGGTGAAAGTAAAGTGGGGGGGTTTAAAGTGATGGGTAGGGGATTTAAAAGGGGTTGTAATAACTTAATAGAAATTGTACCCCAAACTTAACATGATGTATAAAATACCCTACTTGGTATTTTAAAAGCATTTTACAACAATGCTCTAAACTTCATTTAAAATCACATCTTCCTCATATTTGATAATTTAACACAATTAAATCATGTTAACATCTTAATACCCAACACATAAATCCATCAACACATGATACATCATATAAACATAATTAATGTCCAAGTTACCATTAATTAATTTCGGGGCATCACATTACTCCCCTACTTACAAGATTTCGTCCTCGAAATCGCATGCACTTACCCAAAAGAAACTAAACATAAATCATACCAGAAAATAGTTCGGGGTAATGCTGCATCATATGCCGCTCCGTCTCCCACGTAGCCTCCTCGACACCCCGACGATCCCACTGAACTTTGACCATCGGTATAACTTTGCTTCGTAGTCTGCGATCCTCACGATCCAGAATTCTGACCGGTCGTTCAACGTAGGATACATCTGAGTCTAACTGCACTTCAGTAGGCTGTAACACATGAGACGGATCTGGCTCATACTTTCTCAACATAGAAACATGGAAGACATCATGAATTCCAGATAAGGACGGTGGTAGAGCCAACCGGTAAGCCAAAGTGCCGATACGCTGTAACACCTCATACGGTCCGACATACCTCGGGGATAACTTCCCCCGCATACCAAATCGAACAACACCCCTGAAGGGTGAGATTTTCAAGAAGACCTTGTCCCCCACTTGAAATTCTAGCGGCCGTCGCCGCTTATTTGCATAGGCTGCTTGCCTATCTTGGGCCGCTTTCATCTTTAAGCGTATCATCTTAATCTTTTCCTCCATGTCCTTAATCATATCCGGTCCTCCGACCGCTTTACTCGTCAAGTCCTCCCAATACAGCGGTGACCTACATCGTCGTCCGTAAAGAGCTTCAAAAGGGGCCATTTGAATGCTCGCCTGATAGCTGTTATTGTATGAGAACTCTACTAGTGGTATAGATTCTTGCCACGGAGTATCAAACTCCAAAACACATGCCCTCGGCATATCTTCGAGCGTCTGTATAGTGCGCTCCGTTTGGCCATCAGTCTGAGGGTGATAAGCTGTACTTAGTCTCACCTCGGTGCCCAAAGCTGTTTGGAGACCCTCCCAGAAATGGGAAGTAAACCTTGGGTCTCTGTCAGACACGATCGAGACTGGAATCCCATGTAACCTCACTACATCCCGTACATATAATTGGGCCATCTTAAGGTACGTGAAAGTCATACTGTAAGGGATGAAATGAGCCATCTTCGTCAGCCTATCCACGATCACCCAGATCGCATCAAATCCAGAGGCCGACCTTGGCAAGTGGGTCACGAAATCCATAGATATATGCTCCCACTTCCACTTAGGTACCTCTAAGCTCTTCAGCTCGCCACCAGGCCTCTGCCTTTCTGCCTTTACTTGTTGGCAGATTAAACATCTCTTAACATAACTGATCACATCATGCTTCATGCGTCTCCACCAGAATTGACCACTTAGGTCCTTGTACATCTTTCTTCCTCCGGGGTGGATACTGAATCGGCTACTATGAGCCCGTTCCAAAATTCCCTTACGTAACTCTGGTGTATCTGGGACTACCCATCGGTTGCCCAGTCTTAGTGAATCATCTTCAGCCACTCTAAACTTTGTTGGCTGACCTCGAAGTGCTATCGATGACCATCTCTGCACTTCATCATCCGACCTCTGGGCTTTCCTGATAGCCTCAAATATGTCTGGCTCGGCCAACAAGGTCGACACTCGCACCGGCGACGTGTCCACATCGAAGTCATAGCCCAGATGGCAATAGGAAGTCATCAAAGCTGATAAACACATAACATCCTCAGCAGTGCTCTTCACCTTCCGACTTAAGGCGTCTGCTATCAAATTTGCTTTACCAGGATGGTACTCAATTTTACAGTCATAATCCTTGAGTAAATCCATCCATCTTCTTTGACGCATATTCAGTTCAGCCTGAGTGAATAGAAACTTTAGGCTCTTATGGTCCGTAAGATGGTAAACGTAGTACCATAAAGATAATGACGCCAAATCTTCAAGGCGAAAATGATAGCCGCCAGTTCCAGATCATGGACTGGGTACCTGGTCTCATGAGGCTTCAACTGTCTCGAAGCATAGGCTACCACCTGTCTGTCTTGCATCAATACGCAGCCCAAACCCTGCAATGATGCGTCCGTGTACAAGGTAAACCTCTTATCCTCAGACGGAATCACCAATACTGGCGCTGTCGTCAAACGACGCTTCAATTCTTGGAAGCTTTCCTCACAAGCTTCGGACCAAAAGAATGGGACTCCTTTCTGAGTCAGCTGTGTCAATGGCTTAGCGATCTTACAAAATCCCTCGACGAAACGTCGGTAATAACCTGCTAAGCCGAGAAAACTCCGTATCTCGGGTACAGAAGTGGGTGCTGCCCACTCCATCACAGCTTCAATCTTCCTGGGATCCACAGATATCCCTTGGCTAGATATGACATGGCCTAGGAATACCACGCTGTCCAACCAGAATTCGCACTTGCTAAGCTTTGCATACAACTGATGATCCCTGAGGATCTGAAGTACTGTCCTCAAGTGCTGTACATGATCTTCTTCGGTCCGAGAGTAGATGAGTATATCGTCAATGAAGACTATGACGAATTGGTCCAAAAATGGCTGGAACACCTTGTTCATCAAACTCATGAAAACAGCCGGGGCATTTGTCACCCCAAAAGGCATGACTAGGAATTCATAGTGCCCATACCTAGTCCTGAAAGCTGTCTTCTGAACATCCTCTTCTCTTACTCGAATCTGATGGTACCCCGACCTCAGATCGATCTTACTGTAGAGCCTCTTACTCGAATCTGATGGTACCCCGACCTCAGATCGATCTTACTGTAGAGCCTCGTACCTTGCAACTGATCAAACAAATCATCGATCCTCGGGAGTGGGTACTTATTCTTCACTGTAGCTTTGTTCAGTTGTCTGTAATCGATGCACAAACGCATCGAACCATCTTTCTTCTTCACAAATAAAACTGGTGCTCCCCAGGGCGATACGCTAGGGCGTATATAGCCTTTATCAAGGAGCTCTTGCAACTGAATCTTTAATTCCCTTAGCTCCGCTGGTGCCATCCTATAAGGGGCACGAGAAATGGCAGATGTCCCCGGTAATAACTCAATCCCAAACTCGACCTCTCTCGTCGGTGGGAATCCGGGGATCTCCTCCGGAAAGACATCGGGAAATTCCGCCACTACGGGCACATCCTCAACTTTTACTTCTCCTTTCTTTTCCGTAACATCGACGGCATAAATGAGATATCCTGAATGACCTCGTTCCAACAACTGCGCCATCTTGACAGCAGATATCAACGGAATCTTAGGGCGAGAACCATCCCCATAGAACGTCCATGGAATTCCCATATCGGATTTGAACCGTACTGTCCTCTGCCTGCAGTTCACAACTGCCTGATACCTGTTCAGAACGTCGATGCCCAGAATGCAGTCAAAATCTGACATTCCCAGAACAATCAAATCTGACCTTAGTTCTTTATCCTCAAAATAAATGAGGCCATTGTAGACGATCCGATCAGTAATCATACTTCTTCCAGCGGGGGTCGAGACTATAAGAGGCGTGGGCGACGGAGAAGTGCATATGTGGTGTCTTTCCACAAAACTTGTTGACACAAAAGAGTGTGACGCACCTGTGTCGATCAAAATAAAAGCAGGGTGCGTAAATAAAAGACACGTACCCGCTATAACCTCCTCCGGAGCCGCTGAAGCTTGCTCCCTTGTCAATGCATAGACTTGTCCTTGAGGTGGCCCCATGGGCTGACCTCCATGCTGACGCGGCACAAATGGGGGTCTGTGCTGTGCTGCCCTATCCGCAGGCCTCCCCGCGGAACCCTGTTGACTTCCCCTGTTGGGACACTGTCTAGCAAAGTGGCCCTTGTCGCCACAAACATAGCACCCTATACAATCTTTCGTCAGATGTGGTTGCCCACAAAGAGTGCATTGGATCTTCCCGGATCTGTCTCCCTGAGACTGCCCCCTTCCAGATGGGGCATCACTCCTTCGGTTCCCTTTCCACCTATTGTCAGACCTTTTACCACTGAACCTTGATGCCGATGAGTTCCCCTTGACTTGAACTGATCATTCCTTGGCTTCAAATTATCCGGAGTGGATTTCTGAGAGGGTGCCGACGGTGGTACAACATCAGGGTATGCACCCACTCCTAGTTCGGCCAGCTCGGCACGTGAGAGTGCATCGTCAAAGCAAGTAGGGCCATAAGTGATCACCCTATCGTATAGCTCCGGCCTCAATCCTTTCATGAAATTCCTCATCTTTGCTTGTGTGCTCGTGGCAATGTGAGGCACATATCTGAGCAAGGAGCAAAACTGAAGAGCATAGTCCGACACTGACATATTACCTTGCTTGAGGTGAGTGAATTCATCTTCCTTAGCCTGTCGTGCTGCAGCCGAGAAATAACGGTTCAGAAAGCGAGTTCGAAACATTTTCCAGTTAACTTCATGACCTTGAGCCTCTTGCTCTACCACAGTGGTCTTCCACCACATGAGCGCCTTCTTGGCCAACTGGAACTCTGCTAACCGTATCCATGCTGTCTTCGCACATGGGGCTGCCACAAAGATCTGCTCTATTCTTTCTAACCATTCCTCAGCTCGTTCCCCAGTTTCGGTTCCTTCAAAGGTTGGGGGTCGGTAAGCAAGAAACTGAGTTAAGCTTAGCTCCCCTGGCAACAACTGTTGTTCAGCCGGTTCATCATCAAAAGCTGGCGGGGGTAGGGGATTCGTACGCCCCGCACTTGCATTGACGCTCACTGCGTCACCTACCTCCACATTTGCTGCCATACTGCAACACAAGGGTTAACAACAAGATCCAAAAGCAGTTCGTATAAGACTTCGTTAGATAAACAAAACATGTTAGCATAACATCATGTACTTCATATGCTACTTATGCACAAAACATGTTCGAAAGTAAGCACCTAGCTAACTTATTGCTAAGGCTACCCTTCACTCATTCCCGGGTTATCTAACCACTGCTCTGATACCACTAATGTAGGGTCTTCCTACCTTAATACCATTTAGTACACATATATTGGACAGAACATGCATTTATAACCTCTTAAGGGTTCCGGTTGTAGCTTGAGCTAAGGAGATTACAGGCCAAAATAAAGTTTTCAAAAGCTATTTAATTACATTCCCAATAAAGAATGTTAAAGCTATAGATTTACACTACTCCTAGAGTAGAGACTATCAAAAATCCTGCATCCTACGTTCATCATGCTCCCTTTAGCTCACTTCCTCAACCCGACCCTAGGCCCTTGGTCCAAAAGTGTACCTACAGGGATAACATATCGTGAGCATACACATATTTACTTAACATCATATAAAAGCATACAATAATGCATAACATCTTAGTTAAGTAAAGGTTATTGGTCGTCCTTCGACTTCCTTGTTATCCCTGACTCTTATTCATACATTAGGGCGTCTTACCCCATTGTATGGCATCTTACCATATCATCATTATCGTGTGGCATCTTACCACGTCATAATCATCGTGTGGCATCTTACCACGTGGGCATCTTACCCAGTCATATGGCGTCTTACCATATCATAAACATTGTGTGGCATCTTACCACGGGGCATCTTACCCGCTCACGTACTTTGGGTGGCATCCCACCACATGGGCATCTTACCCAATCATACACATTGTATGACCTTATCATAAACTTCGTCATTATAGACGTCCTCATAACATCATCATTATAGACATCGTCATAAGCATCATCATCATAACATCATCATAAGCATCATCATCGTAACATCATCATAAGCATCATCATCATAACATCATCATAAGCATCATCATCATAAATATCATCATAGACATCATCATCATATCATCATCTTAAACATCATCATAATAGGTAAGGGTATGGTTTACCGTCCGATGCTCGTACGTCTCTTACGTACCTTAATTCCCAAAAGTGGAGAATTTGGAGAGCTTTATCTCCTGGATGTTGTGGGCACCTGGGATGGTTCTACACAACCATACAAATTGATATTAGAAGCTAAACATAGTCCAATATCCAAAAATCCCACAAAAATATCAAAATCCACTTTTTTTACAACTCGCGATCGATCGCCGCCCAGGCGCGATCGATCGCGAGATCGCACTGGACGAGGGGCCAAAATCTCCTTCTTGGCGATCGATCGCCACTTTTGGCGCGATCGATCGCCAGGCTCGCCGATCGATCGCCCAAAAGTGGCGATCGATCGCCAAATGCTTCTGGCTGGTACTGGACGCTCGCGATCGATCGCCAAGGACGGGCGATCGATCGCCGAGTGCTGTACATCGAATTTTCGCCATTAATGCTCATTTTTCAAGCTCTTCCACATGCCACCCAAAACCAAACTTCCTCATAACTTCAATAACAACATAACCCACTAAAACCAACATAAAACACTTCAAAAATCATACCCCAACCATAAACAACACATACCCAAACAAACCCACATAAAACATTAAAAACTTAACCCATATCAACACCAAACATCATAAAACTTGTAGGAATGGTTCCATACCTCTTGTAGGCTCCAAATCCTAGCAAAGATCACACAAACAAGAATTTTGTGGAACTTTCCTTCTTCCTTTTTGGTGGATTTCGAAAATGGGTAGGGTTTGGAATTGGGAAGTGATTTGGGGATTTTTAAAAGGTGAAAGTAAAGTGGGGGGGTTTAAAGTGATGGGTAGGGGATTTAAAAGGGGTTGTAATAACTTAATAGAAATTGTACCCCAAACTTAACATGATGTATAAAATACCCTACTTGGTATTTTAAAAGCATTTTACAACAATGCTCTAAACTTCATTTAAAATCACATCTTCCTCATATTTGATAATTTAACACAATTAAATCATGTTAACATCTTAATACCCAACACATAAATCCATCAACACATGATACATCATATAAACATAATTAATGTCCAAGTTACCATTAATTAATTTCGGGGCATCACATTGTACTACCTGGTTGGACAGTTGAACTTGACGGATTTTGTGGAGTCGAGTAGGAAGAAGTTTGTAAGAGCTTGTGCAATTGCAGGAGTTGTTCCTTGGTAAAAGGAAAAGATTCTGGACTACTTTGTGGCCATTGGTCATCAGTGGAGACTTGTAGTGCTCGGTTGTTAGACGCGGCTTTTTTTCTTAAAATTTGGGGGTTTTCCATGGATTTTTCAGCATGTTTCCAGTGTATACCAGGAATTAGGTGACTGGAAGACGAAGTGAAACAAGCGCGCAGAGAAAAAACGTCAATTGCGTAATCAATTTCAGCAACGCGCAGAGAAACAAATCTCAATTGCCTAAAAAATTTTCCGATCAATTTCAGCAACGCGCAGAGAAACAATTCTCAATTGCGTAAAAAAATTTCCGATCGATAAACATTTTTCAATCTCATACAGAATGAACGATTGAAAACGCGCCGAGAAAAAAACTTCCTATGGCGTCGATCGTGTAAGAAATTCAATCGGATACAGATTGAATTGGTGAAACCTAGGCAATTCACGTACGTGAAATATTGATGCGCAGAGCATAAAGCGGAAGATAAAATCAGAAAATATTTTGCTCTGATACCATGTAGTTTTCTATGATAGAAATTGTATTTCTTGTATATCTTTATCCACACAATTACATCTTCTTTTATAGGAGGGATATGCTACCCAATTATGTAGATAGATCCATTCATATCAGATATCTATTCTAATGATCTTTTAAAAACAAAAGATCATTATCTATTTACAATCAAATATTCCATAGATATCCTAATCTAAAGATCAATATTCTATATTTCAACAAAATATAATAATAATAATAAATAAAGCAATATTATATAGTATATATTATAATAGAATTACAATATAATATTATAAATTATTATTATTATTATTATATATATATATATATATAATTTGTTATTAAAATTAACAAAAAAGAATAAGGTTAATTGATTATATTAAAATGTTAAACAATTAATAATTTTAAAAAAAATCTGAAAATTTGCGGTTAACTGATATTTCAAAATGAAAATCGAAACCCAACCGAATTTGCCGAATCAAACAATTATTTGAAAAATCAAAATCATATATTCTAACATAATCGGTTATTTCAGTTTAACCAAAATTTTGCTGACCTCTAGAAATGAAAAACATAAATGACAGTTTACATGTCAAGTTATCTTTTATGGCTGTATTTATTTACCACGATTAGGGTGTTGATTAATTTAATAATTAATATCATATATCGTTTACTTCAAATCTATCAACAATATCGGGAAATGAGATGCTAGCATATGGGTAATACCACAATAATATATCCAATGATCAAAAATTGATTTTCACATATTTGTGTGGATCTCACATACCCAAATCAATTCTTGGCCCTTGGATATAGCATTTGGGTAGTGCTCATATGCTAGCAAGGAGTAACTCCAACAATATTTATACCGCATATAATGCATAAGATCATTAGTGGTTCGATCATTTCAGACCAATATCTAATTACACTTATGCCCCTGCAAGTTTAAAATACTATCATCGCATATATCATCTATGTATCCATCAATTTATGTTATGTACTTACCAATCATACAAATTACTATCACATGTATATCATATTACTCTTAAAAAAATTATTAAAATAATAAATATATAAATAATGTATAATCATTTCATAATTTAATTTTTTTTAAAAAAACTAACCAAAATAAAAATGGACATTACAATTATCATATTATTTACAAAAAAATGTATATGCAAGCAACATGTAAGGGCCCCGTGCCCTTAACCCGTTATTAGTGTATTAATCCATGCCATTAGTGCATACAATCATACTATCATGAAAAGGAAACCATATACAAGTGTAACATCATATACCATCTATAAAATTTCTTGCATTAGAACCCCATAATGTTCAACTTCCCAAATCAAAACCACTTTCATAGTATGCACCCTAACAATACACTAACATTCTCTCAGTTCATTTAGCAATTCCGTATTTAATTGCATGCAACCAAATAAATGAAGAGAGAAAGCCATTGCTCATTTATACATTCCATATACACGTAAAGACGTACTCACATGAGAGTATCCAATGCACAAGCGTGTATCTAATGTATAAAAGGCTCTACCAGATACCGTCACTGGTACTTCAGTCCTGGAAGCACCTCCCAAGCACAGCTCGATCTCAACTCTGGATCTAGGTACTCATTCAACCCGCTCTGGTACCTCGATCCTGGAAGTACCTCAAATCAACAGCCCGAGCTCAACTCCAAAGCTGCTGCTACACCTGTATCACCTGCCCCAACAGAGACAGCCCCCACACGGGGTGAGCATACCAATACCACCAATCCAATAATCATAATATTGCAGTTCATAATTTACAGAATGTAAATGCCATAATTTAAATGATACTCCCTAGATGGTATCATCCTCATCCAGGATCCCATGTATTGTCCATGTTCTCAAAATAACCAAACTCATCAAATTCCCAAAGCCAGTTAATCGCCACATATATTAACTAATACCATTCCTATTATGCCAGTTCCATAATCAATATGGTAAAATCATTATATAAAAGACCGTAGATATCACATATATCTAACCAATGATTCCATATTCCTATTTCATTGCTCGCTCCACAATAGCGGCATTCTAAACCCCGCGCACGCTCAACAATAGCGGCGTCATAACCGATGGTTGCTCAACGGCGACAGCATCCTAAATTATTTCTCGCTCAATAGCGGCACCGTATGGTCCCAATGTGTGTCCATTTAATGCAATTACCATTTACCATGCATATCAACATCCATTTATTGCACATAGTACATACCATGTATTTCAATGTCCATTTAATGCAATTACCACATACCATGCATTTTACAGTTGCAACATTATAATAGGCTATGCTCGTACGTCATATGTACCTTATCATTCCGTAGTTTGAGTCCAATCTTGACTGAGTCCCACGACCCAATGAGTTAAGTGCTATCATGCAAATAACTCCCAATTAAACATAGGCTTGCAATCACGTGCCCAAGCACGTTCACAATTTCCAAACCTATCGTCTATCCGTGACGATTACCAAAATAAAAGCCCCCGACTAAGCATGCATAATACCCAAAATATTCCATTTTATAAGTTTAATAGGTAGCCAAAAACCCAACCGAGAATTCCGTTCCTATGAAACTTTGGCTCCAACCAATCCATTTTAAAAGTATAGCATTCCCATTGGAATGTAGACATTGCCCCGGAAACGGCCCCTTAAAACCTCGATTCCAAAATCCGACATTTCCAAAAAATTTCAAAAAACAAAAGTCCACGGGCGGCGATCGATCGCCCCTGTCCAGTGGGCAAAATCGCCCCCCTCGCGATCGATCGCTACCCCTCGCGATCGATCGTCAAACCGCTCGCGATCGATCGCCTAGACCACGCGATCGATCGCCAATACTGTTCATCTTCTTCGATTTTTGCAGCTGCTCGTCGCGATCGATCGCCCCACCTCGACGATCGATCGCCACCTGCAATTTCCTGAAAAAATCAAGCTTCCATGGTGTTTTTCACACTCAAACTCAAAACCAACACCCCAAACTTCCTCAACACCACAAATACACTAATTAAGCTCAATAAAAACACTAAAAAGCAACATTTAGATTTTTAACCAAAACCCCCCAAATTTTATAACCAAAACAATACCCAACCAAACTCTACAATACTACTACCAAATCGATGACAATGACGAGGGGAATATTAATACTGATTGTCTCCGAGAAAACCGGCCTCCGAGCCAAGCTACCATCGATTTTCCCATCATGGGAGAAGAGGGGAAATGGGGGGAGTAGGGTTAGGCGTAGAGAGAGAGAGAGGAGAGAGGGAAGGGTTCCGTGGGAAATGACGGAATACCGAGTCCACTTGGTATATATAGTACCAAACTCAAAAATATCAATACCTTCACAAATACATCATGATTCATTAAATATCATCTGTTTTCAAAAAATCATCTCTCTAACCTCAATTCTCATTACCAGCCCCAGCACAAAGTACTCCGGCCCACCAAAGACCAAATTCCAAGGTTATCACCACGATGAGAATATAATCACATCCCTTGGATCCAACGACTCCAAAAACATGATTTAAAATCCCCGAGAGCCCTGAAACCGCAATTAATACACAATTGCTACAATTAAAATCCATTAAGGATTATCACTACACCGGGATTAACATCAGTAATTCCCGTCACACAACATGTGCAAAAGAAGACTACTTCTTGATTAAGTGCCAGGGGTGGAGTGATAAAAAATCTCAATTTGTAGGTGGGCTTCTTAACAAAGATGAGTTGTGGGAGATAAAAATAAAGATAAAAATCTTCTTTGTATTTGTGGTATTTTATTTTCTATTTATGTTATTACTTAAAATAAAATAATTATACAGATCTATAATAATTTAAATTTTAAAATCATGTTAATATATATATATAATTGAAAATATAGAAAATATACGCAGATAAAAATAATTCTATGAATAATATTTATTAATAAATATTTATAAAATGCTTTGCAAATTTCTAATTTATTAATTACAATAATATAATTTTTTTTGATAAATATAGATATCTAAAATAATAAAACTATATAGTATTTATTTTGATACTAAAAAAAAGAATAAATTTGAAATAAAGAACAATTATGAAAATGGTGAAATTATGATCAAAGTTTGAAGGGTAAATAAAAAAGTTTAAATGTATAAAAACAATAAATAGAAAAAGATGGTCTATTTTTCTATAACACTTACAATCATAATTTTATTACACCAAATATTATTATTTAAAGTAAATATATTATTATTTCTCCAACACAGTTCTATATCATATTAGACTACTAGTCACAATATAACTTATCAATATTACCCGGTCATTCGAAGTAAATACGGTCTATGTATATAAATTGTCAGGATCAGCGTCGTGTTTAGAAGGAGGTTGAATTTATAAAATTTTTGGTTGATAAACAATCTTTTTAAGGACTGCTATCAGGTTCTCAATAAACACTAGGCAAACGGAGTACTGAAATTAACGGTGCATAAAAGGTATGTTAGTCTTAGGGAAAATAAAGTTGATGGCAAGAAACAAAAGTAAGGTGCAAAAAGAAAATAACACAGAAACTTGTTTATGAAAGTTTGTTGGGAAAATATTTCTAAGTTTTGGTGATAACAAAAGTCTAGTGCTTGAAGTATCTACTGCATCAAAGAAGCTTACTGATGAAAAGACTATTGTTTGACTCTACAAAGGTCTATTGGGTCCAAATATTGATAAATATCATCTACATATATCATCTACCGGATAGAAAGACCGAAAGGAATCGTCTGTCGGGAACACAGAGTAGAAGTCATCATATACCGGATGCAGAAAATAAACGTCTACTAGAACAAGAGTATCCCAGTCCACTGAGCAAATCATTGAGAGATATCAGCAGACATGAAAAAGATATTAGTTGACATTAGACCAGCAGACTAAGTAACTAATGAGTAACCAGCTGATGATGGAAAAAGACATCAGTTGTCTTTTATTCAGCAGACGGCTAATGTAACATTCCTCCAAAAGAAGAAATGGAGACGTAGAAGCGTTGTGCTTCGAACTTCCAGAAACATATCATGTGTCATTTACTTTCAGTACTTAATCATTCAGTTTATTAATCATTTACCGATCAATTCTAAACTCACAAGTACATTAGACACCTTCCGCACAACCCTTAGTTGTCTACTGACTTGCTATCAGTTGAGATCTTACTGTAGTACTTAACAGTCTGCTGTATATTGAAGAATAGAGAAATTGAGTCTAGTGTTTATTCAACCCCCTTCTAAACACTACTCTGATCCTAACAAGTGGTATCCGAGCAAGATCTTCTCAATTGTGAGAATACTAAGAACGACTGGCCTCATTCAGCATATTTCGATGTTCAAAAAGGATGAATATAATGACTGGAGAATTCAGGTGCAAGCACATCTAAGTGCTCAGGATGATGATATGTGGTACGTCATCACTGACGGACCAATGACGATCATGAAAGTCAACACAACAACGACTATTACTAGTGGTGAACCTCAGATGGTTGAATATGATATATCATCCTGAAATAATGAGGAAAAGAAAAAAACAAACTTGAACAACGTGACTGAGTATGAGTATTATTCAAAAGTACATAATACCTATTAATATTTTTATTGTTAATATTTTTATTGAAATAAATGTTATTTTTATTTTTTATTCTACCAATTTTAAAATATAAAAAATTATTTTATTAATTTGTCACAAAGTTTAATCGTTTTAATATCAAATATAATTTATGAGGAGATTAGGGAATAAATATGAGTATTATTTAAAAGTCATAATACCTACCTAAGGTCAGCAAAATGGAGAGAGCGGATCTACGCCAGTGACGCAGGAGAGGACGTGGAATGTGAATGGACGGCTACGATTGATACGATATTGAATCCCAAAATATTTAATTTTATGGTTGGAAAATGGAGGCCCATGAGTGACCAATAAACAAAAAGCACACTATCAATGTGGAAACCGTCGTCTGCAAATTTTGTCCATATATTTATTGTCAATAATTCTCCCGAGAATAAATAAATTCTAAATTATTGAAGATATTTTCACGTATACCAAAGCCTTTTCTTTGTATATTTCACTTAATTTCTAAAGAAATTAAGCAATATGTTGTTTTAATAAAAACGTTAATCTATGTTATGCTTTAAATCCCTCCTCCAGACAATTTATTTTTATTTTTTCCAGAAATCAGCCCCTTATCACTTGTATGTTTTATTCTGATTTATAGGAGGATCATGCCTATTTTTAAATTGAAATATCGTCTTATATTGCAAACAAAAGTTCCTATTTGTTGGAGAGTTCTCGCAATTTTGAGTGCCGAGGTGAAGAAAAACCACTGCTTTCAATTGTATGAAAAAAATAATTAGAAAGAAGATGCCGAGACACAAAAAAAAATTAAAAAAATTAAAAATAAAACATATTCCGAAATGAACCCAATACATAACGTGACTTGAGATTTGTATTGAAAAAAATCTCTCCTAGAATTAAAGTTTAGTAGCGGTCTCACTTCTATACATCAGGTCTTACAAATACATCAGATCTTACAAACACCAATACACATATAAACACATACATACATATACATATATATATATTTATATATTTATATAACTTGGTCTTTACAAACACCATGTCCGTATAAGTATTTTCCTTTTAGTAGCACCTTATTTTCTTGAAATGTTTCTCCAAAACTTCGAAAACAAAGTTTAACGAGGAGTTAATAGCAATTTATCCCATGCGATATCGTTATAGACACTATACATTCTGTTGTTGTAAATATACACACTTTACACAATGTGGTTTTTAAAATATAGCTTACTCATCCCTCTATATTTTCATAATTTTTTCAATTGTCTTAACTAAAATATAAACGTTTAGGAGTTGTTGTTTTGCACATACTCACAAATCACAGAGGGGTGCTGTCTATTTCCAAACCACGGGGAGATAAGTTACACTCAATCGAAACCACAAGGCGTAAGTTACATTTAATCGAAATCATAGGGGAGTAAATGACCACATGATAAAACTATGTCAAATTAGATTTCCAATTTTAGGTGCGGATTATCCCGTATGTTATTCTTTAGGTGCAGATTGCCCTCTCTGTCATTTTTTATGTACAATTTACCCCTTTATGTTCTTTTTTAGGTGCATTATATCCTTTAAATGGTACAATTGATATTCTAATAGTTAAATTCAAAGTCCAGACACGTAAGAATATGCGTGCAACACATATCATACACATATGGCTATTTTGCATCTTCACAAACCAAATTGGTTAAGTTGTGTATTTTCAACTCACATAGGATAAATTTTCTTATTTGGAAAATCAAAGAGGGTTCTATGCCAAAAAACACATAATAAAACAAAAGTTTAGAGATCTCGCTCCTTCGTCTCCACTACTCAAGATATTGTGGAATCCTTAGATAAATATTGCTAGAATAATACAGACAGATTAAATCATCATATAAATATAAAAAACTCAAGTTAACTCATCAACAAATATTGATAAGTATGCAGAAGCTTATCTGAGTCCATGATTATTGATATTGCGGAATCGTTAGATAAATACTGTCGATGTAATGCAAAAATGGATGTATAACTATAATAGTGATTTTGCGGCCGTCGCGTAACGTATTAGCGATTTCGCGGCCTAGAACGTCAATTTCGCGGCCTTAAACGACCATTACTAGACATTTTAAATCTTTTTCCATTTTTTGGACTAATTTTCATTAATAATTTGTCCAAATTATATAATTATAATTATTTTAAATTTAAAAAAGCTCACGGCAATAATCGCAACGGCTACATGAATATCAGTGGAACTGGAACAACAGTCTCAACTACAATGTTGGCTAACCATGGAAGGAAATTTATGTGAAGAGACAGTGACCAAAGCCGCCTAATAAATGACATATGCGATTATAATGGTCCTAAGATAGCGGAATTTCATGATCAATGCGTTTTAATTTAAATAAGAGATGCATTTATTGGGTGTTGAAAAGGGATATATTATAAATTCAATTAATTATTTTACTTATTAATTACGATTAAAATTACAATCTATTTATCTTGTATTTTTCTGAAACACAAAAACAAAAAAAAGCAATACACAAAACGTGCTCATTATCTTGTATTTAATTTTACCGTTGGAAAATGGAGGCCATGAGTGACCAATAAACAAAACGTGCTCATTATTGAATGCCAAAATATTTAATTTTATGGTTGGAAAATGGAACCCATGAGTGAACAATAAACAAAAAGCACACTATCAATGTGGAAACCGTCGTCTGCAAATTTTGTCCATATATTTATTGTCAATAATTCTCCCGAGAATAAATAAATTCTAAATTATTGAAGATATTTTCACGTATACCAAAGCCTTTTCTTTGTATATTTCACTTAATTTCTAAAGAAATTAAGCAATATGTTGTTTTAATAAAAACGTTAATCTATGTTATGCTTTAAATCCCTCCTCCAGACAATTTATTTTATTTTTTCCAGAAATCAGCCCCTTATCACTTGTATGTTTTATTCTGATTTATAGGAGGATCATGCCTATTTTTAGATTGAAAAATCCTTTTGTAGGATTGTCGGCCAAATTCTCTTTAATTTCTAGTTTTTTTTTAATTGTAAAATTACAAATGCTTTATCGAATGGATGGGCAATCTGGCAAGTTATTTGGGTCCTGACAAGATTTTGGTTAGGTTCTAGATCAAGTATTGGATAGGAAGATACACGATTGTTACCCCGTCATACTTCAGCTTTTTTCAGTAAAAAAACAAGGAGGAGGATAAGTAGAAGGAAAGTTTTTTTTTTTAAATTAAATTGTGTTGTTGAGGATAAGTAGAAGGAAAGTTGAATACGAGGGGATGTCTGAGTTAGTGGAGTAGGATGTTAGACCCGACCACGGTCAGAACCGCTTGTTAGACGGTTCAGAACCGCCGGTTCAACGGTTCAAAGAACATTGACCCTTAAACCTTAACATTCCTTGACGGTTACGGTTACGGTTCATGAACCGTCGGTTACGGTTCCGGTTTCGGTTATGGTTAACCAACGATTACGGTTACGGTTTGACCCTTATTTTTTAAAAAATTTAAAAATATTATTAAAATTTGAAATAAAGTGTAAAAAGTGTATAATGTGTTTTCATCCATGGATTAAACATAAAATAACATGAAATAAATTCAAGCCAAGATAATCAAAATGTGTAAGATATATTTGTTTGATTGATATATATATATATATATATATATATATATATTATAACACTCTATTTAGATCAACAACGCTCTTATAGCTTAGTGGTTGAAGCTAATTATTAAAGTTGGTGGTCATTATTTCAAATATACACCATAACATATATTTTAAATTTAAAAATGTAAAAAAAATTAAAATAAACCTTTGAACCACCGGTTAACCGATGGTTCACGGGTTAGCAAATCATGACCCTTAACCGGCCCTTCTATAGACGGACCGGTTACGGTTCCGACCCTTCGAACCATTGACCCGGTTAACCGGCCCGTTGACCACGGTTCATTTCCGGGCTGGTTCAGGGTCGATGATGACCCTTGGTCGGGTCTATAGGGTGTGTCTATAGGATCAAGCAATTGTCGTTTTACCAAAAGATATAGCTGATGGTAACGGTGCAACTCAAATCTTTTAAACCATACAGCTGCACAAGCACCACGTTTTGATCGATCACAAAGCAAGGACAATTGTTATACCCAACAATCCCCCTCCCAATAATTGCACTCCTTGCAACTCATGAGAATCGAACACATAACATTGTCTATGATACAAATTGTAAGGTCAAGCGCTTGCCGCTTTGCCAAAAGCTATAGATGATGATAACGATGCAACTCAAATCTTTTAAACCGTACAGATACACACACACACACCATATTATCGATCGACAGCAAGGGCAATTATTATACCCCAACAAAGCCTGAGACCATAAGGTAATGAGTTCGATTATCCATTGCCAACACTTTCTCGATCTGAGTTTGTCGTATCGGGCTTACCTAGTATGGTTTACCTAGTTGAAGTGGTTTGTAAGCTACTGCGTCAGTCCGAATGTTTACCCAGTGTAAACCTAAAGGGTAACAGTTGCGCGCTCACTCATCATACGTTACATGCTACATCGTAATCGTTTTTATTACTACTGTTGATTGTAAATTATATCCCTTTCATCACATGAAAACATTGGTGTTTATTTTAAAATATGCAACTTAACTCGTTTTTTAGAATTTTTATATGTTTAATAATAGTAAAACTTCAAATGAAGTTTGTGTAATCAATTACACTTTATCAAAAGTGGATAAAAACTCATATGTTTAGGATAGTATTGGCTGTTGATTTTTTTAGTTTTATATAATTACTTGTTAAGGAGTTGTTTTGGTGATTGGTCATTGTCAAGTTCCGGCACTCGTAGCTCATTGATGGACTTTTGGACATTCGTCGCCGGCCGTTTGATACACTTGATACATGTGTGATGAACTATAATTTTTAATTACGCATCCCTCACTTATTACATCTCATTCATTTTACCAAACGGCAAAAGTTCAGACTGTAGCTGCTTTGTCTTATGACTTGTTCATCTCTTTTCATGACAAAAAATGCGACCCTTGACGAGTATGAGCAACTTTTCTTGAAAAATCTCCTCCAAATGGTGCTTTTGGTGATGTCCATTGGACTAATATATATACAATACATGCTATTCATATGAACAGCATATTAAAGATTGAGAAAGGCAAAATATTGCAATTGCATTCATGTATATCTTGTTCTTGAGAAAAGTGAGGTTACAACATTTGTAGTTGTGAGGTTTGTGATTTGTAGTGCTACTATCACAAGCAAATTGTATCTTGGGAGAAGATTGCCGTATTCCGTGAGCACCATGTGCGGGGCAAAATCTTCTTAAGGAGATAGTGTACAACACTAGCCTTGACTCAAAGCTGAACAGTGTCGTCTATAAATTTTTCTTCCCGCTACAAACAACGACGCCAACGAGAACCTTGTTGTTTTGAAGACAAACAAAGTACCCAAAATTTTTACAATCTTAAGAAGATTTTTATTGTTTCAGGAAATATCATAAAATGGAAACGATATCCACAAATGTTCCTGCGAAGCAAGGAGATAGGCCAGCACAGTTCACATGCGTGGACTTTAAGAAATGGCAACAGAAAATGTTGTTCTACCTTACAACGTTGAGTATGACAAGGTACATAAAAGATGATACTCCCTCCATTTCTGAAAATAAGAATGATCCTCAAAGTAGGTGGGTCGCGGTAGACGAATGGAATCAAAATGATTTCCTATGCAAGAACTTTATATTAAATGGACTTGATAATGCATTATGGAAAGAATTCAAAAGAATCTAAAACACGAGAGGAAAGAAATATGACTCGATGATTTGATTGTCCAACTAAGGATTGAAGAGAATAATCGAAATTCGGAAATCAATATGAATAAAATGACTGAAAAGACCAAGATTGCTAAATCAAGCAATAATGGCGAGATTGTTTGGCTAAGGATTGAAAAAGATAATCAAAAGTTGGAAGTCAAGTAAATAACTGAAAATGACCAATATTGTGGAAATGAACAATATTGGCTGGACACGGAATAAGCAAAAGGAATTTGAAAAACGAATGAAATTATAGTACACATAAAGGTTAATCACAATAATATGCAAGATTCTATCTATTTGCTAGAGTGTTCTAATATTTGGCATTTTCGTTTTGGACATGAAAATTACAACACCCTGCGACGCTTGATGAAGTTAAATATGATACTGATACAACACATAACTGTGAAGTATGTGTTGACACAGAAAGACTAAGGTATCGTTTCATTTTGTAGAAAGAAGTACAACTCCTCTAGAAATAATTCATACCGATGATCGGAAGTTTATGCAAACTAGAGGAGGAAAAAAAGTACTTCGTTACTTCATCGATGAGTGCAAAAGATATTGGTATGGCTATTTGCTATGAAGAATATATGATACCATTGAAGTATTTAAACACTAAATGAATGAGGTTGAAGACCAATTATGCAATTGAATTTGCAATAGAGAATTGTGGATTGACTCCATTTGAGTTTTCTAACCATATTACGCCTAATACTCAATTTTGCAAGAAATTAAATCTTGAATTCGAGTTTTCTAAGTTTGTGCGCTAATGAAAATGATGAATCAAATGCCACAATTGTTCTGACTATGGTGTATTCTCATTTGATTCTATTTGAGTTATCTAACCATTTTATGCTTAAGGTTTGCATTTGCAATACAATTAAACCTTGAATTCAAGTATTCTAAGTTTGTACGCTTAAAATGCAAATTGTGAATCAAATACGAGAATTTTGTTCAAGTTTCAAATTTTGTAAGCAAGCGCACTTAAATCAAAATTTTGCAAGACATAAACTCTTGAATTTTGATTTCTAACTTAATAATGCTTAGAACTTGAAACATGAAAGTTTGAACACCACTACAATGTTGATAAGTGTAGGATTACCCCGAGCGTAGAATTTTACAGCTTGATGATGTGCTAATAAATGACTTTGAGTTTGATTGCTGAAATGAGAATTCAACGTCTGTTGGACCACGAGCGATGCTAACTAAATCAATCATATCATCCACTCGACTCCAATGCCATAAGCAATCGACCCGGCAGAAGTCGACCGGAAGTTTCTTGTTTGACGAAGGGGTGCGTTAGCTGCGTAGCTCGGATATCGAAACGATGTGCTTCCAAAGGGGTTGTATAGCAAATTCAATTTCATACAAGTTGTATTTCAAGCCAACAGGCCTGATTTGAAGGTGTACATGACGAAACATGTCTGCGAGAGTCTGCTGGTGTAAAGCTGAAATAGCAGCGGACAGATTGTAGCAGCTGTGATATATCTGTCATAACTCTCAGCTCGCTTACTGGAATGGATCAATTCACCATGGGTTGAAAAGATAAGACTAAGATCTACAAGTTATCTTCAAAAATCAAAGCCTGAATCGGATCCTAAGATGGAGAAAAATCATATGGAAGGTTTGAGTCCTGCTACTACAATTAGCAGAGATACAACATGAGCATCACCTCGTATTTCGAGCATATGTCTCTCATACAAACTCGAAATCGAGCAATTCTTGATTCCGTGGAAAGCCAAGAGAAATGTATAAAACTTTGTTAGGCTTAGGGAAAATAAAGTTGATGGCAAGAAAGAAAAGTAAGGTGCAAAAAGAAAATAACACAGAAACTTGTTTATGAAAGTTTGTTGGGAAAATATTTCTAAGTTTTGGTGATAACAAAAGTCTACTGCTTGAAGTATCTACTGCATCAAAGAAGTTTATTGATGAAAAAAACGTTGTTTGACTTTACAAAGGTCTACCAGGTCCAAAGACTGAGAAATATCATCTACCAGATACAAAGACTGAACACAGAGTATAAGTCATCATCTACCGGATGCAGAAAATAAACGGCTATTGGGACAAGAGTATCCCAGTTCACTGTGCAAATCATTGAGAGATACCAGCAGACATGAAAAAGATATTAGTTGACCTTAGTCCAGCAGACTAAGTAGCTAATAAGTAACCAGCTGATGATGGAAAAATACATCAGTTGTCTTTTATTCAGCAGACGGTCATTCAAGGAGAAGTCGGCAGGATTACAAGGCAAAAGGACAAAACACGAACAGATTCACTCTGACAATAGTACAACAGAGCATCACTCTGACAATAGTACAACAGAGCATCGCACTATCATATCAGCGCCACCAATCTCGTCAGAATGAACTAGACGTTGTTTAACAAGAATGGAAAGATGACAAAAGAACTCAGATGAAAATCAAGGAGCTGATTTTGCGTGATTTTTTTCATTTGAAGAATATTTGCCGTTAGACTCTCAAGTCTATAAATACGTCGAAGAGAAGAATGAAGAGATGTCCAAGCTTTCAACTCTCTGAAATCCTAAATCAACTTCATTCAAAAACAAACAAAACGATCAAAACGCTTATTGAAAGATCTGAAGTCTTGCAGAGCAGTATCCAAGAGATATTGAGATATTGAGATATCTCAATATCCAAGAGATATTGAGATATTGAAGATCAAAGTCTACTGCACAAAGACACTCTATGGAAGAACAAAAGAAAATCATATTGTAATCTGTGTGATTATTGTGTTGGTGGGAGTTTAGGCAAAATCTGTATGGGTGCCTAAGTAGGTTGTATGTTGTAAAGTGTAAACCAAAGTCTTCTAGTTTAACCTTCCTGCAGAGGAAGATAGGGAGACGTAGAACCGTTGCGCTTCGAACTTCCAGAAACATATCATGCATTTACTTTCAGTACTTTATCATTCAGTTTATTAATCATATACCGATCAGCTCTAAACTCACAAGTCTAGTAGACACCTTCCGCACTACTCTTAGTTGTCTATTGACTTGCTATCAATTGAGATCTTACTACAGTACTTGTTGTATCTTGAAGAATAGAGAAATTGAGTCTAGCGTTTATTCAATCCCCATTCTAAACACTACTCTGATCCTAACAAGTAGTATCAGAGCAAGGTCTTCAATTGTGAGAATACTAAGAACCGCTGGCCTCATTCAGCAAGATTCCGGTGTTCAAAAAGGATGAATATGATGACTAGAGAATTCGGATACAAGCATATCTAAGTGCTTAGGATGATGATATGTGGTATGTCATCACTGTCGGACCAATGACGATCATGAAAGTCAACACATCAGCGGTTATTACCAGTGGTGAACCTCAGATTGTTGAAAAGGATAGAGCGTCATGGACCAATGAGGAAAAGAAAAAAGGCAAATTTGGACAACGTGGCTAATGATATTATATTTAAGACATTGGACAAGAACATGTTCAATAAAATCAAAATATATCCTACTGCAAAAGTCGTATGGGAAAAGATTGCATAGTTGTGTGAAGGAAATGATCAGACGAATAGAATAAGCTTACTGTTGCTCTAAAAAAAATTGAGAACATCAAAATGATGTCTGGAGAAACTCTCAATGAATATGATGAGAGGGTAACTGGAATTATCAACGAATTCAACAGCCTGGGTAATGATCTGTCGAATAGAGAAGTTACCCTAAAAGTCATGAGGAGTCTTCCAAGAGAATGTGATGTGAAGACCATAGCCATGAGATAATCCAAAGATCTAAACAAGATTGATCTGCACGATCTGTTTGCTGACTTAAAAGCATACGAGTTCAAATTAGGTATTCGAGTTGACGTTGAACCAAGTACCAATCAACCAACCAAAGCTCTTGCTGCATCAGAGTTCCTGTCCACTGCAAAAAAGATGACTCCCGAACAAATGTGCAATGATGCAATGGCGATGTTTGTCAAAAATTTGGCAGGTTCGTGAAGAAAAGCCAGAAGACATATCAGTCTTACCCAAGGAAGCAAAATTTCAAAAAGAGATCATCAGAAGATGGTCGAGGAGAACTTTCAAGGACTACAAGAAGTCGAAGGAAAAGAGAAGATCATCCAGAAGAGATATAGAGCAAAAAGTACTTGTTGCTGAAGAAAACATGTAAGGACCCAACTCTTAATCACGACATTTAGGCATTTATGACGTTGTATGTATATGGAATTTTCATTCTTTAAAAGAATCATCACATGCTTCTCATATACCTTATGTCTCTTATAAAAATTTTGGTAGAGTCGCCCCATAAATTGGACTATCCTAGAAAATACACTCAACTATAACATCCTCAATATAAAAACACCATACTCTAAAGATAAAAGTTCACAGGGAAACCACCAAACTTTACAAAATCAAAACAAGATATAAATTCCCATCATCACTAAAGTCGTATAGTACATTTTCTTCGAGATAAAATATCCTTAAATCGACTAGGTGAAAAGAGAATTTCAACACAATTTCAACACTCTTATACAATCCATATACATGAGTCCAGATGCTCACATACAAGCAATGAATAAATGAATATCATTCTAAATGCATAAGTAAGATGTGTCATCAACCAATACTTGTACCACATTTTCGAGAGCACCATCATCCCATGAGCATCGAACTTACTCCCTGAATTTAACGTTGGACCAGTTTTACATGTTTCAACAGAAACATTCCACACACCTGTGAGCATAAACCGACATAACATCACAAGCATATGAATATATAAAATCATAATTCAACAAAATAAAGCTATTGAAAACTATAAAGTGCACTCCCTGCATAAGTCTGAACCAATTATAAGCTTTCTTGAACTGATCCTGTTTCATAATTCACATTTTGACAATCACCAAGTTCAATTTCGTTAATTAAATATGAAACTCATCATCGAGATAAATCGATATTCTCATAACACATTTTGCTCACTCATAACCAAACACATATTTAAGGCAATCATGCATATCCATCACCCCAGTTCTCAATAATTTCCTCATATCAATCATGCCAAATGCATCAATGTTCAACTCGTATACCCGGATCACGTACATCTACGTATCCATCATTCCACGTGTATTAAACTCAATTCTCATGCTCAAATACTTAATCTTAAACATCACATTCAACAATACATGTATTCATGAATATATACGTACTGGGTATACCTGCTCGTACGTCACCACGTACCTTATCGTTGACAATCCAAGTCAAGCTACTCCTATTGTCTAGAGACTCGTGGAGTATCTACAACAATCCGAAAAATCATTTGTAATTCAAAATTCAATTAACAACTAATACTACTCATTTACGGACTTGTATGAATAAAATACAATTTTCCTTAGTTATAACAATATTGAACTAAATCATAATTTATTCGACTCAAGACTCCATTTACGATATAAAAAAAAACAAAGTTTGTTGGACATAACTCATCATTCATTGTTGTATCAAGCAACTCAATATTAATTCAACAATCAAATGAAGTGGTTTCGTCAATTAAGTCGATACACCCAATATTATCTTCGCTTGCATTATAATTCTAATTAGTGTCAATCCATCATCTAGGGACTGGACTCCACTTAAAACTTGGAACTATTAACATACACACATGTTGTACAGCAAGCAGATATCGAAACAGCAATGCTACAATGCACGCAGGGGAAAAGGCCAATAGCTGAAATGGAAACAAAACAACACCACAACAAATTCATGTTTCCAGCAGCCAATTTGATCGAACTGACATCAACATTTCTGGACAGAAATCACCAAAACACCGATAACAAATTTTTTTTCTCAAAAACAGAAGCATGATCAATCGAAACAGCAAGGGTGGAATAAGGTGCAACGAAAACTCATACAACTTTCTAACTCAAGATCTATCTAGTCTTTATGGAAGTGAAATGTGGTAATAAATACAAAATATAGCAGCTCAAAATTCCAAAAGTGACAACCCATTTCACACATAAACAACAGGGAAAATCGAAACAAAGTAAAGAGTCTATTCACCCATCTAACTCATGATTAACCAAGCTAAAAACATCACCAAACAAAGTCACCATCAACATAACAAGAAGTTGAAGTTCCTGCATAACAAACACAAAAATTGATAGCCACATTTTCCCCAAACAGCCAAAATCGAGCCAACAATAAAAGAGTTCAAGGCAAATGAATAACTAGGGGATAAGGTAGGATTTGCACAACAAAACTTACAGGAAATTTATACCATAAATCTGGAAATCGTCTCCTTCACGTCACTCACGAGAGGAAAGTAAGGGAAGAGGGAAATCTCTTTCATTTTCTTTTTTTGACCGATGGAGAGAGGATAAGGAATGAGTGATATAGCCTTCAACGTAACTACCTCCACAGATATAATATCTCATCCCTAATTATATTAATATTTAAATTCAAATAGTTTTATTAATTGCAAGAAATCTCTTTCCTAATTAACTTGCATAACAGTTCAATTCACACTAATTTTATTCAATTTACAAATCCCAAAATTAATCACATGTTCATCTCATAATATTCACAATTAATATTTAATAATTATTAATTCTTTCGGGCATCACAAAACAAAAGCAAGTGGGCTGACTCGGAATCAGAATCAGAATAATCTTCAAGCTCTTGAAGTGAAAGTGAAGATGAAAGAGTCTACTGTCTCATGGCAAATGATGACAGTGAGGACTGATAATAATCTTTCTGAATTTACCCATATGGAAATCACAAATGCATTGCAGGACATGATAAATGATTGTCAACTGTTGTACGAGTCATTCGAAAACTACAACACTGAACATACTAGCCCAATCGAACAGCAGGACAATAAACTTGATTGTGAAAAATCAAGGCAGCTGGAATGTTTAAGGGAAAAAGTAAGTCTACTCGAAAAATTAAAGGACGAAGTTAAATGTGCACACCAGAAACTCATAAATTTGGTTCGCACATGGAACACGTCAACCTCTAGAAAAGATAAAATACTAGAGTCGATTAGGCTTGCTGTCAATCTTGCTGGCATAGGCTATATCACCATGACAATAAAGCTTCTAGCACAAGATCTCAACTATGTCTGAAGAAAAACAAGTCTCAAACAATGAGGTTAGATCTAGCATAGTAAATGAACCAAGTGAATTGGTTATGGAACCTGTCAAGCCAATACTCCTTAAGGAATGGGCATCACATAAAGGTATTGGTTATGTCAAGCCAGTAGAGAAGACTAGACTAGTACAGAAGTCCAATAATGGACATAAGCCTACTGGCCAGGCAACTCGAGAGGCTAAACCTAACTGGTATTATAATTGTATGCCTGTCCAGAAGAGATATATGCTTCCAAACAAGAACCAAAAACAAAAACAACATACACACACTCATTATCACACGCAACACCCTAGAACACCATCACCGTCTACTGCACACACATTTCAGGACACACACAGACTCAAGAATTTCAGGGTTATCCAAGTGTGGGTCCCAAAATGAATCATGTCTGGACCCAAGTAGGATTGTGTACCAATGATTCCATCGCTTTAATTGCAGAGATCTGGAATCCAGCAAGTTCGGAGCTCAGAGTGGTTTCTGGACAGTGGATGTTCTAGACATATGACATGAAGTGATTGCCTACTGTCTGAGTTAGTAGACACCACATGACCAAGAATAACTTTTGATGACAATGTGAAAGGTAGAACCGTGGGTAAGAGTAAGATTATCCATGGTAACATTATTATTAAAGATACATTATTAGTTGAAAATTTATGCTATAACTTGATTAACATTAGTCAACTATGTGATAATGAACACTCGGTAGAATTCAACCAGTACATGTGCACAATAAGATCTACCAATGGTAATATACATCTTGTAGGTACGAGGCATGATAATACATATAAGATTGATTAGAATCTTGATCAGCCAGCCTCACCTACTTGCTTTGCTACCCTGAATAGTTCCAAAATTGGCTTTGGTACAAGCGTTTGACTCACTTAAATTTTGAAACTATTGTCAATCTGCGTAAGCTTGATTTAGTTAATGGATTGCCCCAGATAGAGTTATCAAAAGAAAAGATTTGTTCATCAATGCCAGCTTGGTAAGCAGATCAGATCTACCTTGAAGAATAGAGGTAGTAACTGGAATTTCTAAGCTTAGAAATCGCACTTTGAAAGAATCTGCGCGAACTATGCTTGTAGCGTCAGAAATCTCTCAGAGATTTTGGGCAGAAGCAGTTATACAACTTGCTACACGTAGAACATATCGATGATTAATTAACGAGCAAACAAAACACCATATGAGATCTGGAATAACAGTAAGCCACATATTTCTTATTTCCATGTGTTTGGTCGCAAATGTTTTATTCACAACAATGGAAAGACTCATCTCACCGTTTTTTTATGCTAAATCTGATGCAAGAATATTTGTTGACTACTCTGCTGTTAGTAAGGCTTAGAGTATTTAATAATAGAGCACTTACGTTGGAGGAATCCATTCATATAAAATTTGATGAATCCCTTCATAATTCTATATCTAAACTGCAAATCAACAATTTGAGTAAACAATTAGAAAATACTCATATTGATAGTGATTATGATGATGAATTCGATCACAATAGAAGGATCGACTTCATTTTAGAACAAGAAGTCCCAGAAGCGCAAGCAGAGGTATCTACCGGTCCAAGAGCTGAACCCTGCTGCTGAGAACACAGATGAATTCACCCCTATTGCAGTAGATATCGCAATACCAACGATGAATCAATTCATTTTACTGAGCTACCAACTCAAATTCTACTGACGAAGGAACAAACCCTCTTGGACCTCCGCTCCGGTGGGACAATGAGTATCCACCTGGGCAGGTCATAGGTATCCCTACACCAGAGGACAAATGATTAATGAATTCCTTCATGATGCATTCATCTCTCATATAGAACCCAAAAGGATAGATGATGCTATTTTAGATTCGAGTTGGGTAGATGCAATGCAGGAAGATCTTAATCAATTTGAGAGAAATAAAGTGTGACACTTAGTACCACGCCCACCACATCACACTGTTATAGTTACCAAATGGGTATTTAGAAATAAATTGGACGAAAATGGTACAGTAATCAGGAATAAAGATAGATTAATTGCACATGGATAAAGACAGGAAGAAGCATCGATTTCGATGAAACCTTTGCCCCTGTAGCCCGATTAGAAGCCATTCACATATTTCTTGCATTTGCTGCATTCAAGGATTCTAAAATATATCAGATGGGCGTTAAGAGTGCTTTTCTTAATGGCAAACTCCAAGAAGAGGTTTATGTTGAACAACCTCCTGAGTTTGGAAACCATCAGCAGCCTACCTTTTTTTATAAATTAGACAAAGCCTTATATGGTCTGAAACAAGCTCCTCGAGCATGGTATGTGACTCTATCAAAATATTTGATTGAGCACAACTTTACCATTGACACGGTGGACAGGACCCTTTTTTAAATTCACGAAGGGTGACCATACATTACTAGTTCAAATTTAAGTTGATGATATTATTTTTGGTACCCAAAGCTTTGAGAGAAATTCTCTAAAATCATGCAGGATCAGTTCGAGATGAGCATGATGGAAGAGTTATAGTTTTTCCTAGGATTGTAAGTCAAGCAGTCTGCTGAGGGAATTCTTATCAATCAGTCGAAGTATATTAAAGAGTTGTTAAAGAAGTATGGCATGAACACTAGTTCAGTAGCAGTCATTCCCATGAGCTCGTCTGCTAAACTAGATTTGGACGAGTCAGGTATACCAGTAGAAGTAACAATGTCTCATGGTATTATTGGATCTCTACTGTACTTAATAGCCAGCAGACCTAACATCATGTTTGTTGTATGTATGTGTGCTCGCTTCCAAGCTAATCCTAAGCAATCACATTTCACTGTTGCAAGAGGATACTTAAGTATTTAGAAGGAATTGTGAATGTTGGCCTCTAGTTTCCAAAGGACTCTTCATTTAATCTAATTGGATATTCGGATGCTGGTTACGCTAGGTGCAAGATTGATAGGAAGAGTACCAGTAGATACTATCAATTCCTAGGAGATAGATTGATTTAATGGGGTTGCAAGAAGCAGACATCCATCGCAACATCTACTGCAGAGGCAGAATACCTTGATGCTGGAAGCTGTTGTGCTCAATTACTACGGATTCAACAGCAATTACGAGATTATGGAATTGAGTCAACTGAAACACCAATATTTTGTGACAATATGTCTGTAATAGCTATCACGTATAATCCAGTTCTTCATTTTCGGACCAAGCATATTGACATCCGTCATCATTTCATCCGAGATCCTGTAATGAAGAATGATATTCGACTGGAATACATATCTGCCGAAAAACAAGCAGTAGACATTTTCACAAAACCCCTACCGGACGCTAAGTTTTTTCTATTTTTGCAATATACTTGGTTTAATTGATATAACCAAGTGATCTTAATTGTTTAATTTCTCTTATATGCTCAATTAAGGGGAACTACACTTTATATTGCATGAATTTAGGGGGAATATTAACTGAGGGGGAACTTGTCTATTTTTCGAAGGTCTACTGATGCTCAGCTGGAAAAACATTTATCTGCTGCGGAAGAGCCTACCTAACCAGTAGACTCTGCAAACCAGTGGACATTACCATATACACTAAGCTACTGATAACCTTCCCTAAATATTAATCAAATGGAATGTCGGATTTCAAAATTTAATTATTATTACTATCTTTGCTGAGATGAGCGACACGTGTCCATGTGTCCTTTCACTACAGTACAACATTACATCTCCTCCCTCTTTAATTGCCATTAACGTTTTCAATTTCACTTTTACCAACTCATATTTTATGTGCTAACCTTCGTTCAAAGAAATTTTTCTTTCAGACTTCATACTTTTTCAGTATCTCAGCATTCATCATGTCAAAGACCAGCCAACCAAGTTTCATCACCAATGCTGTTCACATTGATTTTGAATCCATCTACACAAGTACTGATGACGGAATGCTAAGTATTTTCCAAGGACTGGAAAACTCAGGGCTTTTGGTCATGTTGAGCCTGACACCGATGTTCTACCTAGAAGCTTTACAAGAACTTTATGCTTCAGCAAAGGTGGAAAACAACTCAGTGGTGGCCTCTATCTTCAACAAATCAGCGAAAATCACTCAAGAGGATTTCACCACGCATCTGAACCTTCCTACTGCCGGACTCACCAACTTATCTGCCATATCAATCTCCATTTGAGATGAGATGAGTATTATGTTCTCCGAATATGGCAACCGACTGAGGACACCCCATTTAAGAAAATCTTGATGACAAACCACTTCCGAGTGCTGGCAGATGTCATTGCTAAGGGTCTGCTGTGCAAAGATGGTTCCTTTGATGTCATCACTCCGGAGAAGTTTGAAGTGACGTGCGCCATTGTCAAAGGTTTGACAGTCAGTGATTCTATTTCAAGTACTGAATGCAATGGTTGAATCCGCCAAGGAACACTCTGGATTTGCTCTGCCTCTCAGTCGCATTTTGGAGAGCATGGATGTTCCGGTGGGTACAATCTACATTCTACATCCCATTAGGCTCATCAATTCCAAGTACCTGCTGACACACCAAAAACCAACATGTGGGGAATGAGGCCCTTCTAAGACTGCTCCCACTAGGAAGAAGAAGACTCAAGTGGTGAGTGACTCTGAGCGGACCATCTCAGAGTCTGCCGAGTCATCTCCTCCTCATCCATTGAAGAACAATAGAAGCAAGAGGAGGAACCTTGCTGCCTCAAAGAATTCAATCCAGTCTCTGGCACTGCTACCCATGACATTGAAGTTCTTCACTTCCTTCAAGCTCGCCTTACTCTGGCTGAGAAGACTCTACATGATCTCAAGGTTATCTTGGAATTGCACTCTTGCTCTCACTAGCTGGGTGTAGCTCCAGTAGAGGTTCATGATCGACGGATGGTTGTTGTGGCTCCAGCAGATGTCTTCATGGTAAGCCTTTCTCCTGCTATATCAGTAGATGAATTGTCTGCTGCAGAACAATCTCTTATCCCTTTTGAAACCCTGCTGTGTCCCATGAACATCCACCCCTACCGGATGTTGATCCCCTAACATTGACATCGTCATTGAGTCGGTCGTCCATCACGTCAACCTCACATCAGAGGATGGCTCCATGACTTCCCAGACAAATGACTTAGCCCATATTCCCTCTCCTCCTTCTCAACCAGATCAACCCTAATACATTGTCGAACCAACATTGATAGAAGAACCCTTAAACCAATTTTCTTTTAACTTCCCAAATATTTCCACCAACTCCTCACCTCCCACACCCTTAAAGCCTGAAGATCCCTGATGAGGCGTTGGCCACAAATTTGATACCAACCTTTACTACTCCTGAGCCTACTGTATATGCTGAGGTATCTGCGGCGATTACCATTGATGCATCTGCTATTATCAGTAGTGTTGCTCTTGCTGAGCCTGCTGTGTCTACTGAGATGGATGTGTCTACTGCCACTCCTGCCGATGTGTCTACTGTTATTCCTGTTGTTGTGTCTGTTGCCCCTACATCTGAAATACCAGTCTCTGCTATTGCTGAATCTAACAGAGCTGGTCCATCTACTGCTTCTCAGACCATTGCAAGTGATCAATTGGAGAACTTATTTGAATTACCACATTTTGAGGATGAAGATATGCCTCCCTCTGTTAGTGCTCAGTTGCAAAAGTTGACTAAGATTATCTGATCTTGCTGGTGAAGTTCAGAAACTGAAGCACGAAGAACAAGACACCGGTCATGCTATTAGCAATTTACGGCGACACACTGATGCTCAGGTTCAAGATATCACCAGAGACGTCTGACATCTTTCTGAGAAGGTCACAATATTTAACAATTTGTGGTCGCTACCTTCTCAGACTCCTTGTCCCGACTTGGTCAAACCAGGCTTGAACTCAGCCAGTAGAATGAGTCACTTCATGCTGCTACAACCATTGAGCTTCATGCATCAGAAGTTCTCTGAACAGTTATCCAATATGCAAATAGCCTTCTCATCTCAATTAGAAGATTTAAGTCGCAGTTTGCCAACTTTCAGACGTACAGGGCTCCCAGCATCCAGCAGACAACAAGAGCCACCCAGCAGAGATATCCTCAAACAATCAGCGCTGACCAACAAAACGATATGCAGCATGCTTTCCAAAACCAAAACAATCTACTGAATGAGGACAACTAGGTCAGCGGAAGACTTCACCCGAACAAAGGACACAAAGTTCAAGACAACTGCCTCCTGACACTTCACAAGACTTTGACTGTTCAAAATCTTGGTTTGGGAATCCATAATACATTATTGTTTTTTCTTGAACTGTTACTTCTCTAAATTCTCTTTAAATAAAATAATTGTGTCTGTTGTTCTATCTTTATCTTCTGCACTCTAATTCAGATTGAGTGACACGAGTCCATGTGTAATATCAATACACAATAGATAACTATGTAAAAGTTTGGCCATAAATATCATACATTCACTACTTCACCATACTCACTTTAAAACATGTCTAAATCTAGATTTAAATTTCATTTCTTGCAAACTTCTGCAACTCGCTTCGTGGGTTTATTACTTATCTAATTCAATCCTGCATGGTTGATTACTTATCTAACACCCTCTTCCTAGCTCTTAAGATATTCAGGTTTTGGTGTACACGTCCCACCAGCTTGGAATCTCAAAAGCAGATGAACATGGTGTGATGAGAAAAAGGGGGTAGCCAGGCTATATCAAGCAGAAGATTACTTTGAAGACAACTTAGGATTTTCTTAGTTTTCTTTTGTATGTACTTTTTCTCCCCCTTGCAATTCCCCTGAAAGTAGCCAGTACCGGATTTTAGAACTGATTGGTAGATTTTAAGAAACGAAAGGATAAAGTACTGAAAGTAAATGACACATGATATGTTTCTGGAAGTTCGAAGTACAACGCTTCTATGTCTCCCCTTCTACCTTTGCAGGAAGGATACACTAGAAGACTTTGGTTTACACTTTACAGTATACAACCTACTTAGGCACCAACATAGATTTGCCTAAACTCCTAGCAATACCACAATCACAATTTGTTACAACGTGATTTTACAACACTCAAACAAGATGTGATGCCCGGTGATTAATGGTGTTAATCCCGGTGTGGTAATAATCCTTAATGGATTTTATTTGTGGCGATTATGAACTAATTGCGGTTTTGGGACTCTTGGGGATTTTAAATCCGATATTTGGAGTCGTTGGACCCAATGGATGAGATTGTATTCTCATCGTGGTGATAACCTTGGAATTTGGTCTTTGGTGGGATTTGGGGTCCGGAGTGCTGGTACTGGGGCTGTTTATGGAAATAGAGTTTGGGAGGTATTTATTGAAAACAGATGATTTTTAATGAGTCATGATGTATTTGTGAAGGGATTGGTATTTTTGATTTTCGGTACTATATATATACCAAGTCGACTCGGCATTTCGTCATTTGGCACGGAACCCTTCCCTCTCTCTTCGCTCAAGCCCTTCCCCCCCCATTCCCCTCTTCTTCCCGTGGAAGAGAAATCGTTGGTAGCTTGGCTCGGGAGCCGGATTTCTCGAAGATAATCAGGTATTAATCTTCCCCCCACCTTTGTCTTCGATTTGATAGTAGTATGGTGGGTTTTGATTGAGTATTTTGTTACGTTGGGTAATTGGGGATTTTCGATAAAAATCTAAAGTTGTGTTTTTTGGAGCTTTGATAGGTTTTAAATGATGTTTTTGAGGTGTTGAAGGTGTTTGGGGTGTTGGTTTTGAGTTTGGGTGTGAAAAACACCATTAAAGCTCGAGTTTTTTGGAAAATCGCAGGTCGCGATCGATCGCCGAGGAGCGGCGATCGATCGCGGCGAGCAGCTGGAAATTTGAGGAAGACAAACAGTGCGCCGATCGATCACGATGCGTTTGGCGATCGATCGCCAAGACATGGCGATCGATCGCGAGCCACTTCTGGACGGCAGTGAGGAGCGGCGATCGATCACGCGTAAATGGCGATCGATCGCGGCTTGATGAATAGTGATTTTTCACTATTTATTTTTAAAATTTGGAATTTTGGTAACGGGGTTTAATTAGCCGATTTCCGGTGCAATGTCTACATTCCAATGAGAATGCTATACTTTTAAAATGGATTGGTTGGAGCCAAAGTTTAATAAAACGGGATTCTCGGTTGAGTTTTTGACTATCTTTTAAACTTGTAAAATGAAATATTTTGGGTGTTATGCATGCTTAGCCGGGGGCTTTTATTTTGATAATCGTCATGGATTGAATATGTTTGGGGGTTATGAACGTGCTTGGGCACGTGGTTGCATGCTTGTGTTTAATTGTGAACTATTTATGTGTTAGCACATAATTCATCGGGTCGTGGGATTCAGGCAAGGTTGGACTCAAACTACGGAATCATAAGGTACGTATGACATACGAGCATGGCCTATTATAATGTTGCAACTGTAAAATGCATGGCATGTGATAATTGAAATAAATGGACAAGGAAATGTATGGTATGTGGTAATTGCAATAAATGGATATTGAAATGCATGGTATATGGTACTTGCTATAAATGGATAGTGAAGTGTATAGTGTATGGTAATTGCGATAAATGGAAATACATTGGGAATTATATGGTGCCACCTTGAGCGAGCAATGATTGAGATGTTGTCGCCGTTGAGCGATCATCGGTTATGACGCCGCTATTGTTGAGCATGCGTGGGGTTTGAAACGCCGCTATTGTGGAGCGATCAATGAAATAGGAACATGGAACCATTGGGTAGATATATGTTATATCTATGGTCTTTTACACAATGATTTTACCATATTGATTATGGAATTGGCATAATAGAAATGGTATTAGTTAATCTATGTGTCGATTAACTGGCTTTGGGAATTTGATGCGTTTGGTTATTTTGAGAACAGGGACAACCCAGGGGATCCCGGATGAGGATGATACCATCCAGGGAGTTTCATTTATATTCATGGCATTTACATTCTGTAAATTATGAACTGCAATATTTGGATTATTGGATTTGTGGTATTGGTATGCTCACCCCGTGTGGGGGCTGTCTCTGTTGGGGTAGGTGATACTGGTGTAGCAGCAGCCTTGGAGTTGAGCTCGGACTGTTGATTGGAGGTACTTCCAGGATCGAGGTACCAGAGCTGGTTGAATAAGTACACAGATCCAGAGTTGAGATCGAGTTGTGCTTGGGAGGTGCTTCCAGGATTGAAGTACCAGTAATGGTATCTGGTAGGGTATTTTATACATTAGATACACGCTTATTCATTGGGTGCTCTCATGTGAGTACGTGTTACGTGTATATGGAATGTATAAATGGCCATGGTCTTCTCTCTTCATTTATGGCTTGCATGCAATTAAATATGGAATTGCTAAATGAACTGAGAGCTTGTTAGTGCATTATGAGGGTGCATGTTACATATGTAATCTTGGTTGGGGAATTTGGATATTATGTGGATCAAATGCAGGAAATTTTCTGGATAGCATATGGTGTTGTTCTTCCATATGGCTTTTCCCCATGATTGATTATATGCACTAATGGTATGGATTAATACACTAATAATGGGTTAATGGCACGGGGGTCCTTACATTAGTGGTATCAGAGCAGTGGTTAGCTCTTTGGGGCTGTTGAGGGCCTATGAAACTGTTAATGGGAATGAGAAGCACATACTTATGCATGATGATAGTTAGTGTTGCGTGGCACAACTATATTGCTTATGTGCGTTTATGATATGTGTTCATAATTGAAATATGTTGTTGCTAACCATGGTGGTTGCAGGGTCATGTGAGACATGGACTATGCATTACGGTTGCATAGATATACATCAGAGTGATGATTTTATTGCTTTGCCGCTAAATGTTGAAGCGATGGTAAAATTCCGCATGTCACATTTGAAGCGAGGTGTGTTAAAATACACTCATGACGATGTTTATTGGAATACGGGTTATGCATTACGGTTGCATGCATGGCGTAGCGATGTGAATACTTGCCGCTATCATATGATAGCGATGAAGAATATTTGCCGAAAATATGTCGAAGCGAAGGATGATTCCGCTGTCATATTACTATTGCGAAGGATATTATGCCGCTAATATGTCGAAGTGAGGGGTATTTCCGCTGTCATGCCGAAGCGATGGTAAATGCCGCTGTCGTGTCGAAGCGATGGTAAATGCCGTTGTCACGTCGAAGCGATGATACCATGGTCATGTCGAAGCGATGATGCCGCTGTCATGTCGAAGCAATGACATGCCGCTGTCATGTCGAAGCAATGATACATGCCGCTGTCACGTCGAAGCGATGATGCCACTGTCACGACGTAGCGATGCGATCGGGAACAAGTGCTGCATTTTATGTGAGCCACCTCTTGGGTCCGAAAGGAACAAAGTGCTACATGAATGTGAGTACCTCTTGAGTCCACGATTATGCCGCTAATCATATGGCGATGTTTCATGCCGCCGGGTATTCATAGCGATGGCTTATTCCGCAATTCGATTGGCGATGGTTCATGCCGCCGGGTATTCTATTGGCGATGGTTCATGCCGCCGGGTATTCATAGCGATGGCTTATTCCTCTATTCTATTGGCGATGGTTCATGCCGCCGGGTATTCTATTGACGATGGTTCATGCCACCAGGTATTCTATTGGCGATGGTTCATGCCACCGAGTATTCTATTGGCGATGGTTCATACCGCCGGCTATTACATAGCGACGGGTCATTCCGCTACATCTATGGCGATGGTTCATGCTGCCAGGTATCATATAGCGATGGTCCATTCCGCTACATCTATGGCGATGGTTCATACCGCCGGATATCTATAGCGATGTTTTATGCCGCTGACCCTATGGCGAGGGATCATGCCGCTGATTCTATAGCGATGGGTTATAACGCTATGTGCGTAGCACTGGATTATGCCGCCTACGAGCGATGGGTGCTGCTTGTGTACCGCTAGTGGACGATGGATGCAGGTATTCCGCTATCTTGATAGCGATGAGGTATGGCATATTACTTTTGTTAGCATTATTGAGAATACTATGTGTTGCTATATACCGTCATGTGATTGACGATGAGATTATGGATGTCGTGTATCGACATGTACCGTCATATGTTTGACAATGTTATTTAGATGTCATATGTTGACATATACCGTCACGTGATGACGATGACATAGTGGATATTCTATGTAGACGTGTAGCATCGTTTTGATGAATAATACGTCTGAGTGTACGTATTTAGCCATATGGTTTGAGTGCTGATGGCGAGAACAGGATGGTGTCTGGGTCACTAGTTGACGAGACCATTATGCCGAGCAGATTGTTCGATGGATTATTGGATGCATTGTACAGGTGAGGGTACCGCATCATGTAATATAGGTAAATATTTTCGAGTAATGATATCCTTTGGGTATACTCGCTGGATTGGCTAAGGCCAAGCGATTGGTGGTAAGAGTAGTCATTGATGAAACTACTCGCTTGTTGTTGTGATGTGTGTTAGGCATGGGCACACCCACCCTGAGGGTGTGGAATAAATCCTAATGGATTAGGATTGCATCGTAGTTGAGCAAGGACATCGGGTTGTCCATTGTGCTTTGGTGTTTTAGAGATATGTTGGGTGATGACCCACAATCTAATGGTTTGTACGGTATGGTATACCGGGATGGGACGTGTGTCACGTTGATAGGTTGGTATGAGCCTATGGGGCCAACGAATCGTTAGCCAGGTATTGTTGCAGTGCTTGTGTTAGCCATTATGCTGTTCGTTGGATTCGAGCTGGGTGAATCGTATGGTGATACGATGAGGGGTATGGTAAGATTTTGTAGTCTCCTTGTGGCATGATGATTGAGGTAGGGAGTACCTCACGGAGACGTTTATACGTCAAATGTTTCGAAGGACTTGTTTTGGGACAACTCAATTTGGTTGGGAATACCAACGTTAGTATCAACAAGTCGTTGTTAGCTCTGGTTGAGCATTCTTGCATATGGCATGCAATGGGAGTCACAATGGTTTGTGAGATATAGTTAGTGGGGTGACACTACTATATTGATTCTACCTCTTGGAGATATTTGGATTGTGCTGTCATAGAGACAGCTGGTATTGGTTGAGGGTTGATTGTGAATCAACCGGGGTAAGCCCTACTAGTGTTGGACTATGTGATGGCTTCGTACTTCCGGTGAGACGTTCGAGGAGACGTCTTTGGGATAATGCTCGAGGTTTTGAAGTACTATGGCATTGGTATTGAGCGTCTTTAGATTGAGTATACATGGCGTATATGGGTTTTGATTTGGTAATAGTAGCTTTGATGCACTATTCTGAACCAGTTGCGTATTTTGGTTCTGGGATATGTTTTGGTATAAACATATCCAGCTTTCCGAACGGCGGTTCGAGGTTGGAGGGTCATGAGTCCATGACATTTTTCCCTGTGAGGAAGGCGATATTGTTGTACCTACCGATTGGGAATCCTTGGGAGATTCAATGAGTCGGTTTGTGTGGTGCCAATGTTGGAATCACACCATTGGTCGTTGGTCTGTCAATCATTATTCTCCGCGAGGTGAGAATAGCTGGGGATTGACAGTTGGTTTTGAGACTTTGGGTATATTTGGAGATACCCAAGTCTATTGCTTTGTGTGTGCATGTTGTATTGGTGTGTGGTTATGTATGCCGGTGTGGGTATACAAAGGCCAGCATTTTCTTGGTACACGTCGAGCATCGGATTTATATACTTTGATGAATGAATCTCCGGTGAGATTGTGGCACCCTGAGATTGGTAATCTCGATGGCACGATGCATCTTGATGAATGATCGTGAGGGTTGTTTGACTTCTCCTGAGGAGGGATTGTCGTGTTTTGGAACCATGGTAGTTCTTGTTGGATAATTCGATAGCCTTCATGTTTTAGGATTGTTAAATCCCAGGATAAACGAGGGATGGCCAGGATTCGGATTTGTTTAGTGTCGTGGTTGACACGTGTGGTGGGAATGCAATTGATTGTCCTTGCATGTCCTTTCGAGAACTCAAGACCTTGTGGAGTCTCGATAGTGTGTTCGGACCAAGATAGGATTCTTGGAACACTCGGATGTAGACATCTTTGGAGATGTGTTTTGTGTCTACTGGTGACCGTGAGTTGTCCGATCCGTGTTGCAATGTGGTGCAACTACTCCCCTGTTGGAGATGGATTTGGAAATTGGGAACCGGAGGTAGTTAAGGTACACTGTTGTGTACTAATGGTCACTTTGGTAACGATGTATGTTTAACATCGGTGACTATGTCTTGGAGATATCATTGGGGCGATATCTAGTTTGGAATCACGAATGATTCGTTTGGTTAGCAATTATGGTTGGCTGACTGCTTTGTAATGGTTGGCATTGGGAATCCTGACGTCTTTCTTTGAGTTTGCGATGGTTTGGGAGGTTTACTCCATTCCAGATTTTGGTACGAGGTCGGTGTCCTCGCGGTTGGAATGTCGTTCATGATATGTTCATGATTCGGCGATGTAGATCCATTTGGTTTGCGTTGTCTCGGTGTTTGTGGAGTGCGCCAGTGCAAATTTTGGGGACGAAATTTTATTAGTGGGGGATAATTGTGATGCCTGGTGATTAATGGTGTTAATCCCGGAGTGGTAATAATCCTTAATGGATTTTATTTGTGGCGATTATGAACTAATTGTGGTTTTGGGACTCTTGTGGAGTTTAACTAATAGATTTGGAGTTGTTGGACCCAAGGGATGAGATTGTATTCTCATCGTGGTGATAACCTTGAAATTTGGTCTTTGGTGGGATTTGGGGTCCGGAGTACTTGGTACTGGGGCTGTTTATGGAAATAGAGTTTGGGAGGTATTTATTGAAAACAAATGATTTTTAATGACTCATGATGTATTTATGAAGGGATTGGTATTTTCGAGTTGCGGTACTATATATATACCAAGTGGACTCGGCATTCCGTCATTTGGCACGGAACCCTTCCCTCTCTTCCCTCTCTCTTCGCTCAAGCCCTTCCTCCCCCCCCACCCCATTTCCCCTCTTCTTCCCTTGGAAGAGAAATCGTTGGTAGCTTGGCTCGGGAGCCGGATTTCTCGAAGATAATCAGGTATTAATCTTCCCATCACCTTTGTCTTCGATTTGATAGTAGTATGGTGGGTTTTGATTGAGTATTTTGTTAGGTTTGGTAATTGGGGATTTTCGATAAAAATCCAAAGTTGTGTTTTTTGGAGCTTTGATAGGTTTTAAATGATGTTTTTGAGGTGTTGAAGGTGTTTGGGGTGTTGGTTTTGAGTTTGGGTGTGAAAAACACCATTAAAGCTTGAGTTTTTCGGAAAATCGCAGGTCGCGATCGATCGCCGAGGAGCGCCGATCGACCGCGACGAGCAGCTGGAAATTTGAGGAAGACAAACAGTGCGCCGATCGATCGCGATGCGTTTGGCGATCGATCGCCAAGACATGGCGATCGATCGTGAGCCACTTCTGCCCGGCAGTGAGGAGCGGCGATCGATCGCGCGTAAATGGCGATCGATCGCGGCTTGATGAATAGTGATTTTTCACTATTTATTTTTAAAATTTGGAATTTCGGTAACGGGGTTTAATTAGCCGATTTCCGGTGCAATGTCTACATTCCAATGGGAATGCAATACTTAAAATGGATTGGTTGGAGCCAAAGTTTAATAAACGGGATTCTCGGTTGAGTTTTTGACTATCTTTTAAACTTGTACAATGGAATATTTTTAGGTGTTATGCATGCTTAGCCGGTGGCTTTTATTTTGATAATCGTCATGGATTGACGATATGTTTGGGGGTTATGAACGTGCTTGGACACGTGGTTGCATGCTTGTGTTTAATTGTGAACTATTTATGTGTTAGCACATAATTCATCGGGTCGTGAGATTCAGGCAATGTTGGACTCAAACTACGGAATCATAAGGTACGTATGACGTACGAGCATGGCCTATTATAATGTTGCAACTGTAAAATGCATGGCATGTGATAATTGCAAAAAATGGACAAGGAAATGTATGGTATGTGGTAATTGCAATAAATGGGTATTGAAATGCATGGTATATGGTACTTGCTATAAATGGATAGTGAAGTGTATAGTGTATGGTAATTGCGATAAATGGAAATACGTTGGGAATTATATGGTGCCGCCTTGAGCGAGCAATGATTGAGATGTTGTCGCCGTTGAGCGATCATCGTTATGACGCCGCTATTGTTGAGCATGCGTGGGGTTTGAAACGCCGCTATTGTGGAGCGAGCAATGAAATAGGAACATGGAACCATTGGGTAGATATATGTTATATCTATGGTCTTTTACACAATGATTTTACCATATTAATTATGGAATTGACATAATAGAAATGGTATTAGTTAATCTATGTGGCGATTAACTGGCTTTGGGAATTTGATGCGTTTGGTTATTTTGAGAACAGGGACAACCTAGGGGATCCCGGATGAGGATGATACCATCCAGGGAGTATCATTTATATTCATGGCATTTACATTCTGTAAATTATGAACTGCAATATTTGGATTATTGGATTTGTGGTATTGGTATGCTCACCCCGTGTGGGTGTTGTCTCTGTTGGGGCAGGTGATACAGGTGTAGCAGCAGCCTTGGAGTTGAGCTCGGACTATTGATTGGAGGTACTTCCAGGATCGAGGTACCAGAGCTGGTTGAATAAGTACACAGATCCAGAGTTGAGAATGAGTTGTGCTTGGGAGGTGCTTCCAGGATTGAAGTACCAGTAACGGTATCTGGTAGGGTATTTTCTACATTAGATACGCGCTTATTCATTGGGTGCTCTCATGTGAGTACGTGTTACGTGTATATGGAATGTATAAATGGCCATGGTCTTCTCTCTTCATTTATGGCTTGCATGCAATTAAATATGGAATTGCTAAATGAACTGAGAGCATGTTAGTGTATTATGAGGGTGCATGTTATATAGGTAATATTGGTTGGGGAATTTGGATATTATGTGGATCAAATGCAAGAAATTTTCTGGATAGCATATAGTGGTGTACTTCCATATGGCTTTTCCCCATGATAGTATGATTATATGCACTAATGGTATGGATTAATGCACTAATAACGGGTTAAGGGCACGGGGGTCCTTACACAAGATATAAAACTTTTGATCTCCGAGTGTTCTTAAGCAGTAGAATTAGTAGATTTTGATCTTCAAAATCTCAATGACGCTCTGGTACTGCTCTGCAAAACCTCAGAATATTGCAATATGCGTTTTGAATGCTTTGCTTGTATTCGAATGAAGTTGACTTATGATTTCATAGTGTTGAGAGCTTTCTTCATTCTTCTCTTTGATGTATTTATAGACTTGAAAGTCTAACGACAACTAATCTTCAAATGGAAAGACTCACGTAAATTCAGCTTCTTGATTTCATCCAAATTCATTTTGTCTTCTTTCCATTCTTGTTAATGAACGTCTAGTTCATTCTGAAGATATTGGTGGCGCTGATATGGTAGTGCGGCGCTCGGTTGTATTATTCTCATAGTGAATCTATTCGTGTTTTGTCCTTCTGTCTTATACGTCTGTTGTTTTCTCCTTGAATGTTTATCTGCTGGACAAAAGACGCCTGATCTATTTTTCCATCATCTGCTGGTCACTTATTAGTTACTTAGTCTGTTGGACTAAGGTCAATTAATGTCTTCTTCATCGTCTGCTGGTATCTCCTAAGGATTTGAACAGTGGACTAAGATACTCTTTTTCCAGTAGACGTTTATTTTCTGCATCCGGTAGATGATAACTTCTACCATGTGTTCCCAGTAGACTATACCTTTTTCTCTTTGAACCCGGTAGAAGATATCTCTTAGTCTTTGGACCCGGTAGATGATATCTCTTAGTCTTTGGACCCAGTAGATGATATATTCTACTCTTTGTACCTGGTAGACCTTTGTAGAGTCAATCAACTATCTTTTCATCAGTAGGCTTCTTTGATGCAGTAGACACTTCAAGCAGTAGACGTTTGTTATCACCAAAACTTAGAAATGTTTTCCCAACAATTTATCCCTACATAATCTTAATTTTGAACTCGACGCAACCTTAATTTACTTAGTAAATTTTTGTCAACCATGGTGTTAGGATCGGTCCGGAGTGTTTAGAGGGGCGGGGGGGGGGGGGGGGGTGAATGAACACTCCTATTAAAAATTAATCTCTTGTGATTTCTTTCGGATTAGTGAAAGAAATCTGTTTCTTAATCAACTCTTTTGCAGAACAGACCACTGAATATTTTAGTGTGGAACGGTCTGTTCTTAAATTAGTAAGAACGGCTCGATGGCTTGAATAATAGAACGAGTGCAGAATGATAAAACACAGAATATGTTTCTGGAAGTTCGAAGGTGGTGTAATCCTTCTACGTCTCCCCTTCTTCCAATTAAGGAAGGATTCCACTAGAAGACTTTGATTTATACAATCCTGTTGTACAAACCCGATTCAGCTGTATTTACCTCACTACCAGACTGAAACTCCTAGTCTCTCGATCTGTTCAGACACACTCTGTCTGACAGTTACAATTGTTTCTCACTTCTATATTTTAATACAGAATACACAAGATAGACTTTAGTCTATGCACACAATGATCCTAAATGATCAAATATTACAATATACTTGTGCTTATGAAGATTTTCAGCTCGAGAATGTCTGAGCTTGTAAGCTTGTGCTGTTTTGCTTTCTTGTGCGTTTTTCGATTGATCAGACTCATTGTTGAGCTCTTCTGTTGCATCCTTTTATAGTTGCATGTACCAACGAAATTATTTCCCTTAATGTGCAACTCTTGACTCTGCTTAAACTCTGAGTAAGCTACAGTCTTCTTCTTTAGGGTACTTGTCGTTCTGGTTCATGCTTTCGGCGACTGTCAGGTAAGCTCTTCTTTGTCTTCTTACCTTTTATGGTAATCTTCAGTCCTTGGTCTTTTTCTTCATTAATTGCAACATTAAATGCTTCAATAAATAGCCGTTAATGATTCGGACTGAAGAACCAATCTTTATTCAGCCTTGACTGCTCTGATCTGATAGAAGTTGAGATCGATCTGAAGCTTCGATCTGGTCAGGCTGATTTCCATCGATCCGTTCTGTTTTGCGATATACCATATCAGCTTGATCTGTTTTGAGCGATCGATCTGGTCAGTCTGATTTCTCTCGATCCGGTCTGATATATTTTGTCATCTTTAAAATCCGGAACTAACAAATTCCCCATTTTTGATGATGACAAAACCTAGCTTCTAAATCTTTTTATCCAGTCTTTTAAGAACTCTGAAGCGTATACTTTCGGATCGATTACTTCTTATTGTTCAAAATAAATGAACATTATTAAGTTAGAGTTCGGGTCGATTAAGCCGTTTTTAGTTCAAAATAAATGAACAAGGACTTAACAACAAAGAAAAAATTTTATTGATCACAAAAATATTATATACAGACAGTCTGATTTAAGCAACGAAACTTCTACTTTCTTGAAGACTGAGACTGATGCGGCTTGAAGTCTTTTCTCTTTTCCCCCCTTTGTCAGCAGCAATCTCTTGAAGAAAATCGACAACTTGTGCTAGCTGAGCGCTGATAGTGTCAAGACGAGTGTCTTGAGCACGAAGGGAATTGGCTACGGATGCTCTGACTTCAGTGGCCAGCTCGATCTGCTCTTTTCTCAGGCTGTTTTTATAAGAAGCTTGCTGAGAGAACAGATCATTCAGTCCTCGCTGAAGGATGCTAATACTGGCTGTCATCTTCTCTTTAAAAGAATCAAAATCCAAGACTGTGGTCCGCTGACTTTGATGAACCTCTATGACTTGTTGAGAGAGAGATAGGCAGTTATCAGATAAGTGCTGAAGGGTCCTAGCCAAGGATGGAGGCGTCAGAGAGACGGCTGGGAGAGCGATCAGATGACGACATGGTGTGATCATCGTCTTCAGTAATTGGTATAAGTGAAGATAAGGCAGCTTGGCGGGTTTCGGACTGGATCAGGGTGACCAAGTCCGAAGAAAAATCTTCTAAGAACGCCATATCTTCAGCAGATGGTTCTGGTGGAGTGCTAGGTCTCGAAGGCTTCTCAACCTGTAAAGCTGCAACAACGTTGGACACCACCAGATCCGGATCGACGAACTGTGGTGAGACAACTGTTGTAAGTGCGGCGGTTGGACTGAGTTGAACATGGGAGACTAATGATCCCAGAGGAATAGACGTTGTTGGGGAGTCCAACAAAACATTCAATGGTTCATCTTCTATAGCAGACGGAGCATTAGTCATTGGCTGCTCCGCTGTCTGATCCACTATTCGATCTGCTGTCTGGTCTGCTGTTCGATCTGCTGTCTGGTCTGCTGTTCGATCTGCTGTCTGGTCCGCTGCTCCAGAGGGAACATTCTCTATGAAAGGTTCTGCCAGAGTCTTTCTCGCAGATGGATGATCCGGGCTGGGTACTGAAGTGGATATGCTGAGCTTCTATCGTTGAAATCGGACAGCTAAGTGAAGAGCATGAATATCCATTTCCAGTTGAGCAATAACAACACCATCATCTTTGGCAGTTGGAGTGCTGTGATCGAAATTTGCTTTCTTAGCGGCCAAGAGCAAATTCGCCAGTCTGAATCTCTGGTTGGCCTGAAAGAGATCTTTGCGAAGCACCGCGACTCCAACATCATCCGTCTCTGTCCCCTTAAGGACTTCTTCTTCCATTTTCTGCAGTCTTCGCAGCTTGCCGAAGAACATATCAATGTGGTTGATCGTTCAGTACTCGACATATTCATCAAAGACCACAATGAGCGCCTGTACCTTTTCTTCAACATCCTCCATAGCGATGTCGATGGCTGTTTGTGCGGCAGATTTGGGTTTGGATGAGAGGGGTTCAGTGAGAATGGCCTTGCCCTTGCCGGTGGAAGATGGAGATTTGATTCCTGATTGGGTGTAGTCTCCCAATTCAGTGATAACAATCCCTTTGACAACGGGAATGACAGAGGGGACTCGGATGGTCACTTTGGGTGCAGTGGTTGAAGTTGTTGAAGGTTGGGTTGTAGGTTGGGGTGCAGGGGTGGCTTTTGTGGGAGGCAAAATGGGTAGGGTTTTGAGAGGTAAGGTTTTGTGTGGCTTGGTGATCTGGGTTCTTGGCTTTTTGGGAGGGGGTTTGGCTGGAGATGAAGGAGCAGACTGAGTTTCCTCGGAGTCAGTCTGAATGGTTAATTTGCGCTTGACTCGAGGTCTTCGAGCAGCATCCTGTTCTTCTCCTTTCTCAATCTTGACGGCCACCAGATCGGTAGGAGTGGGTGGAGCACTCTTGGACTTCAGGAGAGCCAATCCGTTGGAATTGAGAATTTTGAACGGACTTAGAGCGGACGGCTTCCCCAGCTCGATGTTCATCGTCTCCAGTAGCTTGCTTAAAGGCACAGCAAAACAGACAGCCTGTTTGGAGGCGATGACTATCTCAAGTAGAACTCCAAATAATATTGCAGACCAGTTCATCTTCTGGCCTGAGTGAATAGCAACCATGGCCCAGAACTTCTCAGCAGTAACAACATCATAGCTTCCGGCTTTGCCCAATAATGGCTTGCCAACGATCTCGCATAACACCTGGAAATGAAAGAACATTTCCTTCTTCTTGAATGAAGGCTGCAGGTGGTGGCCAAATATGGATACCCTCCCCTGAAGAGCCATGAGAGAAGCTTGAGGAATCTGGCCAAACTCAGTCAGTCCGGAGTTGGGAAGACCAAAGGTCTTGGTCAGCGTCAACGGAGAGATTTCAAAAGATTTGCCCTTTACAGAGGTGGAGATGGATGTCTTCTGTGATACAGCATTGGCGAACAGTTCGCGAATCTCCGACTCGTAAACCAACGTGCCACACTCCAGAAAAATCCTTAATCCAGATGATTCCAAAATTTTGAAAATAGAGACCATTTCTGGATCTTCAGCCCTGTAGATATCATCGAACTCAATGGAGAGAGAGTTGTGAGTGATAGTAGCCATTTGAGTGTAATGAAAAAATGATAAGAGTTTTAAAAAAATATGAGAGAGTTAGAGAGCAGACAACGGTAAATTGTAAAAAGTGAATGAAAATGAAATGTTCAGCTCGCTAAATAAGAGAGAGAAAACACGAGTCTTTATCTCGATGACTGATCATTAAATATTTCAAAATAAACGGTCAGGATAAAAGAGAGATAAGGCGGTTAAAATTTGCGATCAGTCCGGGCTGTTTTAAACAATTGTTTTATTTAAAGATTTGTTGACCAGACAGATCATGGGATAACATCATATTTGACATAGATCGGTCTGAAAGTTCGGACCGGTCTGTGTCGTTCTGATAATTGTATTATCGATCTGTGCCAGCATACAATCTTTAAAAGATAACGATAACTAAAAGAAAGATACTTCTAAAAACATCAAGATAAATCTATTAAACCAGGAATTTGACGAAATAATTAAACTTAGCCTCAGGAAGTGGTTTGGTGAAGATATCTGCTGCTTGCTGTTCTGTTGAAATATGCTCGATCCGAATTTCCTTTTTGCCAACATGATCTCGAATAAAATGATGTCTTATATCAATGTGCTTTGTTCGAGAGTGCAAAACTGGATTATACGTTATAGCGATTGCACTTGTGTTGTCGCAAAATATCAGAGATTCAACAGCTTGAATGCCATAGTCTTTGAGCTGGTGTTGAATCCAGAGCATTTGAGCACAACAGCTTCCAGCGGCAAGATATTCTGCTTCAGCTGTAGATGTGACAATAGATGTTTGCTTCTTGCTAAACCAAGAGATCAATCTTTCACCTAAGAATTGACATGTTCCGCTGGTGCTTTTGCGATCAATCTTCTAGCCAGCATAATCAGCGTCTGAATATCCTATTAAGCTGAAATTTGAATCTTTGGAATACCAAATACCAACGTTCTGAGATCCTTTCAAGTATTTCAGAATACGCTTAGCAGCAATGAAGTGTGATTGCTTTGGTTCTGACTGAAATCTAGCACACATACATATTGAGAACATAATATCAGGCCGGCTCGCTGTAAGATACAAGAGCGATCCGATCAGTCCGCGATACATAGATACTTCAACTGATGTTCCCCCCTTCGTCTTTATCTAACTTGATTGTAGGACTCATTGGAGTTGATGCGGTTGAACATGTTTCCATTCCGAATCTCTTGAGTAGCTCTTTGGTATACTTGGTTTGATTTATGAAAATGCCATTGCTGAGCTGTTTGACTTGGAGACCCAGAAAGAATGAAAGTTCTCCCATCATACTCATCTCAAACTGTCCCTACATTAACTTAGAGAATTTCTCGCATAATTTGGGGTTAGTTGACCCAAAAATGATATCTTCAACATAAATTTGAACTAACAAAGTATGTTCCCCCTTAATAAATTTAAATAGAGTTTTATCTACTGAGCCGATCTGAAAATCATGGTTTAGCAAAAATTGAGACAGAGTATCATACCAGGCTCTTGGGGCTTGTTTCAGACCATATACTGCTTTATTCAGTAGATATACATGATTTGGAAATGAGTGGTTCTGAAATCCAGGAGGTTGCTCAATGTAGACTTCCTCCTGAAGCTTGCCATTAAGAAAGGCAATCTTAACATCCATTTGATATACCTTGAAGTCTTTAAAAGCAGCATAAGCAAGAAATATTCGGATTGCTTCAAGTCTGGCGACTGGTGCAAAAGATTCATCGAAGTCAATTCCTTCTTCTTGTCTGAATCCTTGTGCCACCAGTCTGGCTTTGTTTCTAACCACAACTCCATCTGCGTCTAGCTTGTTTCTGAACACCCATCTGGTTCCAATAATAGGCAGATCGCTTGGCCTGGGAGTTAGACTCCAAACTTGATTTTGTTCAAATTGATTAAGCTCTTCTTGCATTGCTTTAATCGAGTTGAAATCAGTCAAAGCTTCATCAATCTTTTTAGGTTCCATATTTGATATGAAAGCAGCATGAGTGAATTCATCCATCATCTGTCCTCTAGTTCTAATCGGTGCAGAACAACTTCCAATAACTAGATCAGGTGGATGCCTCTTTGTCCATCGATAACTCGATTCTGGATTGTCTGGTCCAGACGGATGAGTAGTAGTGGCATTATCAGCATCTGATTTAACATTAGAGCGAGGAACATCCGGATCGGCTCGATCTGAAGGAGCTTCATTGCTGTGATTCGGTCTGTCTGGTACTTCAGGTTCCGGTGGATTGTCTCTTGACCTGTTATCTACAATCTCATCATCACTGTTAGCTTCGAGATGGATGTTTTCCATCTGATTTTGAATTGAATCCTAGCTACCCTCAATACATAAAGATTCATCAAAAACTACATGAACAAATTCTTCTACAGTTAAAGTGCGATTATTGAAGACGCGAAAAGCTTTGCTATTAGATGAATATCCTAAGAATATCCCATTATCTGATTTAGCTTCAAATGCTGTAAGATGATTCTTACCATTATTGTGAACGAAGCATTTGCAACCAAATACATGAAGGTGTGAGATAGACGGTCTGTTACCAGTCCATATCTCATATGGGGTGAGATTCAACTTCTTGTTAATCATAGACCGATTTTGAGTGTAGCACGCAGTATTTATAGCTTCTGCCCAGAACTTTTGCGAAATGCCAGAATCAGCAAGCATTGTCCTTGCTGCCTCTTTAAGCGTTCTGTTTCTTCGTTCTGCAACTCCATTTTGTTGGGGAGTTCGGGCGGATGAAAATTCATGCTTAATTCCATGATCTTCTAGAAAGGATTCAAGATTCTGATTTGAAAACTCAGTGCCTTTGTTACTTCGAATCCTGTCTATGCTTGATGATTTCTCATTCTGAGTGCGTTTCAGCAGCTTGATCAATTTCGGACCGGTCTGATCTTTACTGCTCAAAAATATAGTCCAAGTAAAACGTGAGTAATCATCAATAACAACAAGAGTATACCGCATTCCCCCTAAACTTGTTATTGGTATAGGACCAAACAAGTCCATATGCAATAGTTCTAAGCAACGTGAGGAGGATTTGACATTCTTGTTTTTGAAGGATGATCTGATCTGTTTGCCCATTTGGCACGCTTCACAGATCTTATCCTTAGCAAAGTTGATCTTGGGCAGACCGACAACTAAATCATGTTTACACAGGCTAGAAATAGTCTTAAAATTGAGATGATTCAAGCGTTTATGCCATAGCCAGTGTTTATTATCATTATTAGCGATGAAGCAAGTAGGATTATCAGGTTGAGCAAAGTTCCAGTTAATCTTATATGTATTTCCATTTCTGATTCCTACAGGCATGGTCATACCGTCTGATGATTTAACAGTGCAAGTGTGTTTGTGAAATTCTACAGCATAACCATTATCACATAGTTGACTTATACTAATAAGATTATAGCATAGATTTTCAACTAACAGCATATCATTGATAATAATATTACCTTGGACAATCTTACCATTTCCCACGGTCTTACCCTTTGAGTTATCTCCGAAGATGATCTTGGGTCCAGTACATTCTGTGACTTCAGACAGCAGCTCGATGTTTCCAGTCATGTGACGAGAACACCCACTGTCCAAGTACCAGTCTGATGCAAGTTTCTTTGGTACCTGTCATCAAACATAATTATTGTTGGTACCCAATCCTACTTGGGTCCAGAATGGATTAGCCCTTTGGGAACCCACACCTGTATCAGCTTTAATGGCTTGTGTGTGTCTGGTGTGCTGTGAGCTGATCTGATTTGGTGTTGTGTGTGATAATGTGTGTGATATGGAAACCTTTGATTCTTATGAGGTAGTCTATATCTTCGTTGAACTGGTTTTGAGTTATAGTAATTGTATTGTCTTCCTTGCCTTAGATCTTGCACCTTTAAATTTGGTATGAAAGACGCAAAGCTTGCTGGTGCCTTTTCTTTGGCTTGGTTAATATATCAAATCCCTTTTCTCAAACCTTGATTCTCGAAAGAGACTCCCGTTTGAATTATAGGTGCTTCAGTCTCATATACTGTGCTGGATTTTACAAATGTCATTTGTTTGATTTTGTTCTTTACCAGCAACAGTTCAGATTCATCTTTGGTGCAGTCTTTGATATCAAAGCCTATACCTGTAACATCACCGACATTTCTTTGTACCGCTTGCAATTCTTCCAATGATGTTCTGGATTTTGTCCATGTTTTGAAGATATGAGAAAGCTTAGCATTTTGTGTGCTAATTCTCTTATTTTCTTCATGGAGCTGATCATAAGAGATTTTTAGCTTATTCAGCTCGATCTGTAGATTGTTGCACTTACCCAGCTCAGAGCAGCTTGGTTTGATGTGCTCATTCATTTGATCATTGGCTTTAGCTTTGGTTTTCTCAAATGATTCAGCTAAGATTCTATAATCATTAGCCATGTCTTGCAGTGCGAACATAAGCTCTTCACGTGTAAATTCATTTGAGTCAAGATCGAATACCTCGTCTGTTTGACTCATATCTTCGTCTGCCATTAGACATTGAATATCATATTCGCTTTCGCTGGAAGAATAATCGGAGCTTTCTGAATCTGAATCAGTCTAAGCCCACTTGCTGTTTCCTTCTTCTGCTACTAGGACCTTTTGGGACTTCCCATGATGACTTTTACGATCTTTGTAGTGCTTCTTTTTCTTGTCATCACGATGCTTTTCTTTACGCTCTTCTTTCTTCGGTCTGGTGCAATCTGCAATAAAATGTCCGGTCTTACCACAATTGTAGCAAGCCTGATCATTAACAGCATCGTCCTTTCTTGATTTATAATGATGAGAGGGTTTAAAATTCCTTTTATTTTTAGACATGAATTTACCAAATTTCTTGATAAATAATGACATAGCATCATTACTTATCTGTTCGATAGATCGATCTGTTGTGGGGGCGGTCTGGTCTGGAATGGCTGCCAGTGCTTTATTTGGTTGAGAGATGAATGGCTCTGCTTCACCTCTGATGACCAGTTCGAACTCATATGCATTAAGATCTGCGAACAGATCATGAAGTTCAACCTTGTTCAGATCTTTGGACTCCCTCATTGCAATGGTCTTAACATCCCATTCTTTTGGCAGGGCTCTCATAACTTTCAGAGCGGTCTCTCTGTTTGAGTTCCTTGCCCAGACCATTCAGTTCATTGATGATACCAGTAACTCTTTCATCAAACTCATTTAGAGTTTCTCCAATCTTCATTTTTATGCTCTCAAATCTTTGAAGAGCAACAGTCAGCTTGTTTTCCTTGGTCTGGTCGTTCCCTTCACATAGCTGTGCTATCTTCTCCCAATTTCTTTGGCAGTTGAGCACATTTTGATTTTACTAAACATGTTCTTGTCCAATGTCTTGAACAAGATGTCTTTGGCAACGTTGTCGAGGTTTGCTTTCTTTCTTTCTTCATTCGTCCAGAGGGATCTGTCCTTCTCGACCATTTGGGGTTCACCACCAGTAATGGAGACTGCTGTATTGACTTTCAGAATCTTCATTGGTCCATCAGTGATGACGAACCACATATCGTCATTCTGTGCTGCCAGATGAGCTTGCATTCTGATTCTCCAATCATCATAGTCTTCTTTTGAGAACATAGGAATTTTGTTGAATGATGCCATCAGCTCTGTCTTTGTGTTGATTAAGACGACCTGCTCTGATACCACTTGTTAGGATCGGACCGGAGTGTATAGAGGGGTGGGGGTGAATGAACACTCCTATTAAAAATTAAACCCTTGTGATTTCTTTCGGATTAGTGAAAGAAATCTGTTTCTTAATCAACTCTTCTGCAGAACAGACCACTGAATATTTTAGTGCGGAACGGTCTGTTCTTAAATTAGTAAGAACGGCTCGATGGCTTGAATAATAGAACGAGTGCAGAATGATAAAACACGGAATATGTTTCTGGAAGTTCGAAGGTGATGTAATCCTTCTACGTCTCCCCTTCTTCCAATTAAGGAAGGATTCCACTAGAAGACTTTGATTTATACAATCCTGTTGTACAAACCCGATTCAGCTGGATTTACCTCACTACCAGACTGAAACTCCTAGTCTCTCGATCTGTTCAGACACACTCTGTCTGACAGTTACAATTGTTTCTCACTTCTATATTTTAATACAGAATACACAAGATAGACTTTAGTCTATGCACACAATGATCCTAAATGATCAAATATTACAATATACTTGTGCTTATGAAGATTTTCATCTCGAGAATGTCTGAGCTTGTAAGCTTGTGCTGTTTTGCTTTCTTGTGCGTTTTTCGAGTGATCAGACTCTTTGTTGAGCTCTTCTGTTGCATCCTTTTATAGTTGCATGTACCAACGACATTATTTCCCTTAATGTGCAACTCTTGACTCTGCTTAAACTCTGAGTAAGCTATAGTCTTCTTCTTTAGGGTACTTGCCGTTCTGGTTCATGCTTTCGGCGACTATCAGGTAAGCTCTTCTTTGTCTTCTTACCTTTTATGGTAATCTTCAGTCCTTGGTCTTTTTCTTCATTAATTGCAACATTGAATGCTTCAATAAATAGCCGTTAATGATTCAGACTGAAGAACCAATCTTTATTCAGCCTTGACTGCTCTGATCTGATAGAAGTTGAGATCGATCTGAAGCTTCGATCTGGTCAGGCTGATTTCCATCGATCCGTTCTGTTTTGCGATGTACCATATCATCTTGATCTGTTTTGAGCGATCGATCTGGTCATTCTGATTTCTCTCGATCCGGCCTGATATATTTTGTCATCTTTAAAATCCGGAACTAACACATGGAAAGTTAATTTTTTTTCCAAATTAAAGGTGGTATCATCTGGATCACATGATATGCATGCGCGTGTGTATGTGCGAGTAAGTGAATTTTAAAGAAATTGAGTGCGGATGAATTTTCAAAAAAAATTGAGTGCGGGTGCGCCTTAATATTCCTATTACACACACACACATATATATATATATGAATATATATATATATATATATATATATATATAAATATATATATATATATATATGAATGAAGTTAACATATCTAATACAAATTATATTTAACAAACTTACATCATTATTATATTATTTACAAATTTACAATATGAAGTTCTTAATAATTTTAGCGTTTGCAGTTTTACCATTCTTAAAAAAAACATTAAAATTAGATCTTATTGTTGGATTATAATATTTACAACTTTGCAAAAAGTTATAGCCACTGAAAACAGTGTATTCGAATATTTTATTAGATCGCTATTCCAGTAAGAATAATTATTGTTCTCCGAAAAATATATTTTAGAGAATGAAAATGAAAATAAGGTATAAATATTTTGTTTTATTTTAAGACATCAAATAACGAATTCGAAAAAAGAATCAAACTGCATGTTTGGTAATAATATGAATTTATTAAGAATGACTCATATTATTTCTAGAGAATTATATATTACCTTATGGAATGACTAATATAAACATTTAAATTAACTCAATAAAAATAAAAGTTATATCTATAAAGTTCATTCTATTACTTTTAATATAAAAAAACTCAAATATCAAAATGATTATTTTTTTCTCAGTAAGAATGTCACAAAATCATATATTTTGTCATTTTATCAAATATTTTGATCTTTCATATATTACTATGTCTTTTAATAAAGACATTACAAAATAGTTATTATTATTCATCTAGTTACCATATAATAAAAATTTCATACCAAGCCGAAGAGGCTAGAAACCATGAAAATTCATTTGAACCCAAAATCGGAGAATTTTTTTTTTCTAATAATTTTTTTTCGGAGAATTAAGAAGGTTTAACAAGACTTAGTAAACATTAGTTCCGACGTAGTAAACCTTAGTGTGTATCTTAGTAAGCCTTAGTACCCGACTTAGTAAAGCTTAGTGCGCGAATTAGTAAAGCTTAGTGCGTGACTTAGAAAATCTTAGTGTGCCTTAAAACGCCACACGCGCACTCAGTTCGCCAAAACATACATGAGCGCTAGTGCTTGGAGGAGGGTATGAGGATTATGTGGCTTAGAGTATTATACCACTTATTTTATTAAAATTATGGAAAACAAGGAGGATCCTAGGGCGTAAAACATGAGTTGCACTTTACAAGTGCAATACAATGAAACTAAAGCAATGCGATGCACGTAAAAGCAATAAAGTACAATGAACCTCTGCTTACATCTTTGGAAATGGTACTAACATTCTGGAATCCGTTGTGGTTTGCTGGCACAACATGTATGTGAATGGTCTTTGGGCTATGGTTACATGCGACGAACCAATTTTGATCTCTGTTGGTGGGCGGCTGAGGCAGGATGAAGGCCGAACTTACAATATTTTGGATTTTGGTTTTTGAGAAGTGGTGCTAGTAGTCAAATAATTTGGTCAGCGGAAGAAGGAGAAGGGGGCACGGCTGTCCCCGTGCTCACCCCTGGCTCGTCCACTGAATTCAATGAGAGACAAGACTTTGCACCACATTGGCTGCAAGCCTGCAACATAAACAGAACACAAATAATATAAAAAATACAGAACCAAATAACCTTATGTAAGAAGCCGAGCTTAGTGTTGTATTGAAGTGATAGATTTGAAGCTAAGGATTTCAAATCCATAGAAATTAATTTATTGGTTTGTATGATCAAGCGCTTACCAATTTGTTAAAAACTATTCCCTATACAGTTGCAACGTAAAGTCTCGTATTAAATGACATGTGGACATGAGGAGCTGCACCACGTGGGTGCCAATCGATCAGGTTTTTTTAGGTTATATATGGTGTGGAACTCTATCTGCCTCATAAACCTCACCAATAACCAAGCCACCTCCAAAGAAAGACCGCACCCATAAAACCAAGCCAGACAAAGTCTTAGCTCCTAAATCGGTCTCAACCGTCCTTCCTCAAATAGATTTCCAGATCTCTTTGGTACCCCAAGCCCCCACCAAGCAGAAGGGAGTTGTCATTCACGAACTCCGTGGGTACACTGATTCCACCCTCAAACTCACCACTCCCTCTGGCAAAAGGCAGAGCTATTATGGAAGATAATACTCCAGCCAAGCCTAAGTCTGCGGCCTAAACATCTATAAACTTGTCTATGGAAGCTGAAAGCTAGGGCAAACTTATTTGATGAATGGGTGAAGTACAGAACGATTACCCACTTTGATCTGTTACATGGACATCTCAAGCGTCTCGTCCAAATGGAGAAGGAAGTCCTTAAATTCTCAAAGTGTGATGCCCGGGAATTATTGGTGTTAATCCCGGTGTGATAATAATCCTTTATGGATTTTTATTGTGGCAATTGTGTATTAATTGCGGTTTTGGGACTCCCGGGGATTTTAAATCCGATATTTGGAGTCGTTGGATCCAAGGGATGAGATTGTATTCTCATCGTGGTGATAACCTTGGAGTTTGGTCTTTGGTGGGATTTGGGGTTCTGGAGTACCTTGTATTATGGCTGGTAATGAAAATAGAGTTTGGGAGGTAATTATTGAAAACAGATGATTTTTTAATGAGTCATGATGTATTTGTGGAGGAGTTGGTATTTTGGAGCTTTGGGGCTATATATACTAAGTGGACTCAGTGTGGCGGGATAACACAAATCATTCCCCTCCTTCTCTCCCCTCCTCAACGCCAAACCCTTCCCCTATTTCCCCTCTTCTTCCCTTGGTGGAAGAATCGTTGGCAGCTTGGCTCGGGAGCCGGATTTCTCAAAGATAATCAGGTATTCATCTTCCCCTCACCATTGCCTTCGATTTGGTAGTAGTATTGTAGAGTTTGGTTGGGTTTTGAATTGGTTATGGAATTTGAGGATTTTTGGTTAAAATCAAATGTTGAGATTTTGGAGTTTTTATTGGTTTTAAATGGAGTATTTGAGGTGTTGAAGGTGTTTGGGGTGTTGGTTTTGAGTTTGGGCATCAAAAACACCATGGAAGCTCGAGTTTTTCGGAAAATCGCAGGTGGCGATCGATCGCCGAGGAGGGGCGATCGATCGTGATGTGCAGCTGTAAAAATCAGTGACGATGAACAGTGTAGGCGATCGATCGTGTGGTCTAGGCGATCGATCACGAGCGGGTTGGCAATCGATCTCGAGGACTGGCAATCGATCGCGAGAAGGCGCTGCTGCCCACTGGACAGGGGCGATCGATCGCGCTAAAAGCGGCGATCGATCGCCGCCCGTAAGTTTTGTTTTTTTTTTTGGAAATTTTGGAAAATGTCGGGATTTGGAAACGGGGTTTAATTAACCGATCCGGGGCAATGTCTACATTCCAATGAAGATGCAATACTTTTAAAATGGATTGGTTGGAGCCAAAGTTTAATAAAACGGGATTCTCGGTTGAGTTTTTGGCTATCTTTTAAACTTGTAAAATGGTATATTTTGGGTATTATGCATGCATAGCCGGGGGCTTTTATTTTGGCAATCGTCATGGATGGACGATAGGTTTGGAAGTTATGAACGTGCATGGGCACGTGGTTGCATGCTTGTGTTTAATTGGGAGTTATTTGCATGTTAGCACTTAACTCATCTGGTCGTGGGACTCAGGCAAGGTTGGACTCGAACTACGGAATTATAAGGTACGTATAATGTACGAGCATAGCCTATTATAATGTTGCAACTGTGAAATGCATGTATGTGGTATTTGCAATAAATGTGTATTGAAATACATGGAATATGGTACTTGCAATAAATGAATAGTGAAATGCATGGTATAGGGTAATTGCGATAAGTGAACATGCATTGGGAATTATATGGTGCCGCTTTCGAGCGAGAAATGATTGGGGTGTTGTCGCCATTGAGCGACCATCGGTTATGACGCCGCTATTGCTGAGCGGGCGTGGGGGTTAAAATGCCGCTGTTGTAGAGCGAGCTATGATATAGAACTATGGAATCATTGGCTAGATACATGTGATATCTATGGTACACTACTCGATGATTTAATCATTTTTGTTTATGGAGCTGGTATAACATAAATGGTTTTTAGTTGATCAATGAAATGATCAACTAGCTTTTGAGAATTTAATGGTTTGGTTATTTTGAGAACAAGGACAATACAGGGTGTCACGCCCCGCGACCGGGGTCAATAACACCGGCATTGATTTCCATTACAACTAGGAAACCAATAAGCCTCGTAATATCATAATAACTGAAAAGCCAGTCTTTTTCCATAAAAATAAAAACCATTGTCTTTACAATGAATAAAGAAATACGGAATTAAAAACTTAACAACTGAATAAATAAAATTGTCTTAAAACTGGAAAACTTTAAAACATAAAAGGTCTTGATTTACGCAGCGGACTTGATTTCACCAACCCCAAAATTGGTGCTCTTCTTCTTGCTCTAATTCTTCTTCGACTTTATCTGGGCATGTAGAGTAAGGGGTTGAGTGCTTTGGAAAACACTCAGCAAGTGGGGGACAATCGATATCATACATATACATAATTTTCATAAACTTGGATCATAAAACTTGCATAAACCGATACGAATGTATCTTAACATACTTGATTTGCCCTTACGAGCCATGACATAACATATCGTTTCATAATTTTCATATACTTAAGCACAGTAAAGCATTCTACTCTCTTCTTGGTACTGATATCAGTCTCTAGACTTAACCCTCATAGAGATGAGGTCATAACATCGGCTAACCCACGAATAAAGGGTCTGGATAATCCAAAAACAACGGATTACCACCGTATAAGGTTCTTTTAGCGGTTACATCCCACCGCATCAGGGTCATGGGGATCCAAATCCAATTAGATTTCGAGTTTAACGTGCTTACAAAATAATACTTTCATAATTTCAACATAATACATATCGATTGGGAATTTAAAACATACTATATGATTTTTGAAAACGAAACGAATATATATAACAAAAGCCCACTTACAGTGCTTGGTTACTTGCTTGCTTGATCACGTATTGAAACACACGGTTTCCTTGGCTTTCGAACAACACTCGAAACACCACGTTTAATCCTTGAATCACTACTGGAATCCTTCAAATAATTGCTGCTGGAGCACTATCGAATAAGGACAGAAAACAACACAAGTTGGCAAACTTGGATTCAGACTTGGTACTCACCGAACTTGGACCGATTTCTGGATGGCTCTTGCTTGAATTCTGCTCGAATTTCAACTCATAAAACAGAGGGACTTATGAACAACGTTTCTGGTAATCTAAGAAGGTTCAACGTTGGATCAAAACACGCATAAACTTTGCTGTAAATTTCCAACAGAGACAGAACTCTCGGACAGAATCTCTCTTGCAACAACGATGGTTTATGGTTCGAAAACTTGGCTAAGTGTGTAGTTAATCTTCCTGGATTTATTTGGACAGATTATAGCTTGGTTTGTGATGCTAAGATGACACAATCACGCTGGAAAACGGATTCAGAAAAATTAACAAAACTTGAACTGAATCTGGAACAGAAATTCGATGGAATTGTTGCTGGTTTTGGGGCAGAAAGCTTCGGCTATTTACTGCTGGTTGAAGGTGAATTGGTGATTGAAAGTGAGGCTGGAACCTTGCTTTTAAAGAGGCATAAACTGATATCCAAGGATGGAAGGACTCTTGGATAGATAGGTGTTGGAGTAGGACTCAAACTCGAGAATGAAGGGAATAGATTAGAGCAGATTGCGAAGTGGAAGTCTGATTCTGTTTCAAACTTGATGGCTTCATGGGTGGAGTCTTTCGAATACTTTGGTGCGTAATTTTGTGGCTTGAGGAGAGCTTGAGTTTCGATATTTGATGCTACTAAAAGAGAGGATTCTTCGAAGGATTGAATGGCTTGGACTCTTTGATCATAAAGAGATAGAGGCGTGCAGATTTCTTGAGGGTGAGGGGAGGAATTCTAGTCGATCTTTAAGTTGCATCTTTGGAGGAGTTTAAGCGGTATTAATGTAGATGGTTTGGTGGTAACTTGGAAGAGTTATCAGCTGGTTTGCTTCCCTAAAACATCGGGCATCAAGGTGTGAAGAAGGAAGAAGAATCGAGATTGATGCGTGCTGATATGGGACCAAATCTGATTGTATAAATCGGATTTTTGGTTCGATTCTATCTACTTAAATCGAGGGGTATATGGATGAGTTTGTACTGCTTAAGGACTCCTTGATGTATTGAAACTCTTGGCTAGAGTTTAGGAATTTTCAAACTCTCTTTATCCAGTTTTAGTTAACCTATAACTTAAAAATCCGGGTCTTCACACAGGGGATCCCGGATGATGATGATACCATCCAGGGAGTATCATTTAAATTCATGGCATTTACATTCTGTACATTATGAACTGCAATATTATGATTATTGGATTGATGGTATTGGTATGCTCACCCCATGTGGGGGCTGTCTCTATTGGGGCAGGTGATACAGGTGTAGCAACATCTTTGGAGTTGAGCTCGGGCTGTTGATTTGAGGTACTTCCAGGACCGAGGTACCAGAGCTGGTTGAATAAGTAGATAGATCCAGAGTTGAGATCGAGCTGTGCTTGGGAGGTGCTTCCACGATTGAAGTACCAGTGACGGTATCTGGTAGAGTATTTTATACATTAGATACACGTTTATTCATTGGGTACTCTCATGTGAGTACGTCTTTACGTGTATATGGAATGTATAAATGGGCATGGTTTTCTCTCTTCATTTATGGTTGCAAGCAATTAAATACGGAATTGCTAAATGAACTGAAAGTATGTTAGTGTATTATTAGGGTGCATACTATGAAAGTGGTTTTGGTTGGGGAAGTTGAATATTATGGGGTTCTAATGCAAGAAATTTTATAGATGGTATATGATCTTATACTTGAATATGGTTTCCTTCCCATGATAATATGATTGTATGCACTAATGGCATGTATTAATACACTAATAATGGGTTAAGGGCACAGGGGTCCTTACATTAGTGGTATCAGAGCAGTGGTTTGCTCTTTGGGGCTGTTGAGGGCCTGGAACATGCTGATAGGAATGGGTAACACATACTTATGCATGATGATAGTTAGTGTTGTGTGGCACAACTATATTGCTTATGTGCATTTATGATACTTGTTCATAATTGGAATATGTTGTTGCTAACCATGGTGGTTGCAGGGTCATATGAGACATGGATTATGCATTACGGTTGCATATATATCGGAGTGGTGATTTTAATGCTTTGCCACTAAATGTTGAAGCGATGGTAAAATTCTGCATGTCACATTTGAAGCGAGGTGCATTAAAATACACTCATGGTGATGTTTATTGGAATACAGATTATGCATTACGGTTGCATGCATGGCGTAGCGGTGTGAATACTTGCCGCTGTCATATTATAGTGATGAAGAATATTTGCCGCAAATATGTCGAAGCGAAGGATAATTCCGCTGTCATATTACTATTATGAGGGATATTATGCCTCTAATATGTCGAAGCGATGGGTATTTCCGCTGTCATGATAAAACGAGGAGTAGCGGCGCCGCTATCATACCACCGCGATGAAGAATATTTGCCGCTTAAGCGAGGGATATTATACCGCTAATATGGCGTAGCGATGAGCTTTCCGCTGTCATATGATAGCGACGGAGGATATTTGCTGCTTAAGCGAGGGATATTATGCCGCTGGTATGTCGAAGCGAAGTAGCGAAGAAGGATATTTGCCACTTCTTAGCGAGGGATATCATGACGCTAGTTTATTGGCGATGGTTTATGCCGCCGGGTATCTATATAACGATGGTCCATTCCGCTAGTTTATTGGCGAAGGTTTATGCCGTCGGTTATCTATATAGCGATGATTCATTCCGCTAGTTTATTGGCGATGGTTTATGCCGCCGGGTATCTATATAGCGATGGTTCATTCCGCTAGTTTATTGGCGATGGTTCATGCCGCCGGGTATCTATATAGCGATGGTTCATTCCGCTATTCTATTGGCAATGGTTTACGCTGGGTATCTATATAGCGATGATTCATTTCGTTAGTTTATTGGCGATGGTTCATGCCCTCGGGTATCTATATAGCGATGGTTCATTCTGCTATTCTATTGGCGATGGTTTATGCAGCCGGGTATCTATATACCGATGGTTCATTCCGTTATTCTATTAGCGATGGATCATTCCGTTATTCTATTGGCGATGGTTCATGCCGTCGGGTATTCATAGCGATGGTTCATCCCGCTATTCTATTGACGAGGTTCATGCCGGCGGGTATTACATAGCGACGGGTCATTCCGCTACATCTATGGCGATGGTTCATGCCGCCAGGTATTATACAACGATGGTACATTCCGCTACATCTATGGCGATGGTTCATACCGTCGGATATCTATAGCGATGTTTTATGCCGCTGACTCTATGACGAGGGATCATGCCGTCGGTTCTATAGCGATGGGTTATACCGCTACGTGAGTAGCACTGGATTACGCCGCCTGCAAACGATGGGTGCTACTTGTGTACCACTGGTGGACGATGGATGCAGGTATGCCGCTATCTTGATAGCGATGAGGTATGGGTATTACTGTTTTGTTAGCATTATTGTGAATACCATATGTTGTTATATACCGTCATGTGTTTGACGATGAGATTATGGATGTCGTTTATCGACATGTACCGTCACGTGTTTGACGACAATATTATGGATATCGTGTATCAACAAATACCATCAAGAGTTGACGATGTCATTTGGATGTCATTTGTTGACATATACCGTCACGCGATGACGATGACATAGTGGATGTTCTATGTAGACGTGTAGCGTCGTTTTGATGAATAATACGTATGGGCGTACGTATTTAGTCATATGGTTTGAGTGCCGTTGATGTGCACATGGTAGTGTCTGGGTAACTAGGTGACGAGACCATTATGCCGTGCATGTTGCTCGAAGAATAATTGGGTGCGCCGTACAGGAAGTATACCGCAACACATATTTGAAGCATATATTTTACGAGTAGTGGTACCTTTGAGTATACTCACTGGGATGGCTAATGCCAAGTGATTGGTGGTAAGAGTAGTCATTGAGGAAACTACTCGCTTGTCGTTGCGATGTGTGATAGACAGGGCCACACCCACCCTGAGGGTGTGGAATAAATCCTAGTGGTTAGGATTGCTTTGGAGTTGAGCAAGGACACCGAGATGTCCATTATGCTTTGGTGTTTTAGAGATATATTGGGTGATGACCCACAACTCTAATGGTTTGTACGGTATGGTATACCGGGATGGGACGTGTGTCACGTTGATGGGTTGGTATAAGCCTATGGGGCCAGCGAATTGCTAGCCAAGTTTTGTTGCAATGATATAGTGTGCTTGTTGTAGCCATTATATTGCTCGTTGGATTCGAATTGGGCTAATCGTATGGTGATACGATGAGGATTATGGTAGACTTTTGTAGTCTCCCTGGGGCATGATGATTGAGGCAGCGGATACCTCACGGGGACGTTTCTACGTCAATTGTTTTGAGGGACTTGTGCTGGGACAACTCATTTTTGTTGGGAATACCAACGTGAGTGTCGACAAGTCATGATTAGCTCTGGTTGAGCATCTTTGCATACAAAATGCAACAGGAGTCACAATGGGAATTGTGGGATATAGCTAGTGGGGTAATACTACTATATTGATTTTATCTCTTGGAGAGATTTGGATTGAACTGTCATGGAGACAGCTGGTATCGGCCGTGGGTTGATTGTAAATCAGCCATGGTAAGCATTATTGGTGCTGGACCGAGTAATGAATTACTTACCTTTCGGTGAGACGTTTGAGGAGACGTCTCTAGGGAAGTGCTCGAGATTGTGTAGTACTATGGTATTAGTACAGAGCATTGTTAGAATGGGTATACGTTGTGTATACGGATTTCGTTTTGGTAATAGTGGCATGGCTGCACTGTACTGGACGAGTTGTGTATTTTTTTGGTTCCGAGATATATTTTGGTATAAATATCCAGTTTTTCGAACGGTGGTTCGAGGTTGGAGGGTCATGAGTTCATGACATTTTCCTTACGAGGAAGGCGGTATTGATATACCTACGATTGTGAATCTTTGGGAGATTCAATGAGTCGGTTTGTGTGGTGTTGATGTTGGGATCACACCATTGGTCGTTGGTCTGTCAATCATTGTTCTCCGCGAGGTGAGAATAGCTGGGGATTGACAGCGGGTTTTGGGACTTTGGGTATGTTTGGAGATACCGAGTCTATTGCATTGAGTATGCATGTTGTGTTAGTGCTTAGGCATGTGTAGCGATGTGTGTATACGAATGCTCACTTTATTTTGTTCCTTGTTGAGCATCGGACTAGTACGCTTGGTTTGGCAAATCTCTAGTGAGAGATTGTGGCACCTTGAGATTGGTGATCTCGATGGCACGATGTATTCTGAGGAATAGTCGTGAGGTCCGGTTGATTTTTCCCTGAGGAGGGATTGTCGTGTTTTGGGACCACGGTAATTCTTGCTGGTTAATTCGATAGCATCCCTGTGTTAGGATTGTTGAATCCTAGGGTAAACGAGGGATGGCCAGAATTTGGATTGGTTAAGTGTCGTGGTTGGCATGTGTGGCGGGAATGCAATTGATTGTTCTTGCATGTCCTTTCGAGAACTTGAGACCTTGTGGAATCTCGATTATGTGTTTGGACCAGGATATGGTTCTTGGAACACCCGGATGTAGACATCTTTAGGGATGTGCTTTATGTTGATCGGTAGCAGTGAGTTGCCCGATCCGTGTTGCAAAGTGGTGCAACTGCTCCTTTGATGGAGGTAAAATTGGAGGATGGGACTAGGTACACTGTTGTGCACCGGTGGTTTCCTTGGCAACGATGTATGTTTAAAATCGTAGAGATATTATTGAGGCGACATCTATTTTAGAATCACGAATGATTCGTTCTTTTTGCAGTTAGGGTTGCTGACTGCTTTTGAAATGGTTAGCATCGGGAAATGCTGACGTCTTTCTTCGAATTTGCGATGGTTTGGGAGGTTTACTCCATTCCAGATTTGGGTGCGAGGTCGGTGGCCTCGCGGTTGGAATGTCATTCATGATATATTCATGATTCGACGATGTGAATCCGTTTGGTGGGTGGTCTCAGCGTTTGTGGAGTGCGCCTGTGCAAATTTCGGGGACGAAATTTTATTAGGGGATAATTGTGATGCCCGGGAATTATTGGTGTTAATCCTAGTGTGATAATAATCCTTTATGGATTTTTATTGTGGCAATTATATATTAATTACGGTTTTGGGACTCCTGGGGATTTTAAATCTGATATTTAGAGTCGTTGGATCCAAGGGATGAGATTGTATTCTCATCGTGGTGATAACCTTGGAGTTTGGTCTTTGGTGGGATTTGGGGGTCCGGAGTACCTTGTACTGGGGCTGATAATGAAAATAGAGTTTGGGAGGTAATTATTGAAAACATATGATTTTTTAATGAGTCATGATGTATTTATGGAGGATTTGGTATTTTGGAGCTTTGGGGCTATATATACCAAGTGGACTCGGTGTGGCGGGATAACACAAATCATTCCCCTCCTTCTCTCCCCTCCTCAACGCCAAACCCTTCCCCATTTCCCCTCTTCTTCCCTTGGTGGAAGAATCGTTGGTAGCTTGGCTCGGGAGCCGGATTTCTCGAAGATAATCAGGTATTCATCTTCCCCTCACCATTGCCTTCGATTTGGTAGTAGTATTGTAGAGTTTGGTTGGGTTTTGAATTGGTTATGGAATTTGGGGATTTTTGGTTAAAATCAAATGTTGAGTTTTTGGAGTTTTTATTGTTTTTAAATGGAGTATTTGAGGTGTTGATGGTGTTCGGGGTGTTGGTTTTCAGTTTGGGTGTCAAAAACACCATGGAAGCTCGAGTTTTTTGGAATATCGCAGGTGACGATCGATTGCGACGTGCAGCTGTAAAAATCATTGACTATGAACACTGCAGGCGATCGATCGCGTGGTCTAGGCGATCGATCGCGAGGACTGGCGATCGATCCCGAGAAGGCGATGTTGCCCACTGGACAGAGGCGATCGATCGCGCTAAAAGCGACGATCGATTGCCGCCCGTAAGTTTTGTTTTTTTTTTTTGGACATTTTGGAAAATGTCAGGATTTTGGAAACGGGGTTTAATTAACCGATTTTCGGGGCAATGTCTACATTCCAATGGGGATGCTATACTTTTAAAATGGATTGGTTGGAGCCAAAGTTTAATAACGGGATTTTGGGTTGAGTTTTTGGCTATCTTTTAAACTTGTAAAATGGTATATTTTGGGTATTATGCATGCATAGCCGGGGGCTTTTATTTTGGCAATCGTCATGGATGGACGATAGGTTTGGAAGTTATGAACGTGCATGGGCACGTGGTTGCATGCTTGTGTTTAATTGGGAGTTATTTGCATGTTAGCACTTAACTCATCGGGTCGTGGGACTCAGGCAAGGTTGGACTCGAACTACGGAATTATAAGGTACGTATAACGTACGAGCATAGCCTATTATAATGTTGCAACTGTGAAATGCATGTATGTGGTATTTGCAATAAATGTGTATTGAAATACATGGAATATGGTACTGGCAATAAATGATAGTGAAATGCATGGTCTAGGGTAATTGCGATAAGTGAACATGCATTGGGAATTATATGGTGCCGCTTTCGAGCGAGAAATGATTGGGGTGTTGTCGCCATTGAGCGACCATCGGTTATGACGCCGTTATTGTTGAGCGGGCGTGGGGGTTAAAATGTCGCTGTTGTAGAGCGAGCTATGATATAGAACTATGGAATCATTGGCTAGATACATGTGATATCGATGGTACCCTACTCGATGATTTAATCATATTTGTTTATGGAGCTGGTATAACATGAATGGTTTTAGTTGATCAATGAAATGATCAACTGGCTTTTGAGAATTTAATGGTTTGGTAATTTTGAGAACAATGATAATACAGGGGATCCCGGATGATGATGATACCATCCAGAGAGTATCATTTAAATTCATGGCATTTACATTCTGTACATTATGAACTGCAATATTATGATTATTGGATTGGTGGTATTGGTATGCTCACCCCGTGTGGGGGGCTCTCTGTTGGGGCAGGTGATACAGGTGTAGCAGCAGCTTTGGAGTTGCTCGGGCTGTTGATTTGAGGTACTTCCAGGATCGAGGTACCAGAGCTGGTTGAATAAGTAGATAGATCCAGAGTTGAGATCGAGCTGTGCTTGGGAGGTGCTTCCAGGATTGAAGTACCAATGACGGTACCTGGTAGAGTATTTTATACATTAGATGCACGCTTATTCATTGGGTACTATCATGTGAGTACGTCTTTACGTGTATATGGAATGTATAAATGGGCATGGTTCATTTATGGTTGCATGCAATTAAATACGGAATTGCTAAATGAGCTGGGAGTATGTTAGTGTATTATTAGGGTCCATACTATGAAAGTGGTTTTGGTTGGGGAAGTTGAATATTATGGGGTTCTAATGCAAGAAATTTTATAGATGGTATATGATCTTATACTCGAATATGGTTTCCTTCCCATGATACTATGATTGTATGCACTAATGGCAGGATTAATACACTAATAACAGGTTAAGGGCACGTGGGTCCTTATACAAAGACTGATGATATGCACATTTCCCTCCAATGGAAAGAAATGTTCTGTGCCAGGCACAAGTTGCGCATCATGAACAATCTCGTTCTGGCCAAGAAGAAAAATCTTGATCCGCCCACTCTGAAAGTAAAAGATGATCGTGTTCTTATTGATCAACTGAGATGGATACCTCACACTACCCCTTGTTGTCTAGTTTATACGGCAGAAGGTAAAAATTTCAACTCCACCTCCCAGTCCAGTCAAGCCAACTGCTGATCGGACTGAGGCTGATCAACCATTTGAGCAGGCGATAGAGGTTGAGCATACTAATACAGTTCCTCCAAATGTTGCTACTAAAAGCACAAGACAGACTATCATTTTAGAACAACCAGAGATTGCGGAGCAGACAGAGCAAAATGCTCCACCTGGTGCTGAACATGAGAAAATGTTATGCTGTTGGAGCCACCTAACCTATCTCCATATCATGAAATGCTTGCAATTCCTGAGCCAAATAGTGAAGTAGAACTATTGCCACATCGGACCATATTGACATTCCAAAGTCCGATTATTTGTCTGCTCCAATCGAAGATGTCATGGATGTTGAGCAAGTAGTTTTTGAAATTGTTCGGGAATTACAGATTGAAGGACCTCAACTACATTCTCCACCTCACTCATCGGAGAAGCTTTAGCTCCGACAAAACCAGTCCAAGCAGCACTATCTACTGAGGAAGACCAGCTCATGCAGACTTATTCAGCAGAGTCCTCGACCTAATTCGCTCTGTGGGTATAGAGCCAGTCTCAGCTATAACTGAACCAAGCTCATGTGCACATCCCATTATTTTGGAGCATGCTCAAGCTTTTGCTGAGGCGCGCGAATTAGATCAACATAATCCTTCCTTTGGGAAGGCAAAGAGCTTACAACTGGACAAACTTGCACTGATCCGGCCTCACCAGGAAGCTTCTTCTTTATCTCCCAACATTTGAGGGATATCAACTTGGATCAGAAGTCCCATGCCCTTCACTATTCCCACTTCAAAGATGTCATGGTTGACAGCATTCACAATCTATAGAACAATATAAATGATCTCTTCGGACAATAGGTAACTGATCTAACCAGTCTGAAGACCTCTACTCTTGAATTCGTAGCAGATATGAAGACTACAGTAACCAAAAAGCTCATAGAGTAGGATTATCGGCTTGATGTCATTTATGCTCAGTTATTCCAGATTATGGATTTCCTCCAGACTATGGATGCCGACAAAAGGGGGAAGGACGAAACAAGTAAAAAGTCGTTTGTATCTAAGCCAGCAGGACCTTATAACAGACATCACCATTGATGTGATATCCCCGAAATAATTGATTGCAATTTGGGCATTAATTGTGTTTATATGATTAATTATGGTGGTAATTAATTATGTGCTGGATTTAATTATCGTGTTGAAATGCTTAGTCACATGTTAGAGTGACCCAGGAGAGCATTTCAGGGTGCATGTTGTGCATCTTGGGAAAATTGTTATTAGCATGATTTATTTGCCATGGTTAGCAATTAATTGGAAATCATGAGTTTGATTGGTATTTTGGTGCATCTTGGATTAATGCTTTTAAAAATATCATGTTGAGGTGTTTTATACACCATGGGATTGTGGAATGCATTTTAATTAAACCCAACCCCTTCATACCCCAACCCCTCACCACCCATCACTTTACTTTCCCAAATAACACCTCCCAAACCCTTCTTTTCTCTTCCATTTTCGAGTTTGAGCATAGAGGTGAAGAGAAATTCTTGCAAAAAGCTTGTCTGTGAAGTTGTTTGGGAGATTTGAGGTTCCCAAGAGGTATGGATGCCTCCATGTCATTTTTGTTGTGTTTGGTTTAGTTTTGATATGGTTTTGAAGGGTTTTAAAATGGGTTTGTTTTGGGTTGTTGTGGTTTTGGTTGAATGTTGGATTTTTGAGGTGCTTAAAGTGTTTATGGAAGGTTATTATGTGTTTGATGTTATTGGTTTGTTGGTAGGGGAGTTGGTATGGATTGGAATGGAGTTTTGGAGCATTAATGGCGATTTTTCGCGATACAGGGCTCGGCGATCGATCGCCCATTTTTGGCGATCGATCGGGAAGAGGCAGTACGCTCCAGAAGCTTTTGGCGATCGATCGCCACGTTTGGGCGATCGATCGGCGAGGGTGGCGATCGATCGCGCCAAATGTGGCGATCGATCGCCGAAAGAGCAAAAAAATTGATGTTCGGGCAGTGTGATCTCGCGATCGATCGGCCCTTTGCCGCGATCGATCGCGAGTCACAAAATGTGATGTTTTTGGATTTTATTGTAGGATTTTTGGTATCGGACTATTATTGGGTTCTAATATTGATTTGTGTGAATGTGTAGAACCATCCCAGGTGGCGACACAGCCAAGGAATTGAAGTCCTACCACATCCTACTTTTTGGAAAGGTACGTAGATGACGTACGGGCACCCAACGGTACATGTATCTAATATACTCATTGTTTATGCATTGTGGATGCGAGTATATATGGAATTGTGCATTGTGGATGCAAATACATGTTGAATTATGCATGATGATTGTATATGCATATGATGATTATTGGTGCACATCCCATGAGTCGTGGTCATCCCTTGATGATTTTAATGCTAGCCGCTATTTGATTTGTTGTCGCTAAATGTGAAGCGAGGGGTGGGAGCGCCGCATGTCACATTTGAGCGTGGTTATCATATAGGGCGAGGAAAGAATATTTGCCGCTCAATGTGAAGCGAGGGGTGGGAGCGCCGCATGTCCATTGAAGCGATGTTATTTATGCCGCCTATATGTAAATAAGCGAGGGGCATTAAAATACATTGTGATGGACAGACTAGGGATTGGTGATTGGTATTTGGTAATGATGAATGGTATTATGTCATGACATGTCTAGACCATTAAATAATCTATTGATTATACTCATGAGTTATGGTACAGGGACAACCAAACTGGAAGCGTTTGAAATGCATGGGAAAACAGGAAGTGTTTTATTGTGATTTATGCATTTACGCTTTATATTCATATTGTGTTGTATATGAATGATATCATTGCTCATGTTTGGGGGTTGTCCTTGTAGGTACACTTTTGGCATGATAAAAAGGGGCTAAAACGGGTTGAGGTGGTGAGCTTGTGAAGAATTCTTTTGAGGAAGGAAGGACATGATTAATTTTGTATAGTATCTACTCTAGGAGTAGTGTAAAGCTATAATTGATAACATTCATTTAGATTGGGAATGTAACTAATCCATTGATAGTTCCTTATTTTTGGCATGTAACTCTTAAGGCTCATAGTCTCAACACGATTATTCTACTCTGATCATTTATATTAGCTCTACTTATGCCTTGAATCGCACTTAAGGAACTAGGGTCCTTACATTAGTGGTATCAGAGCAGTGGTTAGAGAACCGGGAATGAGTGAAGGGTAGCCTTAGCATGATTGGCTAGGTGCTTACATTTGAAGCATGTTTATGCATGTGGTGCATATTAATGTATATCCTGTTATACTAACATGCTTATTATCATTCCTGTTATCTAACGGCATAACATATATATTTGTTTTGGAATTGTTGTTAACCATTGTGTTACAGCATGGCTGCTATGAACGCGGGGAACCTTAATGAAGAGGTTGGCGATGTTGGGAGCGTGAATGCTAGTATTGGTCAGGCAAACCCTCTACCTCCACCAGCTGTAGGCATGGAACCAGTAGCTCAGTTATTACTACCTGGTGAGATCAGCTTGACTCAATTTCTGTCTTACCACCTGCCCCGGTTTGAGGGGACAGAATCAGGAGAGGAGGCTGAGGAGTGGTTAGAAAGACTTGAGTAGATATTTGTATCGGCTCCTTGTGCTGTTACAGCATGGCTGAGGCTGGCGGAGTTCCAATTGGCAAAGAAACCTTTAATGTGGTGGAGGAGCACGGTAATGGAACTGAGAGCACAGGGTGCTGTGATTGATTGGACCGGTCGAAGCAGGTTGATTGGTTCCAGGGCAACTCTTCGTGACCCGGTTTCTGAACCGGTACTTCTCTGCAGCGGCGAGACAGACGAAGGAGGACGAGTTTGCAAGCTTGAAACAAGGGAGCATGTCGGTGTCAGATTATGCCATGCATTATTCCTCGTTGCTGAGGTATGTTCCACACATTGCCACAAATGGACACGCCAAGATGAGAAACTTTATGAAGGGGTTGTGACCGGAACTCTTTGACCGGGTTATTACCAATAACCCCACTTCCTTTGATGATGCTCTCACAAGAGCGGAGCTTGCTGAGATTGGAGTAGGAGCTTATCCTAGTGCTGTGCCACCACAAGTACCACAACAGAGGCAAGCTATTGATAGCTTGAGGCCCCGAGGAGAGCCATTTAAACCTCGTGGTGCCTCTTCATCTTCGCGGTTCAGTGGGAAGAAATTCTTTGGGCAGAAGCAAGAGGGCAAGAAGAACAATTGGTCGGCCAACCGAGGGCCTGTGCAAGGGAATAGATCGGGGGAGCCAATGTGCGACAATTGTGGAGGGCCACATTCTTCGAATAAGTGCCCTGCCTGTTATAGCTGTGGCAAGATGGGCCACATCTCTCGGTATTGCCCCACTCGGGGAGGACAGTCAGAGTTTCAGGGAAACAGGCTGAGATTTGATGACAGGACAGTACACCAGAGGCAACAGTTTGTGCCTCGACCATCGGGAGGTCAGACAGTGGGACCGTCCCAGGGACAGGTGTATGCGCTGACTAGAGAGCAGGCCCAGGCAGCCCCAGAGGAGGTAATCGCCGGTACGTGTCATTTATTTACATACCCTGCTTTTATTTTGATAGATACAGGTGCCTCCCACTCTTTTGTATCTGTGGGCTTTGTGGAAAGACACCATATGCGCACGTCTTCTTTACCCACGCCTCTCTTGGTCTCGACACCCACTGGAAGAAATGTCATTGCCGATCAGTTTATGGCAGATTGCCTCATTTATTTTGAGGGCAACAAGTTGAAGGCAGACTTGATTGTGATGGGCATGTCAGACTTCGACTGCATCTTGGGTATTGACATTCTGAACAGATATCAGGCAGTGGTAGATTGCCGGCAGAGAACAGTGAGGTTCAGATCTGATTTGGGAATTCAGTGGACTTTTTATGGCAACGGTTCTCGTGCGAAGATTCCGTTGATTTCAGCAATCAAGATGTCTCAGTTGTTGGAACGTGGCCACACGGGCTATCTCATCTATGCCGTGGACACGTCTGGGAAGAATAAGGAATTGAGAGTTGAGGATGTACCAGTGGTAGCAGAGTTTGCTGATGTATTCCTAGAAGAGATCCCAGGATTTCCACCGGCTAGAGAAGTTGAGTTTGGGATCGAGTTGTTACCGGGGACATCCGCTATCTTTCGTGCACCTTACAGGATGGCACTGGCAGAGTTGAGAGAGTTGAAGGAACAGTTGCAGGATCTCCTTGACAAGGGATATATACGCCCGAGCGTATCGCCATGGGGCGCACCGGTTCTCTTTGTGAAGAAGAAGGGCGGTTCGATGCAGTTGTGCATCGATTACCGGCAACTGAATAAGGCTACAGTGAAGAACAAATATCCTCTCCCAAGGATTGATGATTTGTTTGATCAGTTGCAAGGTACTAGACTTTATAGCAAGATCGATTTGAGATCGGGTATCATCAGATTCGAGTCAGAGAGGAAGATGTGCAGAAGACAGCATTTCTGACTCGATATGGACATTATGAGTTCCTAGTGATGCCGTTCGGCGTGACGAATGCTCCAGCGGTCTTTATGAGTCTGATGAACAGAGTGTTTCAGCCGTATCTTGATCAGTTCGTCATTGTATTTATTGACGACATTCTCATCTACTCCCGGAGTGAGGAAGAGCACGTGAAACACTTGAGGACAGTGCTCCAGATTCTCAGAGACCACCAGTTGTATGCCAAGCTCAGCAAGTGTGAATTTTGGTTGAGCAGTGTAGTATTTCTGGGGCACGTCATATCTAGCAGTGGGATATCGGTAGATCCCAGGAAGATTGAAGCTGTGATGGAGTGGACTGCACCCACTTCTGTACCTGAGATTCAGAGCTTTCTTGGTTTGGCCGGATATTATCGACGCTTCGTCGAGGGCTTTTCGAAGATTGCGAAGCCATTGACACAGTTGACCCAGAAGGGAGTACCTTTCTTTTGGTCAGAAGCTTGTGAGGAGAGCTTCCAGGAGTTGAAACACCGTTTGACGACGACGCCAGTATTGGTGATTCCTACGAAAAACTCCAGATTCGTTTTGTATACCGATGCATCACTTCAGGGCCTTGGGTGTGTACTGATGCAAGATAAGCATGTGGTAGCTTATGCATCGAGGCAGTTGTAGCCGCATGAGACTAGATACCCAGTCCATGACTTGGAATTGGCGGCTATCATCTTCGCCCTGAAGATGTGGAGGCATTATTTGTATGGTACGTCGTTTACCATTTACACGGATCACAATAGCCTCAAGTTTTTATTCACTCAGGCGGAACTGAACATGAGGCAGAGAAGGTGGATGGACTTACTCAAGGACTATGATTGTGAGATTGAGTACCATCCCGGAAAAGCTAATTTGACAGCAGACGCTTTGAGCCGGAAAGTGAGGAGCACTGCTGATGACGTCATCCATTTGTCAGCTATGATGGCCTCCTATTGCCATCTAGGCTATGATTTCGACGTAGATGCATCACCTGTGCATGTATCAGCCTTGTTAGCTGAGCTGGATATCTATGAGAACATCAGGAGAGCTCAGAGGTCAGATGATGAGGTTCAGAGGTGGTTATCTTTAGTACATCTTGGTCAGCCATCAAAGTTCAGAGTGGCTGAGGACGGATCTTTGAGATTGGATAACCGTTGGGTGGTTCCGAGTACGCCGGAGTTGCGTAGAGGGATCTTGGAGCGAGCTCATAGTAGCAGACTTAGCATCCACCCAGGCGGGAAAAAGATGTATAAAGATCTACGTGGTCAGTTTTGGTGGAAGAGAATGAAGTATGACGTCGTCGCTTTTGTTAAGAGGTGCTTGATCTGCCAGCAGGTTAAAGCAGAGAGACAGAGACCTAGCGGCGAGTTGAAAATCTTGGAGATACCGAAGTGGAAGTGGGAACACATTTCCATGGACTTCGTGACTCACCTGCCGAGGAGTACTTCAGGTTTTGATGCTATTTGGGTGATTGTGGATCGATGGACTAAGGTAGCTCGTTTTATTCCCTATAGCATGACTTTCACCTTTTTGAGGATGGCTCAACTGTATATTCGAGATGTGGTGAGATTGCATGGGATCCCCATTTCCATAGTGTCGGATCGATATCCACGATTTACATCTCATTTTTGGGAGGGTCTTCAGTCAGCCTTGGGAACGGAAGTTAGATTGAGCACTGCATATCATCCTCAGACGGATGGCCAGACCGAGCGTACTATCCAGACGCTCGAGGACATGTTGAAAGATTGTGTATTGGAGTTCGATGTCTCTTGGCAGGATTCGGTAGCCTTGGTAGAGTTCTCTTAAAATAACAGCTACCAGGCGAGTATTCAGATGGCTCCTTTTGAAACTCTTTATGGCAGACGGTGTAGATCACCCTTGTGTTGGGACGATTTGGACCGCAAATCGATCGGAGGAACGGAGTTGATTCGAGAAATGGAAGAAAAGATAAAGATGATAAGGCAGAAAATGAAAGCAGCCGAGGACAGACAGGCAGCTTATGCGAATAAACGGCGGAGACCGTTAGAATTTAAGTTGGGAGATAAGGTCTTTTTGAAGATCTCGCCTTTCAGAGGCGTTGTGCGATTTGGGATGCGTGGAAAACTGTCTCCGAGGTATGTTGGACCGTACGAGATTTTGCAGCGCATTGGCACCTTAGCTTACCGACTGGCTTTGCCACCTTCTTTATCTGGTATACATGATGTGTTTCATGTATCGATGCTGCGGAAGTATGAGCCGGATCCATCTCATGTGTTACAGCCTTCCGAGGTTCAGTTGGAATCCGATGTGTCTTATGTGGAACGGCCTGTTAGAATTCTGGATCGAGCAGACCGTAGACTTCGGAATAAAGTGATACCTATGATCAAGGTTCAGTGGGATCGCAGGGGTGTCGAGGAGGCTAGGTGGGAGACGGAGCGGCATATGGTGGAGCACTACCCGGAACTATTCTCTGGTATGTGATTATGTTTAGTTTCTTTTGGGGGTAAGTGCATGTGATTTCGAGGACAAAATCTTATAAGTAGGGGAGTATTGTGATATCCCCAAAATAATTGATTGCAATTTGGGCATTAATTGTGTTTATATGATTAATTATTGTGGTAATTAATTATGTGCTGGATTTAATTATCGTGTTGAAATGCTTAGTCACATGTTAGAGTGACCCGGGAGAGCATTTCAGGGTGCATGTTGTGCATGTTGGGAAAATTGTTATTAGCATGATTTATTTGCCATGGTTAGCAATTAATTGGAAATCATGAGTTTAATTGGTATTTTGGTGCATCTTGGATTAATGCTTTTAAAAATATCATGTTGGGGTGTTTTATACACCATGGGATTGTGGAATGCATTTTAATTAAACCCAACCCCTTCATACCCCAACCCCTCACCACCCATCACTTTACTTTCCCAAATAACACCTCCCAAACCCTTCTTTTCTCTTCCATTTTCGAGTTTGAGCATAGAGGTGAAGAGAAATTCTTGCAAAAAGCTTGTTTGTGAAGTTGTTTGGGAGATTTGAGGTCCCCAAGAGGTATGGATGCCTCCATGTCATTTTTGTTGTGTTTGGTTTAGTTTTGATATGGTTTTGAAGGGTTTTAAAATGGGTTTGTTTTGGGTTGTTGTGGTTGTGGTTGAATGTTGGATTTTTGAGGTGCTTAAAGTGTTTATGGAAGGTTATTATGTGTTTGATGTTATTGGTTTGTTGGTAGGGGAGTTGGTATGGATTGGAATGGAGTTTTGGAGCATTAATGGCGATTTTTTGCGATACAGGGCTCGGCGATCGATCGCCCGTTTTTGGCGATCGATCGCGAAGAGGCAGTACGCTCCAGAAGCTTTTGGCGATCGATCGCCACGTTTGGGCGATCGATCGGCGAGGGTGGCGATCGATCGCGCCAAATGTGGCGATAGATCACCGAAAGAGCAAAAATTGATGTTCGGGCAGTGTGATCTCGCGATCGATCGGCCCTTTGCCGCGATCGATCGCGAGTCACAAAATGTGATGTTTTTGGATTCTATTGTAGGATTTTTGGTATCGGACTATTATTGGGTTCTAATATTGATTTGTGTGAATGTGTAGAACCATCCCAGGTGGCGACACAGCCAAGGAATTGAAGTCCTACCACATCCTACTTTTTGGAAAGGTACGTAGATGACGTACGGGCACCCAACGGTACATGTATCTAATATACTCATTGTTTATGCATTGTGGATGCGAGTATATATGGAGTTGTGCATTGTGGATGCAAATACATGTTGAATTATGCATGATGATTGTATATGCATATGATGATTATTGGTGCACATCCCATGAGTCGTGGTCATCCCTTGATGATTTTAATACTTGCCGCTATTTGATTTGTTGCCGCTAAATGTGAAGCGAGGGGTGGGAGCGCCGCATGTCACATTTGAGCGTGGTTATCATATAGGGCGAGGAAAGAATATTTGCCGCTCAATGTGAAGCGAGGGGTGGGAGCGCCGCATGTCCATTGAAGCGAGGTTATTCTATGCCGCCTATATGTAAATAAGCGAGGGGCATTAAAATACATTGTGATGGACAGACTAGAGATTGGTGATTGGTATTTGGTAATGATGAAATGGTATTATGTCATGACATGTCTAGACCATTAAATAATCTATTGATTATACTCATGAGTTATGGTACAGGGACAACCAAACTGGAAGCGTTTGAAATGCATGGGAAAACAGGAAGTGTTTTATTGTGATTTATGCATTTACGCTTTATATTCATATTGTGTTGTATATGAATGATATCATTGCTCATGTTTGGGGGTTGTCCTTGTAGGTACACTTTTGACATGATAAAAAGGGGCTAAAACGGGTTGAGGTGGTGAGCTTGTGAAGAATTCTTTTGAGGAAGGAAGGACATGATTAATTTTGTATAGTATCTACTCTAGGAGTAGTGTAAAGCTATAATTGATAACATTCATTTAGATTGGGAATGTAACTAATCCATTGATAGTCCTTATTTTTGGCATGTAACTCTTAAGGCTCATAGTCTCAACACGATTATTCTACTCTGATCATTTATATTAGCTCTAATTATGCCTTGAATCGCACTTAAAGAACTAGGGTCCTTACAATTGATGTAGTTGTAATAACATTGTATTAATGACAATTCTGGTCCTCTAAAAGTCTTGTTCATTTATTTTGAACTAAAAGACTAAACTGATCTGAAGTCAAGATAAAACTGATCTAAAGATAACTGAAGATATCCTAGATTTAATCAACTCAGTTCATTTATTTTGAACGAATAAGCCAAGGTTTGTCATAATCAAAAAGGGAAAAGTTGTTGGTTCTAGATTTCAAAGATGACAAAACAGATCGTCTTAGTAAGAGGATCGTGAAGCACACCAGCTCGTAAAACAAAATGGGACTGATATTCGTCTGGACGGATCAACGTCGAGCTTGAGCTTTCCTAAGCTATTCAAACCAAAAATTCTAAAGGACAAAGTATCAGTGGCTATTTAATGTAGCATTTAATGCTGCATTAATTGTTGAAGGCGACCTAATAGTCTTTAGCCTATCTGATGACAAAGTCGTTCCTTAAACTAGTACAAGACAGAAAAATTATTAACAGATTAGTACTACAGTAAAAGATACAAAAAAGGAAAGTCTTTGCACATTAACCAAGACTAAAGACTGCAACTTAAAGTGTTGCACATTTCCCGAGTTTGAAGTTGACAAAATCTGAAGATACACAAATCCGGAAATATTAACGTTGGCCAAGACTTCTATATAAGGATGGAAATTCAATGCTCAACGAATGCATCTATAGTCATTCGATACAACATTCTATTGAAGTAAGCAAAGAACGAAATTTAGTGAAGTGTTTATTCAGTCTCTGGATGTTATGAAACGATATTATCTTCAAGAACAAGGAAGCAAACATGGACATCTTACTGGAAGCTATCAAGGTTAGGTGTTGGTTGAGGACAAAAAATATTGCTAACATAGATTTTTCATTTTCTCTTCTGGTTAGTTTATAAGTCCTAGACAATGCATAAAATTTAGCTCTGCGGATTTTTTGTATTATTGAATGGAGGTAATTGAGAGATTTCAAGATGATCAGGGATAGTTTTATTTCAAAACACTTTATTGCACTTAAACAAACAGGAATACATATTGTACTCCTTATAAAAAATATATTCTTACCAAAAATATTATAGAGAATATAGCAGGAAGTATAGCATTGTCGGAGCAAGAGATTCAGGTGGGATAATATATCTTTACCATATTATGTAATCAGATGCTATTAAAAAAAGCTATATTTAATAAATGAGAATTAGAAAAATGATCTCCTAGAAGATAGACTTTTGCAATATAGTCCCAAATATTCAGAACTAATTAAATATAGTTCCAAAAATATTATTTTTTATTAAAAGTAGTCACATATACATATTTTTATCAAATATAGACCACAAAAATTACTTTAAAAAAAAAGTTGTCCAAAACTTTTAACAAATGTTGAGACTATTTTTTATTATTCCTAAAAGTTGGGACTATTATTGCAAATATCTTTTCTACGAGGTCATTTTGTAATTTACCCACCAATATATTATTAATCTCAGAATATTTATTTTTAAAAAAACAGGATATGAAGAATAATTTCAAAAATATATTGTATTTCACATATTTTAATGCTAGTTATAAAGACAAAATTCATAAAAATCGAACTTTGGTTACAAATTTGAACTTTGAAAATACGTTAAGTTTATTTTTAAAAAAAGGTTAAAAAAATTCAAAAATGATTAATATGGAAAATATGAAAATACAAAGTTGTTATCCTACTACAAATATGTTACTGCAAACATCGTCAAATTCTTCATTACAATCGATATATCACTAATACTGTTTAAAACCAAACCACATAATACATATTCCATCAAAACAAATACACACACAACAACAAATAATTTTATTGTCAAACGTAAGTGGAAAGTCATTGATTTGCTTGTGTCTTGTTTTAATACAATGTTCGGTCACTCCTTTTGCCGAATATACCTGGACCATACGTGGAATACATCACAGCGATAAGAAGGGGGAATTGCAATAACATGAATGATGCCACTGGCAAGCAAGCCAATGCTGCCATTGGTACGAAAAATAAACTAGATTTGTCCTTCAATGTAAGATATATAGCTGCACTGAAAGCAACCATCATGAATGTAATGGATGTGAAGAGGGTAAGCAAACCAATGCATAATCTCTTAGGTAGAACATATCGAAAATCTTGTTCGGCATAACGGGAAGTCAGGATCGATAGGAACATAAGCAGTGAAGTGGTGGATGTGAACATGGAAACGGAGTCTGAGATGGCAAATATAATAAATGTGGTGTCTTTTAGGAAAAATGGTACTCCGGAGTCACTACCAAGACCTCCTGGAACTGTGAAAGCTGCAGCAAATACGACTGTAGCAATCAATACAGCAGCAATGGTGCATGAGTTGGCAGTGTCTTTCAACCATTTTTCTCCTTGAGATTTCAACTGCTCGTGCTTCTCTGAAAACAACATCTGGGGAGTTTTGCCTTCATTATTTTTCCATGTCCTACGAGAAGGGTTTGCGAATTTTTTCGTCTCCTATATAGTGTTGATGAATTTTTCAACACAAAAAAGTACTCATGTAAACAAACAATAATAAGGGAAGCTAATCTGAAAAGTTATAAATTTTATGGGGATATAGGCATATGATACAAGTGTTACATAAGAGATCTAGTACCTTAAACCATTGTAATTCACGTTGCATCTGTAAAGCTGCACCAGAAACTAGATTGAGCTTATGAGGAGGAGCTAACTCTCCGCACATGTGCATAAAGTTGTTACCCAAAGAGTCTGTCGAGTCGTAAAAATATTGTTTTCGTTCATTCATGTGATGAATGAGATTGAAAACATTTTCGACGCGTTCTCTTGCTGCTATGTGAAAAATGGTACATTCAGTTTTTGATTCTTCAGCATAAATGGCATTCGGAAACATCTCTATGATCACCTCCACAACCTCATGTATGCCTTCTCGTGCAGCATTAAGTATTGCTCTTTCATAAACAGGTGAAGCATCACTACAAGGCAAAGATTCCAGTGCCTTGCACAAGCATTTGACGAGTTCAAGTGTTTGTTGGTGCATTACTTTCTTATTCTTGATGCTCTTCACTCCAGGAACTATATATATAATAGTAGCCAAAATAAGAGGATAAACAAATCACATCGCATACTTTAATATGTAATGATGACAAATAGTAGATGAAAAGAGATTTAGGAGTGGCGGCGGGGCTGAAATTATTATATGAGTTTCAACTCGTTATTCATTAATATTACATATGAAATCACATACGTAGAAATATGTCGTATGTTTGTTATCTGAATTTCTGCTTAATATTTTTGAAAATCATGTTGCTCAATCTTTTTATCAATGAACTTTTGTGTTTCTGTTAATATTTAATATTATTGGTTAATATATTATTAAGATAATTCAAGAATATTTATCCAGAAGATTGCGCACCATTGAATAATCACCCACTATCCTGTAAGTGGTGTAATTGTGTCAACTCTAAATCTTTGATGGCAAGACTTATATAAAGGACATTTTGGAGGGTTCCTAAGACAACCAATTCACTTCAAAAAAATAAACAATCTATTAGAAGTGCATAAGGTTTAGAAGCATCCTTCTGCGACTATCAATTACTCACATATACTCCATCACCTTCAATGATGATTATTCACGATATATGTATCTCTACTTGCTTCATAATAAATATGAAGTTTTGGATGCTTTTAAAGCATATAAAGCTGAAGTATAGAAACAATGCAGTAAGCAAATTAAGAGCGTTAGATCAGATAGAGGTGGTGAGTACTATGTTAGGTACACTAAAAGTGGACAATCACTTGGTCCTTTTGCTAAGTCGGGATTGTTGCCCAATACACCATGCCGGATTCTTGTAATTAAAATGGTGTGGCAGAAGGAATAAACCGGACATTAATAAACATTATGCGTAGTATGCTTGGTAGTTCTAAACTTCCTAAGTCATTGTGCATTGAAGCTCTTAAAAAGGCAGTGTATATATTAAACTGAGTTCCAACCAAGGCTGTCTCTATGACACCTTTTGAGTTATGGAAAGGTTGGAAACCGTGTTTGCAAGGTAAGAATTTATAATTCACATGAAAAGAAGTTGGACCCAATGACCATTAGTGGGTGATATACCGAAAGGTATAAGAGGTATGGATTCTACTGTCCATTTCACATCACTAAATTTGTGGAATCGAGGAATGCAAAATTTCTTGAGAATGACTTGATTAGTGGGAGCGGTCAATTTCAGGATAATAGTTCTGAAAAAGATCATCAGCTCATTCATCCACTGTAAGTGATCGATTGATTGATGTTTACAAATGTCCTCAAGTTTATAGGCACGCTGATGAACCAGTCTTAGAGATTCCACAAGTAGTTGATCATGATCTACTAGTTCCCGATGATCCGACAGATTCCAGATACCGTCGAGAACCCCGTCGAACATGATCCTGTCTTAGAGGAAAATGTTGATGCAACATTGAGAAGGTCTAATGGAATGAGGAGATCAGCCATTCCTAGTGATTATATTGTGTATCTACAAGAATCTGACTATAATTTTGGAGCTGAGAATGATCCTGAGACGTTTTCACAAGCGATGGAAAGTAATGAATCCAAGTTGTGGTTCGATACCATGAATGATGAGATAGATTCAAGGGCACATAATGGAGTATGGGAGTTGGTTCAGTTTCCAGATGGTGTAAAAGCCATTGGATGTAGGTGGGCCTTTAAAACAAAGAAAGATTCACTGGGCAACATTGAACAATATAAGGCTAGACTCATTGCCAAAGGATTCACTCAGAAAGAGAGAATTGATTAAACAAAGACATTTTCTCATGTATTTAAAAAGGATTCTCAACATGTGGTTATGGCATTGGTAGCCCATTTTGATATGGATTTGCATCAAATGATGTGAAAATGGCATTCCTCAATGATGATCTAGAGGAAGATATGAAACAATCTGAAGGATTCTCCTCTAGTGATGGTGAGCATTTGGTATGTAAGCTTAAGAAATCCATAACTAATTGAAACAAGCCTCCCGATAGTGGTATTTAAAATTCATCACGTATCTCTTCATTTGGTTTTGTTGAGAACGTAATTGATCAATGTATATACCAGAAGGTTATTGTGAGTAAAATTTGTTTCTTTGTTTTGTATGTAGATGATATATTACTTGCAACCAACAATAAGGGGTTTCTATACGAGGTTAAACAATTTCTCTCTAAGAACTTTGATATGAATGATATGGGTGAGGGATCTTATGTCATTGGTATTAAGATCCATAGGGATAGATCCAAATAAGATCCATAGGGATAGATCCAAATATATTTTGGGTTTATCGCAAGAACCTATATAAACAAAGCTATGGAGATATTTCGGATGAGTGATTGTTCACCATGTGTAGCACCGATTGTGAAGGGTGATAGATTCAATTTGACTCAATGTCCAAAAAATGAGTTTGTGAAGTAACAAATGAAAAACATTCAATATGCTTCTTGTGTTGGAAGCCTAATGTATACTCAAGTTTGTACTAGACCTGATATCGCAGTTGTTGTGGGAATGTTGGGAATATATCAGAGTAATATGGGTATTGATCTTTGGAAAGCTGCCAGAAGGTTATAAAGTACCTTAAAGGTATTAAGGATTACATGCTTATGTATAAATAGACTGATAATTTGGAGGTGATTGGCTACTCCTATTCAGAATTTGCTGGTTGTGTTGATTCACGTAAATCAACATTTGGATACATATTTGTGTTTGCCAGCCGAGTTCGTTGCTTGTTTTGAAGCATCTTCACATGGTGTATGGTTGAAGAGTTTCGTATTTGGGCTTATAATTATGGATTTTATATCTAGGCTATGAGGTTATATAGTGACATTCATTTACAGTTTTTCAGGCTAAATAATAAAAGTGAAAGTCGAAGTAAACACATCAACATTAAGTATTTAGCCATTTGGGAGCGTGTTAAAGACAATAAATTTGTTATTGAACACGTGTGTACTGAATTGATGATTGTCGATCCTTAAAAAAAGTCATGACAACTAAGGGTTTTAAGGATCTTATGGTTAAAATGGAATTTGATTCCATTATGTGATTTCATAGTACGTACATTTATTGTATAGTTAATGAAACTCTTTCAGTTATGATATTTCTCATATTCAGTTGTGTATATATTCAATTATTGAGAAATATTGCTCAAGCTGGACCTAGAATAAGCCTTAGTTTATTCATTCGTTGAGGTTACCGCATTTGGTTTTAAGAGGCCTAATGCAGCGTGATACATGGAAGATACTACTCAATATAAAAGGGCACATCACCATGATTCGTATATTTGTTTCTTAATATGATGACGTATTCTTGATTATTCGGTTTGTGAAATATTAACTAAGTTGGAGAATGTTAATAATTAATATTATTGGTTAATATAATATTAAGATAATATCAAGAATATTTATCCAGAAGATTGCACACTAACTGGATAATCACCCACTATCTTGTAAGTAAGCGTGTCAAACTTTAAGTCTTTGATGACAAGACTTATATAAAGGACATTGCGAAGGGTCCTAAGCCAAGCAATCCAGTTCAGAAAAATACACCATCTATTAGAGTTGCATAATGTTTAGAAGCGTCTTTTTGCGACTATCAATTACTCAGATCTGTCTGGATCAAACTGCATTGTTAGGATCGGGGTAGTGTTTAGAAGGGGGGGGGGGTTGAATAAACACTAGATATAATTTCGATTTCTTTTCTGGTTAACTGTAAACTGTTAAGTATTACAGTTGCTTCTCAATATCAGGCAAGTCAGTAGACACTTATTATAGTGCGGAAGACGTCTACAAAACTTGTGAGGAATAAAACTGAAGTAATAAGGCAATAAACGAGTAACACGAGAGCTGTTTCTGGAAGTTCGAAGCACAACGCTTCTACGTCTCCCCTTCTTCCTTTGCAGGAAGGATTCACTAGAAGACTTGGTTACAGTATACAACCTTCTTAGGCACTAACACACTTGGCCTAAACTCCTAGCAATCACACTCTTTTTAACTTTTGGTTACAATGAATTCTATAACACTCTTTACAGAATAAACTTTCTAGCTTTGAGAGTTTTGAGCAGCAGACTTCAATTGAAGATAATCTATCACAGATTCAGTTTGCTGTTTGTCTGCTCTTTGCTGAACGTTTGGAATAACAGTCTTATGACTTTCTTGTTTGCTTTGAAGTATATCTCTTAGTTGAAAATCGCTCAGCACCTCTTCATTCTCTGCTTGGATGTATTTATAGGTTTGGATGTCCAACGGTAGCCTTTCTGTATATGGAAGAGATTAGCTTTTCAATTTCATATTGTCTTCTTTCCTATTTTGTAAAGCAACGGCTCTTTTCACTCTGACGGTAATGGTGGCGGAGATATAGCAGGGTGCGCCGCTCTGTTGTACCTTTGTCAGAGAATGTTGTACTGATTTTGTCTCGTTGCTTAGTGCTCTAACTGGAAGCTCAGACTTCTGCTGGTTTTCTTTGTTCAACTGGTCGTTCATCCACTTATGACCAGTTGATGTCCTTGTTCAGTGAGAGACTATTCAGTTGATAGTTGTCCAGTAGATGTCCATCCAGTTTAAGTTTATCCGGTTGATAGCTTGCACGGTTGATGTCTTCACCCGGTTGATGTCTTCACCCGGTTGATGTCTTGTCTGGTTGATGTCTTCATCCGGTTGATGTCTTATCCAGTTGATGTCTTCATCCGGTTGATGTCTTATCCAGTTGATGACTTCATCCGGTTGGTGACTTCATCCGGTTGATGTCTTATCCAGTTTGTAGGCATCCAGTTTATGTCTTCACCCGGTAGAAGTCTTTATCCAGTTGATGACTTCATCCGGTTGGTGACTTCATCCGGTTGATGTCTTATCCAGTTTGTAGGCATCCAGTTTATGTCTTCACCCGGTAGAAGTCTTTATCCAGTTGATCTTTGTTATCCGGTTGGACTTCATCCAGTTGATCTTTAATATCCGGTTTGTAATTACCAAAACTTAGAAATCGTTTTCCCAACAATTTCCCCCTTTTTGGTGATGACAAAACTAAGTAATGATCTATTTCCAGTTTGAGTACATAAGATGAGAATCCTGAAGGTACTTGAAGACATAATGGAAAAGAAATTTTCATTAAATATAAGCAGATTACAAGTTGTAATCAAACTGGACAATTGAGAGAGATTCATCTTTATTTAAGATGAATTCTAATAACTTGAATTGAATAGAATCTAAGATCAATCTAGTTTACATAATATAGCTGATACATGACAGATCTTTAAACAAGCATTGTAGACCCGGAGAGCTTCGATCCACCTGGTGTCAGAGAGGAAGAGCTCGATCCACCTTGTTTCAGAGAGGACCTAATTAGAATACTCTATCTCTGCCGGTCTACCTTGTTTCAGAGAGAAGGTCGGGAAGAGTCATACGTATATTCATCAGGCAGCTTCCATGGTACATGGATTCACCTAACGATAATAGTCTATCTCTGTCTTCCCCCTTTTTGTCATCAGCCCCCAGACATCTGCTGTGAGTAGTTCCTGACTGATGAGGAGCACCAGAACAGGATCAAAGCACTGAAGCTTAACAGAGCTGGGTTAGATAAGTAATCAACCCAGGAGGGGTTGATTTAGATAAGTAATAAACCCATGAAGCGGAAAAAGATCTAACAGAAAACCAAGAAATTTTGAATAACTTGAAGTTAATCATGATGAGTGAATGTGTGATATGTGAGCAAACAAGAACCGCTATTTATAGGAAAAACAAGGTTGCTATAAATGTGAATGCATTTATGTGGAATAGTGAATACAAAGAGACAGTCAATTTAAAACAGTAAATAGATAAGGGTAATTAAGAGGGAGTCAGAAAACGATACTATTTGCGCCCGAACCAATGTTTGGAATAGTCGCGTTTTTCGGCAGGCGGTTGGCGTGGACTCCGAGATCTTGGTTGAGCAGTTGGTCAGGACTGAGTGGGTGCTCCAGTTGCAGGGGATGAATGAGCAGCTGAACTTGAAGCCCGCTGTGTTGAGGGAGCAGTTCGGCTGGGTTCAGGTAGTCTGCGAATTATTTGAGGAGCTGCAGGCAGGCTGTTGCATATATCTTGAATTTGAGAAGCAAATGCTGCATGCATGGTGGCCAACTGATCGGTCAAGATTTTCTTGGCGTCGTCAATATTTTCTCCAAGAGCCATGGAGGTGGCAGCATGAAGAGATTCATTGTTTTGAGTGATCTGAAGACGCGCCTGGCCAATTCTAGTAAAAGCATCTGCCACTGCATTCTCAGCAAAGGTTTGAAGTCTGGTGACAGTAGTCGTTAGACTACTTAAGTCCCGGTAGACTTGCTGGAATTGAAAGTCTGTGTGCTGCTGATGAGTGCCTAGAATGAGAGTTGCAGTTCGCTCTTCCTGCTTAAGTTTATGAACATCGCTTGCTAGTGCTGATATGGCAGTGGAGAGATTGGCTAGCTGTGCAGCAATGTTCGGAGGCTCGTCCAGAGGGTTTGTAAAGACAAAAAAATCTTCAGAAAGCTCTTGAACCATGGACGGATCTGCAGCAATCATTGGAGTATCAGTAGTAGGGACAAGAGCGCTGAGATGAGAATCTTCAACTGCAGTGGAGGGCAACATAGGAGCTTCAACAATTGGTGCAGCTGTAGAATCTGAGATAGGTACAGCCAAAATGGCAGTTTCTTCATTTTGTGGAGCAGCCAAAGTAGTAGTGGGTTGATCAACCGCAGCAACAGACGACTGGGTGTGATCATTTGAGTGTGAAGACTCACTGGGTTCATTATTGGCAGAGGATATAGTAACATGCTGAACCACTGTTTGAATGACTGCATCCACATTGGTGTGATCAACATCCATTGGTTGGGGCTGTTGATCATTATGAGAGCTGGGAGTAGAGGAGATGCTGGGAGCAGTTGGAGAGGAGAGTTCTTTAACCAAGGAGGCTGCCTTCAAGGCAGTTGGTGCGGCCTCCGCTCCAGGGGGAGTAGTCTCCAGAGCAGTAGAAGTGAGCTCCACAGAAAATGGGACAATCTCCAAATTGGCAATGACCGAGTGTAGATCCGGCTGAACAGGGTTGGCAACAGTTTCAGTAGAGGAGCAAGAGTGAATCCCAGTGGAGATGCGAATATCATGAAGAGCAAGCTCAGCCATTTCGAGCTTGGGTCCAAGAGCATTTAGAACAGCTCTATCATGATTCGCTGTTCCTGAATTACCGTTAAATTGTTGGAGGCGGGTTTCTACCAGGGCCTGAAGTTCACCCACATAGATCATCAGGCTAAAAACACCTCTCAGCTTCAAGCTTGTTTCAGGGTCTGAGACTTGAAGATATGCTAGGATTTTGTTCTCATCTGCCCTAGCCTGATCCAGAATTTGATCAAAATCATCTAATCGAACCTTCATACGGGCCTTTACCCATCGATCAAAAATCTACAGCTGTGGTTGCAGTTTGGCTTCCACTGTATCCATGACCATTTGAATCTCAAAGGCAACAGGAGTGGACACTGGAGTCGTAAGAGATTTTCCTTTTCCAGCAGGGGTGGTCTTGGGATGACAGTATGGACATAATGACTTAGGTGTCCTGAAGCTGATAGAGCCTGGTGTTTGCTGAGAGCTCACCAGTGCTGACGGAGTGTCAACTGGAATCATTGAAGGAGCAGGCACCATGGCTAATGAAGCAGTTGGTTCCTCAGTTGAAGGGATGGCAGGGCTGGGTTCCCTATCAGGATTTACGCCTGTAGGACCTGCGGAGGAGATAGTATCGGAGGCTGCAATGTCTGTCTGTCGGGCGGTCTGAGGAGCAGCTTTTCGTGTTCTGGGCTTCTTAGGAGGGGGGGGGGGAGGGGGAGAAGACTCGGCGGATTCCGAGACAGTCTGTTCAGAGTCACTGATTACCTGAGTCAAGCGACGCTTTGTCACCCCGCCTTCTCTGCCACTTCGTTGGCGATGAAGTTGAAGATACTTGTGAGTGATGAGTCTCCCTGGATGAAGGTGTGAGAGAGCCCCTGTCTTAATGTGTTTGCTCTCAAAAAGGCTGCTTAGTGGGAGAGCAAAACCTGATTGACCCTTGCCAGATGCTACCAGACTAGTCAGTATTTGAAATAACACAGCTGGCCAGTTTATCTCCAACCCTTTGCATATAGCGCTCATAACGTCAAACTTTTCAGGGGTAATTATATCAAATGATCCTGCCTTACATAGGAGCCCCTTGGAGATTATGTCCGCCAGTTGTCGATAATGACTCTTCATCAATACTTTCCGGAAAGGAGGACGTGGAAGGCGATGAGCAGAGTCCGAAACTGTGAGACGCATCTCTTCTCTTAGTTCCGCTGGAATAGTGGAAAAAATCAGTGAGTCCGGTGGAGGGAAGGCATAGGTGTGTGGCATATTCTGGTTGGGTGATGGTGACCGACTGTCCAGAGACGGATGCCACCACGGTGTCATCCACAACCTTGGCCGTAGCAAAGAACTCTTGTAGCTCGTTCTTGTAAAAAGAGGGGGTCTGGCTCAAGATTACCAGGAGTCCGGAGGTATCCAGCCTTTGTATCAACTCCTTGGTCTCTTCATCAGAGGATGTGGATATTGAATGAAAATCGACGTGAATAGCATTGGTGATGAAACTCGGCTGAACATTCTTCGACATTTTGAGTGGGTAAGAGGAAGAAGCAGCAGCAGTTTGTTAGAGTAAGGTTTTCTGAAAGAGAAAAATAATCGCAGGGATTTGTTGGAGAAGAAGAGTAGTGAAACTAATGGCGGTGAATAAGAAAGTATATGTAACGTCGTACTGTAGATGAGCGGACACATGTATACGTGGCGATCATCTAACGATTTAAAAAGATTTAGCAAATAAATAAAAGGACAGGATTTAGGCGGGAGTGAAATAATTTATTTTTATACAAAAGTAATTTTGAATTCCGACGTTCATTAGGTTAATAAGTATCGAGGGTTATTTTTGTCAAAGCATATTTGGTAACATCAGCTGGTATGTAGGGTTCGACTGGTAGGAAAACATCCACTGGATGTGGAGTCCTACTGGTTCGGATACACCTACTGCAGCTGACCATTGTATTACCAGCTGAGCTTAAATAACCATGATAGAATTATAACAGAAATTCCCCCTAAATTTATGCACATAAACTAACTAATTCCCCCTGAATTCATTACCCAAACAAAATAATCAAGAAGTAATTTCAATTAAACCAAGAATATTTCGAAAGTAGGAAAACTTAGCGTCCGGTAGGGGTTTTGTGAAGATGTCTGTTGCCTGTTGTTCTGTAGAAATATACTCCAGCCGAATTTCTTTCTTCATGACATGATCTCTGATAAAATGATGACGGATGTCAATATGTTTAGTACGAGTATGAAGAACTGGATTGTATGTTATGGCAATGGCAGATGTATTGTCACAGAAAATAGGAGCCTCTGTGGACTCAATTCCATAGTCTCTGAGTTGTTGCTGAATCCAGAGCAGTTGAGCACAGCAGCTTCCAGCAGCAAGGTACTCTGCTTCTGCAGTGGAAGTTGCAATGGATGTCTGTTTCTTGCAACCCCATGATATCAATCGATCACCAAGAAATTGACAATACCCACTGGTGCTTTTCCTGTCAATTTTGCATCCAGCATAGTCAGCATCTGAGTATCCAATAAGATTAAGGTTGAGTCTCTTGGATACCATAGACCGACATTCTCAGTGTCTTTCAAATATTTTAGGATCCTTTTAACTGCAGTGAAGTGCGACTGCTTGGGATTTGCTTGAAACCGGGTGCACATACACACTGCAAACATAATATCTGGTCGGCTGGCTGTCAAATATAGTAAAGATCCGATTATGCCTCGATACATTGTAACTTCGACTGGTATTCCTGAATTATCCAAGTCGAGTTTGGCAGATGAGCTCATTGGTGTAGCAGCAGCTGAGCTGGTACTCATTCCATATTTCTTCAGTAGCTCTTTAGTGTATTTAACTGATTTATCAGGATTCCTTCACTAGATTGCTTGACTTGCAATCCTAAGAAAAATTATAGTTCTCACATCATGCTCATCTCAAACTGGTCCTGCATAATTTTAGAGAATCTTTCGCACAATTTTGAGTTAGTACTTCCGAAGATAATATCATCAACATAAATTTGAACAAGCAGAGTATGATCTCCCTTTGTAAATTTAAAAAGGGTCTTGTCCACCGTGCCAATAATAAAATTGTGTTCTGTCAAATATTTTGATAAAGTTTCATACCAGGCACGAGGAGCTTGCTTTAGACCATACAAGGCTTTATTGAGACGGAAAACATGAGATGGCTGCTGATGGTTTTCAAATCCAGGAGGTTGTTCAACATAGACTTCTTCCTGGAGTTTGCCGTTAAGAAATGCACTCTTAACATCCATCTGATAGACTTTAAAGTCTTTAAACGCAGCAAATGCAAGAAATATGCGAATTGCTTCTAAGTCGAGCTACAGGGGCAAAGGTTTCATCATCGAAATCAATGCCTTATTCCTGTCTGTAGCCCTGTGCAACTAATCTTGTCTTATTTCTGATTACTGTACCGTTTTCGTCTAATTTATTCCTAAACACCCATTTGGTGCCAATTACAGTGTGATGCTTTGGTCGTGGTACTAGATACCATACTTTGTTTCGCTCAACTGATTTAGTTCTTCCTGCATTGCTTCTACCCAACTTGGGTCTAATATAGCGTCATCAATCTTCTTAGGTTCTATATGAGATATGAATGCAGCATGAAGAAATTCATTAATCATTTGTCCTCTGGTGCGTAGAGGAGCAAGAGGGTTACCGATGACCTGCTCAGGTGGATGATCCTTCTTCCACCGGAGCGAAGGTCCAAGAGGGCTGAGTTCTTCAGTTGACTGGATGTGAGTAGGCAAATCAGAGGTTCTGATTGACTCATCTTTCTCATTAGTTCCTTCTACTGCAGCAGGGGTAGATGCAACTGTTTCATTTGTAGCTGGCTGCAGTGCCTGTTGGCCAGCAGACTCCTCTGCTTGAGCTTCAGGAACTTCTGGTTCTAAGGAGCAGTCAGTCATGCTTCTGTAATCAATCTCATCATCAACATTTTCGTCAATGTAAGTGCTTTCCAGTCGATTACTCAAGTTGTTGTACAATCAGTAGGTTCATCAAATTTTACATGCACTGATTCTTCTACATTAAGAGTTCTATTATTAAATACTCTGAATGCCTTACTAACTGTAGAATAGCCAAGGAATATTCCAGCATCAGATTTGGCATCAAAAGCAGTGAGATGAGTCTTTCCATTGTTGTGAATAAAACATTTGCAACCAAACACATGGAAATAGGAAATATTTGGCTTACTGCCATTCCAGATCTCATAAGGGGTTTTGTTTGCTCGCTTATTAATCATTGATCTGTTCTGCGAATAACATGCTGTGTTGACAGCTTCTGCCCAAAATCTCTGCGATATTTCTGATTCCGCGAGCATAGTTCGCGCAGCTTCTTTCAAAGTGCGGTTCCTACGCTCAGCAACTCCGTTTTGTTGAGGAGTTCTAGATGCAGAGTATTCGTGTTTAATACCAAGGTCATCTAGATATGATTCGAGTGATTGATTGGTGAACTCAGTACCTTTATCACTGCGAATTCTATCTATCCCACACGATTTCTCATTTTGGAGTCTTTTCAGTAATTTGATCAGCTTTGGAGTAGCCTGATCTTTGCCACTTAGGAACAAGACCCACGTGAAACGAGTGTAATCGTCTATTACCACTAGAGTATACTTCATTCCCCCTAGACTTGTTACTGGTATGGGACCAAATAGATCCATATGCAGCAACTCTAGGCACCGAGAAGAAGATTTACTCCCTTTGTTCTTAAAGGAGGATCTGATTTGCTTACCAAGTTGACATGCTGCACAGATCTTGTCTTTTGAGAACTCAATTTGGGGCAGTCCAACAACTAGATCAAGTTTACGCAGACTGGCAATAGTTTTTAAAGTTTAAGTGACTCAACCGTTTGTGCCAAAGCCAATTTTTGGATGAATTCAGAGCAGCTAAGCAAGTAGAAGAGGTAGGCTGATTAAGATTCCAATCAATTTTATATGTGTTATCATGCCTTCTACCTACGAGTAATATACTGCCATCATTAGATTTAATTGTGCATGAGTGCTGATTGAATTCTACGGAATGACCATTGTCACACAATTGACTTATGCTAATCAAGTTGTAGCATAGATTTTCAACTAAAAGAATATCTTTAATGATGATGTTACCGTAGATAATCTTACCCTTACCCACGGTTCTACCTTTGGCGTTGTCTCCAAAAGTTATTCTGGGTCCGGTGGAGTCCACAAGTTCAGACAATAAGCTCGCATTCCCTGTCATATGTCTAGAGCACCCGCTGTCCAGAAACCATTCTGAGCTCCGAACTGGATGCATTCTAGTTTCCTGCAATTAAAGCGATAGAATGATTGGTACCCAATCCTACTTGGGTCCAGGGTAGGATTAGTCCTTTCGGAACCCACACTTGTATGACCCTGAATGACTTAGGTCGGTGTGTGTTCTGAAATGTGTGTGCATTTATGAATATTGGAGATGATTTTGACTGTGAAGTGTGATAATCTGTGTATGCATGTGCTTTTGGTTTGTAGTTCCTGTTATTTAGCATATACCTCTTCTGCACAGGTTTACAGTTGTAGTACCAGTTGGGTCTAACCTCTCTAGCTGCTCGACCAGTGGGTTTAAGTTCATTTCTGAACTTTTGCCTCGGTTTAGCCTCTTTGAGTGGTTCTACATAACCAATACCTCTGTGATGTGCCTGTTCCTTGATGAGTGTTGCTTTAACAGGTTCTTTAACCAGTTCATAAGGGTCATATACTGTGCTAGATCTTACAAAGTTCATTGATTGAACCTTGCCTTTTGTTAGACACAGTTGAGGTTCATTACCAGATGAACTGCCGTCATTGTTATTATAGCCTATGCCTGTTAAATCACCAGCAAGCCTTATAGACTCAAGCATTTCATCCTTTCTGGTAGTCGACGCATTCCAAGTGCTAACCAGTTTGCTGAGTTTCTGGTAAGCATTCTTGGCTTCATCTCTTTCCTTCACTAGGAGACTGGATGTTTCCCTTAAGCAGTTCAACTCCCTTGATTGTTCACAATCAAGCTTGTTTTCATGCTTTTCAGTTTGGATTGTGTGCTCAGTCTTATAGCTTTCAAAAGATTCATATAGCGTCCGATACTCATTGATCATGTCCTGCAATGCATTGGTAAGTTCACTATGTGTAAATTCAGATAGGTTAGATTCATGTACCTCATTTTCATCATTTGCCATTAAGCAGTGGACTTCCTCGTCTTCACTCTCGCTGGATGAGCTAGTTAACTCTTCTGATTCTGATTCAGAATCAGCCCATTTGCTCTTGCTTTCTTCTGCCATCAAGACTTTTTGATCTCTGTCCTTTTTGGATGATCTTCTGGTTTCTTTGGATTTTCTGTAATCCTTGGATCCTCTTTTGTGATCATCCTTTTGGGTTTAGGACAGTCCGCAATGAAGTGCCCTGGTTTGAGGCAGTTGAAGCATACTCGCTCTTCTTCTTCTGAATTTCCTTTGGAATTCTGCCTCCGAGGATATGATTGATAAGGTCTCTGATTCTTCTTCATGAATTTCCCAAATTTCTTTACAAACATTGCCATAGCATCATTACACATCTTTTCTGGAGTCATTTCTGTAGGAGTAGGCAGAGACTCCGATGCAGTGAGAGCTTTTGTTGGTTGACTGGTATTTGGTTCATCTTCAACCCGAACGCCTAATTCGAATTCATAGGCTTTTAAATCAGCAAACAGATCATGTAGATCTATCTTGTTGATGTCCTTCGATTCTCTAATAGCAATGGTCTTGACATCCCATTCTCTTGGTAGACCTCTCATTACTTTGAGAGTGACTTCTCTGTTGGGTAACTCCTTACCCAGACTGTTTAGTTCATTGATTATTCCAGTCACTCTTTCATCGTACTCGTTGAGAGTTTCTCCATTTATCATTTTGATATGCTCAAACTTCTGTAAAGCCACAGTAAGCTTGTTTTCTTTGGTTTGATCATTTCCTTCACAGAGTTGAGCAATCTTCTCCCAGATTTCTTTGGCTGTAGGGCACATCTTTATTTTGTTGAACATATTTTGTCCAAAGTTTTGAACAGAATGTCCTTAGCAACGTTGTCTAGATTTGTTTTTTTCTTGTCTTCATTTGACCATTGAGATCTTTCCTTTTCTACCATTTGTGGATCACCACTTGTGATAGAAGCAGCTGTATTGATTTTCATGATCTTCAAAGGTCCTTCAGTGATTACATACCACATATCATCATCTTGAGCACTTAGATGTGCTTGCATACGGATCCTCCAGTCATCATATTCGTCTTTCTTGAACATTGGAATCTTGCTGAATGAGGCCATCAGTTTTTGGTAAATGGTAATTTCTCAAGATTGAGAAGACCTAAGCTCTGATACCACTTGTTAGGATCGGGGTAGTGTTTAGAAGGGGGGGGGTTGAATAAACACTAGATACAATTTCGATTTCTTTTCTGGTTAACTGTAAACTGTTAAGTATTACAGTTGCTTCTCAATATCAGGCAAGTCAGTAGACACTTATTATAGTGCGGAAGACGTCTACAAAACTTGTGAGGAATAAACTGAAGTAATAAGGCAATAAACGAGTAACACGAGAGCTGTTTCTGGAAGTTCGAAGCACAACGCTTCTATGTCTCCCCTTCTTCCTTTGCAGGAAGGATTCACTAGAAGACTTGGTTTACACTTTACAGTATACAACCTTCTTAGGCACTAACACACTTGGCCTAAACTCCTAGCAATCACACTCTTTTTAACTTTTGGTTACAATGAATTCTATAACACTCTTTACAGAATAAACTTTCTAGCTTTGAGAGTTTTGAGCAGCAGACTTCAATTGAAGATAATCTATCACAGATTCAGTTTGCTGTTTGTCTGCTCTTTGCTGAACGTTTGGAATAACAGTCTTATGACTTTCTTGTTTGCTTTGAAGTATTCTCTTAGTTGAAAATCGCTCAACACCTCTTCATTCTCTGCTTGGATGTATTTATAGGTTTGGATGTCCAACGGTAGCCTTTTGTATATGGAGGAGATTAGATTTTCAATTTCATATTGTCTTCTTTCCTATTTTGTAAAGCAACGGCTCTTTTCACTCTGACGGTAATGGTGGCGGAGATATAGCAGGGTGCGCCGCTCTGTTGTACCTTTGTCAGAGAATGTTGTACTGATTTTGTCTCGTTGCTTAGTGCTCTAACTGGAAGCTCAGACTTCTGCTGGTTTCTTTGTTCAACTGGTCGTTCATCCACTTATGACCAGTTGATGTCCTTGTTCAGTGAGAGACTATTCAGTTGATAGTTGTCCAGTAGATGTCCATCCAGTTTAAGTTTATCCGGTTGATAGCTTGCACGGTTGATGTCTTCACCCGGTTGATGTCTTACCCGGTTGATGTCTTGTCTGGTTGATGTCTTCATCCGGTTGATGTCTTATCCAGTTGATGTCTTCATCCGGTTGATGTCTTATCCAGTTGATGACTTCATCCGGTTGGTGACTTCATCCGGTTGATGTCTTATCCAGTTTGTAGGCATCCAGTTTATGTCTTCACCCGGTAGAAGTCTTTATCCAGTTGATGACTTCATCCGGTTGGTGACTTCATCCGGTTGATGTCTTATCCAGTTTGTAGGCATCCAGTTTATGTCTTCACCCGGTAGAAGTCTTTATCCAGTTGATCTTTGTTATCCGGTTGGACTTCATCCAGTTGATCTTTAATATCCGGTTTGTAATTACCAAAACTTAGAAAATCGTTTTCCCAACATGCATATCAATGACTGGAGATAACAATGATCTTGAACTTTTATTTCCGCATATTCGATTTTGTGTTTTCTTCTCATGATTTGTTGTTTCACTACTATATCACTATATAGAAATGGTGTTATCGTCGTAGTTTCGTAGAACAAGTTTTTATTTCGTAATATTGATTAATTTGGATCTTTATTGTAATTATTGACAGTTGACAAAGGTTTAAGGCCCTAAAGACTATTTTAGATATTCTATCGAAAAAAACAAAAAAGTTCTAATGTGGGATGTGAATGAAAGAAATAGGGAAAAATGTGGTTCAAATGGTCGAAAGTTTGTCTACCAAAAGATAAAGGTGGATTAGGCGTCAACATTCTTAGATCCTTTAATCTCGCGATGATTGGTAAATGGAGATGGAGACTTCTTGGCAGTAGAGAAAACTGTGGGCAAAGGCAATAAGGAATTCCCGAATCAAATCATTAAAAGATCATTTGGTGCAGTGATATATGGATAATATAAGATAATGATATTGGGGAGTGGTTCACAAATAGTATAAGAGTACTTTATTTTAACTGGATAAATGGACGGAAAAAGAAAGTCTACTATCTAGATTTATAGCTTCTCAAGTAAATGCATGGGACCGTGGCAGATTTCAGGAGACGGTGTGAAAATGACTGGGAATGGTTATGGGATTGGATTTTGATTAACTAACTTCTTCTTTACTTGATAAGAACAGCTAGATTTATAGCTTCTTTACTTGACGTATTCAGGATTGAAAGTTTAATATATCTGGAATAAATTTACACCAAAAAAAAGTGGCAACTTTCTCTTGCGTTTGATTTTGAATCAGTTACCTTTCTGTAGGAATCTGTATAGAAGAGTCATGACTCTAAATGATAATCAGAGATAATGTCCTTTATGCCATTTTTATAATGAAGAAACAACGTATGTGATTCTAACATGTCCTAAGGTGTTTATTGTATTTATTATTAATTCTTTATACCATTTGCATCAACATATCGGCCTATTTTACAAACGTAAGAACCAAATCTTTTGGATTGCAATCTGGCGACGCAGGGCTTGGTCTATTTGGAATGGGAGAAACATACTTATATTAAAAAATGAAGAATTCAACCCATCAAAGATTGTAGAGTTGATCAAGGTCAGACTTGGCGTTGGTTTAAGGCGAATTTTTTTTGTTTATCAACATGTTGTCAAATTTCAATCTTAGCCCATTATCTTTGTTTGTATGTGCTAACGTGAGGTGTCGACATGGTGGTGACGTATGTGGTCAGCACTTCAGCGGGAAAAAAGAGAGACTAAAAATGCCTAAAATTGAAAGATAATGAGAAGAAATGAAATACTTACCCAACAAAGTAATCATCTCGAACCAATCAAATTTCCTTTGCACCACTTGATCACCAGTACTTGGATTCTCAATGTCTGTCGTGATTTTCACCATTCTCAATGATGTCAAACGAGTACCTTCATGAGATAAAATAAGTATAAAAATTGTCTTTAATCGAATTTATAGTAAGAAAAAGGCATTACATCACAGTTGATACAAATTTTTTTTTTTAAAAAAATTATGGTGACATATGGCCATTAATTTTAATGCATTAAAATTAACGGTGTATGTAGGTGGACTAGGCCATGGCCTTCACTGAAGTCAACTAAGCAAATTTACATAAAGGTGAGAAAATATACATTTAAATAAGGGGAGTGTTAGTAACACTCCATTTTATGTTTTTATTCTATTATTTGTCAAAATCTTTATATATGACTATTTTTTATAAAAAAAATTGATTGACCCTCCAAACTTACATTTTCCATATTAACTATTATAATTATTATATTTAAAAATTTTTTAGTATTTTAATTAGGGATAATTACATACACAGCCCATCGACTTTAGCCTAATTACAGAAATATTTCCTAGACTTTGTAAATTACAGAGATCTTCCCTCTGGTGTAACGCCGTCAAAAGACAGTAACAAACTTATAAATGATGTTTTTGTTCTTTTGTATATGTAACATTAAATTTTCAAAAACATTACAAATACATCCCCTATAGTATATATATTATAGAATTATCAAAATATTACAGAAACACTATATACTAAATATAACAGTTACACCTCCTATGGTATCATATTTTTTTTATTTATTTCAAAAAAGTATTCATTATAATTTAAACTATAAACTAGTTTTCATTAATATGATAATATTTTAAAACAACTTAAATATAAAGTCGTTCAAAAATAAATAATTGTATTATTCTCATAGTATAATATCTCTTTTTCTTTTTGCAATTATAATCATAAAAAGATCTTGTAATATCAAACACATCAACATATTTAACATATTTAAAATAAGTTTATCCAAATATTTTAACATTTTATTCTTAAAATAAGATTTCACAAACTAATTAACATAGTTTAACAAATATCTTTTAGTCAATTATATGTTCAGATGTTGAACCAAAATGATATTACATGTTTCAGGCGATAATCTTTAACGATAATCGATGTTTTATCGATTCGGTTTATTCAATTTAGCGTTAAAATCAATCAGCTCGGTCGGCCAAAAAATAAATTATGTCGGTTCAATTTTTACAAATTCGGTCGGTTCAGACTGGATTTTCACCCCTAATTGAACTCGTATTTAGTTAATTTGTTTTTAAAGTTGTCAAATTATTAGTCATATATTGTTTATGTTTTAAATCGTTTATTGAAGTACGACGATTATATGTTATCAAGTTTTACGATATGTTTTGGTGAACCAATATTGATTGACGTCAATTTGGAAAATGGAAATGGATCATATTGTTCTTTAATTTGAATTTAAATTGATTTAATTCAAAATATTCCAAAATGTTGTTATTTCTCACAAAAATTTTAAATGCTGTGTATATATAAATTTCGAATTTTTTGTGGTATGTATTGATATTTTACAAGATTGAATAAAAAATGATAAAAAAATTAAAATTATTAGGAAAATAAAAAGGTTTGAGCAAGTATAATTGTATTTGAAACAAACAATTCAAAATTTTTAAATATATGTTTTTTTTAATATCTCGAGCTTTATAAGAAGTTTTCAATATATTTGTGTTCATGTTTTGGTTAGGTTAATTTTTTAGAAAAAACTTTATCTTGATTTACTGATAACCTTAAGTTGATTTTATTAGCTTAAATTAATCCAGTTAATTTGATTAATAAATAAGAATTTATTATTTGTTTACTTTATTCTGAAACTCGGGGTTCCACATTGCTAGTATTTATATTGTGTTATTTAATTTAAAGTCTCTTTTTTTTTTGTTTTTGTTATCAAATTAATAGTTTATTAATGTCTATTATTTAAGTTATTATAATATAAGTACATATAAATTTAGTTAATTATTTAAATAAATCGAGGTATTATTTTAATTACTTAAACATAAACATAAGAAATAGTTTATTCAATAATCTATCCCTAAACCTTGTAATTTTAATATGATCAATGCTAGGAGACTATGAAGAATGTCTGGCTATTTGAAAATATTGACTCATTGTTAGTATTAAATAAGCCAAATAGAAAATAATAGAAAGAAAATGAAAAAATACTGACCCATAGAAGTAATTACTCTGAACCAGTCGAACTTCTTCTTTTTCACTTGGTCATCAGAACTTGGATTCTCAATGTCAGCTGTAATTTCCGTCATTCTCAACGATGTCAATGGAACACCTTCAACATATAAAATAAATGCCAACCAAATTATCATTTACCGAGTTTACAGTGAGGAAAAGAAAACATATTTTATCACAGTTGATACATTTTTTATACCTTATTGAACTTCTAAAACGTAGTCGAATATCTAGGAGTGGACATTTATTCTTAAATGTGAGGTCCATAATTTGGGGAAAATTCTTTATATGGACCGGGTGTTTGTAAAGACTAATATACATAAATATGTATGTATATATATGTGTATGTGTGTTGGTGTTTGTAAAGACCGGGTGTACAGAAGTGGGACTGAAAATTTGGTGCATTCAAGGGTAAGGGTGTATGTTTATTCATGGACCACACATATACGAATAATAAATATCCATTCTTGGATGCAGCCATAGGACATTGTCCTAAGGTAGTATCGAAATTACTTCCGATCCACAATGATAATAAGAATATATTAATAGCCAAGTTAATCATTATGTCTTCGAGTCAACTAGCCATCATATGCTAAATTACAAAATGATCTCATAGAATATGTGTATTACAATGTCATTTCGCAAACTTTTAAGACTAACCAAAATAATTCCACAGAATTTGTTGTTTTAGCAAAAGTGGTCTCAATCCTTTTTTCCATTAAAAACAACGAAACGACATGTATCATGCATAATTCCCGATATGTTAAAATAATTTCCGATATGTTGACAAAAGGGACGAAACAAACATGTATCATGCATAATTTCCGATATGTCCACTTTTGTTAATTTTTGTTGGACTATATTTGTTAAAAATATTTATGTCAGAAGACTTTTGTTAAAATATAATTTTATTTAGAATTATATTTGTTTAGTCCTAAAAGTTTGGGAGTACTATTACAATATCCACATTCTATTGGACCATTTTTATAATTTACCTATGTGATATAATCTACATATTTCTCGACTATTACATGTTATGCACATGAATATGCATAAATTTTGTATTCAACTTATTTAATGTTTACTTTCTAAAACTAATTAGCTATAAAGATTTGAAGATCAATTAGCCATTTAAAAAACTAACGATCAAATTATCAAAATAAATAATTTAAAAAAGATTTGAATTAAAACGATTATAAATTTGAAATTTTAACCAATATCAATAAAAAACATTACTTACTGGAGTAGATCCAATTTTGCCACCAACTGAAACTTTTTCCGCTTGGAAACATAGATCTCATTCCTGTTATCTCTTCCAGCGCATACTCATCTTCCTCATCGCCTGCTATGGCTAAATCCGGGTACTTTTGCACCAAATATAACGCCACATCTGCCCCGAAATTATATCATATTTATATATTTCGTAGTTAATTATCAATAAATTAAGTATTTCATACTAACCTATGAATTCTGAAGCTATTACAGTGATCAACAGGTAAGCCCCCAACTTTCCAACAAATGGGCTATT